>OZ025292.1:255329280-256529280 GCA_964019185.1 Maratus speculifer
GTATGATGTATTTTGTTTTGAAAGTTCATATTATGAGAGGTGTTCTTTTTCAAAAAGAAATAATAATTTATTCTCCTTTTATGTCATGAAGAGAATTGTTTAATTACATGTTGTTGAGATATCTAGAATATGTTATGAAAAGAATTTTTATTGCTTGGAGATAGCAATAGTTGTGATTAACATATGTTATGAAATGGTTGTTTATCAAGTGAGAAATTAATATGTACGAGTCACCAAAAATATAAATTTGTGAAGAAATATTTATTCATGAAAAAAGCAACAAGTACTTCATGAAATAAAATATATTTTTTTTTTCTTCGAAAATTGTTCGTATATTAATTTCTTGTGCCTATTGTCTGGATTTATTTGTCATCAAAAGCCAAGGATTCAACAGGTAACTTTTTACCTTTTTAATTTTATATTTTTATAACTTTATACTTGATTTTTCTTCTTCATTGGATAAAGAATATTTTTATTATTTTAAATGAAATAATGAAGAGAGTAATTAGGGTCGTTTGCAGGCCCCCATTCTCCGTGATGTGCTATCATTATCACGATCACTTTGGCCTAATTGTGGGTAGAGGCAAATAAAAAGTGCTTTCTCCACTTTCAAATAAACATAACACAGAGTGTGTATCGTTGGTGTTCTATTACACACCAAAATCGGTCTCCGATTCAAAATTGTTAACACTTTGAGGGAGAAGAATATTACGAAGTTTCAACTACAGGCAAATATATTTATATTCTATTCGCACCGGTATTTTTACAAAATACATTTCGTGGTACATTTTTCTTGTGAATGTTTTCAAAGCGTATGTAACAAACTTTTCTTTTAGAAAAGTAGACTGTAGTAGCATAAAATATATATATGCCTCTAATGGAAATTTTGCGATAACCCCAGGTATTTTTTCAAAACTCAGGCATCATTATACAGGTGATGTTTTTGAGCAGATTTTTTTTAAATTTTGTAGTAGCTGTATCTCTGACACTATTGTAGAGATTTTCTTTCAACTTCAGATTCAGTTATAAGTTGACATAAGTTGTTGCATATTATATTTTTGAGTAAACCACCTAACCGGACGTGCTTCTAAGCTGCATTTTTCAGGAATTACAAATGGAGATGAGCTAGGAAAATGTTTGGGGATTGCCGCATCTGACTAGTTAATACATGTTGAAAAAACTTATTAACACACAGTAAGTACTACTTCAAAATGACACATAGCTGAAAGCACGTCTGCTAAAAACAGTTCGTCTGATTAATTGACGGATATTTATAGGTTTCTGAATTTCTAAGTTTAAATAAACGATATTTGTAAGAGGTTATGTTATTTTTGTAAAGTTATTGTTAGATGGAGAAGAAATTCTTTTTTTTATGGTAGAGATTAGATCACAATACGTAGGGGCTGGTTGAAAATAACATAGTAGTACAAACATTAAAATGGCATAGGTAGGCCAAATATATAAACACGTGTTAATTTTGTATTCAACTCTTTAGTATTCGTATATATCATGAACTGTATTTTTCCTTATATCGCCTTTAATTTTGAATGTAATAAACACAAAACATCATACTGCAGTTTTGATTTTTTAATAACGTACAGTACATTTTTTATTGGTTATACATTGTTTCTAACTGTATTATATGTATTGTGTCTTACTTTATTAATGAATTATGAAATTATGATGACGAAAAATTTATTTTTTGCTTAAGTTATGTTTATCTCAACTCTTTTGAATGGTAGAGCTTTAATAAAACTAAAATCAGAAAAAGAAATATATGATACATATACTTCAAGAAGGGAATAGAAAATTTCAATCATCTCTGTTGAAATTTTCCTGAGTTAAATATATCATTATTCATTTCATATTGTTACAGAATATGGCATTTGTTGATACATAGAACGTTGCAAAATAGAATGAGAATAAAAAATCTCATTTTGTTTATATCATAGAATGATAAATTGAAAAGCAGGAAGAAAGAGTAAAAACTTTTTTCATGTTTCGAGTAAAAATCTAAATTACCTTGGAATTCTTTTTCTTTTCAATTTAGCATTCAATATACCGTAAAATCGAGTGTATAATATTTAATTTAATACCAAATATAACATTGACAATTACTGATGCGCACTATATATCGAATACAAAAATGTTAGATTTAAAATGAGAAAAGAGGAAAATAATTAAAGTTAGATTTCTGAATGTACTGCATACATTATTTACATTAAAATATGACATTACCTTATCAACTTTCACCATTTGATTATCTGGTAAGATGTAAAATTCTTCATATTCGTTTTCTGTTATATCTTCAGGCACATCATCGAATTATGTTTCATGTTCACTATCAATGGCATTCTGGTCCACAAATATATAGTCAATTTTTCTTCTATCTAGATTATTAGACATTCTTTATCTTTTAAATGTCTTTTGAAATATCTCAGATTTAATATCATTTCATGCTTCTACTATATATATTATAATATTTCAAGATTGTTATTATACATTTGTTCTCTTTTATGTAAAACGTTTTATCATCTTCTTATATCCACGTTTCTTACGTACGCTTTGAAAACATTCGCACGAAAAATGTACCATGAAACGTATTTTCTTTAAATACTAGTGCGAATAGAACATAAAAAAATAAGCCTGTAGTTGACACTTCGTAATACTTCTCTTCCCCATAATGTTAACAATTATGAATCGGAAAACTACCCATTTTGGGTAATGGAACCCAATATCTATCACGGTGCCATGAGTTTTAAAGATATACGTGGGTTATAGCCAAATTTCAATGACAAGTGTATATTTTATAATGGTACCTCACTCTAGTTTTCTAAAAGAAAAATCTTTCGCATATTCTTTGAAAAGACTCGCAAGCGGTGCGAATTCTTTCATGTACTCTTGCAATCATTCGCAAGAGTAATATACCCCGAATTGTATTTTTTAAAAATAGCAGTGCGAAAAGAATATATAAAAATATTTGCCTGCAATTAAAACTTTGTTTTGCTTGTCATTTCAGTATAGCATTGTTCAGAAACCTATGAAAATTCTTAGAATGAAATATGTCAATAATAAAATCTTTGTATATGTACGTACAGTAAAGTTAAAAAAAGGAAATTATGCGATTATATGGTCCACTATACTATAAAATAGAAAAATACAATCGCAAATCTCCCCCCTCCTGCAGATGCGAGTTATAGGTAAGAATTTACAGCAATAAAATCTTTTTAGTTGAACATTCCACTTTTCAAGACTATGTTTTTGCGGAATAATGCATTTTTTTATTATTATTTATATTCATTTCCTACCGTTGTATATTTGTTTAATGCAGAAATTCCGAAATCGGTATCACTTTTAAACTTACATGTTAATTAAACTAATACTTTAGATGTTGAAATAAAATCATATTGCAGTATCATTTAGATGATTCAATATTTATAGCTTAATTTACTTCCGATATTGTAAAATGTTTTTCACCACTTTCTTCAGTATTTGCATTTAAGAAATCCTTCAAAATATTTTGAACATTTCAATTTATTTAAAATTTGATTACTGACCCAAAAAAAAGTTCAGGTTTATTGAAAATTTCAGTTTTCTTTATTTGTAATACATTCTGGTAGATCAGATAAAAAAACGATAATTAAATGTCTTTTAGTGAACAAACATATAAAGATATAGTTACTATTACATTTCTCTAATTAATTCTAGTGAATAAACAAATTGATATGAAATTATGTTCATCAACTTATTGAATTCTTTATTTATTGACTCCTGAGCGCCGCGAGAAAGTGCAGAATTGTAATCTTGTTTTCTCCGTACGTAAAAAAAAACCAAAAAAAAAAAATTATTTTTTAACATGACGTAGAAAATGAAATTATATATAAGACTATATGTCTTGAGAGTATTAATAGTAGTATATGGTACCAACTATGGAACACTTTTTATATTCCACTAAACGCAAATATTTAACGATTTTTGTAAGATTTTCATCAAAAAGTTTGTCTGTCTAAATATCGAATATTGTACCTATAATTGTAAGATTTTCATCGAAAAGTTTGACTATCGAACAATGTTTCATAATTCGAAATAATCCATACAATATTAATATTTAATGAGATGAAAAAGTTTGACTGTCTAAATATCGAAGAAATGATGAATATAACCATAATTTGTATATTCCCATCTATCCGGTTGTTTAGTGCGGGTCCGCCTAGGAAGAGTCTCAGATTTGAGATTTTCGTTCTTCGCTTCGGGGAAGTTCCCGCGCCAGTCTCGTATGACGGAGTGCAACCGGCTGAGCGGGAGCGCGCGCTTACTGTCGGAACAAACTTTCAGCATATATGTAGAGCTAGTGTGTGTCGAAAGACGACAGTTCTGATTTATGTTAATATTATTGGATGAAATTGTGGAGCAAATGATGATTATAAAATAGTATTTGAATGGACCCACTAAATGCTAATATATAACGATTACTGTGATCAAAAAGTTTGACTGACGCATTTTCTTAATAATAAACCAGGTTGAGAATAGTATAATTATTAGAGTTATCGATGCTATGGTTTGTGATAATGGGGTCAAATTTAAAATAATGAAAGGTAGGCGAAAGACAATTAAAGAGTACTTATGACAAACTATTGTAACATTTATTTAGAAAAAAAAATTCTATAGATGATATTAAATAAAACCCATTCGAACAAAGTTTAGACAGATGAAATAAATAAGCTAAGATAATATTAATATCAATTGCATCGTATTGAAGTCTGAAAATAAAAGTTAAATGATTTTTATCACATTTTTAATAGATACCCAATTCTTTTTACTTACTGTTATAAATACTAATCTGGTAGTTTGATATTTTCATAGTTCGATAAAATTAAAAAAAATAGTTTGTGTCGAAATGAACACATGTTTGACAGCAAGAAATTTATTTTGAATTTCAGTAAATATTATTTAGGGGTTTGAAATTTTCATAGATCGATAAATGGCCCATTCGATTATTGTAAGATTTAAAACAAATTGTAGGATTAAGCTTTTTCTAATTCATAATCATAAAAGCCGTCATTATTTTTTCCTTTAAAATGAAAGATATAACCACCTTCATTCAGTTTCGTTATTGCTTTTTCAGAAATTTTTCCATGACTCTTTTTAAGAAAATAATCTTTTTCTACATCATTAACTTCTAATCTTGCAATAGTCGCATTTCCAAATTTTGTTTGAATTTTCTTCAACGAAATCAGCTTGTATTTCCCTGTCTCTAAATCTTTTAACTTATGAGTTACAGGGTACGATCTGAGACTGTTGAATTCTTCCATTTATTAAGAAACAATTTTTGAAAGACAATTTTTATAGTACAGACATCTGTACATAGAGCAGCCAGGTCCTAGGATTCTTACACATCTCGGTACTTCTAATATTTTTATAGGAATTCCCCATTCTTCAAAGGTACTTTTCGGAAAAACGCCTCCTTTAAAAGCAAATGTACCTCCGTATATCTGATGCAATTGTATGAAATAATCTTTTACATTGTCACTACTAATCCATAAGCCTGTATTATCTGAATATTTTTTAAATCTTAAACCATGGACATCGGTAGTACATCTACGAACTATTCCATGGTCTTGATCACCTAATTCATAGTTAGGTGTAAACACAGAAATAGTTTCACCTATTCCCTGTTTTAAATGAACCCAGCTTATTTCTCTCGCTATAGACTTAAAAGGAAGTATAAAACCTTGAACATTTATGATAAGAGTGACATCATCCATTTATTAGAAAACAATTTTTATAAATTAAAAATTTCGGCTTAAAATCCAAATGGTACAGTATCAAAGTTATCTAAAATTCTTCTTTTATCATATCCAAACATATATCTTTTATTCATTTTATTCACCTTAATATTTCTATCTTTTTGTATCTGAAATTGATTTATTTCTACATCTATATGGTCAATTTCCCCAGTTATTGTTTTCATTCTCTTGTCAAAATTGAGCTTAGTTTCGCTCTCATAACTCATTTTAAATCCTTTTACTTTTCCTTTTACAGAACCATCGTTCAGAATATAACCATAATCTTTACTTGCTCCAGATATCCACGATTTCATATATTTATCTTCTCCTAATTCATCTGTCCATTCGCCTAACATACAGCCCGTTTTTACTTTATTAGAGCCGTCGTCGATATAAACAATACTATCTGTATCGTAATACATTACTTTATCTCCTAATTTATCAAGCATTTGATATAATCTTATTCTAGCCGAACTGGTTGTAAAAGCCGCTATATAAATATTCGTATTAAAGTTATTCTTGACATATTCATCTTTCATCTTATAATCCATTTGCACACACTCATCATTTAAAAATATCATATTCAAGTCTTTAATGCGGTCGTTCAGTATAATTCTATAAAAATCTGCCAATTCTGTTACATTCTCTGTTTGTTTCATATTTTTTCTCTGTCCGAACTTACCCCATAAAGAGTTTAAACAAATTTTGGATATAAATCTCATTCCTGGATTTTGTTTGATTTCTCCTAACCTTATACCCAATTTCTTTTCTACACAACTTTTATATTCTTTTTCAGTTTTGAAATTTTCAGACCATTTATCATCAGTTTCTAATTTGATTTTCAAAAACATTTTAACATAATCCTTAAATAATGTATTAGATTTTTTTTCAAAATGCCAAACTTCATAGATATTTAAAATCTTATAACCTTTTTCAATAGCCAGTTCAACTTCGGTAGTTGTCCACGTACCAGTAAGACTTCTCTCCTCATCCGTATGATTACATTCTTTATTCCGCATTTCATAACATTTTTTACATTGTTTCTTTTCGCATTTTATAGGATTTGAACATAATTTACACAAACTAAATATTAATTTTTCTCCTTTATAAGGTAAAACAGGATGATAGAGCTTTCTAGGTGGAAGTACTTTGCATTGTATGAAACCATACCAATTCTTATCATATTTTTCCGGATTATAAATCTTTATCGGATGACCAACAGGATAGTAATCAAAGTAATTCACTGTTGGATAAAGTGAACAAACATCGATATATCTACCCTTTTCGTTTTCTTTCATTTCGTATATTAATTTGGTAGGTTCACACCTACCTCCGCTGAATGCGTTTCTAGGATTTAAAGGTTCTACAAAATCTCTTTTCCATTCATTTTTCATATATTTTTTAATTTCTTTGTCACTATCAAAATCACATTCCCATATTTCAATCAATTCAAATCCTTTATATTTTATTTTTTTATTTATTTTTTGAGTTCTTTCATACAAATCTTTCATACATATCTGATTTTGAAGATTGACAGTGGATTCTGTAAAACAGCGAGGACAACCGTGCCAATGACATCCTTGAAACTGATAAACAGTATTATTATAAAAACCGTCTACTTTATAAATTTTATCACCTAATTTCAGTTTTTTCTCACCACCGTTTAAAGCATGCTGTATATTGATATTGTGTTTTTTGGACAGATAGTCTAACCAAATGATCGATTTCTTACTGTATTGATCCTTTGGAATAAACTCCTCATCAATCGCTATTGTATTCACTGGAATGAATTTATCTCTGTATATAGCCATACAAACGCCAGCTAAAGTGATATATTTAAAAGGATCAATATTAGCAATGTTTAGAAATATTCTTCGCAATTCTAAACATCCTTTTCTTAAAATATCAACATCAGACCTACAATATTTTATAATTTCTTTTTGAAAATCAAATGTTTCGTTTTTTACCGATTTATACCATTTATCAAAAGTTTTTCTTTGATCTAAAGTCATAGTATCATAACCATAATGGTATTTTTCAGGATATTTTCCTACATAATTTTGATTTTCCATAGTGTTAAACAAATGAGGAAAATAACCTTTTGCCAATTCCGTTAGTCCAAACGTTTTAGGAAATTTTCTTAACGGAATCAGGGTAAAATTTATAGAATCGATAAACCTTATATTATATTCGTTTGCTTGCATATATATGAGTTTATTTCCTTGATATATTGTAAACACTTTAATTTTATTTTTAAAGCAGTATTTAGCTAGAAATTGAAAATCGAATCCTTTTCCATAATGCGCTAATACTGTATAACCGCAATGTTTCTTTTGGAATAACCATTTACAATATTCATTTTCATTCTGAAATATTTTTTCTTCTCCGTTAAAATCATGATTTATAACTAGATTGATTTGGTGATTTCCTGTCTCTTGATTCGTTTCAACGTCAAAAAACATATATTTTTCTGTAAATTCTGATCTTTTACATTTCTCACACCATTCCTTTCTACATTTTTTTACATTGTTTTTCTCCGCATTTATGATCTTTCGGTCCTCTTTCACTTCTACTGATATTTCTCTTACATTTTAAACATTTCCACAGTGTTTCACAGACTGAGTGATTTTTATGATTTTTGAAACAATTTTTTCCTTTAAAACATCTAAAACAATCATTACACTGAATATCATCGCCTTTGCAATTACTCTCTTTCCTAAAACATCTATTGCATTTTAAAGAACATTTATGTTGATCACTTCTACTATAACTGACTTTACAATAATCACAAAAATGTTTTTTTCCTAAAAATCCTGTAACCGTTGTAATGACATCAAAATGATTTCTATTTTTTAAAATGTAAACACAATTAGATTTATAGGCGCCGCTGTATATTCTTTCGTTAAAATTTTCTCTGCAAAATATAGTTATTTGAATATCTAAAAAAATTTCGAATTGTTTAACATGCTCTAAATTACACATTTCTAACGGAATATCACACATTTCATGCAATTTTATCACTAAACTTTTTTGTAATTTTCTACCCATTTTTATGTATTTAACATCTAAATCTGTAAGTTTTTCTAGATTCAATTTTTCGCATAAAATTTTACGATTTTGAATAGCCAGGGCTGTAACGATGGATCTAGCCAAACAGATATTATCGTCATTTTTAATTTGAATTATACTTCTTTTATCGACAACATCGTTATCGTTCAGTAATTTCAAATGTTTACCACCTTTAGGCAAATCAACGACTGTAAAAATAAATTCACAGTCTTTAATATCCAACTCTTTGTATTCAATTTTATGCGTTAAAACATCTAAATAGGTCTCATAGGCTTCTTTCGTCGCCATCATTTTAGGGTGAAAGGGCTGTGTCAAATAGGGATTGAATACAATTATATCTACCTTTCCTTCGATTTTTCCAATTGCTCTTCTGAATAAATCTTTTAAGATACTATAATACAGGCCAGGTGTGAGTTTGTTTATTTGTCTTATTTTATAAACATATCTATAAGTATTAAATTTTTTTACAAATTTTTTATCTTTCTCAACAATTTCATAATCGGGTCTAAACAGATTTTCCAAATTTGCTTGTAATTTGACTTTTTTTCTGTCTTTTTGATCAATTTTTCATCTTTATATTTCAAGCCGTAATAATCAAAGAGTTTTTTAAGTTTTGGACGGTTTTTCGGTTCATTTATAAATTGTTTCAATTTTTCATTCAAATCAGGAAATAATTTTTTAAGGTTTACCACTGTTTTTATCTTTTTTTCTTCGTTATTTTTTGGATTAAATTCTGCTGTGTTATTATTAAATTTTAAATCAAAAGAATCGAATATTTTTTTCAACTTATTTCTTTTCTTAGGATTTTTGATAAATTCTCTCTTCATTTCATTTAAATAATCTGTGACGTCTAAATTTAATAAATCTACTAAAACATATTTATATTCGCCTGTTCTTTTTATGTATCTCATTATCAATCTAATTAATTCATCTTTTTTACAACCTTTGGGCTGTTTTATATTTAAAACTTTTGCAGTGTGTCTCAATTTTGAAACAGATATCAATCTTAGAGTTTCCTCCATTTATATAGAAGAAATTTTATAAACACTTTTTGCTACACATTTTTAATAGCTATCTATAAATCCAAATTCGGTAGCAGGTAATTTTAGATTAAGCGATTTAAAATGAATTGAAGAATTTCTGAAAACAACTATTAAAAAATATATTTCATCGTTTACTCAAAAGGACTAATTGCAGTCCATTGAAAGAAATCTAAATTTTTTTCTACAGGTTCGCCATTCAATTTTAAACATTCAAATCGAAATCCGTTTTTATCTATTTCTGTTATTCTAACGAAAAATGGTTCGCTGTATTTACATACAGGTGTTATATGAACATTGGGATGAACATTAAAGGTATGATTCCAATCTACATTTATTCTTTCAGTTGTACAGTTACCTGTCAAAATCTTTGTACTTTTTGAATTACCCATTTATTTAGCCTAAAAATCACTGTCATAATCAGGCACCTTTAAATTCTAAATAAAATTTTTCTGATAGATTTGAATATAAAATGCCAATCTACTCTGTCTTGGAACTTTTCTATAAATGGTTCTGAACACTTTTTCCCTCACAATTCTAATTTTGAAACTATCAGGTCCAATATTTCTGAAAATGCAACATTCAATATAATATTTTAAACAAGAAAAAACTACATCGTGTTCTATTTTTGAAACGAGTAAAAAAACTACATCGTGTTCTATTTTTGAAACGAGTAAAAATACTATATCGTGTTCTATTTATGAAACGCGTAAAAAAACTACATCGTGTTCTATTTATGAAACGCGTAAAAAAACTACATCGTGTTCTATTTTTGAAACGAGTAAAAAAACTACATCGTGTTCTATTTTTGAAACGCGTAAAAAAACTACATCGTGTTCTATTTTTGAAACGAGTAAAAAAACTACATCGTGATCTTTTTTTTAAACAAGAAAAACATTCAATGTGATATTTTCAACTGAAAAATACGTTCAATTTAAAACAGAACATTGACTATATTATTTTCAATTAAAATGCAACATTCAATATAATACTTTCAACTTAAAACACAACATTCTGTATAATACATTCAATTTAAAACACAATATCATAAATTTATTTTGATGTTCGTTTGATATGATAATTGCTTTTTAAATGTCTCTTTTTATGAGCTAGAGTATATTTTTTACCACATTCGCAATCAATTTTTTTATTTTTCATAGCTAAATGACAACTTTTGCAATTAGCGTAACGTTCTATTTTGCCGTAACGAAATCGAGTATAAAATTGGTCTAAATTTTTTGTCATCTCACAATGCTTACAACTTTTAGACAGCTCCATTTATTAAGAAATATTTTTTAGAAAGCTATTCCAAACGTCTTCGTTTTTCTTATTAAATTTTACTTTCAAATTATTATCAATATTATTATAATCTAATATTTTCTTTATGAAATATAGGTAATTTATCGACTTTTTATAGTACACTAAATCTAAAAACTGAATAAACATTTCTTCTGCTTTATATGGAATATTTAACTTCAATTTCCACTTCAATGCTTTAAAACGACTTATTCGGGATTTGCGTCTTTCGCTTAAAAAAACATCTATATTTTTATAGGTAAAATATTCACCGTCCGAATCGTACATTATTTCACATTTTTTCATCTGGTCATAAATCTTTAGATAGTTTTCAGGCATTTCATATTTTTTTACTTTGTCAAAAGTTTGTGTTAAGCTTGATTCGGTATCATCTATTAGAATGTCTTTAAAAAAGTCGTAATTCATTTATTAGACAGCGAAAAGCTGACGCTTTCTAATCTTATATTCTAGCAATACGTCGATTAAAGCAGACCTTTTTTCTACCAAAGACGTCATTTCCTTCCAAGTGCAAAATATAACGGGTGAGTACGAATGTTGACGCTCGCTCTAATTTGAACTTCATTTATAGGTCAACGCTTTCATTCAGTGGCCTTCCTGATAAAGATATTAAGTTACGTTTTTCTTACGGAGTATTTAGAAACATATTTTTCGACCGTTCGAACTTGATATTCAACATAATACAAAGCAGATATTTATGATTATTAAAATTAGATACTATTCTTTATTTATAAAATTATAGAAATTTTTTTAATTAAAATGCTAAAAGTCACTTAAAGCAGAGCCATTCATTTACTTTTTAAAATTGAATAATTTCTGAAAATATAAAAGAAAAGTTATTTCTACATAATTAGCTTTAAGTATGGACTTGTTTTATTAACATGGTTTTATATTTTACCATGTTTATATTTTAATACTTGATTACCCCGCCTAGACGGGACCTGCATAGACGGGAGTTTTTTTCTCGTTCTTAAAAAAGGTCACGATACATATATTTTACTCGTTTTAAAAATAGATCACGATGTAGTTTTTTTACTCGTTTAAAAATTAAATTGACTTGATATCTTTTTCGTCAACCCAAGAATTGAATTCGTCGGAATAATTTAACCATTTAACTAGACATTTATTTCCTTTCTTTCTTAATATTTTCTCCACTTTAAACAACTTATCCTTCTTATTATATTTAACTAATTCTGGTTCATAATAAGTTCCTTTTATTTCGTTTCCATTCAAATCTTTTATTCTGTAAGTAATGGGGTCAGTCTTTAATATTTCTGAAACGATGAAAATTTCTTCCGTAAAAGTGGGTTGGTATCCGCGGGTGAAAGCAGTCTGGTATTTCGAAATTCTTATTCTATCGCCAACCTTGAATTTCGGTTTTCTTATTATTTTTTCTTCGTATAAATTTTTATAAACTTCGGATTCATTTTCTTCCCTACTGGCTTCGGTAGGCGTCATTTTGATAGAGCTATGCCTGCTATTATTATAATTTTTAACTAATTTGTCCAAAACATCTATATATCTTTTACTATTGTTGGCCGCTAGATAGGTTCTAATTTTTTTATTAATTGTCCTGTTAAAACGTTCGACTACAGAACATTTTATTTCAACATTTTCAGTTGTAAACCACTGAATATTATGATCTTTAAACAACTTTAAAGTTAACTTATTTAAAAATTCTGTGCCTTTGTCCGTCTGCAGTTTTTCAGGAATTCTTTCTTTAAATATCTTTTTAAATGCTTCCGTTACTTCTTGTCCAGTTTTTCTTTTTATCGGAATAGCCCAAGCATATTTACTAAATACATCTATCACTGTCAATAAGTAATTAGTTCCGTTATTATATTTACTAAAAGGTTTGATAAACAATAAATCTGCTTGCCATTGATCATCGATATGACTTACATAAATGCGTCTTCGTTTAAATTTACGAATTAAAGGCTTATGTCTGATATAAACATCTTGGCTATGTAAAAAATCTGTAATTTGCTTTTGACTAAAACCTGTTTTCCGTTTTAATTCATTGATCCCACAATAACCACTTTCAGGATGATAATATATTTTTTCTAAGATATTTTTAGGACCTAAGGTTTTCCTAAAAAAACACTCTTTTTAGAACCACAATCTAAACAAATACCTTTCATCATTGGCCTGTTATTTTTAGACATTGTATTTTTAATATCTTTTGTTTCTGTGTAGTTTTTACATTTTAAACAATAGATCTGTGTATTTCCCATACCAAAAGATTTTTTAGCTTTAATAATCGGTTTTACAATTCCTCTTTCAATTCTTTCTCTAATCGTTGGATTTTCAATATTATCTAGTTCATCAATCATATTCTTATCGCATACTTCATTTCTACTTTTTGTATCTTTATTTTCTAAATAACATTTGTCATGTTTATATGCAATTTCATCTACTCTGTTAACAGGTTTAGATGAATTTTTATACGTTAAATCTGGATTTAATCGTGTTTTTCCCCATAATAACTGTGTCCCCGGGCCGGTAAAAGAATGGCCTGGTAAATGCATTTCGAAAGGTAAATTACTAATGACTTTATTCAGAAAACCCGATCCCGTTTGTCCGCATTTTAAACATCCACCTTTAAAATTACCCTTTTTAGTTAAAGACGTCACAACAAATTTTTTACATTTACAACTCATTTATTAGGCAGCAAAAAGCTGATGCTTTCTAAAAAGAATATTTATATCCATTCAACTGTACTTTTTTCACATACTTTTCGATTGGGAAGTATACTAAATTATTTATAAAATCTTGTTCTCTTACATACACTTCTTCTTCTGAAATTTTTTTAGCTTTCAACAAATTTAATTGTTGTTTATAAAAATTATAACATTGCTTGTATTCTTCTTTTCGTTCTAAAATATTTAAAGATTTCTCAATAACTTCTACAATTCCGACGGTCAAACTCAATGCAGCCAGTGGTATGAAAACAAATGCTGATAATCCCGAGGCACTCAGCATAAATTTGCTAACAGATAAGGAAACACTTATCTTTTGATACAAATTGTAACTTTTCCGATAAACATATAATCTCTTTTCTAAATATTCTTCCATATTTATATAGGTTCAAAATTTCTTCTGTATCTCATTTCAGAATTTACTAAGTCTAGCATAAAGAAGTTACCCTTACAAGAATTATATTTTTCTAGAAATTCCTTTTTCGTTAGATTTCCGTCTATTTCTCTGATTATCTGATTGATTTCCCTAGGCTGTAGCTTAAAAAATATGAAGTAATTACAATTTTTTCTAATATCTGGAGGAGTTGAGTAATAAGACTGCGTTAAATAAATAATGGATGCATTTTTCTTTCGACCTCTTATAAACAAATCTACTATAACTTTCTGGTCTTTCTCTGTAACACAATCGTCAAACACAACAAGATTTTTTTCTGAGGAATCTAGATCGTCGACAGTAATAAATTCACTCAAATCTGAAGAAAATAATACATTCTTTTTATATTTATCATACAATTTTAATATTTCCGTTTTTTTATTTTTATTTATTTTTTTACATTTTAAAATATCGTCTCTTTCAACACCTTCAAACAGTGTATAATCTTCTTGTAATTTAGAATACTTTGGCTCGAAAATATCTTTTGCGCATAAATATAGCGCGTCGAAATCTAATCTTACATTACTAGGATTCTCAAAACCGTTTAATAAATTTATTAGTAAATTTGTCTTTCCACAACCTGATGGGCCGATTATTAATAATCTGAAAGGATGTCTGGGTAAAAAACGATGTTGTTTAGGGTCCGGCAATTCTTCCGGTTCTGTGTAATTTTTAATTTTAATCATTTATTTACTGAGAAAGTTTACAGCTAGTAAAAAATAAAATTACTGCTAGTAAAAACATATTAGCTGTCAGTAAAAATAGACGTCTGTGCTATCGCTTCTAATTAGCTTCAGCTTTTCACTGTCTATAAATGGATAAAATAAACGATTTAGAAAAAAATCGAAATAAGAAACAAAAAGAAGAATTAAAAAATGCAATAAAACTTGTCAAATTACAAGCAGATATTAGAAAAAATAATGAAGAACAGCGTGATAGAAAGCTAGGTATAGACAAAAGTTTAACTGAATTTCATAAACCTGTCACTAAAAAATTAGAAGAACAGGATAAAAGTAGAAAAGAAAATATTAAAGCTATCAATGATAAATTGGACGAATTAAATATATCTTTACAGCCTATTGCAGAATCATCTAGAATTATTCCTGAAGCGATCGAAGATGTCAAAGAATTATATAAAGAACCGCCGCTTACTTATAACGTTGATCAAAATTTAGATCTAAGCTATTTAAAATCTGTACAATTATACAGACCTTCGAAACTCCTAGACAATCAAGAAAAATTAGATGAAATGTATACAAAGGCAAAGCATTTAAAAGAAGAATTATCGAGGAAAAAAGGCAACTTACAAAGTACAATTACGAGGGCTAAAAATCTTTCGGAGGAGGAATTAAGTCAGAAAAAGGTTGAATATAAAGCAGTTGAATATAACGAAGGGGAGCTACAAAAATATATGGCTAGATTAACTACAATTCGAGGTAGCGAAGTAATGAAAGTCGGTAAAGGATTAGGTTTATTATCTGAATTGCTGGATAAAATATGTCAAGGTAGCAAGTCGAAAAAATTAAAAAATGAAATCAAACTGCTAATAGACAAACTCATTAAAGCTAAAAAAATAACTAATGGAGATAAAGAACGATTATACAACCAATTTCTTCTTTGAAAGCGTCAGCTTTTTGCTGCCTAATAAATGAGTTATGTAAAAAACAAGATTCATTTGAGTGACGGGCAGATTAGTAAATTGAAATCTGCTCTTAGAAAAAAAGAAGAACTGACACTGCAGATAGACAATTCTAAACCTCCTAATTATGAAATGTATTTAACTAAAACACAGATTAATCAGATTAGTAAAGATAAAAGAATAAATATAAGCAAAACTCAATTAGATAAAAACGGTGGATTTTTACCCTTTTTAATTCCTATTTTAACATCACTAGGACTCGGTGCCGCGAGTGGGGCAGCAGGTTGGGGAACTAAAAAAATCCTGGATAAAATTTCGGGATCTGGAGTTTATCAGCCTTGGGAAAACAAAGGATCTGGTCTAAAAGCGTCAGCTTCCCTGTCTAAAAAAAAAAAATTCCGATAACAAAATTGGGTATATCGGATAAAACGATTAAAGAAAATATGAAAGATGAAAAAGGATTTAGGGATGTTTTCACTTCCGATTCACTTCCTAAAAAGATTGGAAAGTTTGAAAGTGGGATTATTAATTTAGATATCTCCACCGGCCCAGGAACACACTGGGTTTGTTACTATAATGACCCGAAATATAACTATGTAGAATATTTCGATCCTTTTGGGGAATATATATATAAAAATATTAAACTCAAAGAAAAATATATTCCTGAAAATATTATGAAATTTCTTAAACTTTCCAATAAAAAAGTCAATATAGCTCACAATGATAGTTTTTTACAAAAACCTACTTCTGTAAACTGTGGATTATTTTGTATGAAATATATAAAGGAAAGAAATAAAGGCAAATGTCCAGAATGTGTACTTAATTCATTTACTCAACAGCCTAGCGATTATAACGAAAAGCTTGTTTTTCATCTTTAAAGATTTTTTCTGTCTAATAAATGATCAAATTGAAACCAAAAATTCATGAAAAATCAGAGGATTTCACTGTTGAATTTCCAAAACCTCTTAAATTAAAAAAATTAGCATTGCAATCTTTTACTATGACAGTTTCATGGTTTAACATAACAGATAAAACTAATAAATTTGACGTATACACAGATGAGAATAATGTTAAATCTATCACTATTCCTTATGGTAATAAAAATGTTGAAGATTTAAATATAGATGTAATGAAAGCGTTTGGTTCAGACGATCCTCCGGTAAAATTTGGTAGAATACAATCTAGACTAAGAATGCTTATTAAATTAACTAAAGGTTGGAATATCGACTTAACAAAAAGCGATTTTCATAAGTTAATAGGCTTTGAAAAAAAAGTTTACGAAAGTCATGATGAAGAGACTGTAATAGAAGGTGAAAATATAGCGGATATAACAAACGGAAACGACATTATATATATTCATTGTGATGTAGTGAATGGATCTTTAATCAACCAGAATAATTCAGAAGTTATTTATTCTTTTACGCCGAGAGATGTACCGGGTGTTATCATTTCGAAAGAATTCAATAATTTAATATATTATCCTGTGAAAAATAGGGATTCAATTCGTAGAATAAGGATGACAGTTACGAATCAAAATGGCGAATTAATTGATTTAAATAAAGGTTTAATTGAGTATAATTTTAGAGTCGTAGAGGAAAAAGAAGACTATGTTGAAAAAATATATCAATTGATATTAACTAAATTTTCTCAATAAATAAATGAATCAACACAGATTATATAGGAAAAGTAAAAGAATTCAAGGAAAAGGATTTTTTAAATCTAAAAAAGTAGATTTGACAGTTGTTGACAAATTGACTGATGCTGACATATTGAAAGAAATATTTTCAAAAAAGATGAAAGGAACAGGTCTGAAAATTCTTCCTAAATAAATGGAAAAAATTTATGATCTGAGAGATACTCATTATTATTATAATAACGATATAAAAAGTAGCGAATTAAAAAAAATAAGATTGCCTAGTACAAGCCATAATGACAAAAAAGAAAATACTACGTTTCATTTCGAAATTACAGATACCAATGATCCTATTTCATTATCGGAGAGTTATCTGGAGACAAAGTGGAAAATTATAAAATCCAATGGCGATTCTATAAATGACGATAATGTCGCAGCTGTAGGTTCTATGAAAGGCGTAAAACTTCAGATAGGTAAACAAATAATCGAATCAGTTGGAGACTATCACTCCTACATTCTGCAGGTTAAGAGACTGAAGGATTATACCAGAGATTATTCAACATCAGAAGCCACCAATATAGGTTTTTATCCAGATACCAGTGATAGTGCTGATAGAAATAAAAGTTTACTTGAAAGCGATGGTACGATAACGGCTACAACCTCTGTAACAGATATCGTCAATAAATTAAAAATTGTAAAAAATGAAAACTACAATAAAGGATTTAAAAAAAGATGGGAATTGTCGAAAAATAGTAATTCAGTTACAACATGGACACCTTTAAAGGAAATTTTTGATTTCGTCGCAGAATATAAAAAAGCCATTTCTGGTTTCATAATAAGAATGGAATTCCAAAGAGACGATAGTAGAAATATGATTTACACAGACGTTGCAAATCCAGATTATAAAGTAGAAATTGAAGACATAGCGCTCTGGGTGAGATACGTCGATTTTAAAAATGGAGCGGAGATTCTCTATAATGAATTAAAATTATCTAATACGGATATAGAAATAAACTGGAATCAGTATGAAATTAACAGATCTAGTCCTATTAATAAATATAAAAGCGGTTCCGATTCTATATCAGCTACATCCGATGAAGTTTTAAGATTATTCGTCATACCGCAATATTTCGAAAGAAATGAAAATCCTAAAAAAAATAATATGATATTTGATAATTTGGATATGATCGAATGTTGGTTGATGATTAACAGATCGCCATTACCTGCAGAGCGATATACTATGGATTTTGATAAAAAGGAATATAATAGATTATATGAATCTTTTCTGGAATCAGGTCTCAATAATCTAAATACAGAAACCGGTTGTATGGTCAATTATTCAGATTTTAGTAAATTATATCCCATAATTCATTTTGATTTGTCAAATCATGTAAACTATACCACTCTTGAAAATTTGAGAATAGAATTCAATTGGAAATTAGAAAAAGAAACAACCAAAGAATATGTATTTTACTATATTTTAGAAGTAAGAAAGAAATGTATATTAAATATGAATAAAAAAGAAATTACTATGATTAAAACGTTAGGAGAATAACATTTTTTAGTCTTTATAAATGGCTGTTTATTATCCGCCGTATGATAATCCAGTGCGAAAAGGCCCTATCGGACCCCCCGGTATAGGTTTTAAATTAACGCCGGATGGAAATTTCGATATGGATAATAAGATATTAAAAAATGCTTCAGATCCCATCGATGATTTAGATTTAACCCCTAAACGTTTCGTTTTGAATAAAATAGAAAATAATCATTTTGAACTAAAAGATTTTATACAAAAAATAATATTAATTACGATAGTAATTTTTTAACTTTCACAGAAGAAACGGGTAAGAGAATACAAGAACTCGATGAAAACACTTTACATCTAATCGACGGAAAATCTTACGACGCCAAAGGAAAAAGAATAGGAAACGTCGCAGATCCAAAAGATGATAAAAATGTTGTGAATAAACGATATTTAGAAAAAAATGCATTAATATTAAAGAATGATAAATTTGATGCCAAAAATAAAATAATTACCAACATTCCAGAACCCGAAAACGATAAAGACATAGTCAATAAAATATATGTAGACAGTAAAGATATCTGGGTTACTATAAAAGATAATTTTCAGACTTTTACAGATAAAGAATTTACCAAAGTAAATTTTGACTTAATGAGTTCTAAATTACTGGATCAAGAAATGCGATTATCTACAGATATGCATATGAAAATTACTATATATTTAATATATAATAGTTTAATCGGCAAAAATAGGGCTACAGTGATAGAACTAAAAATCGAAGATAAAATAATTTTAAGCGGAGAAATGTTTGATGATTATTCCGTAACTCGTTTTGATTATGGAAAAAGTGGTGACATGATTACATTTTTGATAAAATCCAAAAGTAATTTTCCAGTCACCTTAAAACCTTGGATGCATATTGAAAAAATTCCTTTTTAAAAATATTTCATTATTAAATGGATATCAACTGGGACGAATTTTCTAAGACGAAAAATTTATCCGAAGATGTCCTTCGAAATTTGAAGGATAAACTCAATTGGAAGTTAGTTTGTAGATATTCCGTATTATCCGAATGTTTTATGGAAGAACTCATAGATTATATCGAATGGAATGTTATATGCATTTTTCAAAAACTTTCGGAAAAATTTATAGAAAAATATAAAGAAGAATTAGACTGGAATTTAGTTTGTAAAAATCAGAAGCTGTCTGAGGAATTTATATTAAAACATTCGAATTATATAAATTGGGTTGTTATATCTCAATATCAAACCTTAAGTGACGAATTTATTCAAACCTATCATGAAAAATTAGATTTACATAAAGTATCTCAATTTCAACAGCTTGCAGAAAATACTATGTGCACATTGGAAGAAGGACTTAATTGGCTATTAATAACCCGTTTTCAAACATTTGGTGAAAGATTTTTTGAAAAGTATATGCATAAACTAGATTTTTGTAATCTCATTGAATATAAGTTTGATCAATTACCAGATAATTTTTATAACGATAAATGGAAAAAAATTCTTTCCGTTCAACTGGGTGAATTAAATAAAAAATTTGGCCATTATTACGAAGAAGAACTACCGAACAGAGAAAAATTAATGGATGAAATTTTCGAATTAAAAAATATTTTAATACGATTTATTAATGAATTGAGACAACTTTTGAATAAAGACGAAAAATAAAAGTGTTTATAAAATTGCTTCGATATAAAATGGTGTTGGCTCAAAGATTAGACGATATTATAATTCATAAATATAAAGATTTATTTGTCGAATTATCGCAATGTAAAGAATTTTACACATTTATTTCATTATATATCAATAAAATAAATTTTCATTTAAGTGAAAAAGTTATGAAATTACCCATTGAATTTATAAGAAAATTTAAAGATAAACTTGACTGGGATTGTATATCACAGAATGAAAAAATATCAGAAGATTTTATTAGAGAATTTCAAGATAAAGTTAATTGGTATTATATATCGTTTCGTCAGACACTATCAGAAGATTTTATTAGAGAATTTCAAAATAAAGTTGATTGGGAAGGAATATCCTTTCGTCAAATATTATCCCCTAATTTTCTAAAAGAATTTGAAGATAAAATTGATTGGGAATGGATATCATATATAAATGGTTTTTAAATAAAATTTCAATTTTAAGCCTAAGGATTATATCCTTTATTTGACGAACTTTCTGATAACACAATAATCAAATGGATTCTACTCAATACCATTTATTGAACTATGAAAGTATCAAAATAATATTCACATTAAAAAACATATGATAAAAAGCATTTAACTTTTATTTCAGACTTCAATGTAATGCAATTGATAATAATATTATACAATGCAGCTCTTTGCTTTTCCTATCAAGACTATCCTAGAGGAAGATTGTTTATTACCATTTGGTAGACTAAGGGCGTCAGGCAAAATTTTTTCATCAATACAATAATTAAATATTAGCTTTTAAAATTGATAAATATTTCATCTCAATTGATTACGTTATTATTTATAATCATGATTCTTTATTCCATAACCCTTTCTTAAAACTTCGTCTTTACATAATTTAGTATAAAAAATAAAATATCCAACCAATGCAAATCATGCAATATTTTATCATCATTTGCTCGATAAATCGTACTAAAATCGTTACATCCTCTATATTTAGACAGACAAACTTTTTGATGAAAATCTTACAAAAATCGTTAAATATTTGCGTTTAGTGGAATATAAAAAGTGTTCCATAGTTGGTACCATATACTACTATTAATCATGACGAAATGTTTTAAAAATGCATTATAGTTGTTGAATTATATTAATTTAAATAATGCTTGTATTGCTGTGAAACCTGCAGCATAGTGAACTGATATATCACTTCGTGGCCGTGAGAAGGTTAAGAAAACATACTTATCGATTAACTAGGCTGTTTTTCTTAGCCATTTATAATGAGGATACATCGAAGTTTTAATTATAGTGGAATATTTTTTAATGCTATCTCGCATAACTTTTTGTAAACAAGAATCTTTTATATACGCTTGGAGAACATTTGGAAGGAAAACATACTACAAAAAATAGTAGCTTAAAAAATAATAAAAGAAGTATCCTAGTATAACTGTATGGCAGAGATTACTTGTCAAAAAGTTTGGCTTTGCAACCGAATTATAAATAGTTTGCATACACCATTTTCAATAACTAGACTGTTACATTTAATGTAAGTATTATAAGCTAATTACTTAGCAAATCGAATATTTATGAAATATAGATCACGAGCAAATGTCAGAAATATATACAAAACTCATAAACATTAATTAACTACGTTGGAAACTGTTAATAAAAAAGAAACAATTTTCCAATATTTAATGGAAAAAAAAAGATAATTTAAATACTATACTTAAAATTCTAATATCAGAATAAACATTGAGATGAAAAATTATTTTACAATTTAAGATTATTTTTAATCCGTTGATAAATAAAAAAATCTTACATTCATGAATATTTAATATAACTTCAATACATTAAGTTTTTCAGATCCTGATTGTTAAATACTTAATGTAATCCGTTAAATCATCGTTCAGGAAAATTAATTTTCATCCTTAGAATTTCAGCTTTGAATAAAACACAAGAAGAAAGAAAATTAATTGGTTTCGTTATGAAACATTTTCCAAAACTAAGCTGAAAAACAGTATTCTTGAAATATCTCTGTTCATAATAGGTTTCACCCCATCAGTTTTGTAAAACATGAAAAGCTTAATTTTATTAACCGACTTCAAGGAGGAGGTTATGATTTCGACCTGTATGTATTTGTTGTTCACTCATAACTTCCGTAAATATGAACCAATTTTAATAATTTTTTTTTTGTTTGAAAGTGTAAGATGCCCACATGGTCCCATTTCAATTTTATCAAATACTTGCGATTAGAACTTTTTAAAAATAAAAACATGAAAATTCCACCTCTTTTTGAAGCAGTCATCTAATTAGAAGCGTTCATTTTTCAGGTAATCGCAGGCTTTCATGTCGAGCACACAAGTCAGATGTGTGTGTACAACAAACAAATAAAATTTCAGGCTATAACTTTTACACCGATACTACATCTTTTAATTTCATTAAATTCTGGTGACTAGAATGTTTTTTTAAATAACAAAATGTGGATTTGATAAAATAATGATTTGTCGCAAACCATCTTTCATTGTTGCAACGTTTTCAAGTCATAACCATATTAAAACTATACATTCATATGCGTTAGTGCCAAATTGTCAACAAGCTTGGTATTTTTTTTTTTTTTTTTGGGGGGGGGTAGTCGGTTAGTATTTTTTTTAAAAAAGCATATTTTATATCAAAAGAACTTAAACTCTTTCTTTTAGTTTTTCACAGCTATTAAAACTTTCAAATATGATTTTGTAAAACTATGAAACATGTTATGATTTTTTTAAATTATTATTTCTATTTTTATAATCAATCTATCTATTGAAATATTTTAAGTTTATAATAATGCATGTTATTTTAAGAAATTCAAACACAGAATGTAAAAATTTACATCTGTGACAACAGTAAAACGTAATGAGCATTTGAAAAGTTCGGTTAAATGTAAACGCGATAAAATTTTGTGATGATCGCTACAATTTTCGAACAAAAATGAAACAATAAAAAGTACCTCTGCATATAATAAAGTTAATTAGTTCAATAAAAGTTTCAATGGAACATATAAATGCACATTTTTCCCGTTTATGTTTAACATTTTTTAATTTTAATTTAACTTCATGTTTAATGTTCAATGCATTTATTTTCTACATTGATTTTAAAAAGACAATTTTTTTCTCTTTTCTCTAAAAAAGATGATTTTTCCATAAAAGTAAATGACTTATCTACTAAATGTTTTTTACACTTGCCCACAATTTAAAACGAAAGCAGTTATTTAAAACAATTCAGTTTACAAGGCTAAAATTCACTTGAATCAAGATCTTGACCTTTGTAAATGCATTATATTCCTCCTACCAGACAGAAATTTTCACGTGGATGTTACGTGAATGATATATATTTAGTTTGGAAGCACGGTATCCCCGTTTTAAATGAATTTTTGATGGAGCTAATAGTAAATATACAGTTTAATTCAGAAGTCGAACTAACATGACCTTTACCGTTTTTAGATGTAGAATTAACAAGATATAAGACAATACACAAAATAATTAGAAAACTTTACAGGAAACCATGTAATTCAAACTATAAGTTATACTAGCTATTCTCCATATAAATACAAATGTGCATCTTATAAATTCTATAATGTGCCTCATTTGGGCTATGTTTCAATAATGTGCCTCAATTATTTGAAAGAATTAGTTACGCACTAAGAAAGTATGATATCAAATAATCGGTAAATCATCTGTCACATTAAAAGATCTCACACACCGTAGAATAGATCCAATCCGTGACGACGAATCTTCAGGCATGTATATGATACCTTTTACAGCTAAAGAAAATCAGAAAGAACTCAAGTATATGTGCATGAATGCTAGAAAATTTAAAAGGAAACTTAAAGAACCTATTACAGATATAAAGTACAGTAAAACCTTCACAGCTGTATCAAAATTGAACCAAAAACAAGATATTGACATAGACTTAAAAAAAAGTAAGATCCATGGCCTATATTTCAAATTAATATGCTTCAATAATTACAGAGTCTTCGAAAATCCTAACTCAAAGAAAGAATATTTGCAATTATGTAGTATCTTATGATATTTCTAAGATATGGTATACAGTATTAAATGTATCTACTGATTTTGAAACAGAATTATCATTGTCACCTCCCCCCTTCTCTCCTTAACCTTCCCCTTCCGCCGTTTTTCAACTTATCTAAAGCTAACTAAATACTGAATTTTCAAAAGTTTTCATTTCTCCCTCCCCCTTAATTGAATATGAATAAGGCTACAGCTACTTAAAGCACTGAACCTCCACTACTCAAAATTTTCCTCCTGAAGATGATTGTTGATACAGTTGAAAACGCTCGAGGTTTTTAACATCTTTTGACTCTCTTTTATGTTCTAAAGACCATGTTATATGTATTTTTTACACCTTGTAAATAAATTAAACATCGTAATTTAAATATATTATATTTCATAAAGTGTAAATAACTTAAAAATTTACGATGATCATGTTAATTATATATCGACATAAGAACGTTGTAAGGAAAATCTTTGCTGTCAAGGTATCTAAAAAAAGAATCAAATGTGAAATTACTAAATTTATCCATTTTTAAACATTAAGCAAGTGCATATGTACTTTAGTATCGGTAATAAGTATAAAAGATACTTGAGTATTTCAGGAAAAATAAACAAGATAAATCAATGAGCAAACGGAAACTTATATATACAGAGTGTCCCAGAACTTCGTGTACAAACATTGAGGGTTTGGTAGAGAACATCGTTTGGAACCACAATTACATAGGAAAGCATGGCCGGAAACGTCTTGTTAACCATTTCGCAGACAGTGATTTGTATATGAAATTACAAAATTTTTAATACAAAATGAACACTTACACCAGAATTTTTATATGATTTTTCCATTTATTATGCATGTGAAATGTTTGCAAATACATTTTTCCGCAGTCATTCATTTTTTCCCACATTGTAGCAAAGGAAGTGCTTTGTCTGTGATAAATTCAAAGAAACACAAAGACACAGTTATGACACAATGTGAAAAACTGTGTAGAACGCTTTATTACACAGAAAAAAAGTACAAAATATGATTTAATTTTAAATTAAATTTAAAATTATGTTTCTTTAAAATCAAGTATCTTAGTAGCTGTTAGAAATTGCTAAAATGTGGAAAAATATGAATGACATCAGAAATCGCAGGAAAATGCATTTGCAAACACGAAAAAAAAAAATACATTTCACATACATCATACTTGGAAAAATCATATTAAAATTCTGGTGTCAATGTTCATTTTGTATTAAAATTTTTGTAGTTTCATAGACATACCATTGTTTGTGAAAGGGTTAACAAGTGAGGATGATGTTTCCGTCCATGCGTTCCTATATAATTGAGGTTCCAAACGATGTTCTCTACCACTCCGCAAAGTTTGTACACGAAATTCTGGGACACCCTGTATATATATATATATATAAGTACTTAAATATAAAATTCTGTTTTTTATTTATCTCAATAACGTTCGATATGTACAATAAATCTGTGGAAATGTAACCATGTTTTTGTACAGATCAGAATTATTTTTTATTGGTTACTATAATTTGCTAACAATATCATTTTATCTTATATATACCCCCTCTTCCACTGTATTGTGAATTGAAGAGGTTAAGTTATCGTACTTAAGAAATGGTTTTTATACCCGATGACATGCATTTTAAAAGTTTATTATAAAATTTACTTTGTTGCAAACAAAAAAATGGAGAAAATAATTTTCTGCCGTAATAGAAACTAAAAAAGATATATATTTATTCTGTTGAAGTAACTGTATCCCACATTTTCGAGTTACCACTCATATATAACCCAGTTACCTCATATAAATACCTATAAAATTTTGGGTAACTTGAACACCGACCTTACATTTAAAAGATAAAGTAAGTATGTATAGATATTCAATAACATTATTTTTTATGTCTAACCTTTAAATAAAATGATCTTTTTATAAGAGTACTTAACGAATTTTAATGAAAATCCGAAAAAGTTCAATCAACGAGACGTTGTTCATAAAAAATAAGGCAAAAATTTCCGGTATCCTATCTTAAGAATACAGACAAAGCTAACGAGAAAGACACGCTATCGCGGTGCATTCCACGAATCTTTTTTTACAGACCGCTGGAATCACGTGATGCTCGAATACACCAATGCGGGTGCAGGAATAGGGTACTACATCATTCTAGCGGTCTGTAAAAAAGATGCTTCGGATGCACCGCAGTAGCCTATCTTTTTCGTTAGCCTCGAACACAGCGTTATGACCGAGTTTGCACACATTGTTTTTAGAAATGGAGATGGAGGTGCAACATTGACAAAAGTTAAAAATTAAAATTATTGAGTGTTTTTTTATAAAATAGTCTACGGCCCATTTACCTCGTAGGTCGAGTTACCTCAGATTATATTACTTAGCGCTAACGGAAATAGAAAAATAAATTTTAAAAACTTTAGAAAACTATTTTTGCATTTTCTACAAAAGTTATAAAATTACAGCATTATTATATCATTCAAATTCATACTTCAAATTCCTAATTATAAAATGTTGGATTCATAATGACAAAATACTACATCATAGTCATAAAACATAAAATACAAAATAAAAAAATGCATTTTTTTATAGTTTTATTTGATATTCTTTTTTAAAAAAATAAGACAAACAGAACTTTATATATATATATATATATTGACGCAAAAATTGTAATTCCAAATTCTTTTTTTGTACATTTGATATAGAAAGAGACTATGTATGGCAAAAATGGCAAATTGTAATGTAATCTAATAAAAAATATTTTATTGGAAAAACAAATTAAAAAAAAAAGGTCTGGGGATATTTTTTGCGTTGCGAACTTGAACAATGATAAGATACATCAGTCAACAGAACACTCGGGATTCTATTTCCTTATTTTGAGATACATTTCATTAGTGAAGATGTGTTTCGAATATTTAAGAGAACGAATGCAACAAGATAAACATTTGCTATGATTAGAAAAATTTATTTCTTTTTTGTTTAATCCACATTTGCACGTAGAGATGTGGGTTTAAAACAAAGGATGATGTTCTTTCTTCATTAAATGTAAACTTTTAAAGTAAAATTCTATTTTGGAAGTATGCTCTTAAAATAACATTTAGAGCTGGTTTTAAAGATTCTGAAGAACAATATTTCTCAAGATATCAAGAAAAACTTTCAGCTAATTAATCTGCATTTAGCTTAAAATATTTTCTTCAAAATGAAACCGTAAATGAAACGTCGAAAATTTTAATGTATTTCATTTACTAATGGCTTTAAAATTTTAATTTAATATCGTAACAAGGAAAACCATTTAGTTAAATTTTATAATGTCCATATGTATTAATTTGTGAAAACTAAGTGCTACTTTAAAAAAAAAAAAACAAATGCATTTATCATTGCCGATCTGTAATCACTTTTACACAATCATTTTCTTTCCTTATAATAATTGATGATTATACGGTTACAGATCAAATGGTTTGCACTGTTAATCACAGTGCTATACTGTTGACCTTCTCACCGCCATGAACTAATTAACGTTACATGGGGCAACTGAACCATGATTTTACAATTTGATTCTGGAGATTCTGCTTTCAGAAGATAAAGTCTCTTCAATTAATGTCTAAATCTTTGCAATTATGTTCACTTTAAGGTCACTTTGGAAAACACAAACGTTCAGTATTACATTGTAATACCAAAAAATAATATATATATACAGGGTGATTCAGCTCGTCGGTGACAAACTTTAAGGATCGATAGAGCACACCTAGACGAACATTTTTGAATAGGGAATGTAGGGTCCCTGACGCGATGGTAAGGCGCTAGGCGCTTTCGAAAATTTGGGTGCCGAAATTCGAAACGTCATAAAAACTAGGGAAATGGTTAGATTTTCTTGCTTGTTGCGTCGAAATGATTCTGTTTGTTTAGACTTTCTTCAGTACCAATTTGATAAGCGTATCTCTTAAAACATGGATAGGGGGCGCTGCAGACTTTGGAGAGCTAAACAACAACTTTAAGCCCGTTATTTTGATAATTTAACACATGCTCGCCAAAGTTTATACTCTAACTTAAAGTTTGAACCCAAAAGTAGAGCCCTGCAAAAAGCGTAAGAGCCGGAATAAAATGTCAAAGTACAGGGTGGTCGAAACTCGAAGGCTCCTAAGAGATAAACAAACAGATTTCTTGACTTATGGCATGCATTTTCATGATTCTGTTTGCTGGGGCTCTCTGAAACTCAGTTGAACGGTACAAAAAGAAACATCGATAGGGGGCGCTTTGGGCAAAAAACATAATTCGTTGACATTTCGGACGCTAACTGGAAACGGGGCGCTACGATCAGTTAGTAATAATGAAAACACATTTTCTACCTCTGCTCAACACTTCTGAATAAATTTAGACCAAAAACATCAATGATACTGGAAATTTATTTACAAAAAATAACACTACAGAAGATGCTCGAAATTTCGACCTTGGGCCATGATGCAGGCTTCGCACCTCCGTCGCATTGAGGAGTGTGTGTTTCCAACAATGCCAGGAGTATCTCTGATCTGCCCTGCAGCTGCCACAATGCGCGCCACAAGTTCTTCAGCACTGCTGACAGGTGTATGGTATACCTCGGCCTTCAGGTAACCCCAAAGGAAGAAATCCAAGCAGGTGAGGTCTGGTGATCGGGCAGGCCAGTGAACTGGACCCCCACGCCCGATCCACCGCTGGCCATACCTTGCGTTTAGATGGAGACGCACGTCGTTCGTGTAATGGGCCGGAGCTCCATCGTGCTGGAACCACATCTGGCGACGCGAACCTTCGGGTACGTGCGCCTCCTCCAGAAGCTGCGGCAGCACTTGATCCAGGAAAATCAGGTAATTTCCACCTGTCAGCCGTTCAGGTAACAAATAAGGGCCAATGAGGCAATCCCCCAGAATGCCGGCCCACACATTTACTGAGAAACGCTCCTGGGCTGCTCGGCTTCTGGTTTCATGTGGATTTTCATCACACCACACATGACTGTTGTGGGCGTTCCACATTCCCTCCCGGCTGAAGGTGGACTCGTCCGTAAACAAAATGCTGTTTACAAAACGGGGATCCCTGGATCTCATCGCCAAGTACCATCTTGAGAATTCCACTCGAGGGCCAAAATCCTGCTCTCTGAGCAACTGCACCCGCTGGATGTGGTAGGGGTGCAGATTCCGGGAACGTAAGATGCGCCACGCAGTTGCTTGCGAAATGCCAACATGTCTGGCGATATCTCTCGTGCTAAGACCTGGGTTGTCCTCAACCAGGTTAAGCACAGCCTCTTCGTTGTCGGGGGTGCTCACTGATCGCTCCCGTTCAGGCCTGCCTCCGTCGAAAGATCCCGTTGTGGACAACCTCTGGTGTACTCGAGCGAAGAAGGCATGGCAGGGGATTTGCCTGTTGGGGTAACGCTCGGCGTACAACCGCTGAGCGGCTCGTCCATTACAACCAGCAGCGCCATACGCCAAATGCATGTCAGCCAATTCAGAGTTTGTGTACCGTTCCATCCTACTACCGATCTGCAGACAAGTAACCCGAAGCTTAAGTAGGTACCGCACGTTCAAAAGACGTGTCTGCGCATACAACTACGTCATCTCGCGTTGTCGTCTACGCATTACGTATCTTTTGCATATCGATATGGTACGATATCTTTTGCATAAATCAGCAAAAAGCACCTTATGTAAATTTTATTGCGCGCATTGTGCATGATTGAAACCAGCTATGTTTGTTAAAAAAAACAAACAAACTGCAGTTTTAATAGCTTCTTATGATAAGTAAATTACTCTCTTGTTTTGTTTCTAACTGATCGTAGCGCCCCGTTTCCAGTTAGCGTCCGAAATGTCAACGAATTATGTTTTTTGCCCAAAGCGCCCCCTATCGATGTTTCCTTTTGTACCGTTCAACTGAGTTTCAGAGAGCCCCAGCAAACAGAATCATGAAAATGCATACCATAAGTCAAGAAATCTGTTTGTTTATCTCTTAGGAGCCTTCGAGTTTCGACCACCCTGTACTTTGACATTTTATTCCGGCTCTTACGCTTTTTGCAGGGCTCTACTTTTGGGTTCAAACTTTAAGTTAGAGTATAAACTTTGGCGAGCATGTGTTAAATTATCAAAATAACGGCTTAAAGTTGTTGTCTAGCTCTCCAAAGTCTGCAGCGCCCCCTATCCATGTTTTAAGAGATACGCTTATCAAATTGGTACTGAAGAAAGTCTAAACAAACAGAATCATTTCGACGCAACAAGCAAGAAAATCTAACCATTTCCCTAGTTTTTATGACGTTTCGAATTTCGGCACCCAAATTTTCGAAAGCGCCTAGCGCCTTACCATCGCGTCAGGGACCCTACATTCCCTATTCAAAAATATTCGTCTAGGTGTGCTCTATCGATCCTTAAAGTTTGTCACCGACGAGCTGAATCACCCTGTATACATTATCTTTCTTTTTTCATGGGTCCAGATGCTTCATACGTTTGGGCAACTTGACAAGGCAAGTACATGTTCTACACGCTATTCTTTTTTTAATATCGGCTATTAGGTTCACTTTGAAATAAAAATTAAATTGTATAAAAAATAACGAGCATTTTAAGGGAAACTTCTTTTGTTGTCAAGATGTCTAAAAATGCTCCAAATGTGAAATTATTAGATTTATTTATGCAAGAGACATAAGAATTAAGTAAACACTCCGTTATGATTAAGGGTGCCTTTATTCATAATTTATTTCATAGGTCAGCGATAGATAAGTCAGAAAAAGAGAAATTCAAATACGTAAAAGAAAGTTACTTCCATGCATTCTATTCTACACACATACACAAAATATTAATAATAATAATAAACGTAGTCATTTAATAATAAGGTCATTTATAAGTGAGTGCCCTTCAAAAACTTATTGTCCTTCAGATTATAAGTTTGTACAGCTGACAGTAATAGCTTTATAACCTACGGAATACGATTATTTTTTATGCTACAAATCAAAAAAGTAATTTTTTTCTGAATTTGTACTTATTTTTAATCGACACAAATACAATGTGCATGCCGTATTTCATAGACATTCCTCATTTTTTTTTCTTAGTTCATGTACTTTTTTTTTTTTGGCAATTGAGGGGTTATACACAAATTTAAATATAAAACATGCAACATTTATATATAGTGGCAATTGCTATAAGAGAAATATTCATCGCACGAATCTCAGTGCCTTCTATTGTATAACAAAAAATCAAAAATCAGTAAGTACAGATGTTCACAAAATGTAATCTGTAAATTTTAGTGCGATTTCATCTCATAGAATCATCTTAAATATACACGCGTCGCTTGAAGATGTCGCTACTACAGGAATCGCCAAAAATGCCGCATTTCAATGTTACTTTTAAGATTTTTATTATATTAATATTAATGTTCACAAAAAAGGCTTTTGAATGTTAATGGTATTTCGTGTATTCATTCTTCAGTTACATTGTTGCCAGATTCTTGTCAGATTAGGGAGTATTATCGAAATTTCCTAGAAACTTTCTTGATAATTATAATACTCAATATTTAATTATAGACTGTTTACCATTAAAATAAGCGAAAATTTCTGATGTTAAATAGTGGTATCTTTTTAAATAAAAACATTTACGAATCTGTCAACACTCGCTGGCATAAAATATTTAAAAAAAAGTTTAAATGATGGCATGGAGCTCCCAGGTTACTCACACTAATTGCATATTGATTTTTTTTATTTTAAAAAATAATATCCATCGAAAAATAAAAATATCGACAATAAAACTTATTTAGCTGCATTAAGGAGGGTGTAATAACTTCCTCATTTAACCCTTCATGCTTAAGCAATGAACCACCAAATCTTATCAAGGAAGCGCCTTATCAGAATAAACCGATATACAAAATTTGAAACAAATCAGATGATCCTGCTTGAAAAAACATTTTATCTAAATTAAGAAAGCTGTTAGATCCATGTTCATCACTTTTTACTTACCAAATCAAGATACAAAAATAATCAGGAAAGCGTCTTATCGAAATAAATTTATGTAAAAAATTCGAATGAAATCGGATATATTTATCAACTGTTATCGCGTTACATACATACATATATATCTACATACAAACAGAAGCTGAGCATAATTGCTTCGATAGCCTATGAGTTAAAAAGTCATCTTTCAAGACAATCAATAAACAGCAGTTAAAAGATAATTGCCTTAAGCTAATCTTTTCAATATTATCATATTTTTTTTTTTATATAAAATGAATTTTTGTACTTGAAAGAAAATACTAAAGAATATTAAAAGAGATAGTAACAAATGAAACTAGTGCCGTAACAGGAAAGAATGAATAATTGACAGTTATTCCTTTCTAACTGTAGTACAAAAAACGAGAAAGTGTGGCTAAGCAACAGAAAAATGCCGAATAGCCGTCAGCAACAGATGTTTAACGTCACTCTTTATATTAAAACTATTACATATTGAATGCGAAAAGAAAGAAACGGAAATGAAACTATTTCACATAATAGATTGCAAGCGATAAAGTATCACATACTGCATCATTTTTAATACAAATTAAACGAATGGTGCCATCGCAAAAGATTATTGGTATTTTGAAGATTTAATGCAATTCGCCTTACACATGAAAGGTTTTTAATAAGTACGTTTAAAGAAATTGAATACGAAAGAGAAGTATTTTTGTTGTTTTTGTTTGTTTCTTTCATAAAAAAAGAAATTTAAATGTATGCAAAAACACTGGAAAGAAAATTATTTTTTTAATAATTTATCAATATTAGCTGCTATGATATTTACAGCTAAACTGATTTGAATATAAAATATTTAAATTATCCATGAAATAAATAAATAGTAGATTAACTCTTTGAATACTGACAAGAATTACAAGTATTTTAATATTCAATGAAAAAATGATATACAGGGTGAGTCATAAATATCGAAACAATAGGCTATCTCCTTAAATATTGCCCATAGACCCATACTTCCAGTTGCAAAAATTCATAAAAAAAGGTGAAATTTTTGATAAGATAAGTTGCAACTCCATGGGGGGCCTATTTGAAAAAGTGCGAAAATGAACTTTTTTATACGGTCCCCGTAGGACAAAAATTCCAATTAGGAAAACTTTCCTTATCCAGTTCTGAATAATACACAAAAAGTTGCATCTTCATACCTTCAAAATTCGTGGAGTTATAACCGTTTGAATAATTCATCAGATTTAAGGAATTCAAATTTAATGAAGTGTTACAGGAACACAAATTGAAATGCGCACATTTCAAAAGACAATGTTACTTTAACAGTTGTAGGAAATGCGTAAAAAATCTATGTTTTGAGTTAGAATTTTATTTTTTTTCTTTTTCCGTGATGGTTAGCCATATAATTTGCTAAGAAAATCACATGCTAAAATTTATCATAAAATTAAAAACAAATTATGTAGTTAGTACAGGTTAAAATGCGACATTTAAAAATTGTTATAACTCCAAACATTATTTATCGGATTTCAATTTCTTTCTATTTAATTAAAAATGAAAATCTGATTTTAATTCTGATTCGAGATTTTTGTTTTTCAATATTTATTTTAGAACTATTAAAAATATTTATTTAAAAAATATTAAATTTTAAAAAATCATATTTTCAAAAGTAAATAATTTTTCATTTTGTTTTTAAACAAAAGTAATGTAAAATAATTAAAAATGACATGTTTCAAGTTTGTCCTTTTTTTCTTTAACAATTTTTAACTTTTAATAATTTAAAGACAAGAAATAGTCAGGAAAAAAAATTCATTATACAGAAAAACGAAATGTACTGTTTTACTGTCCATTAGTAATTTAAAAGAATGCTTCTCTAAGATGCAGATTAAGTCCTTTTTAAAAATTTAGCTCTCACAAAAGCTTTTTATCGTCCTGTAGAGGCTGTTAAAAAATATGTATTCTGGGCCCAGGTCAGATCAGGACCGAGACGTTACTTTTATCTGAAGACTCGCCTATCCGGGTTTAATGTATTTTTCATACCGGAAGGGACTGCTTCCTTTTCCCAGGCCTGCACTGAACGAAATTTTCATTCCCGGTCTCGAACAATCCGTATTAAAATCACAGACCTAATACGTACATGAAAGAAGTAAAATTTGGTTTAATCAATATTTTTACGAAAACCACATAAATTTTAAAACCGCATTTATTTTACAAAACAATAAAGAATACTTTATTTTTTTTCTAAGAATAGCATATTTAAATGCTAAAAAATTAAACAAAATAAAACCAGAGAAAAAAATCTGCCTATGACGAAATTCGGTCTTAAACAGAAAATGTGTTGATCCATGCAAAAAGAATACAATAATACACGAGAAAAAAATAAACTCCATTTAACCTTCATCGGAAGGGCATTTGTCTATTACGTATTTTTTCTGTCCTATATGATTCCGTCTTAAAAGGTTTTACTGTATAACATTTTTCAAAGTCTTCAACGCACGGGATGGGGATTAGCAATAATAAAATATAAGTGAAACATTTACATATAAATATAGATTCATTGATAAAACAAATATATCGCAGCCTTTGGCGCCTCTTTAATAATAAAAAGCATAAATATAAAAAAAGAAAATCTATATTAAGTATTTTTGGTCAGAACTCCTCCACGCGAAACAATTTTCAACTATACTGAAGTAAAAAACTATGTAGAAATTTACGGCTGAGCCGGCTATGATTTAAGCTTTTTTCCAGGTTGGTCCGTATTATGATTTTAACATTATTTTATGCCGGGCTGAACTTTTTTCCACATGGGTCGGTTTAGGACCGGACCCAGATATTAAGATTTATTCACACCTTTAGTGCTAACGATCAACATGTTTTGAAAACAAGTTTCAATTTAAATCAATATGCTGCTTTATTATGGCCAAATAAGAGGCACGGTCTTAAACCTTTTACTAATAACGTTACAATTTGTGGACGATCCCTTATTTGCTTTGAAAATTGATGAAAAGCACTTCGTTTACAGGCAAGGTAAAGTGGTGTAAGTCACGAATTTTTGAAAATTTTAGATTATAATATCTCTGTCAGGTTTTCAGATAGGGAGATGAAATTTTTTTTGGTTCAATTTAGGAATAGATAAGGAATAATTTCCAAATTGGGAATTTTGCTCTACGGGGGCCGTATAAAAATTTAATTTTCGTATTTTTTCAAATAGACCCCCCCCATGCAGTTGCAACTTATATTATCATAAATTTCACCTTTTTTTATGAGTTTTTGCAATTGGAAGTATGGGTCTGGAGGCAATATTTATGGAGATAGCCTATTGTTTCGATATTTATGACTCACCCTGTATGAAAATAGACAAACAGATCCATTCCAAATCCGAGTCACGCCAATTTAAAAGGAAAATAAAAAGAGTCTTTGAAACTACGCAATTTGGAATCTATGACGACTCAAAGAACTTTCGAAAACAGATTGATACTTGGCGGGGCTTGGATTTAGCAGTTAAGAGAGTAGCATTTTATTCGTGGTATAATACAATCTTATTCGAGGTAAGGTTGAATTAACCATGGAACATAAGCATGAAACGTCTAATCAGTGGAATCAGGGGGCGGAGATAGATCATTTCCAACCACTTCATTGGTTAGTATTTTTTCAACTAGACCCCCCATGGAGTAACAACTTATATTATCAGAAATTTCACCTTTTTTATGAGTTTTTTCAATTGGAAGTATGGGTCTAGAGGCAATATTTAAGGAGATAGCCTATTGTTTCGATATTTATGACTCACCCTGTATAGAAAGCAATTCTTCGATAAAGATATCTTTTTTGAAATATCGTACTACAAATGTAGGCAGAGATTACGTGTTAAAAAGTTTTGATTTGCGTAAAAAATGAATAAATAAAAAGAAAACTGTCCAGTTAAACTAATAGCATTAAAATCACAGGCTAATCAGACTATTTGCACATTATACTATTTCTTTAAAAAATATAGCCCCTCGATAATGCTCTACGATAAAGCTATTTTTTTGAACTATCGTAGTGCATGTGTATGGCAGAGATTACTTGTTTAAAAGTTTAAATTTGCGTAAAAAATGAATAAATAAAAAAAGTGTCCAGTTAAATTAATAGCATTAAAATCACAGGATAATCAGACTAATTGCATTTCATACTCTTATTTTTAAAAATAATGCTCCTCGAAGAAATATGGAAATTGACAAAAACGCTAAAGATTAACTTCCCATTCCTTCTTATAGATAATCAATGAGCCATCAAATTTATTTAGGGAAACGCCTTATCACAATAAACCTGTATACTAAATTTAAAGAAAGTTGGATAATTCTGAAGGAAAAGCCGACTAATTAAAATTAAGGATGAGATTAGTCCCCTATTTTCCCCTTTATGCTTATAACCAATGAAACCATAAAACTAATCTAGAAACAAGGTTCGCACACTCCTTGGAATTTCCAAGGACTCTGACACCACTATTAAAAATAAGAAACTTTTCATTTAATTTTTAAACCGCAACATTCGTAATCCCCACCTTCATTCACGGATTTTTCGATAATTTTCTGCAGTGAAACACTTCGAAAATATTCTTAAAATTTAGTGGTACGACTGAACGAACCCTGAGAAAGAATCTGATAAGAAGGAACCTATTCATTCCAGAAAGCCACCTTTAAGCTGTTTTTTGGTCATACTATGTATCCTTTCAGATTCTGTTGTGTTACCCTGCATATGATCTATAACATTTATACGCATAACATAGTTTTCAAAGTTGTGATAAACTTAAAAATTCACATGGCAGCTAAAAATGACTGTTTAGCAATCATCTCTAATATAAAGAATTTAGTGTACAATAAAATTTCTGAAATTATTTATGTCTCTTAATAAATACCATGAATATTTTATTATACAGAAGTAACTGATAGTAAACCTCAGCAACGTAAATAAATTTCCTTATACGTGAAATAATTTAACATGGTTAAAATAGTCAGACACAATGTCTCCTTCTGTACGATTATGTAGCGGAATTCCTCTGTGTGGCGCTGTAAATGAATAATAAACGTCCACAATACTGTATATTATGACTTTGTTGCATACTTTGCGCCGCATGTTGTCCAGAATGCATATTGTAGTGCACTTCATGAATGGATATCACTTTAATTCTTTTTGAAAGAGTGCAATACCATTTAAATGCACTTGAAGCAGTTTTTTCCCATAAAGTAAGCCTTCCCATCCTGTAACTGAGCAATACATCTTATTTTCATAAAATTTGAAATGAATCGACAAAATTATGCAAGAATTATATATTTAGAATTTCAACTTATTCTATTGTAAAGTTTTTCTTGTATTACATTAGGATGGACTGACGGATATTTATATACTATTTATTTATATACTTACAAAATCACCTAGAGAGTAGGTCATAACATAATTTTATCATTATTTCAAGGCTCCCGCAGGTGACTATATTTTAATTCTATCTTTAAAAAAAATAAAAATAAAAATCTAATGGCATTACATTGCATCAGTAAAAATATCAAGCGACATATAGATATAAGATGCTATAAAAGATGCGCAAACTCTGTACAGTTAGAAATACATAAAAAATGCCTCAAGAACTTAACCTGCACGATCCATACTTTACGAATAAAATATGAAAAGCAAAGTACGACTTCATATCCGGTGCAAGGAAAAAACACCGTATTGGATACACCAAATCAGAAATTGCAAATTTTTGCAGGCGATGACGTTCATAATGTTCGTTTGCTGCTTATATCGCGTCATCCGTGTGAGTGACATAGAATGACGTCAAGTCGTTGCCATTGAACTCATTACCTGCATCTTGCAGCGTCCTGTATTTTTCGCATTGGTTACCATGTACTCCGTTCCTGAATATTGCGACATTTATATGATGTACGGTCAAAGTAATTGAAATGCCCTACGAACCGGCCTTATATTGCCTTTGTAATATGAAAATACTACTATTGATGTGTAAAATAAAGTATTTTCCGGTATTGATGTCGTATATTGTTTTTTGTATTTTTCTCGTAAACTATGGTTCGTATAGGTACAATTCATTAGGCAATTTTTACGTTCTCCCAACAAGGAATCTGATATTGCAAAGTTTGGGAGCCTTTTTTGGGACACGCTGTATATATGTATATATTTACGAAAGTATCTCTGGAAGATACATGAGAATAAATTTCAGGTAAAAAATTGTTATTCATGGAATATTTTTGTCAGGGAAGGAGAATATTTTATTATGACACATTTTTTTCATGGTTTGAGAAACATTAATTATAAAGTAAATATTTATGTATTTAAAATGATTTGTACTATAATAAATAAATAGTTTTATAAAAACGTCTGTTATTTTTATCTTTCAATGAAAAGAAACAAAAAGCGGATTTTTTTTCTTTCCTTTATAGTGACATATACAAAAAAATGAAATTTGTAAGTAAATTTGTATAGGTTATTTTTCTTTACTTGATTTTAACCATATGCTAAAGATATAATATTTTTATGAGATTTGAATTCATCATTCAAAATCATTTACCTTCATGTATATAATGTTACAGGAACATTTAATAAACATAATTTTTTATACAAAATCATAAGACGAAACTCAAAAGAACTTTTGTGATTTTAAACTTTTAAATTTTAAACTTTAAAAAAATAATTTAAAAAGATTTATATTATCTTGTTAAATGTTTTATATTATCTTTCTTAAAAAAAAATAAGTATTTTTTTTATTTTGATATTAAGGAAAAAAACATTGGTAAAATAGAGCTATACAAAAAGTAGTCTTCATAAAATATTTTACTTGACTGTGTAAAAAGCATTTTTCAAACATAATTAAAATTAAAATAAATGTAACAGCTTTTTGTAGGAAAATAAATTTAATTAAGCTAATATTTGTGAATTAAATTAGTTTACAGTACATATTTACTGTTATTGCATAATAAACTTTGAAACATACAAAGTTTTTTAATAAAAAATTCACAATTATAATTATACGCTGTAAAATCCTATGGACTTTAGTTGTATGCAACAAAACAAATAATGAATATTACGGGTAATTTAACTTCTATATTCCAGACCATTTAATTTGTAGTCCGCTGCATTATGTAAAATTATAATATGAATTTTTTTGGTTAAGATTTCTTCTGAAATAGTCGGTAAAAAATCTAGTTTTTTATTGAACTTAACATTTGTTGATTACGATTACAATGGGTAGATTTTTTAATTCGGCATACACTCTTTTTTATTAAGTTTGCATTTAAGTTATTAATGTTAAAAATTAAATACATCAGATTATAGTACTTTTTTACACAAATAAAAATAAAATTGGACATTCGCATAATAATACTCATTACCGAAACTTAATGAATTTTCTGTTTCTCTATGTATATTATGTGTTTTCTATAAATTTCAAGGTTCTGAGAAACAATATGTTTTTAAAATTTCATACAATCCTCCGATTTTAAGAATGTCTCTTTAAACTTTTTGAATTATATCATCTATGGTATAGCAGTCACTTCTATTTTGCATTCTTCTTTTACACGTGTTCGATCTACATGTATAAGGAAGCCTGGTGATGGTGATCCATGTTTTACAAAATGTTTTTATTTAAATATTGAACATAGAATAAAAATTCACACATCATTTTATTCCATTTACAATGAATTATCAAACTGAGACTGTGATATGAGTATAGTATGTAAAAAACTGAGAAATGACTGATTTTAATCATGCGAAAATAATTTGTTAATACTTCCATCATATGGGAGCCTAAACTATTGAAGAAAGACAGAATAACTTTATACTACATGGTTTAATTATTTATAAGACTTATTTGGGGTAAACAAACCTGTTTAGATGAAATCTAAAACACTGGAGAAGAATTCGATTTTAAAAACTCACCTTTTGTGACACTCGACATTGCAACACTGGTTTCCACATAGTTCTGCTTCACCTCATGGTGATCATCTTAGTGAAGTTTGTCTACATATCTTCCTGAAATGTTTCGATCAATGACACGTTCTTTCGAAGAGGCATGACACAAATTTCCTAAGGCTATTTTTTCTTCATTTTTTTAGTCTTTTCCATTCTGCCAATGCACCAACTGTGGGTACTATTTAAATGGAATAAGAGTTCCTATCAACTTTCAAATCTATGTATCATTAAATGTTTTCGTATTTCTGTAACAGTTCACGTCTTTATTTAATCATTTTTAAACTTTTCCTTTCCCTTACCTCATTTTAATGTTGCTTTGCAGAATACATTTTCATTATTTTAGAAATATAACTATTAACGCTATGAGCAGTGTATAGTAAAAAAAATTTCCAACAACACCAAATTAAGGGATCTTTGACTATCTTGGTCAAACCCCCGCAGAATTTTTATGTCAACTTACCCATCTATGACTTTTCAAAGTATAGCACACTGTATTTTGTCTGCTTTACTGTACAATCATATGTCTGGAATGAAATTTGAATATGGTAGCATTACTTAAGTTTTAATTACTTTTAAGCCACTAATAAAGATTGCCTATCACATGTATTTTAGATAAGAAATAGGTGAACACGATAAGAAATGAACACGTCATTCTTATTCTACATGATGTGCTAAAAACTTCCGAACATGAATAAAAGCTATAGGAAAGAGTATGCCATTTATTACATAAAATTATCAGGTCTTTATTAAAATTGGGTAAGCTCTAAATAAATCAAAGCCTAAATATTTAAATTATTCTCAATTCGCAACGAAAATAAGTAGCGTCAAAATTAATCGTAATGTGGATCATTTCCTGGAAAATCGGGTAAATGTTTCATAATTCAATGCTTTCCAAACAATGACGGCTATTAAACGAATTCTTGCTGAAGACTTCTGTAAGATGATCGGGATTTTTTTACTATAATTCTCCATTTTTATTTAAAATATCAGAGGTATACACCGTCAGCAGTAAACGATCAGTTGGGGTTGAATTTTCAGCCATTCTATTCTCTAAGTATTCCAAAAGAAGAAGGTTAAGTATAAATAGTGGGTTCCTAAGGATGAAATTGCATTGGGATTTCAGAACCATTTTATCCATTCAACCACGTTCTGTCGCTTGAATACCGAGAGAAGAGACAGGCCAGAAATTAGTTACCGATTTTGAGTCTTTTGCTTGCAGCTCCTCTATCATTGATAATTTAAACAAAAATAGAGTAAAGCCGTAAGAAATTTCTGTCATAATCCTTTTGCATAATCCGTCTACAGCAATTTTTTAAACAGGTGTCACTATATAAAGTTATGAAATTTTAAATTGAGTTAATTCGTTTAAGACAAAACAATCGATAAACCAAAAAGTACATTTAAATCGCGATGACAAATACAAAGTAAAAATCCATGAGTGCAAAATAAAAATTCAAAACAAATGATCAAATTTATTAATATTAATTTTATTTTTAATCGGTTTCGATATAAAAAAAATACTCACCAGGTTAGTTATGCTAGAAATGCATAATAATGGTATTGGGCATCAAAAATCCTATATTAATTTCTTTAATTAAAACTTTTCTCTGTTTTTCACATATATCAATGTAATAATTTTATAAAAATCATATTTCTCTTATTGTGTCTCCCCTTTTTTTGTCTTGATTATGCATGCATAAAATGTGGAATATATGTATAGCTTTTTTCAATTTAATTTTTTCAGGAAGTTTTAAGAATACCCCTTTATATACCTAAATTCCAATGGAAACTTTATACACTCTGTTGATGTCAGGATTGGCCCTGAAAATACCATACGTAATAATAAATGTACATAAATTTAAAAGGCCAAAACTCTTAACAAAATCTCATTTTTTTAATATGTTTGGCAGTACTTGTTTCGTATTGAGGGTAGGGGAAGCCAAATTGAAACTCCTAAAAACTTAAATTTAAAAAAAGAAAAGGAAATATTTCTCATTTTTGTATGAAAGTAAAAATTTTGATTAAAAAATAAATTAAGGAAAGAATGTTTCGAACTGGATAATAAAATGCAAGTTTTATTGTTAAAAGTGTAATTGTGTTCCCCTAGGAGATGTTCTCCATCCATTTCGAAACGTTTCATCTGTAACTAATTAATGAATTAATTAAAATGTACGTAAGAAGCAATTTTCTCGGCTTATAAGAAAACAATGGAAAACAAGTGATAAAATAATAATTAATGGGCATAAAAATAGCTTTTTTAATAACTTAAGTATTTTTTCATGTATAAGTTGTTAAAAACTAATTTCAAAAGAATTTTTCATTTTCTCCCTATCCATAGTGAAGAATTAATTATTTGGGAAAAATGAATTGAAAGTTATTTATAATTTAAAAAAAAATAATTAAAGTAGAATGAATAATTTTTTTATCATTTAATGAGATAGATATGGAAAAAGCCTTGTCGTTATATAATAATCTTAAAAAACGTGTTACTAAATTATTCTAACAATTTCCAAGATAAAATTTTTATTAAATACTTCGTTGATGATTATTGTTATAGAAACTTCATAAAATTAACAGTCCTTGGCGACCAGTTGGGTCTCCTTTGAGTGTATACTAAACATTAAATCCTATTCCTTTTATTCGTAATTTATTTTAATTAATCATTTTTTACTAAATCAAAGATTATACCGGAGAAATAGACACAGATACTATATACTTACCACACTGATGCGATTGCAACAAAATAGCAATTATATGTACCTCACATTGTAACCCGGTTATTGCTATTTATTTATAAAATAAATAAACTATAAATAAATTGTTTCTTTATTTTTTTAATGATATGAATTGTTTTATTCTATAATTATTAACTAAATTTTTTTTTAAATTGTTATTTCCAATTTAAAATAATAGGAATTAGTTAAAAAATGTTACTGGTATTTGAAAATAAATTTTTCGCCAAATTGGCGTCAAAAAAATAACGCGCCAAAGTGGTGCATTTATGACGTCTGTGCTAATAACTTAACAACTTAGTATTTTGATGCAAGCCCGGCGCAGATAATAAATCGCCAAATATTGTACTTGTGGCATTTTTTTTTGTATTTCATTAATTATATAAAATATAATAATATAACCCTTTCACTCATTTCATTTGTAATACATAACTTTAATTTGAAACTGAAAAGTTTAAAATTCACGCCTTTTAATTTTTTTAAGTAAAAAGAGCCTCAAAAATAAATATAATGATATTTTGAAGCTCCATAATTGCAGCGAAGGAACAAATCATAAATAAATCCAATTTACCAGGGCATAAAACTTACTTACCAAAGGATTTTTGCATAGTAACCCATAAGATGTGTTTCATTTGGATGTTACCATTAAACAACTAACAAATAATCGTGATTTTTGTGCCGCATTTGTTAGCGTAATATATATATATAGATAGATAGATAGATAGATACATAGATAGATACTTATTGAAAAATACTAGAACAAAATAACCTGGAAAAAAATATTTATGATGAATAAGAACACATGAAGATTAATAATAAATTCCATTTTCATGATAATGGCCCTCCATATTCATATATTTTAATGCAGGCTGATTACACCTAATATATTATTATGTATACTGGGAATCCATGCTAAAATATTACTTTGTAACTACTGTAAAGTGCAAACTTCTTCATCAGAGTTAGACATTATAAAAGAAGACATTGGAATTTATATCGCACAAAAAATAATCAATAATTTAAAATATTGCCAATTTTATGATAGAATTGGAATTTAAGCTCTTTTCAAGATTAAGATTTGTGATAAAAAACAGAACAATATTAATTTCTAAATACACAGTTGCTTATCATCAGTTAACTATATTAAAACAATGCTTAATAAATAATGTAAATACATCTGCACATTATATAAGTTCTTGGATCTAAAATTGCAACTTTTAGCACACACTTCTGTTGTGGGTAATCAAAAATACTTTGTAGCTTCAAAAAAAAAAAATAATAATAATAATAATAATAACAATAATATTTTTCCTTATACACAGTTGCTTCTCATTAGGTAACTATATTAAAACAATATTTAATATATTAAAGTAAATTCATCAGCACATCAAATAAGTTCTTGGATCAAAAGTTGTAATTTTTGGCACACACTTCTGTTGCGGGTAATCAAGAAAGGTTTGATTCTTGGATTGATGCTTTGATTGATTCTTTGATTGATTAAAAGTAATGCTCCTCTATTTCTCTTGAACATGAAAGTCTATTTTTATAAATAAAAAAACGATACATCACTAAACTCAGCTATGAAACAAACTATTATATCCAGCTTTAATTTGATAATGAATAATAATGTTTTTACTTTTAACGGTAGTTTTTATAAGCAATTAAAAGGTGCACCGATGGGCTCCCCCATCTCTGGCTTACTAGCGGAAATTAAACTTAGACCAATGGAAAATAAAATTATGACAGAGTTTCAAAATAAACCAAAAAAATGGTATAGATATGTAGATGATATCTTTATCATTTGGGATTCAACTATGGAACAATTACAGGTGTTCTTGGATGAAATTAATACAATCGATAAAAACATACAATTTACATTGGAAATAGAACAAAATGGAAAACTACCCTTTCTAGATACTGAGCTCATAAAAAATAATTTGCTTATTGAAACAAAAGTCTATAGAAAAGAAATTCGATCAAACAACACCATTTCATTCAATAGCTCTTCTCCCAGTAGTTATAAAGCTGCAGCATACAGATTCTATATAGACCGAGCTTTCAATATCTGCAGTAAGAAATATATTAATCAGGAATTAGACATAATCAGAAATATAGCAAATGATAACGGTTTCCCACTCAAGTTTATAAATAGACTTATTTACCAAGCTCAATGCGGCAGCAGTAATAGTAAGTTTAATTATAACGAAACAAAGTTGCACAAATTTCAATATTTTCCTGGTCTCTTTGAATGTCTAAAGTTCAAATTAAAGAAACACAATTTACATTTAATTGCTTCCCCCCCTAATAAATTAAGCACAAGACTTCACAATAGCATCGATCCTATCCCCATGGAAGACTCAGCAGGTGTATATTTAATCCCAGCCACAACAATGGAGAGCAAAAAGAGAACAGATTACATTGGCATGACAACCAGGAAATTTAAGAAGCGTTTATCAGAACACATTGCAGATATCAGACTTAATCGATGCAATACCGCTCTCTCTAAAATGTACCAGGAGCAAGAAGTTATAATAGATTTCAAAAAAGCTAAATTAGTAAAGAAAATATCAGATTATCAGAAGATTAAAATCATGGAATCAATTGAAATTTTATGTCGAGCTAACAATACTTGTAACGATACTTTGTCGTACGATATTCCGAGAAAATGGTACAATCTGCTCAGAATCACTTGAACCCCCCTTTCTATCGAATTTGGAACATTCTGACTTCTCCCCCCTTTTTTACGTTGTCTTTGGATCAGTCCACTTCGTATAAAAGAACTCAGCCTTCGACTTCTACTTTTTTCGTTGTTTTAACCCTGATGATGAGCATGACATGCTCGAAAGTACTAGGTTTTATTAATAAAAAACACCTTTAAGTAATCTAAGTATTTTATTTTTTGGTTTTATGTATAAGTAAGGTGAATTAAAGGATTCGACATATGTGATATGTTATATCATTTTAATCTTATAGTCTATTTTTATAACACACAATTTGTAAATGAATGAACTCTTTACCCTTTAAAATTTAGAAATTTTTGCTATTTTACAATAGTTGCATATCTTAAGATAATGTGATTCATAAATGGATGATTGTACAGAAAAAATGCGGGGTTTCAGCTACGATATGTGTTAATTACTTACCCATCATCCGTAGTATAGGGTAAGTCTTGCAATCGTTTTGAAAATCGAAAAAAAAATTTTGACGGATTTACATGTTTTCGACACTGGAGATTTCGAAAAATACATTTTTAGAAAAAAAAATTTTGCCATCCATCTGTCTGTATGTCAGTCTGTCTGTCTGTAAACGCTCTATTTCCCGAATGAATTGAGATAGAAACTTGAAATTTTGTATGTACTTAGTATGTAAGAATGGAACGAAGTCTATTTAATATCAGTAACCTCGATTATCCGGAACTATTTTTTTCGGACTCTCGAAAAATTCGTTTTGATGAAAGGTATATAAAAATTTTAATTTTTTTTATTTTATTTTATGGAGTGATTGTAAAAGGCAATAAAATATCACAAATTTTGCATGAAGAACAAAGTTGATCGAATTATTAGTTGCCGAGATATAGGTAATCCTGTTTTCCACATTCCTCGATTTTTCACGACCCTGTATTTTATTCAAATTTCAATTCAAAGATGTATTTCAATTGGAAATGAGACGCTTAATCCGACGCAATAAACTGTTAGTTAATAAGATTATTATTTTTGGAGTTATAAGGATGTTTCTTTTTCGCTATTCAGTACTACTTGAATAGTTAGGCGTGTTGTATAATTTTTCGAAAGAGATTCATCAGCAACTCATTAATACAGCATTACTATGCAGAATAAAAATATAAATACACGTTTAAATTTTGTTTTGGAATTGCAATTCACTTTATAAATAGTTTTCAAATGTATTATTTTCATATATTATATATGCATATATACGATGGGTAAGTATTACGGTGGCCCCCAACGACTAGTTTTTTATTGCAATCAGAAAAATATTTTTCGAAATAAACAGGTGCTTAACATCAGTTACCCATATTAAAACAATATTTAATAAATTAATGTGAATTCTTCTGCACATCATTTAAGTTTTTGGATCTGAAATTGTAATATTTGACAGGCATTTTTATTGTCTGTAATCAAAAATGGCTTGATTCCCCATAGTACTTTATTGGTACTTTATTTCTTTTAATGGAAGAACAATTATCGAAATAAACAGGTGCTTAACATCAGTTACCCATATTAAAACAATATTTAATAAATTAATGTGAATTCTTCTGCACATCATTTAAGTTTTTGGATCTGAAATTGTAATATTTGACAGGCATTTTTATTGTCTGTAATCAAAAATGGCTTGATTCCCCATAGTACTTTATTGGTACTTTATTTCTTTTAATGGAAGAACAATTATCGACATACATTGAAACTATATCAATATGTAAGAAGATTGAAAAAAACAATCTAGTTTTTACTAAGAGACTGAAGAAGAAATTTTCAAATTGAGAAGTGAGCTATGTGTGTCAGCTACGGCTAACTATAGCTATAGTCAATATATTGTATGTGCATAAAAATCACTTTTCAAGGACAAATGTTTCCCTTTCGTTGCTCATTCCTCGTCTGTTATCTTAGGTTAGTAACTATGGTAACACCAAATGACCGATTGACTGCTCTTACCTTTTCCATGCCGTTTGAGTGATCCAGTTGATACAGGGTGTCCAGCAAATAACACCCTGATTTCAAAATTAAATTTCTCAAAAACAAAGATCGATAGTAATATGCGGTAAACGGTTTTTTCATTAGGTAAGCTTTAAAAATCTTATACAGAAATTTCAAACAGTGAATATTTTGAAAAAATTGCGTTTTGATTGAATAGAATGCTTTGATTTCACATTTTCTTGTTTTAGATTGCCTGCAAAGAAATAATTTTTCAGCTTACAGTGCAATATTTTAAAGATTTTTCGAAGTAAATTTTTAGACTTTCGAAATTTCAGAAATTTAATTTAAAAAAACTATGAAATATGGCACTTTAAACCGAAAAACACATTTATTGGCAGCAATCTAAAGCAAGAAAAATGTCAAATCAAAGCATTCTTTTCAATCAGAACACAATCTTTTCAAAATATTTACCGTTCGAAACTTTTGTATAAGATTTTTACAGCTTACCTGATAAACAAACCGTTTACTGCATAATTCTATTGATCTTTGTTTTTGAGAAATTTAATTTTGGAATCAGGGTGTAATAACACCCTGGTGTAATGACACCCTGCTGGACACACTGTATAATACCGCATTAACTCATAATCTTGTATGAGTAAATTTCTTATGTGGAAGTGCCGTGGAGTAAATGGGACGAGGGGCTAGCGTCCTCTAATACCATGACAACGAAGGGGAAATAAAAAGAGGACATTTATCTTTAAAAGATAGCCGATTTTTCCTGCCACGATTATAACCGAAACTAACCATAGATCTTGGTGTAAGCAGAAATCATGAAAAAGCTAAGATTTATATTGCATCTCTGATGAGGACATTTATAAACCTCGCTCAGAATTTGATATTTAATTTACTCAACTTTTTGACAGCTATGAGTGCTATCGCGCTTCCAGATTTCAAGTTTCTGTTTGGACTTGAAGAGCTTCAAAATATTTGCACGCGCGCAGGAATACAGACTCGTACTGAAATGACAGCGCTATAGCGCTGCATAGCCGTCAAACGGTTAATTTATCCCACTTTAGTGAACAATCTCAAGCACCATAGCAGTACAGGGAGAAGTCAAATTCAATTCTCTCTTCTGTAAGATATAAATACTTTCCTCTACAACCTAGTCTGAATCTCACATTACTTTGACTGTAATGATCCTCTGTATGTTTATCTTGAATATGAAAGTCTATTTTTCGTAACACTTAATTTGTAAATGAATGGATGTATCTTTTATAAAATATAAATATTTTATGTTTTCCAATAGTTGGAACTACTGTGGTTTATTTGTTTGTATCTTAAAATAATGCAATTTACAATTGGGTGTTTGTACACAAAAAATGCGGTGTTTCAACTACGATGTGTATTGCTTTTTATAACAAAATTTGAAGTGTATCTGTAAAACAAATGCAGATGTTTCTGTTAAACATCCATTATTCTGCAGCGTGACTTAATTGATGTTTCATTTTACGTCCTTCTAGTCTAGCTCTAATGTTATTAAATTTCACATTTTAAATAAAAAAAGGTTGTACGCTCATCGAGACTAATTAAATTTGAACTCTTCACACCTAATAAAATTTGCTTATAATCATTCTGAAACAGACTGCAATGTGGATAGTATTATAAACATTACTTTAAAATATTTAGCGAAATGAGATGTTAGTTAGAATTTGTATATTCGAGGCTCTTTTTCTTATAAATTTGTGTCTAAAAATTCATACATCATAAATCAAATGTTTTCGAAAAATAATTTTTTATATGTGTATACCAAATTAGCTTTCGAAAAACAAATCTATGAATATTTCAATTGAAAACATTCTATAAGCTTCAAATATTGTAATTTAAAACTATAACTCATCATGCATGTAGTTTTGATTTAAGTATAAAACATAGCATTGCAATCTGTTTTAGAAGGATAAGAAAACAATGTATATCTCTGTCTCTCTCTCTACATGTATGCAATCGGTTCTGTTTTATTTCATACCTATGATTTCACTGAATTGTAAGCAATTAAGCGGGTATGTATTTACGTAAGGCTAGAAATAAATGTTATTAGTATAGATCATCATTCGATTCTATACCGCAGATTTGATAAATATTAATGAGCATTAAAAATTAACACAATTCATTTAAAAATTAATTATTCTAAAGATAATTTTTTATCAAAAAACTATTATTAATCCACGTATAACAAAGTATTCATCAAACTGTGATGCATTTTAATGCTATTTACGTTACATGGTTTAATTTTTCATTATAATTTAGGTGATTTAAGTGAAAATTAAGAGAAAATTAAAATGATGAAATTTTGTTTTCAAAATAATACCTTTGAAAATATTGATACATTTCCGCAGAAATTCTTTTCTTTTTCCCCATTTGTCAGCTCATCCTTTATTCATTTCCAATATCCGTTAAATTTGTTTTTCCTATTTTGGAAACTACATACATAATTTCCAACTAAGTTACGGTCCCGAGTTACGTACCCTAGCTCCAAACTTTAAACCAACATAATTCTTGAATTACTTAACCGAATGCTTTCTCCCTTGGTATCTGAAGTATATTAAAGTCTTGGTATTGTTTAACCGAATTATTTACATATGATATCTAAAGTGCGTGTTAGTACTGAAATATTTAAAAATTGTTTCAGTCAGAATTCTATAATAATTCAAATGTAAATTTCATAAAAAAAGTTCCACGGAGTTAAATTTTAATTTTATCATAAAATCATACAATGTTAACTATATAAAGTAAAATTGGAGGAAACAATTAAACAAACCCTACGATCTCTGCAACTAAGTATAATAGAGAAAGTTTTTCAATGGCAACACTAAACAAAGATGAGACAAGATATTTTAAATCATACATTCAAACTATCCCTAGAATAATTTAGATGTTACGTTTTATGCTTAAAAACATTCAAAATTTAGAACTTCTAACGTTAAATTGCATTTTCTTGTTTTTATTTACATCTCTTATTATGTATCTTAATTATAATCCATAGTATTTTGTGTGGTTATAACACTAAAAAACGCAAATATAAATGCACTGAGTGTGTAAATTGAAAAGTTTTATACCATGAATTAAGAGTTCAGAAATTAATATTAAAATAAAATACTTGAAACTTACATTTTTTCACAGACTTGATTTATTATATCTTGCTTTAAGCGTATTTATAAAGTTAAATTTTCCTTCCAAGTACTATTTAAATATGCTTTACAAACATCTAAATGATCATTTAAGGGAATGTCTATTAAGTTTATAAAAAAAAACATTTTAAAATTATATGTATTTTACTTATTGTATTGAAAAATATGACCCACAGTAGTCAAAGGGGATTAAGATACTTAAGGGAGTTAAGGGAAGTTAAGGAAATGAAATAGTCATTATGGCAAGAAATGCTACTTTAAAAGAAATTATGTAATCATTTTGTAGCATTTCAATAATCGAATAACGAACTTATATTGGAATATCACTCCTCAAATAGTCTCATTTCTCTGAAACTAATCTTATGAATTTCATGAAAATTTGCATTTACGATTGTTTAAATGGAAGAAAATATTTATTGCGCCAAACGTAGTGACTAATATACAGAAAATAAAATTTTGGTTCGTTTTGATATGTAAATGGCCCGCTAAGAAAATTTTAAGAATAGGGATAGGAATATACTTTAGGAATTACATTATATTACATTTAGGAATATACTTTATTTTCAATAGTTTGGTAACAGTAACTTTTTCTACAATTGTTGAAAATTATTAGCAACTTTTTCCACTAATTTATAATTTATAAAGGAAATTTATTAAGTTAAATTTGAAATAATAAAATAATAATAAAGATTGTTAAAAAAGTAAATTTAAATTACATATAAAAAATATACTATAATTTTATGATTAAATTGTAGCGCAGGAAAAAAAATTCGATTTCAATTTTATTTTCCTGATATGAAATCGCATCACTGCATTTAAAGTATCATGCAATAAAGCGTTCTTAAATGGGATGAAAATTTTATTTAAGAACCTTAATTTTTAGTTGATGAATTTTTTAACAAAACAAAAATAAAAGAAATCGAAATAACAAAGAAATATATAATATTAAAATAAAAATTGCAATGTAGAAAATTGAGTTAATTTACTATATTTTTATGTTAAACAGAACATAAATGTAGTGATAAAAAAATAAGTAACTTTTACATCCATTAAAAAAAAAAAAACTTAATATTTTTATTAATTTTCCCAAAGGCTATGGAAAACGGCGCGCTCATTTAAAAATTTCAGCTTTTAACTTTATTAACTTTACTTTTTCCTGTTCATTTATTAATCGAATCATTTTTCTCTAATGCATATGTTTCTAATGAAAATAAATCTCCAAGGAAAACTATCTAATTTGGTGAAACATATTAAAAGGATTTATGTATAAGGTATTTCAAAACTGGAAAAAGAATTGCTATGTAGCCAGCAGTTGGTAAAATAAATTTTATTAAAATAAAAGTAATTTAAATAAAGACACGTTTTTGCAAATTAATCATAAAGTTTTCTGAGCAACTAAAAATGTTGATTTTTTTTTTCATCCTAAAATATGATTACTTTGAATGTTGAATTTCAATGAGTTAATTTTTATTATATTTGCTGATATTCAACAAAATAACGATCTAAAATTTCTTTAATTATATAGTTTCAGCTGAATAAAGAATTATGTATTAAATAGAGTATTAGTAGTTATTATTGCTAATACATAATAAAAAAACATATTTGGAAGCATGTGCTTATTTAGTTTAACAATTTAAATAGATTAATAAAAAGCCATTTTAAACTGACAAATAAAGAAACTGGATACTTAGTTTTTTTTCTTTAAATACTACAAATAAGATTTACAATCAGAATCATGATACAAATAAAAGGATTTTTATCATTAAGAAAACGTTCAAGAACTTTCCATCTAAAGACTGTTTAAGTACGTAAATATTAATTTAAAATTAAATAACTTTATATAGAACTCTAAATAACTTATTCAGAACAATCTTATTTTATAGGCAACTGTGCACCAAACTACTTTATTTTTCTCTTAAGTATATAACGTAAATTGGAAAAAAAAATTAAAAATTAGAAATAGTAATTATATTTACTTTTCTGATAATGATTTGAGTTTAACTGTGTATTATTTTTTATCACCATTGACGACGATTTTACTGCATTATAATCTCTGTATTCTGTTGATTTAACCTTTAGATTAGCAAAATTACACATTTTAAAGAAATTAATAAAATAGTTACCTTCCAATCTAACATACATAGAATCCGAAGCGATGTATGCATTTCTTCGTTTGTGCCTCTACTAAATGGAGTGATTAAATTTTAGCTTTTAACTTTATTAACTTTACTTTTTTCTATTCTATCATTAATCGAATCATTTTTCTTTAATGCATATGTTTTATAATGAAAAGAAATCTTTAAGAAAAAAAATCCAGTTTGTTGAAGCATATGAAAAGGATTTACACATAAGTTATTTAAAAATTGAAAAAAAGGATTGATAAAGAACTGCTGATAATAATGTTTTTTATTAAATTAAAAGTGATTTGAATAAATATACATCTTTACAAATTACTAAAAAAATTTTCTAAGCAAATATATCAGATGGATTTATTTCCTCATCTGAAAATGGGATTATTATTAATGCTTACTTTCAGTGTGATATTATTTTATTACATTTGCTGATATTTTCTACAATTTCTTCAATAATACAGTTTGAGATAAATAAAGGAATGTGTATTTAATAGAGTTATTATTGTTGTTAATGCATATTGACAAAAACAAACAACATATATTCGAAGTCATGTACTTATTTATGTTAATAATTTAGATTGACTAGTAAAATGCTATTTTAAACTGCCAAATAAAGAAAGGGGAAATTTAGGTCCTATTTTTAATCCAGTTAAAAGTAAAATTCACAGACACAATCATTATATAAAGAAAATACGGTTTATCATCAAAAGAATATTCAAAGAGTTCCGTCTTAAGAGTTTTTTTTTAAGTACATAATAAACAATTTAAAATTAAAGAACTTTATATGGAATTTTATATGGAACTGTTAAATAATTTAGCAAAAGTAACTCCATTTATTTTCTAAATTCGTAATAATTTTAACTAATGTCATTGTAAATTCAAAGTTTTTGTACTGAAAAAGAAGACAATTGAGTTAATTATCATATTTTAAAGTTAAACAGCATTAAAATGTAACGATACAAGAATAAAAACATTTACACCCATTTCAAAAAAAAATTATATTTTTATTAATTTCCTCTAAGGCTATGGAAAACTGCACGCTCATTTAAAAAGTGATTCAATTTTAGCTTTTACTTTTATTAACTATATTTTTTTCTGTCCGTTCATTAATCGAATCAGTTTTCTTTAATGCGTATGTTTCTAATGAAAAGTAATCTCTACGGAAAACTATCTAATTTGAAGAAGCATATTAAAAAGATTTACATATAAAGTATTTAAAAATTAAAAAATGAACCGCTAAGTAGACAGAAGTTGATAATAACCATTTTTATTAAAATAAAAGTAGTTTAAATAAATGCACATCTTCACAAAATAATGACAAATTTTCCAATCCAATACGTAGTTGATATTTCTCCTCATCTGAAAATAGGACTATTTTAAATATTTATTTAAAATGCATTGTTTTTTATTACATTTTATAATATTCGGCGAAATAACAATCTACAATGTCTTTAATAATATAGTTTCAGCTGAATAAATGAATATGTATTACATAGATTTGGTATTCTTGCTGATACATATTTACAAAAACAAAGAACATATATTCGAAGTCATGTATTTAATAAGGTTAATAATTTTGATAGACTAATAAAATATTATTTTAAGCTGACATATAAAGAAAGTGATGATTTAGTCCCTTTTCTTTTACTGTGGATAGAAGTAAAAATAATAAACAAAGTCGTGATAAAGATAAAATAGGGTTTGTCATTAAAAAATATTCATATAGTTCCGACTTAAGAGTGTTTTTAAGTACATAATAAAAAAATTGAAATTAAAGAACTTTATATGGAACTTTATATAGAAATGTTCAATAACTTAGCTGACACAACTCCATTTACTTTCTAAACTCGTAATGTTCTTAACTATTGTCATTGTAAATTCAAAATGTTTGTAATAAAAAAAAGAAGAAAATTGAGTTAATTAAGATATTTGTATGTTAAACAGTACTAAAATGTAATGATACAAGAATAACAATTAAAAAAAAACATTTATTTTCATTTCAGAAAAAAAATATTTTTTTTATTAATTTCCCCAAAGATTATGGAAAACTGCACGCTCATTTGAAAAGCGATTGAATGTTAGCTTTTATCGGGAACACGCTTAACACGAATTCCTTTTAACATGAACTGTTTTCACAGTCCCCTATAAAAAAGAATACAAAGATTTGATACTGATAACATGAATTGCTGTTTACTTATATATATATATATATAAGTACATGTATATATATATATATAAGTAAATATATACATATATATATTTACTTATACATATATATTAATATATATATATATAGTGAAAAACATTATAACAACTGCCATGCCAACACCACGCTCTACTAAATAGAAATTAATTTTCTTAATTTGTAATATTTTTAACTAATGTCATTGTGCATTCAAAATTTTTAGAAAAAAAAGAAAGAAATTGAGTTAATTCCCATATTTTTATGTTAAACAGAACATAAATATAATGATACAAGAATAAATGACTTTTATATCTGTTTAAGAAAATTTTTATATTTTTATTAATTTCCCCAAAGGTTATGGAAAACTTCATGCTCATTTGAAAAGTGATTGAATTTTAGCTTTTAACTTTATTAACTTTATCTTTTTATGTTAGTTCATTAAACGAATCTTTTTTTTCTTTAATGCGTATGTTTCTAATGTAAAGAAATATCTACGGATAACTATCTAATTTGATGAAATTTATGCCAAAGGACTTACGTAAACGGTATTGAAAAATTGAAACAATAATTATTAAGTAGACAACAGTTGATACTTATACGTTTTATTAAAATGGAAATGTTTTAAATAAAGACATATCTTCAGAAATTATAGATGAAGAAATGAAATGTAATGGTAGAAGAAGAAAAAACACTTATACACATTTCAGAAAAATTTAATATTTTTATTAATTTCCCCAAAGGTTATGAAAAACTGTACGCTCATTTGTAAAGCGGTTGAATTTTAGCTTTTAATTTAAGAAACTTTACTTTTTACTGTTTGTTCATTAATCGAATCATTTTTACTTTAATGTGTGTGTTTCTTATTAAAATTTCATGTAGCATATTAAAGGGATTTACATATAAGGTATTTAAACATTTAAAAAAAGAATGGTGTATACAATATATATTGTATACATTGGTAAAACAGGCAGATCCTTGGAAATTCACCTGCGGGAACATATCAGTGCTCTAAAAAGTGGTAATTTAAATTCTAAAATTGTCCATCACTGCGGTCAAATGAAACACATTCCGCAGTTTGTGAACGCCAGTATCTTAAATCAGATTGTAGCAGGTATCACAACAGATTACTCCTCGATGGTTGGTTCACTTGTTTATGATCGCCAAATCTGGATGATGGTCGTGCTGTCCCGGATGAATATTAACTTTTTTCTAAAAAAATAGTAACTAACTGTAACTGTGTTGATTTGTTCGAATGTTTGTTATGCAGCGAATAATTATTTGTACTGATGAGACCTTACATGTAGCGTGACGAAACGATTACTCTTGTATTTTTAAATGTTTTTCAGTGTTTTATTTTTTGTATATAAATTTTATTTTTTTTAAAATTCATTCAAGTTTTAAAAAATGTATTCTTAGTTTATAGTGTTCAATCTTTTAAAAGTTTTTAAAAATTATTCGTAATATAGTATCCACTACAAATTTAATAAACATTAAACGTCACTTAACACCATCATAGCACACTGTCTATTTTACACACTCATTTGATAATTACAGTTTGGATAGTAACGTAATGTAACAACAAATACAAGGAAAATCTGTCATCCCCTGCTCATGTTTCATTATAGATATATATGTTAATTTTAGTCTAAATAAGATTAGATATCAACACATTTCTTTTATTTTTGTCGTTCTTATCAACAGACGCAAACTTATTTCAATTGATTTGGTTTAGAAATTAACAATGCTATTCTTTGATTTTGTTTTTTAAATTTTGATTAGTTACATCCAATATGTATATATATATATATATATATATATATATATATATATATATATATGTGTGTGTGTGTAGAGAGAGAGAGAGAGAGAAAGAGAGAGTCATAAATGTCGAAACAATAGGCTATCTCTTAAATATTGTCTTTAGACCAATACTTCCAAGTGCAAAAATTCATAAAAAGGGTGAAATTTTTAATACGATAAGTTGCATCTTTATGGGGAGTCTATTTGAAAAAAATACGAAAATTAAAGTTTTATACGGCCCCGTAGGATAACAATTCCAATTAGGGAAAATTTTCTTATCCAGTCTTGAATACCACACAAAAAGTTGCATCTCATATCTTCAAAACTCGCAGAATTATAGCTGTTTAAATAATTTTTAAGGGATTAGACACAAATTGAAATGCTCGCAATTCAAAAAACAATGTTACTTTAAAAGTTCTAGGAAATGTGTAAAAAATTGAGTTAGAAATGAGTTAGAATTTTGATTTTTGTTCTTTTTTTGGGATGGTTAGCTATATAATTTGCTAAGAGATACATAATCTAAAATTTCTCAAACAATTTATAAAAATTTCATATAATTAGTACTGGTTTAATGAGATAATTAAAAATCGTTATAACTCTAAACATTATTTATCGGATTTCAATTTCTTTCCATTAAATTAAAGATGAAAATCTAATTTTAGTTTTGTTCCAGGGTTTTTGTTTTTCATTATAAATTTTAAAACTATTAAAAATATTTATTGAAAAAATAATATAACTTTAAAAAATCATACTTTCAAAAGTAAATATTTTTTCAAATTTGCCAAAACAAAACTATTGTAAAATAATAAAAAATGACATGTTTCAAGTTATTTTTTCTTTTATAATTCTTAACTTTAAATAACTTAACCACAACAAATAGCGGGGAAACAATTCATTATGCAGAAAATCGAGGTGTACTGTTTAAATGTTCGTCAGTTATTTAAAAGGATGCGTTTTCTAAGATACAGATTAAGTCTATTTTTTTTTAATTAAGCTCTCACAACTTCAGGTTTTTTATCGTCCTGGAGAGGCTGTTAAAAATTTGTATTCTGGTCCTAGGCTTGGCCAGGACCGAGACTTTACTTTTTCTGAAGACTCGCCTGGACGGGCCTAACGTCTAACTTATTTTTCATGCCGGAGGGGACTGCATTTTCTCCTTAAATCTGCACTGGATGAAATTTACAATTCCGGTCTTGAACAATCCGTATTAAAATCACTGCCTCTGACTGGCCTTATACGTGCATAAAATAAATAAAATTTGGTTCAATCAAAATTTTTACAAAAACCACATGGATTTTAAAATCACTTTTATTTTACAAAAAAAAAAAAAAAAAATCTTTTAAAATTATTTTTTTAAGGAAAAGTATATTTACAGGCAAAAAACTTAAATACAATAAAACATGAAAAAAAATCTGCCTATCAGAAATTCTGTCTTAAACGGAAAATGTTTTGATACATACAAAATAAATGCAATAATACCTAAAAAAATGAACTCGATTTACACCTCCTAGGAAGGGCATTTGTCTATAACGTATTTTTTCTCTCCTATGTGATTTCGTCTTAAAAGGTTTTACTGTAGAACATTTTTCAAAGTCTCCATTGAATGGAATATATATTAAAGATATTAAAATATAAGTGAAATATTTACATATAAATAGAGATTCATTGGTGAAATTATTATATCACAGCCTTTTTACGCTTCTTTAGTAATAAAAAGTATAAATATAAAAAACATAAAGCTATAATAAGTATTTCTGGTCAGAACCCCTTCATAAAAAATAATTTTTAACCACACCGAAGTAAAAAACTATGTAGAAATTCACGGCTGAGCCGGGTTATGATTTAAACTTTTTTCTAAGCCGGTCCGGGTTATGATCTTAACATGTTTCCAGACCGGGCCGAACTTCCCCCCTCTTGGTCGGTTTGGGACCGGATCTTGATATTTCGATCCATACAGGCCTCCAATGCAGATTACTAACATATTTTGAAAACAAGTTTAGATTAAATTCAATAAGCTGCTTTATGTCCAAATAAAAGGAACTGTCTTAAATCGACATTTTATAATCTAGAATTTGTGGACGATCCCACATTTTCTTTCAAAATGAATTAAAAACTCTTCGTTTACATGCATGGTTAAGTGGTGTAAGTCACGAATTTTGGAGAATTTTGGATTTTAATATCTCTGTCAGGTTTTTAGATATGGAACTGAATTTTTTTTATCAATTTAGAAATGCATAAGGAATAATTTCCCAATTGGGGATTTTGCACTACGGGGGCCATATAAAAATTTAATTATTGTACTTTTTCAAATTAGTTGCAAATTATCTTTTCAGAAATTTCACTTTTTTAAAGAATTTTCGCAATTAGAAGTATGGATCTTGGAGCAAAATGTAAGGAGATAGCCTATTGTTTCGATATTTATGACTCACCCTGTATATATATTTGTGTGTATGTATGTGGACGTTCGTGTGAAAAACATTAACACTCTTGCCATCACCACGTTCTACTAAATGGAAGTTTATTTTCTTAATTCGTAATATTTTTTATCTAGTATCCTGGTACATTCAAAATTTGTAGATTAAAAAAGGAAAAAAAAACTGATTAATTACCATACTTTTATGTTAAACAGAACATAAATGTAATGATACAAGAATAAATAACTTTTACATCTATTTCAGAAAAACTTTATATTTTTATAAATTTTCCCAAAGGTTAAGGTAAACTGCACGCTCATTTGAAAAGTGATTGAATTTTAGCTTTTAACTTTATTTGGTATACTTTTTTCTGTTTGTTCATTAATCGAATCATTTTTCTTTAATGCGTATGTTTCTAATGAAAAGTAATCTCTACGGAAAATTATCTAATTTAGTGCAGCATACACTGTTAAAAAAATTCTGAAATTCACGAATATTTTTTTTCTGAATTTCACAGAAAAATTCCCTTTTATCCGTTACAAATCAGCAAATCCCACCATATTTCCTGAAAATAACGAAACGGGTGGAAATAAAAACAAAAAACGGAGACACTCCGTTGTGCAAGGGAATCCGTGGAAGAGTGGTCAAGGCACCATAACACTAATTGCCTGCGAGCGCAGATTGTGGGTTCGTATCCCATTGGCGACAAGAAATAATGAAAACATAAAAAGTCCCTTTTAAATTACATTTTTTCTGTTTATTTTTCTCTTATTTCTTATTAAAAAATCTCTTAATTAATTAACCAATAAGTAAATAAATAGTGTACGACAATTTCAAAAAATTGCCTATAACATTATTTTTATAAAAAAGTTGTTAATAAAAAGTTTTTTTCATTCATTCATTCATTCATTCATTCATTCAAAAAAAAAACAGTGGTTTTAAACAGTGATTTTTTTTTTTATTTAAGCTATTTAAAAAATAAAAATTGATTTTAAAAAATAATAAGCATTATGCATCAGTCTAAAATAAAATAAAATAAACCGTTTATAAATATGATAAAGAATGTATTTGAAAGGAAATCTTTAAAAAGCACAACAGATTTTCCCACTAACTCATAAAAGACATATTCTGTACAACCCGGCATCAGCAGCTTTGGCTCGGTTAGTAAGGATTTATTCCGCTATCAAAAGGTCCCGAGTTCGATCCTGAGGACGGCGTGAACTAAATTGTGCAATAATAATACTAAGTAAAGTAACATAGCAGCTTAAAATCACTGGGTAATTTCGAATTCTTTGACGATTAATCGATTTGGTAATTTTAAAAATTGTATTAAATTTTTATCATTAAAAATCAGACTTTGTAACAGAAAGTTACCGCTTCTTCAAATGGAGTTTTCCTTTCTTGTATGTACCACAACGGAAAATCTACTTACGAAACGGTAACAGTTCGGCTACTTTGCTGCCGGTAGTTTCACCTGGAATTCACAGATTTATTTTTAACAGTGTATTTAAAAGGATTTACATATAAGGTATTTATAAATTGAAAAAAGGAATTGTAATGTAGATAGCAGTTAATAATAATACTTTTGATTAAAATAAAAGTAATTTAAATAAATACACATCTTACAAATTAATGATAAAGTTTTCCAAGCAAACACATCAGTTGATTTTTTTTCTTATCTGAAAATAGGACTATTTTTAATGTTTAATTTCAATGAGTTATTTTTTAATCACATTTGCCAATACTCAGCGAAATAACGATCTACAATGTCTTTAATGATATAGTTTCAGCTGAATCTAGAAATATGTATTAAACAGAGTTGTTATTCTTGCTAACACATATTTGCAAAAACAAAGAACACATATTCGAAGTCATGTAATTATTAAGGTTAATAATTTTGATAGACTAATAAAATATTATTTTAAGCTGACAAATAAAGAAAGTGATGATTTAGTCCGTTTTCTTTTACTACGGAAAGAAGTAAAATTCATAATCAAAGTCATGATACATAGAAAATAGGGTTTGTCATTAAAAAAATATTCGTATAGTTCCGACTTAAGAGTGTTTTTAAGTACATAATAAGCAATTTGAAATTAAAGAACTTTATACGGAATTGTTAAATAACCTAGCTGAAACAACTCAATTTATTTTCTAAACTCGTAATATTTTGAACTATTTTCATTGTAAATTCAAAGTTTTTGTAATAAAAAAAGAGGAAAATTGAGTTAATTACCATATTTGTATGTTAAACAGTACTGAAATGTAATGATACAAGAATAATAATAAAAGAAACATTTGTTTCCATTTCAGAAAAAAATTAATAATTTCCCCAAAGATTATGGAAAACTGCACGCTCATTTGAAAAGCGATTGACTTTTAGGTTTTAACTTTATTAACTTTATTTATTTCTGTTCATTCATTAATTGAATCACTTTTTCTTTAGTGTGTATGTTTCCAATGAAAAGAATCTCAACGAAAAACTTTCTAATTTCATGTAGCATATTAAAAGGATTTTCATACCAGGTATTAAAACATTTAAATAAAAGAATTGCTAAAATACTTAATAAAAGAATTAAGTAGACAACAGTTGATAAGATACTAAAACACATAAAAAAATCACTATTTCTTTGGCACTCCAACAATTCATACTTTTGTCGAATCACAATTTTCTGAGTGGCAACAACACTTAAAATGAACAGTTTTTCTCTTGTTGTATTATAGGCTTAAAGAATCTAGTACAAATTTAATGAACACTGAACATCTCTTAACACCATCGCGGTACACTATCTATTTTACAAGACGTTTCACTTCATTTTATTATTACAGTTTGGATAGAAACGTAACGTAACAACAAATACATCGAAAATCTATCGTTCTATGCTCATTGTACACTGTAAAAAAATTCAAGAGGTTACTAAAAATTTTTTAGCAAATTTGTATTCCACAGAATTTTTTAGTAACCATTACAAACTTTTTTTTGCAAGCGAAACAAGCATTTCTTTTGTAAACTGAACAAAAGAATTTTTTGTATAACTAACTTAAAAGTTTTTAGTATGAGCCACCAAGCAAATTTTAGTAATAGCTCCAAAATTATTTTTGATAACCATTACGTGCGCCCGAAGGGCAGGAGGTTCCTTCGGGCTGCATCCAGACTTCTGCAGCGGAAGATTTTCGGCAAAACCGCAATAGATGGCAGCACCAAACATTGCTACTGCCCCGTCAGGATGTTCATAAACCCTTTATTAACGAGTACTTACACTGCATACATTCGGGGCGTATTTGGCAGTGGCCAGTATCGAACCCGGGACCTTTTAGCCTGGAGTCCGTTACTATAACCACTATGCTATCAAGGCCACACCAAGTGAGTTTTAGTAATAGCTATTAAAAATATAAAATTATTAACTCTATTCGTTGCTAACTTTTTTCTAGTAATTCTTACAGATTTTCTTGTAACCGACTAAGATTACTAAAAATTTTTTAGTAATTACAAGGATCACTAAAGTTTTTTTAGTAGATCGACCCTTTTTTTTACAGTGTAGTTATATTGGGTTGGGGAAAAAATAATTTCGTTTTTTCCCAATGGATGGCTTTAAAGTCGCATATCTCGAATGCTACTTACTTAGTTAAGCCATACAACACAGCGTTTGAAAGGTAATAGTCTTTAAAAATTTCTAGATATAAAAGTAGCTCATATATTTAATCAGTCAAAATTTATTGCATTTTAAAATTGGAGATTCCAGAAAATCATTTTCGTCACATTTTGTTTTTTGCTTCCGAAAAGTTAAAAATAAGGCGCAGGATCATCGGAAATTGTGTGATGTTTATGGTGATCAGTACTTAAGTAAACGCCAGTGTCAGAATTGGTTTGCTTGTTTTCGTCCGGAAATTTAGATGTTAAAGATGAACCTCGCCCTGGCCAACCAATCGTCGAAAAAATCGAGATAGACCGACATATTTTTTCCCGCGACATTGCTACGGAACTAAACATCGACAATAAAACAGTTTTGAACCATTTATACAAAATTGGATGCTAAACGAAACTCGATACTTGAGTTCCTTATGAACTTACAGGGAAAAATTTAATGGACAGAGTTTCCATTTGTGAATCGCTACTGAAACGGAACGAAATCAAACCATTTTTTAACGAATGATTATGGGTGATAAAAAGTGGATACCGTATTGCAACAGTAGTTGAAAAAATCGTGGTTGAAGCCCGGGGAAGGTACAAAAACGGTGGCAAAGCCTGGATTGACGTCAAGGAAGTCCGTGGTGATTGTCTAGTAGAATTAGAAAGGAATTGTCCACCATGATCCGATCGAATCAGGCCAAACCATTAATTCAACTATCTACTGTGAACAACTAATGCGATTAAAGCAGGCGATTAAAAAAACCCGGCCAAAATTGATCAGTAAGAAAAGCGTTGTCTTCCATCACGACAACGCTAAACCACACACACCTTTAGTCACTCGACAAAAAATAAGAGAGCTTGGGTGAGAGGTTTTGATGCATCACCGTATAGTACGGACCAGGCCCCGACCGCTTACCGTTTGTTCCGCTTTCTGCAGAACTCTCTTAATGGCGTTAAGCTGGTTTCAACAAAGACTTGTAAAAATCACCTTATTCAGATTTTAGTCCAAAAATATGGGAAGTTTTACAGTGACGGAATTATGACTTTACCACAAAAAAGGAAAAGGGTCATTGAACAAAATGGCACATACACTGATGATTAGTTTTCAAACTTATATAAATAAATTCACTTTGAAAAATACGAAAAAAAGCGAAATCACTTTTCTCCGACCCAATATATATTAATTTTATTCTAAATAAGTTTAGATATCCACATTTTTTTTTTTTTTTTTGCTTCTTTTATCTGTACACGGAGACATATTTCAATTTGTTTGGTTTAAAAACTAACAATGCCATGCTTTGATTTTTTTAAATTTTGATTAATTACATCCAGGAAGTAATATATATATACACTATATTGCCATTGATTATGGGACACTTGCGATTTTAGACATTTTACTAAATATCTAGAAAAATACATGAGGAATCATCTCAAAACTCTTAGTGTATAAATATAATGGTATACGTCATACATCTCCGTGAAGATTTTTTACCGTAACTCCATAGGGGACCGTCAACAAATTAAAAAAGAATGAATATCTTTTGAATAACCCTGTCAAAACTAATGTAGCAAAAGCGCTCAAACTCTAGATTATGATTGAATGCCTTATTGTAATATACTGTGATCATCTTTATGCAAATAGCATGCATACTCGCAGAGTAATTAAGGTTTTTATAAAAATGGCCCCAAATTTTTCCAAGTTTTTTCCATATAATTTTCAGAGATCTTAATATAAAATAATATTTTTTTCAGAAAATATGACAAATAACACTACACACAGTACCCTGCAATCAAAATTAAAAAAAATTAAAAATTGTATGAAAAATGAGTAGGTTTACTAAATAATTTTTTACTGCGCATGCGTCAAAGATATCAAAATTTCATTTGCATATTATGTTAGCTTTATGTATAGAGCAACTTTTGTAAAAGTCTCAAAATTATAGCTTGAAAATTCTGAAAGTAATCGTCTATAGAAAAAGGACACAATCCGTTGTTTTCAAAATGAAGCAAAAAAATGAGGGATTTTATCCAAAAGTAGTCGTAACATCCCGTATTGTGTATTCTATATTGACACTAATCAATGAATATATGGATACATCCCCTCTTGTTTTTGCTTCATTTTGAGAATAGCGGATTTTCAACTTATTCAATTGACGATTATTTGCAGAATTTTCAAGTTATGATTTTGTGACATTCACAAAAGTTGCTCTATACATTTAGCTAATATAATATGCAAATGAAATTTTGATATCGTTGACGCATGCGCAGTAAAAAATTATTTAGTAAACCAACTCATTTTGTATACAATTTTCATTATTTTTTAATTCTGATTACAGGGTACTATGTGCAATGTTGTTTGTCATATTTTCTGAAAAAAATATTATTTTATATTAAGAACTCTGAAAATTATAAGGAAAAAACTTGAAAAAATCTGGGACCATTTTTATAAAGACCTTAATTACTCTGCGAGTATGCATGCTATTTGCATACAAATGAACACAGTGTATAACAATAAGGCATTCAATCATAATCTAGAGTTTGAGCGCTTTTGCTACATTGGTTTTGACAGGGTTATTCAAAAGATATTCATTCTTTTTTAATTTGTTGATGGTCCCCTATGGAATTTCGGTAAAAAATCTTCACGGAGATGTATGACCTTTTACTATTATATTTATACACTAAGAGTTTCGAGATGATTTCTCATGTATTTTTCTAGATATTTAGTAAAATGTCTAAAATCGCAAGTGTCCCATAATCAATGGCAATATAGTGTATATGTATGTGTGTGTGTGGTTGTCTGTAGTTATGCGTGTAGTAAGTGAGCGTTTGTGCGAAAAACATTATCACTACTGCCATCACCACGCTCTACTAAAGCGAAATTTATCTTCTTAATTCGTAATATTTTTAACTAATATCATTGTACGTTCAAAATTTGTAGAATAAAAAAAGAAGAAAATTGATTTAATTACATATTTTTATGTTAAACAGAGCATAAATGTAATGATTCAAGAATAAATAACTTTTATAACCATTTCAGAAAAAAAAATACATTTTTAATAATTTCCCCAAAGGTTATAGAAAGCTGCATGCTCATTTGAAAAGTGATTGAATTTTAGCTTTTAACTTTATTAGGTATATTTTTTCTGTTTGTTCATTAATCGAATCATTTTTGTTTAATGTTTTTAATGAATAGTAATCTCTACGGAAAATTATCTAATTTGGTGCAGCATATTTAAAAGGATTTACATATAAGGTATTTATAAATTGAAAAAAGAATTGCTATGTAGATAACAGTTAATAATCATACTTTTGATTAAAGTAAAAGTAATTTAAATAAATACACATCTTCATAAATTAATTATGAAGTTTTCCAAGCAAACACATCAGTTGAATTTTTTTTTCTTATCTGAAAATATGATTACTTTTAATGTTTAATTCCAATGATTTAGCTTTGATTGCATTTGCTGATATTCAGAAAAATAACGATCAACAATTTCTTTAATGATATAGTTTCAGCTGAATAAAAGATTATTTTTTATTAGGGTTTTTCTTAATTTTTCTTGCTGTTACAATAAAAAAAAACATATATTCGAAGTTGTATAATTATTGGAGTTAATAATTTAAGTAAACTAATAGAAATCCTTTTTAAACTGATTAGTAAAGAAAGTAGAGATTTATGTCCTTTTCTTTTAATACAGATAAAAGTAAAATTCACAAACAGATATAAAGAAAACAGTGTTTATCATTAGAGAATATTTAAATAGTTCCGTTTTATTACTGTATTAACCCTTTATCTACCGACGGTACTTATAAGTACAATTTAATTTACTTATTACAAAATTCATTTAATACGTCGATTAATTGTAATGCTATTTAAAATGAGTTACAGATACATTACTTCATTTTGTTCCAAAAGCTTTATTGATTACACAGAAAAATATTTTTAAAAGAATGATTTCTTTTGCCTTTGTATCTTTTCAATTTTATTTGGCGGTGAGGGAGGGGGATGGGGATTTTTCAATTCGAAATATTCTATAGTTATATTTTAAGAACATTATATTTGTACATTTCCTAATACTACAAAATACTAAGAAAAAAAATTAAAATAAAAGAACTGAGTGGGGATATAAATAGCGCACAATATCCCTTTAAATTCAAATTTAGTTAATCTTTCTAAATCCTTCAATACTTCTAAAAATCCTTCAAAAAATTATTAAATGATTTTGTAAAATTTTTAATTTAATTTAAACAATTTACGTAAAATGCTTTAGAATGTAAAATTTTCATGAATTCAAAATTCGATAGATATAGGATTAAATACATAATAAGCAAATAGAAATTAAGGAACTTTATCTGGAAGTTTATAAAGAATTTTAAATAGCTTAACTAAAACAACCTTATTTATTTTTTTTTATTTGTAATATTTTTAACTAATGTAATTATAAATTCAAAATTTTTATAATGAGAAATGAAGAAAATTGAGTTAATTACCATATTTTTATGTTAAGTCGAACTGAAATGTAGATAGAGATGTTCCGTATTCGAAACGGAATAAAATGAAATCTGAAATTTGTTTTAAGAAATTAAACGTTTCGCTTCAAATGTGGAATGTTCCTAAAAATTTTTACAGTGTACGTACGTACGGATGTATGTATGTATATAAGGCGATAATTCATGATAAAAAAAAATCAATTTGCTTCAATTTTGGATGTAGGTTTATTACGATAAGGTGCTTTCCTGATTAGGTTTTGGGAATTCATTAAGTTAGTATAACGGGAATAACCGGGAGCTAAACTCCCCCTTCTTAGTTTAGATAATTGGGTTTCTCATGCTGAATTATCAGATTTTATTCAAATTTTAGATATGGAATCATTCTAATGAGGCGCCTCCATGATTTTTTGAGTTGCTCATTGGTTAAGTAAAAAGGGTGGAGTAGAACCTTATTTTAGGTTTTTTTTACTCAGAATTTACCCATTAGCTTTAAATTTTCAATATAGGATAAATTCTGATGAGGCACTTCCGTGATTAGTTTTGGGTGTACATTGATTAAGTTTAAAAGGAGGGGGGGGGGACGAAAATTCACAGATCCGAATTTGAATTTTCTTCTGAGGAAAGGCGGGATTTTGCTTTTAATATTGTATTATGTAAACTTTGTAACGTGTTAGTGTTTTCTTTTAATGTTTCCCTGATGATGAATGAGTTTCTTTGTTCGAAACTGTGGGAAATTAGTTCTACTTTATATTGTAATTAGTACATATTTTTTAATGAAAATTTTTAACATCTATTTTACACTGATGAGCCCAATATATTGTGTGTTGTATTATCAAACAGTTTAATAGATCCTTTTATAATATTAATGGTATGACGTTTTCCATAACAATGTCATTTTTGCTATATTTTCGTTCACGTTAGATTTCACATTTCTTGTCACATTAAAGGAAAAACCTTATTTGAGTTTTTAGGTGTAAATTGCACCTAGTAATTTTTATTTTAGACATCCACATTTTGGGAAAAATTACATTTGAACTCTGTTATTACTTAATGCATAAATTAATCCCCATTATAGCATTCGCTGAATTTTTGTTTGTTACATAATATTTTGTCTTTGTGGCAGAACCAACTGTAGATTTTCTTTATTATTTTGGGCAGTTCTTTAATGTAAAATGCTTACTTAAATCTAAAATTTGAAAATTAAAACATGTTTTAAAGTTTTAAGAATAACATGTGTGCATAATAAATAGTTATTTTAGACTCCCATTTTGGAGGAATGTGTTTTTTTAGATGTGGATTTTAATACCAAAAAGTAATCTTCATTATAACATCAACAGATTTTTTCCTTAGTACATAATAATATATCTTTGTGGCAGATCCAATTGTGTATTTCCTACATAATTTCTGGCAATTATTTAATTGATATAGCCTATTTAAATATAAAATTTGAAAATAAAAACTTTTTAAAGGTAGTTTACGTGTGTAATATATACATATATTTATTTTAAAACCTCAACTTCGAGGAAAAGAGATACATTTCCGTTTATTTATTTTTATTTTGAACAACATGCATCTGACTTGTGTGCTCGACATGAACGCCTCCTTATAAGTCATCGTCAACATACAAGGACGGGATAGCACAAGGAAATTTACATCACAAGAAAAATACAACCAGCAGCTCCACACAAAGTGTTTGTGCAATGGAGCCAGCGGGAATCGAACCCACAACCTCCTGATTAGCAGAGCGGCGTCTTAACCACTTGGCCACGGAGGCCCTACCTTTGTGTCTTCACAGACTTTTAATTACCATATAGTAATCATCATTAAATATTCTACATAATTTTGTATTATCGCAAAACTATGTATCACTTGTATAGATTACCATTTGTAGATTTATTTATTTTTAAATAAACGTTTCAATGTGCTCTATTTCTCTAATTTATTGTATGCAAAGTATAACTCACAATTTAAATATTTAATATTTTCTAATATTTTGGTTGTAAATTAAAAATTTACAACGGCATTATGACAACGTTGTAAATTTAGGATTTACAGCTAAAAAAGAAAAGTTTTGAATTTTAAGTTATATATTTAACTCAAAATCTCGTTACAATTAATAATATACAAAATTTATTCTTAAAAGAAAGAACTGTCTATAAAAATTATTTGAAATGTATAATATATATGTATATAAAATTTAAATCCTTATTCTTTTTCAACAAAATCCTATTTTGCTTTCTTTAGTTACCCAAAAGATTATAACGAAATTTCGCATTCGCTCAGAATACATTTGACTTCTGGCATTTCATTTCGACTTTTCATTTTCTTTCTCTGCTATTTTTTTTCACAGTTGTATGCATTGCTAGTGATTGGATATCCCAATGGACAAAAATAAAATTTTGTTAAAGGCATTAAAAGGCATTATGAGGTATTTAACAAAATAAAAGAATAGTTAAATGAATGGAAATTTAAACTAATGATTTGAACAAAAGGTTGCAGTTAAATGAAGGCGGAATTTTCCAAAAGAAAATTTTCTGTATTTCTGTTAAAAAGAGCTTAAATATATGGTATAAGTTTTTATTTTTTTATTATTCATTTATTTATTTATTTACTTTTTTGTAACCATGTAACAGAATTATGAACTTTTAAAGCCTTTTCGATAACTTTTAAATTCAATGAGTGAAATGTTTGAGTTATTTTAAAGAATTTGCAAAAAATATTCTAAAAAAAGAATGAAAGTATTTTTCATTTTTCAAATAAAATTCACTAGCTAATGAATATTTGGTTCTTCATACTTTTATGTACTAATAGCTATGTACATACTTATAACAAAACTTCTAAAGTCATAAACTTGCTTATTATACCAAAAGTTACAGAATCACAGAGATGACAAAACTGTGATATTTAAACAGTTTAATTACTTAGAACAAATAAAATATTTAAACTACCATTCAAAATAACATACACTTATGAATTTCTCTTACACACATAAACATCTTCGGTTGTTAATTCAAAACTGTGGCATCCCGATCATGTCCTGACATAATCTTATATAGAGTATTAGAGATTGTTTATTGTGAAAGCATAGCTCCGATTTCACATAAAAGATTCCCCTTTTGTGAACACGATAGTGTCCTAAATATTAATAGTTTTGACCCGAAAATTAAATTGGAAGTCAGTAGTGCAAAAACCACGCTGTCGATTGAATCACCAAAAAAATATTTGTCAATTCTCTTACCCCCAAAATATCTGCTAAAAGATATTCCTAAAGATATTAGCAATGCGATTGTTTCAATTATCAATTTAAAAATTATTTTTATAGTTCTGATTCGTTCATGTTAATCTCTTCTTTTCCCACATGAGTATGACGTCAATATTACTAACGCATACATTTGCGAATTAAGATCTATATTGAATTTTTAAAAGCATCTTACGTGTGTAACGACCGCATTTTTTCATCAATTAGCTCGCGCAATTAGATAACAAGCGAAATTAGATCTTAAGTTATTTGTAATTTCAAAATCAATAACCCTTCGTTCAATTTTTATATTTAAAAAAAAGAAAATAAAAGAAATTGAAAACGAATTCGGAAAATAGGAATTTGGGCACTTCAGTATTCGTATTCGCCACATATCAAAGGATATAAACAAAGAAATAGAGAAAAAAATCTTTTCTGTTTAAACATCATGTCTGTATATCTTTTCCCACATCGGTATGACGTCAATATTACTAACGCATACATTTGCGAATTAGGATATATATTGACTTTTTAAAGGCATCTTACGTGCGTAACGATCGCATTTTTTTCAGCGATTAGCTGGCGCAATTAGATAAGTATCGAAATTAGATCTTAAGTTTTTTATAATTTCAAAATCAATAACCCTTCATTCGATTTTTATATTAAAAAAAGAAAATAAAAGAAATTGAAAACGAATTCGGAAAATAAGAATTTGGGCACTCCAGTATTCGCCACATATCAAAGGATATAAATAAAGAAATAGAGAAAAAAAATATTTTCTGTGTAAACATCATGTCTGTTTATGCACATATCATTGTATTTGTATTTATGTAATCATATGCATCTATAAGTTTGCATTTACATATAGTAAGTTTATGTAGGTAAATTTGCGTAATCAGGTTCGAAGACCATTGGCATATTTTTTGTGAGCGATGTTTGACATGAACATTGCTCAGATTTAATTTTACGATATTAATCTGTATTTTTTTTCTTTTCGTCCACATACAGATTATGAAACGTTTCGAAAAGTTTATAAAAGCAGATTAAGAAATTATTGGCACATGTTAGCATTTAAAATATTCTGGATTCCTTTTCAATTTTTTTAAATGCATCTTACGTGATTTTACATAGTCTATCGCCCAAAATTTTGAACTCCAGGTTTTCCACAGAGTAATGGTTAGTTTTTTATTATTATCAAGGCCATTTCTAACTGTAAGATTATTCTCTGTCATACTTATTTCTAAATTTTAGGAGGAAAATAAAGTTTCATGTTTATTACATATTTCATTGTCTGTTAAAATCGAACACAAATCCTAGCTTCGTCAAAAACTACTGTGAAATTTGCCCAAAAACATTTTGCCGCGTGTTCAAATTTATGTCTCTTTTAGTAGAGTTCTTCGTTTAGAGGGAATTCTCATTAAACTTCCTTTTGAAAATTATAGAATAGATCAAATTTGAAAAATAGGGCAGTATGCGTGAAACAGGATTAACTGAGTGTTATTTGAGCATTAACTGAGAAACTTTACGACTAAATAAACATCTGAAAAATGAAATTCAACTTTCAACAAATTATAATATATATAGGGATGAAGTAAATGTATTTTATTAAATATCTGCATGTTTATTAGTTAAATCCCAGCTTCGTGTTTTGTAACTATTGAAATCTGCTTCCATATTTGCATTTTGCCAATTAGACTCATGTCCATAAATTAAGGATAATGCCAGTAACAGCAAATAAAGGTATGGAAACACAACAAATGTGACTTATTCGTCAAGCCCATTTATTAAACAAAAAAGAGCAAAAACGATGGTATATGTATGATTACATTTATAAAATCTACAATTGTTGCTCCCTTGAGCAATTATAAAAAGTACCCCCCCCCCCTTAAAAACCATAGCATTATATGGTTGCTATGATGGTCCGCACAACGCCTAGCTATGCTGAGTATCAATCTATCAAGCCGATCTTAGAGAAGATTACTCCAATCAGCAAGCAAAGCTCTCCGAAATTGTGGCATACATGTAAGAGGTGGTTTACGGGCTACAACCCCTCGGAAAAGCATATCCCATACGTGCTCTATCGGTTTCAAGTCATGCGAAAATGTTGGCCAACCCAAAAGGATGATATCCTCAGTTTGATGGCATTCATTTACCATATTTGCTCGGTGAGGACGAGCATTATCATCCATAAACACAAATTCTGAATCCATGGCTCCTCTAAACAAACATACATGTTACTTCAGAATGATAATCCGATAAATTTGGCCTGACATGTTTCCGGTTTGAGCATGTAGATTTGTTCTGGAGCCCAGTATAATTCCCCCAAACAACCAATCCTGCACCACCGTAATAATGTCGTTCAATGATGTTATCTTTGTGGTAACGGGCGCCTGGCGTTCTAAATATGAAATTCCGGAGTGAATCAGATTGTAAGCTAAACCTGGACTCGTTGGAAAGAATCACAAAACCCGCTGCGCCAATGTCCACATTGCATGTTCTCTACTCCAGGCTAACCGCAGACAGCAGTGAGTTGCCGTGAGAGAAACACATTTAACAGGTCTGCGAGAATATAGACCAATATATCCCAAACGTCTATATACGCGGTTTCATTTGAAACAGTCATACCCGTGACTGAAGATAGCTGACGAGACAAGTCTAATGCTGTGCTCCGTGTAATTCTTTTGGCAGTTACTCCCATATAACGGTCTTCATTCGTGGTTGTAACTCGGGGACAACCTATACTGTAACATCTATTGACATTTACATCATCTTGGAATCGTTGCCAAAGTCTAGAGGTTACACTTTGAGGAATTCCAAGTTCCCCGGATACTTCCATCTGAGTACGCCTACATTCAAAACGACCGATAATTCTACCACGTAAAATACCATCCACGTGTGTCCTCTGTGTCATAACTGTTCGGTTTTGGCACCGAGAGGCTTAGAAAATGATTATTAACATTTTTACTTCTTTACCACCATTCCTTATTATACGCCTCTCTCACATTTTCTTCATTGTGACATACTATCGGCGCCATCTGGTGGCTTTCCGAAATTTGCATATCAATCTTGAAGATGTGTGTGATAATTCTGCAATTGAAATTTTTACTTTAGAATTTGATTTCCATGTGATTCTGAGTTATCCTTAATTTATGGACATGAGTGTAATAAATCAATTTTCTTGTATTTTAGATTTTTATCTGTTAATGAAATGTTATCTTCGCTTTATTTATTTTAGGTAGCTTTCATTACAAAAAGTAAAAAGCTACCTATTGCAGCCGTCCGGAGGAAAGCACTATATATATATATATATATATATATATATATATATATATCTGATTTTTGTCATGCGATAACTAACGTATTTATTAACCGATTTGAATGAAACTCGGTATGTACATAGTACATACAAATGTCTCGACCGAGTTCGTTGGTCAGCATCATCCGCCATTTTAAATTTTTTTAAAAATTTAAAATTTAAAATTAAATGCGAAAAAATTAAAAGTTGAAAAATATTTTTCTTTTACGTGTTAGAACTTAAAACAAAGATTCCAGAACATTTTTTATTTTGTCTATATCTTAAAAAATGATTGAGTTATAGCACTTTGAATTTTTCTTACGGCTGACATTTTGAAACGATCTAATTTTTGTCACGTGATAACACGCGTATTTATGAACCGATTTCAATGAAACTTGGTATGTTCATAGTACATACAAATGTCTCGACCGAGTTCGTTGGCCAGCATCATCCGCCATTTTGTTTCAAAATGGTGGCCATTTTAAATTTTTTATAAAAATTTAAAATTTAAAATTAAATGCGAAAAAATCAAAATATGAAAAATATTTTTCTTTTACGTGTTAGAACTCAAAATAACAATTCCAGAACACTTTTTATTTTGTCTATATCTTACAAAATGATTGAGTTATAGCACTTTGAATATTTCTTATGTCTGACATTTTGAAACGATCTGATTTTTGTCACGTGATAACACGCGTATTTATAAACCGATTTCAATGAAACTTGGTATGTACATAGTACATACAAATGTCTCAACCGAGTTCGTTGGCCAGCATCATCCGTCATTTTATTTCAAAATGGTGGCCATTTTAAATTTTTAAAAAAATTTAAAATTTAAAATTAAATGTGAAAAAAACCAAAATTTGAAAAATATTTTTCTTTTACGTGTTAGAACTCAAAACAAAAATTCCAGAACACTTTTTATTTTGTCTATATCTTACAAAATGATTGAGTTATAGCACTTTGAATTTTTCTTATGTCTGACATTTTGAAACGATCTGATTTTTGTCACGTGATAACACGCGTATTTATAAACCGATTTCAATGAAACTTGGTATGTACATAGCACATACTAATGTCTCGACCGAGTTCGTTGGCCAGCATCATCCTTCATTTTGTTTCAAAATGGTGGCCATTTTAAATTTTTTTAAAAATTTAAAATTTAAAATTAAATGGGAAAAAATTAAAAGTTGAAAAATATTTTTCTTTTACGTGTTAGAACTTAAAACAATGATTCCAGAACACTTTTTATTTTGTCTATATCTTAAAAAATGATTGAGTTATAGCACTTTCAATTTTGCTTATGGCTGACATTTTGAAACGGTCTGATTTGAACGATTCACAATGTTGCTTTAAAATGGCATACACTTTATGATATCGTGGAATTTGGTGACTCTCTAAATCGCTTAAAATAAAACCAGGTTGAATAAAAGATGACTAATTTCTAAAAATTCCTATTAATAATCAGCCTTGACAAAAACTAGTATTCAATCTTATAAAATCACTAATTTTATAAGATTATTTCCACTAATTTGAGCTTAGTATTTTTAAACAATGTAACTTACCTTAAAATAAATAAATAAATATATAAGTATATGAAAGCTACCTCTTCCTCCCGGCATTGCCGGAAGGACTTTTTTCTATTGATTTATACGTAATTTTTGGTTTATTTTGGTATACTATAAAAATATATTTTATTTTTTATTTTAAGTCTAGTTCTGACAAAAATGCAAGAAATAAGATACCTTCACAACACATTAAACCTGCAAACTCCTCTGAAGATACTGTTGGTTATTCGTGATATTTTATTACACATTTCTTGTTTCCACAGTTCATATTTTGTCGATGTTTAATTAAAATTAGTAATTTAATCTAATAAAATTAAAAATATAAACAAAACATGAGAAAATATTTTTAAAAAGCATATAATTTAAAAAAAAACATTTCAATATATAGGGGAAGGTGGTGTACCTCGGACCTATTTTAACTTTTTAATTTTTAATTAAAAAAATTGCCAAAACTAAAAAAAGAAAAGATTTTATAAAACTTTATGATGTTATGCACTACATATATTTGTCTGAAATTTTTATATAAATAATTTCCAGGAAAAATTTTGAATTAAATATAAAATGAAAATAGGACCGAGGTACACCACTAGTGGTGTACTTTGGTCCGATTATTAAGAATGGAAAAAAGAACTTGTTTTTAGCAAATAAAAGCAACATTTATTAATAAAGAAGCTACATATATAAATTTTTGATACATTTCATTGTTTATTAGGTTTCAGAAATAAGAAAGTCTAAATAGACATAAAACTTCAGAACAATTATACTTATTATAATGACAAAATACATAAAACTTATTTATATTAGTAAGTACATTTTTTTAGCAAAGATTGTAATTAGATAAGTCAATTCAACATGTTAACCAGGTCATGTCTTGTTGACATGTTCAACATGTCAACAAGGTGCACCACTTGACACTTAAAAACAAAACTAACAATATGATGTTAATGTTAGGCCTAAATTTATTTAAAGCACATGGTGTAGTAGCTAAAGCGTTGCTTTATTATGCATAATCCTCATTTTTTTAAAAATTAGGTACTTTTTGGTATAAAAATGACATAGAAATATCTAAGAAAAATATACTTTTGAAAGGTGAATTTCCTTTTTTAAAAATTGTACAATTAGTTGAGCTTCTAAATAAATGCCAAAAACTTCTCAGGACCTCTGGTGGCAAATATTTAATATACAAATGTTCTCGTTTAATGATTTAAACAAAAGAAAGCTAGAATTACCATAGGTCCGTGGTACACATATGTCCAAGGTAACCACTCTTCCCTATATCCGCGAAATATAAAATGTTTGCACTGAATCACAACAAGGAAATCAATAACGTTATGCAATTCGCATCTTTTATAAAAATCATTAATATTTATGGTAATTAAAACAAAAGGAATCATTTTTAAATATTAGTACATCAAACAATTGCATAAGATAATTATGCTCAGTATTACAATAAATATATTCTGCAGAAAAACATTTTGCCGCAGTATATCATTCTTATCCCTTTTAAGATTAAAAATCTTGAAATTTATTAACATTTAAAAAGACTTTCAACTTTTGAATTGTTCAGATTTTGATTGCTGAACATATAATGCAATCTCATAAAACATTGTTTAGAAAAATTAATTTACGTTCTTAGAGATGCAGCAATAAATGATATATATATACAAGAAAATTAATTGATTCAGTTACGAAAGCCATTCAAAAGTTGAGCTCGAATGGAGAATTAAAAATACATCCTTCTTCATATTAAATTTTGTCCCACCAGTTCCATTAATGAAAAAGGAAATATTAGTTTTAATACAAAAGAACTTAATTGGTTTTATTGTCCTTTTTGTTTCGTAGTTATTGAAATGATTTAGCATGGATTCATAGGAATATGCTAAATAGTCAAATTTATTTCATGTGTATTGAAGATATCAATTCTCGAATAAATTCTTTCAGCTGCACAATAAAGATTATAACGGTAAAAACAACAAAATAATGTGAATTTTAAGATATGAACTTTTTTATGCTTATCTGTTGACCATTTGTGTTAAAAATAAAAATTAATTGAGAATAAATAGTTTTTAGAAAATGGATAATACATGTTGATACAGATTTAAGGAAAGTCATTATTAGACTAAAAACTAATTCGTAACTTGTATGAAAAATACGTGAAATAAAAAGTTTCCTTTTATACTTGATTGATAGAATCTCAAATTTCTGTAAGTTTATGAAGATAAAGGAACGAATTTCAGAAAGGTGGCTAATTCCAGACATATTATATGATATATTTGGAACTTAAACTATACATATATATATATATATATATATATATATATATGTGTGTGTGTGTGTGTGTGTGTGTGTGTGTGGTAATTTTGGGTGATAATTTGAGGAATATAGCAACAATCACTTTGTAACGATCATTTACATTCGATTTCGAGCTAGGTATCACAATTTCAACAAGGATTCACAATTTTCTTGACAGCCCAACAATTCAGGATTTAAGAAAATCGTAGTTTCTCACATGACAACGCCTCTTTGCAAAACAAAGTTTTGTTGTTTTCCCTCGTAATAATACAAGATTAAGCATTCCTCCCAAATTTAATAAGCACTGAACATCTATGTACACTAGGGTGGGCCGAAAAAAACTTTTTTTCGATTTTCGATTATGGCGGTTGCGGAGAAGTGGCCACTGGTGGCACTCAGTTCATATAAAAAATTTGAGATTTTTTGAACATTTCCTTACCCTGCCGCAAACGGCTTGAAGTTTTGCAAAAATGTTCATTTTTGAACTTTTTTCGAAAAAAATTAAAAAATGTTTAATTAAAATTATTTTGGTTGTTTTTACTTGAAAAGGCATATTTAATGTACCAAATGTTTAAATAATATCTGATCATGCATTATTTAATATCTATGTGTATTATAACTCAGGCTATTTTTATAGCTTTTTCGCGTAAAACAGGCAAAAATTGTATTTGTTTGAATCGATCGTTAGTTTCTATATTATTTATGTCCCTTTGTCTTCTTTATATTTTTTCTATGTGTCAAACGTCATATATTTGGGGAAAACACAGCAGTATACTTCAAAAACATATCTGGAAGGTGAGAAATTGGTGAAGCAGGACTCTAAGCGATCGCAATGACTCGGCGTAATACTCAGGGAGTGAAGGACGAAATAGTTGAGAGCCAAAATGCGATAAAGGATTCTTATTATTTATCCTTGCTCAGTTACCTGCGACATTTCTTCAGTGTTAACGTAAAACCCTTTTGTAGCGATTACACAGTGCTTTTTGGGTCGTTTAATGTGCCATTATAGTGTTTTGTGCGTTTTATTACAACGAGCTTAGAAATGGCTAGTATAAAGGGCCATGACAATGCAAAGACACACAATAGCGTGAAAAGTAACTTTTTGGAGGCGTCATGCATATTGAAAGAATTGCAATTGCCAACTTATGCTGATAATCATGCGCCACTACTACTGGTTGCTTCACCATGTACAAGTTGTGACAGCAGAGGATACGAATCTCGTCATCGATAAAAACAAAGTCAAAAGAGAGAAATAGAAACTTGGAAAGAAGATACAGGCAGAAGAAGTTATTGAAAGAAAGAAAATTAAAAGCATATTTTTTGATGGTAGAAATGATAAAAGTATATTAAGATGAAGAAAATAACAAGCGGCACCGTCGAGAGAGAGGCGAGGAACACATCACCGCGTTTCGGTCACGGAAAAGAAATAGCAAAATCATTATACAATCTTCCAAGTCACCACAAGTTAGACTTTTCTGAACTGACGAGGTATCAAGGTAACGGAACCAGGTATCAAATGACCCGAGTATTTCTAACCAGGTTCAAACAACACGGTGATCTGTTCCTCGCCTTTCTCTCGATGGTGCCGCTTGTTATTTTTCTTTCTCTTAATATACTTTTATCCTTTCTACCATTAAAAAATATCCTTTTAATTTTTTTTTCTTTCAATAACTTCTGCCTGCACCTTCTTTCCAAATTTCTATTTTTCTCTTCTGACTTTGTTTTTATCGATGACGAGATTCGTATCCTCTGCTGTCACAACTTCTACATGGTGAAACAACCAGTAGTAGTGGCGCATGATTATCAGCATAAGTTGGCAATTACCATTCTTTCAATATGCATGATGCCCCCAAAAAGTTACTTTTCATGGTATCGCGTGTCTTTGCATTGTTATGGCCCTTTATACTAGCCATTTCTAAGCTCGTCGTAATAAAACGCACAAAACACTATAAAGGCACATTAAACGACCCAAAAAGCACTGTGTAATCGCTACAAAAGGGTTTCACGTTAACACTGAACAAATGTCGCAGGTAACTGAGCAAGGATAAATAATAAGAATCCTTTATCGCATTTTGGCTCTCAACTATTTCGTCCTTCACTCCCTGAGTATTACGCCGAGTCATTGCGATCGCTTAGAGTCCTGCTTCACCACTTTCTCACCTTCCAGATTTGTTTTTGAAGTATACTGCTGTGTTTTCCCCAAATATATGACGTTTGACACAAAGAAAAAATATAAAGAAGACCAAGGGACATAAATAATATAGAAACTAACGACCGATTCAAACAAATACAACTTTTGCCTGTTTTACGCGAAAAAGCTAAAAAAATAGCCTGAGTTATAATACACATAGATATTAAATAATGCATGATCAGATCTTATTTAAACATTTGGTACATTAAATATGCCTTTTCAAGTAAATACAACCAAAATAAATGTAATTTAACATTTTTAAATTTTTTTCGAAAAAAGTTCAAAAATGAACATTTTTGCAAAATTTCAAGCCATTTGCGGCAGGGTAAGGAAATGTCGAAAAAATCTTAAATTTTTTGTGTAAACTGAGTGCCACCAGTGGCCACTTTTCCGCACCCGCCATAATCGAAAATCGAAAAAAAGTTTTTTTAGGCCGACCCTAATGTACACCTACGCAGTAAACTCTCCATTGCACACGACGCGACGTTACACGTCGTTCAATTATTACAGTGTCTTTCTCTGGTCAGCAATGTCATTTCTTGTAACAAAAACTACCCCAAAAACTTGTCGTTCCGTGCTCCTGTTTCAATGTAATTTTATATGTTTATATAATCTATATTAATAAAATAGTAAATCGCTCTGTGTGTGTGTGTGTGTGTGTGTGTGTCTGCGATAGTTAGCGAAAACTACGGTACGTACGAAGCTCAAAATTTTTCTGAGAGTAGCCCAATATCTCTCCTGATGCACCTGATGCTCAGAATTTCAAAATTCTATTTATTAACTGAGTAATTAATTAAATTCCAAACCTCACTCTCATAAAAAATCGCTTTTTTTTTAGCTTTTTTCCTTTTCATTCTCTTATGGTTGGTTGCTTGCATAAAATTTTCGCAAAATTAATTTTAAAAACTGGGACTGACCTTTAAAATTCATAGACTGGCAAACTGTCAGTTTAAATGAGGATTTTTTTTTTTCGCACAGCTGCTGTACGCCATGGAGGAAAAAGATAGGTGGTGGCGAAGTAAACGGAAAAAAAGTTTTGCAATATGAAACCATTTATCGCTGAAATTTTAATGTCTCAAAATAAGTCACGAGGAAGGAATTTTGTATTAATAAGACGGATTGGAAGAAATGAATTACAGCTGAAGCATATTTTATGAAGAAATAGTAATTTTTTTAAATGTTTTTTTCTGTTATATTATTTATTAAAATAAATGTTTGCTTTTAAAGTAATTGAAATTGGATAATTAAAAATAATTAAATGTCAAAACAAAAATAAATAAAATATTGAAAACATATGATTTGAAGTAAAAAATTGTATTACTAAAAGTTTTCTCCTTTTTTTTCAGAAATTTTTAATACTTTATAACGTAGATGAAAAATGTTTATGATTTAACAACATATTTATAATTCCATGTCAATATATAAAATATAGTGATGAAAAGATTCTTTTAAAATCATGCATGAACACTTAAATAATAATATTAATGGCTATTTCCATGCGAATTTGTTTGTCTGTTACATACTACGATTTTTGGCTACCAGTATTTTAGAGAGAAAAAATGTGATTTATTTTATCGAACATATCTCATCAATTGAATAAGGCAAAGCGAGCTTTTGAAAAAAAAAAAAAAAAAAAAAAAAAAAAACGGTGGAAAACAAGATTAGTGAATTTCAGCTGTGTAACAGACAAACAAGTTCGCATGGAACTAGCCTAATCTAAAATCTAGATTTCAGAGTGCAGACAATTTTAAGACATTAATGAAAGCATGTTGATTTTTCAAGCAAAGTCTTAAATGATGCTTCTATATTGATATTTCAAAGTCATATGATAAAAAAAAATCAAATAATTCTTGCCTATGATTGATCTAATTGTATCTTTCATGCATTCTGATCATGTATTACAGCCAATAATCGTACAAAACGTTATTTTTTAAACGAAATTTTAGTCATCTATTCAATGTTTAAAAGGTAAAAAACAAAAACAAAGAAATACTGGTTTAAACCAGTTTGAATTGATCGGAGTTTCAAAGCACATGGTTTTGTTGGTGCTTATTTGGACTTAATGTCGCGAATTTTAGAGTTACATTTTTTGCGTCACCCCAAGACATTAACTGCCACTCTATTAATTTCTTTTTACTATATACATACGCATATTTTTGGCATTCGAACATTAGAATGTATGAGTCATTAGCTGTGTTGCAGTAAAAACAATTACACAAACTTTTCTATGAGTTTATTTTTTTAATCATTGGTTAAATTTAAATGTGTTCGATTCAATTTAAAATTGTAATATGGCTTTAATTTGTTTTTAAAACAAAAATAAAATAGCTGTTTGGCGTACAATTGTTTCTATCCGAAAAAGATTCATTCACCATAATAAATTATCAAATAGGAAAATAAATTATCTATTTGATATAGCCATAAAAAGAATAGTAGCAAAACTGATTATAACCTTAATGTTTAGACTAATTTAAACATAACCCGATCCCAACCAGAAAAAAAAACAGACCACACTCCGATCCGTGATACACAAAATTTCCGTGAGTATAAACCCGACCCTGACCTAAAAATTCTGTTTGGAAAAAACTATGGATTTGATAACTGACCCGAACCAAACCTGAATCCCGCAAAAATGTTCAAGTGAAGCATAACCCGATTCAAACATGGAAAAATAATTTTCGTGGGCATGAAATCTGACCCGAACCTAAATATTTTCTTTAAAAAACCCCGAAATATGACTCGTACGAAATCTGAAACCGATAAAAATATTTCAGAGAACTATAATCCGATCCCAGCAAGACAAAATACTTTCCATGGTCATAAACCCGACTCAAACCTAAAAAACTCCGTTTGAAAAATCCTGAACTTTGGCACATCTAAATCTGACCAATGTATTCGAAAGAACCATAACCGGATTCGAGTAAGACAAAATAATTTCCGTGGACATGAACCCGATACGAACCTAAAACTCCCATTTAAAAAAATACCTGAAATTTGAATCGAACTAAATCTGAATCTGACAAAACTATTTCAAAGAAACGCAACCGGATCCAAACAAGACAAAATATTTCCATGGACATGAACACAATCCGAACCCAAAAAATTTCTTTGAAAAAATCGCGAACTGAACGAAATTTGAACTTGGCAAAAATATTCCAGTGAAGCATATCCTTATTCGAACAAGACAGAATTATTTCCGTGAACATGCAAGAAGACCAGAACTCAACAGTTATAATTGAAGAAAAAACCCGAAATCTAAATCGAACCAAATCTGAATCTGACAAAACTATTTCAAAGAAACGCAACCGGATCCAAACAAGACAAAATATTTCCATGGACATGAACACAATCCGAACCCAAAAATTTTCTTTGAAAAAATCGCGAACTGAACGAAATCTGAACTTGGCAAAAATATTCCAGTGAAGCATGTCCTTATTCGAACAAGACAGAATTATTTCCGTGAACATGCAAGAAGACCCGAACTCAACAGTTATATTTGAAGAAAAAACCCGAAATCTGAATTGAACCAAATCTGGACCTGACAAAAATATTTCAAAGAACTATAACCCAATCCAAGCAAGACGAAATAATTTCTATGGACATAAACCCAACTCGAACCTAAAAAATTCGATTTGAAAAAAAAAAAAAACTGAAATTTGACCCTAACCACATCTAAATTCGACCAAAATATTCGAAAGAATCATAACTGGATTCGAGTATGACAAAATATTTTCCGTGGACATGAACGATATAGACCTAAAATTTCTATTTGAAAAAATACCTGAAATTTGAATCGAACCAAATCGAAACCTGATAAAAAATATTCCAACGAATCGTAACCGGATCTGAATAAGACAAAAAATTTCCATTCACATGAACCGAATCCAGGACCGTAGCTAGAAATGAACAATAGGGGGGGGGAAGCTCAAGTGAATGTAGGGGGGTCTCAATAGAATGTAAGGGGGGCTCATAATTTTTTTTCTCTCGCATTGCCACAGAAAGATAAAGTAACGCATATTCATATTGTAGGTACTATGTTTCTTATTAAAAAGTGTTCTAATAACTTCATTTTATACTAAGAAAATTATAGGATGATGAAAATTTTGAGTGTATAGCTGATCAAAATTAAGCCTCATGCTAGCTTCATATGTACAAAGAAGATGAGGGAGTGTTGAAACACTTATTTTAGATACAATTTAGTAATCTTGCAAAATTGTGCAAGGTTCTCAAAATTAAGTTAGATTTTTGAACAGAATTTCATTTGAGTTTTCGGAACCGAAATTCATTGAGTGCCCTTGGAATCTTTTCCAGGGGGGGGGCTCAAAATATTTTAGGGGGGGCTGAGCTGCCCATAGCATCCCCTTAGCTACGGCCCTGACCGAATCTGAACCTAAAAAAATTCTTTGAAAAAATCATGAAATCTGGACAGAACCCAATCTGAACTTGAAAAAAAATATATTCCAGTGAAGCATGTTCTTATTCGAACAAGGCAGCATAATTTCCGTGAACACGCAAGAAAACCGGAACCCAAAAATTCCATTTGAAGAAAAAGCCGAAATCTGAATTGAAGCAAATCTGTTCCCGACAAAAATATTCCAAAGAACCATAACTGTATCCGAGCAAGGCAAAATAATTTCCATGGACAGGAATACGATCCGAACATTATAACTCAATATCAAAAAATACCTAAAATCTGAACCGAACGAAATCTGAACCCGACAAAAATGTTCTAATGAATCATAACCAGATCCGAACAAGACAAAATAATTTCCATGGACATGAAATCAATATATGGTTTGGTAACATTTAGGTTGTAATTATATTACGGTAAGTCTTTGATTATATTTAATATCCCGTTAGATTACAGTTAAGTCACGGTTAAGTTAAAGTTAGGTTAAAGTTAAATTGCATTTGTTTTATGGTCAGAATAAGGATATGTTACAATAAAGTGAAGGCTAGGTTACATTTATGTTATATTTAATTTACGCTAAGGTACTGTTAAGTCAAAGTTAGGTTACAGGCAGGTTATGGTTACGGTACAAAAATTTACGGTTAGGAATTTATCCAGAGAGTGAACATTGCGCATGATTTGATTAAAAATAACACTTACTTTTGTTAAACGGCTCTGAAATTATAATACTACATACCAACATTTTAGCTACCAGCGAGTATCGATTTCATTCATGGTATAGTCGGATTTAAGAGTGATATAATTAGTTTGAAATTCAAAATATTTCACTTGGGATTTCTATGTGGAAAAAAAAATAATTAGTTACGTGACTTAACAGTGATTTTTGATAGATATCAACACTTTACCACGAAAATCACGCAGTCGTTGAATAATATTCCCTCCCACGTTTCTCATCGCTCATTTTGAGTATTTTCAGAGCTTAACATTAGTTGTTTTTTAAACCGATTTTTCACACAGTCAGTGGACACGTATTTCAGACAATGCATTTCTGCATGTTTCGAGTTAATGATAAAATCATACAAATTTCAAGTTCGTTTAATATTTTAAATACGGATCCGGGCAACGCCGGGCGGGTCAGCTAGTTCTGAATAAAATTAGATATTCACATATTTGTCTTATTTTTGTGTACATTATCTATAGAAACAGACATATTTCCATAGTTTTGGTTAAAAAAAATAGATCGATTTGAGATTAATTAAATCGAAGAAAGAATATATCCTTATATATATTATAAATGGGAAAGTGTGTCCGAAAAATTGGAATGAACTTGGCTTAAAAACGGATGGATTAATGTCTTTGAATCTTTGCATGTAGATAGATTATAGGAGTGGAATGAACATAGGCTAATTTTTATTTATTTTATTCAAATATTTTCCCTTAATAATGCAAAATTTAATTATTTTTCATACAAAATCAATAGGCATTTATCAGATAAAATTTAACAATTTTCCTTTCCTGTTGCCAAGAAAATAAGAAATTGGAATATTTTTTCAGTGGCAATGAATTTTTAATAAAAAAATCTTCCACGCAAAAAAATTATAATAAAATAATTTAAAAGAAAATTAATATGACGTCATGTTTGGAATAAAAATAAAAGGTATATTTTTTTATAATATATTTAACAAGGATATTTGTTTAGCTAATGGGAATTTTTGTGTAAAATATGGCGACATAAATTAAAAGTTAAAAGAATGAAAAATAATTATATTTTTAATAAAATGGTTCACTTATGAAAATGTGACGTCATAGTTGAAATAAAACAGGTACTTTATAGTAGTCATTAAAAATACAAGGGGCATGAATATCAGTAGCTAATGGAGCTAGATAAATAATGACATCATACTTAAAATGAATAAGAAATATTTTTTGCTTATACTAATTAATAAGTGATAAGTTACATACAAATGAAATTTTTTATTCAAAACTCAAAATTATCAATTTTTTGTGGGGAAAAGGCAAAATAAAACTACTGATTAATATATTTTTTGGCTGTTATTTTTTAACAGTTAAAAAGTTATTATGCTTTCGATTTGTCTGTCCGTCTGGCCTCTTTCTAACTTTCGTAAATATACTCGGATTGCCATGAAATTTTTGGACGTTATTAAGACGTTATTAACGTTTACCTTAGCACAAATACCTTTTGAAAATGAAGTTTTTACCATGATTAATTTATTTACAGGGATAGTCAAAAAAATTTCCTTACATTACGGCATTATGGGAAAAAATCTTTTCAATTGAATTTTAACAATGTTACACCCTGTGAAACATATTCAAATTTATGTGCATCTACAAAAGGCAGTAAAATAGGCATTTTGTAAAGTATGCAGTGAAAAGGACACATTATTCACTTACAGGGCCACACAGAAGAATTCCATTCCATAATAACAAAGGGAGGAACAGTTTGCGGCATATTTTAATTATGGTAAACGATTTCATGTATAATCAAACTGATAAACGTTGCAGAGGCTTAATGTGAGTTATTTTGTGCATATCACTTACAGGAACACACAAAAGATTTCAAATAGTATATATTTTATCCGGAGTACTTAGTGTATATGATGGCTGATGACTGTTGCATTAATGATATGCATTTTGAATTATGATATGTCATAAGTTTCACTAAATGTATGCATATTAAATGGTGTGTATAAATGCTAATAGTTACACAATTTAGATATACAGGATTACACAAAAGATCTCGGAAAGAATACTGAATATGAGCGTACTTTACTTAAAGGTGGTTTTTAAATAAAATATGCATTTTATTTTGAACTGCATTCAGTAAACTAAGAAATGTTTGTAGTTTATAGATAAAATAATATACAGGGTCACGCAAGGAAATGGATACATGGTTGTTCTCGGATTACATTTCTGTAATGTAATTTAGGTAGTACTAAGGAATATTTTTGTTTGAACTAAATTTTAGAAAAATACTTTTGTGTATTAAAGGTATAAAGTAAAGTACAGGGGTGAACAAAAGTATTCAAGAATGTTTCTATCTATTAGTATAAAATGCTGAAAAAAAATAAAAAAAAATCGGCAAATGGGAGCGTTAGAAGTTTTTTATTATAAATCGTGATAAAAAGTTAATTACACATGCTTTTAATCAACAAATTCTTTTGCTTGATTGATCAATTAATTCTCTTTTAAATGCTATGTGAACTAAGTCACGGGTAACAGCTAGTATATATATACATACCAAAGATGCATTACATTATTACAACTTGTTTCATACGACGTGTTACCACTTTTCAATCTCAAAACCACTGGTTCAAACCACTGTCCAACTGGCCTTGCAATTCCTCACACATTGTGAGGTGTTCAGCACGTACTGGGATTTTCAGATATAATCACAATTCTTGCCAGATGCATTTGAAGCATAGGATGACTTGAAACTCACTAGAATGCACCTCGAACCAATCTCTAGTGATTCTACCCTGGTGTATCATGTCATACAACATAATGCATAAATAAATGTAATAATCTGCCGGAAACATTGTTGCCACGAGTGCTTGTTCCTCGTCTGCAACGTTTTTCAGATACCGCACAGACATCAGGGATTATTCAATGGGGATTATGGGTCCTAATATTCTCCATACAAATATCGCCCACACGATTATATAGCCGCCACAGTCTTAGCTTCCACAAACTATGCATCCTTGTTTTCATTCAAAAATTGGCGTATTTGCACGCGCCCGTCGTTCTGATAGACTAGAAAACATGATTCTTTGGATCATGCAACTTTCTCCTATTATTCTATTGTCAAATTCCGATGTTCATGGCCCGTTGCAAGCGCTTCTGGCGATAACATGTTATCAGCGCAGGAACGTGCTTTGGCGACCATCATACGCAATAGTGCATGAGGCACTGTATGTTGAGAAATACTGTCTGGGTCGCCAGTGTTTTAGATACTGGTGCTTTTGGCTGGTTCAGCTCTTTGGTCTCGACAAATAATGCCTAACACTTTCCCCTCTTGTTTGGAGTCAATGCGCCGCGGGCGACTCATCACTGATCGAGGACTTGTCGTTTCACCATTCATACTCTAGATTGGATATCTCTCAAAACGATTGCACGTGAACATTTCACCAAAAACCTCAATTCGAAATTTGATGCATTCAGCCATGACGTTAGACTTTTCAGCAAAATCTGATAAAGCTGCTGTTTTTATCATTATATTGCTACCAATGCAAGATTTCACAATACAACATCATAACAGATATATATACTCCACTGTCAGTCGCATGTGCAGTAGTTTTGTTTCTGGGCGAGCTCACAGTTACAGATAAAAGGTGGTCATAAGCTAATGGCTCTTCGGTGTACACATATACATATATATATATTTATGCATGTATGCATGCGTGCGTGTTGTAAACATTATCTCTAGTGACACTTTAAATTTATTAATATTTTAAACAGCTTTAGTCCATTAGTATTTTGGTTTTTTTTTATTGCTGAATACCTAATGTAACCTTTTAAAATATCGTTTAACAAAATTAATTTTCTTGTTTAGAGACTCAACATTAAATGAAATGCATGCAAAAAGAAAATTAATTTATGTATTTATGAAAGAGTGTTGAGGCTGTTAAGATTTAAACACAATGGGTAATTATGCAGAGTTGCTCTTCAACATTAATCGAAATAGAGACGTGTTGAAAGACAGCTATATGGAAAATCAAATGGAATCGACTGGTTTTTTCACGGATAACGACCTTTTTATTTTTTATTATTTTTTAAATTTACTTACATAGCAAATCATTTGTTATAGAAGAAATATTTTATTAAATTTTCGGTTTTTTTATTTTTTATTTTAATGGTTTAAAAAATTTGTTGACTAGCACTATATTTTACACTCGGATTATTTTTTATAGTAAGAAGATTGTAACAATAGTTTTTTCTGAGTATATGCACCACACTTTGCTGTTCTCCGCATGTAGTTTTTAAGTGAATTTTTGAAGAACCTTTTTGTTATCCAGTGATTCGAAGAATGCATAAAGGTGATTATATTTAATAGCACTCTTTTTAGAATAATAAACTTCGCCTTATTAAGTCGCCAATTTACATAAAGTACATTTGTCATTTCAAAAGGGTGGTGTAAAAAAAATTGTATCTTAGTTATGGGGCTAACTTTTTATCAAGAACTCTCAGATTCAATTCTTGATTTCTAACATACTGATTACCATGAGAGTATTGATTGCAATTATGATCATGATAATTGAATTCGTGTATGGAAAGGTGCTCAAAGATCCTGAAAACAAAAATCATCCCATTATTACTTTCAAAAATTCGATTAATTATTATAAAATAATTAATTAGAAGCAAGAGTTTCTAGATTACTAAGATTCAATATTTGGGGGAAAGACTTAGGTGTTATTGGGATAAATAGGAATTCATGTAAAACTACGTGTCAAGAAATGGTAACTTTCTCAAACATTTCCCGACAAGGGGTGTCATTTTTGATTTAATGGAAACTAACAAGACACAGGCCTACTTTTTGATAACCGGTCAAGCCTGGTCCACGTTTCTGCCACATCTAGTTTCTGTAAAATAAATTTTTGAAATCTATTTTCTTTTTTTCCAAGATTTTTGCATTTAGTTCATTGCATGTTGAAATATTTGACAATGTTACTCATCTGTTTGTTTGTGACTAAATAACGAAAGTACTCAGAAAAACATATATTTATTTATTTATTTTAACCTGCTGCTGTTATAAACATCTAATTGTCAGGTAACTATATTTTCTATTGAATTATTCTCTTTTATTTAAATCTTAAATTTGAGAAATTAAAAATGATTATCTATCTATAAATATATAATCATTTTTAATCTTATCTATTTACTTATAAATACAAATACCAATGTTTGTATCCAAAAGTACGTTCAATACGGATGCTTTTATTCTTACGTTGCCAATTTTAATACATTTGAAAAGATAAAATCATCCTTGTACCTGAACTACTTTTTAAAATTTAATTCAAATTACACCAATAATTTTATGTTCAAAACATGCAGAAAATCTGAAATATCAGTATTCCCTATCGAATTAATTTGGTTATAAAAAAATTATGTCCGTAACTTTAAATAGCTTGAAGAATTTGCTAAATATAAATATCGTCACACTAGTAAATTTGGCGAAATTTCTTGAATCGCCTGTGTTACATTTTATACCTCAATGAAATACCAAGAATTGGATTTGTTTCAATTTAATGAAGAATGTATCAATGATTAATAAGTGGTTTAAATCTTCAACTACCCATCAGGTCATACGATTTTCAATTAAGTGTCTTCATAATATGAGGTTTGGAGTGCGTTCCCCAATCTCAAAATCATAAGTTGAAAAGCTGTTGGATAATTTAATGTAGGGGAGAGGGGGGCACCTTTGAACAATTTTTTAGAAAATCAATAGAATTCTTATTTGAATTATATTTATTTGGTTTTAAATATTACATAATAAAAACACTGCATTTCTCTATCATATGAACCAGAAATTAAAAGTTTTCTAATTAAATTAAATAAGTTGTGATGATTTAAAAAGTTGAAGAATTTCTGTTCAAACCAGCCCCATGTAGGGGTACCTTTGAACAAGCAAGGGGCACCTTTGAACAAATGAATAAAATGTAAAAATATTGAAAGTTTTTCTAAAAATTTGTTTATCTTTCAGATATATAAAATAATATGAATAAAATTAAATAACTACATTTTATTGAAATTACTAATTTTTTTATTAATTAACGAAAGTTAATTCCATCAAAATTTATGTCAAAACTCATTGTTGAAACATCACAGTGTCCCTTCTGTTATGTTTGGTTGTGAAAATTTTTTTACAGAATCCTTTAAATACACCAATGTAATATCAGATGCTTCTGAAAATTTAAAATTTTTCATTCACTCTTTTTATGAAGAAACCTGATATAAAATTTGACAAAATTGCTAAATCATGAATCATTATTGTGTATCCAGTATTTCAATTATCCAATATATGAATGCCAAGATCAATTTAAATTTTAAACTTCCCATCACTGATACATCCAGAGGTTGGAATTTATGAATGCAGTAAGGGGGGGGGGGGAGATTGCTAAGATTATAAGTCAATGTTCTATGACATTCTTAATGAATCTTTTTTCACATAAAAGAAATTCCAAAAATAATAACATTTAGATCCGTAAACAATTACTTACTTCATAGATTTAAGTGTTCTCTTTAAATGTTTTTAATTACTATTTATCTCCAGTTTATTCGGTGTTTTTTCGCTGTTCAAAGGTGCCCCAACTTTTTTGTTCAATGGTGCCCCGTCACCTGAAGTTTAGCATTACAGCCGTTTACTAAATTTGGCTGAAGAATTAGAATAAAACAAAGCTTATAAACTAAAGCTAATATCTTTATTTAAGTATTGAACAATAAATTAAAATTTCAGGGATACAAAATTGTGAGTAAAAATCATACAACTTTATTTCCTCAAGTTTAGATTCAAGAGGGAGAAAAATACATACCCTGCTTAGACAGTATTGTATATACAAAATGGGGAAGCTTTGTATACTTATACCATTGAAGCAGTAGTAATATATTGCCGTATAAATTTTTAAAAAATAATTTACTTGAAAGAAAATATTTAGAGTGTTCAAAGGTGCCCCTAGTTCAAAGGTGCCCCCCTCTCCCCTACTTCAGTTATTTCTTGTGATTATAAACCATAAAGATATTACCTACATGGTCTGTCCTTAAATATCTCCATCTGTTAATTTGAAAATTTCCTTATACCCAAAAGATAAACTTTTCTCGAACTTACAGTGCAGTTAACCAGAAAAATAAATCTACTAGATCCCCACTTGGAAAAGTTTATTGATAACGTTTATTGAATTTTATACCTTAAATATTTAAACTTATGTTACATTAAATTAAAATTGAAAAGCCAATTAGATACAAATTTTTATATACTCAATTTATACATGAGATATATTTTATAGTATAAGAGGTTGCGTTTGACTCTCGTGAAATATACTTAAAAATGTAAAATTCTTGAAATAACACAAATAAATAATTTTGATCTCCACAATTTATTAATTAATCAGTTGAATTAAGTTAGTTAATTCGTTAATTCATTAGTTAATTCGTTAATTCATTAGTTAATTCGTTAATTCATTAATTTAATTCGTTGATTATTTCTTACATCAAATAATCCGGATAATGATATTAGGTACTGATTTGTTATTTTCAACTTTTTTTGACAAATAGAACAATTTTGTTAATTAGTGCTCTATTTATAATTTTAAATGATTTGAACATTTTTATTTTCTCCATTTCTTAATTCCAATGTGGTTATAAGACACAATTTGATTTTTAATAGAGCAATTCTAATTATTAACACACTCCATGTCAGTTTATTTTTATTTTTTGTGAAGGTGATGCTAAATGAAAAATCAAGTAACATGCGTTGATTATAAGAATACAATTATTTAAAAGTATGTTTTGTCATTGGATTTTTTAAATACTCCCTACCCAAAAAACAAACTAAAGTTATAGCCAGAATAATTGCATAAAATATATTTGATGATATTTACACATCTATTTTACATGTAGAAATTCCTTTAATTATCCTGTTTGAAATTGCGAAGTTTTGTATAAATATTTCAGCTTTTAGTTATTACATAAGGCCTATAATTAGTTTCGCTCTTCATTATATCATATATCGAAAATTCTCATATGAAAAATATTTAGACTGTATCTACTGTAACAAAACGTGTTTAGTACATCTAATCTAAAAGATATTTGAACTGCCCAAACAGGCTACTTGTAATTTAACAATATTAATTAACTCCGAAACGGTCGTCAAAAAAGAAATGAATGAAGGTATTTTTTTATGACTCTCATGCAGTTCACATATGAGGAGCCCAGAAGCCAAGGGGTACAAGTGACAAAATGTCGATTTGGAGTAAATTGAGTTTCAAGATAATTAATGTTAAATTGGAACATCAATAACAATTGACTAAATTGAAATAGGAAACATCTGCTTGTTGCATTCTAATCTTTGAACTCTCATTTCAATAACTGTTACAAAAAATAGAGTACAATTTTCTTTAAATGTATAATTAATCAATATTGTTTGTTTTTAGAAAAAAGTGATTTATCTCTATAACTCACCAAATAATCAGAAAATGACCTATATTTCTTTACCTGAAATGAAAAAAGCATATTTCCAGATACCCTGTGCACTTAACTCATTTTTTTCAATTTTGTCACTTATACCCCTTGGCTTCTGGGGTCCTCATATATTGTATGCAGTATGATAAAGTATGCATTTAAAATTTTAAAATCAGTTTATAACATGGAGAGGGACAGTCTAAAATAGTAGACAAAAAACCCACTAACAGTTAAATTTATCATGATAATAGAAAAATGACTACTTTAAATTTATAAGTACCATATTCCATAAATTGCTTCTTATCGTTAGTGTTATTCACAGACGCGTGTCAGAATCCAAATATTTACATCTGTTCTAACTGAATTTCTAAAATCAACTACGAAATATATAATTTATTTTATTTTTTTATGATTAAATGTGAAAATGTCTCCAAGAAACTTTGTGAAGACGAAAAGGGAAATTATAATTACAATTTCTTTTTCGCCCTAAATTAAATTTGAAAACATCAACAAAATTCTTTTAAGTATAAATGTAGAGATGAATGACCTGTTGCATTTAAAGAGCAATAATATAAATAAAAATTTATTACAAAATTTACCTGTTTGAATTTGTAACTAAATTTCGGATTGATTTATCATTGTTAACCGTCTTTTAGAATTCCATTTGGAAGTAGACAATTCGTAATCTTATCTCTAAGCTACAAGAAATTACAGTACCGGAAGAAAATTATAGTTGCCCGAATACATAAAATTACTTAGTTCAAAAATAGAAGGAATAAGTAAAATCATCCCAGACGACATTACAACAATTAATTAAGGACAATACCAAATAATTTTATTTATGATCCCGTAAGAACTATAAAGATCGAAATAAAAATTTAAAAAAAATACTGTCTGATTCAATCCTTAGAATATGATTTAAAAACTTTTCTAATAAAATAATAATAAAAATAATAATAATTATAAAACAGTTTAACAAACTATAACAATAATTTGGAAAATAAAATTCTTATCAATTTGAAATGTTAGATTCAGATTCAGATGTTGAAAGGTTGCCTGATTTATGTTTACCGGAACTGCGATACAGATTGGGATACTCTATATTCTATCTTCAAAGAATATATGTAATCAATAATACATTGTGTATTTTCTGTTCTGCTAACCCATCGTAATTTTTAAATACATTGTAATTTTATCCAATAAATATATATGCAGTATTTTTAAAGGAATCTTTTTATATAAAGGCAAGTCTGAATTTTTTGCAGAAATTGAGTTGGACCAAATTGAGCCGAACCTGGCCTTTTTCCTCTGATTTCTGTACAGGCATGGCTGAACTTTTAATTTTTACACCGGATCGGGCCAAAATAACTTTCCTACTAGAAGCGCGTGTCCCGGGCCTCGAAATTCTGGCCCGTGCAAATCTCTTACAGCATTCTACTACCCCTCGAATAAAACATATTATACAGGGGTGATGGCATAAGCACTTTGCATAAGGTTAGCAATGGCGCAGCAATCGGGATCAATAATAAAAGGATATTGTGCAGTGAAACTTGTGCCTTTGCGTTCACAGGCTGTTTACACTAATTGTGTATTACAGTATTTTTTTAAAGAGAACACCCGCCAAAAAATAAAGTAAAAATAATTAGTTTCCCCATTTCCCCCCGATTGTACTTAACCATTGAAACCCCAAAACTAATCACAGATACGTTTTATAAAATGGAACCATTATCCAAAATTTGAAGCAAATCGGATAATTCTGCACAAAATATCATTTTTTCTGATTTATTGAGGAAAATGCCCCATTCCTCTCTTTATACTTAATCATTACCCCCCCCCCCCAAAAAAAAAAAAAAAAAAATTCAGAAATTCACCTTATCAAAAATAAACTATATACAAAATTTGAGACTAAAATCGGATAAATCTGCATAAAAAAACAATTTAGCTAATATGAATGGGGACAAACTAGATCAGCCTTGGATAAAGTAAAAAGTTGGCGCCAAGGCGGTCATTGGGTTCGATAAAATCATGCAAAATTGAACTCTCCTACGATAAACTAGTTCAAACCGATGAATAGCAGGCTAAACTAATTCTAGAGCAAACTAGTTTGGCTTAGTAAAAACTAGTCTAAAATCGGGTTTGGCGGTAACATATATATATATATATATATATATATGTAATAAAATAAAAAAAAATTTTGCGCCATTTTTTTTTATTCTCTCTTAGCTTCAATTCTAAATTTGTGGAACATATTTCAATCTTAGTTTCGTCTTGTAACAGCTAAAATTCTTTTTCTTACTTTAGTTATTAATAAATTATTTCTTGCTTCTCAAAAAGGCGGGAAGTATTTCGTAAGCTTTTTACTTTCTGGCATATTCCTGCGATTTTAATTTTATTTTTTATTTTTTAACATCGCGTGACAAGTGTTACTACGCGTTGCTAAAGGGTTTAGTGTTCCGAGGAAAAAATATAGTTCTTGCCAGTAGACCGCCTATTACGGCCAATTAGAATTGATCATTTTGTCCGTTAGAGGCTCGAGTACATCCTGATTGGATTTTTAAAATGATTGACGCGGAGTAGGAGGGCGCTAGTTTTGTCGTGAAAATGATTTTTTCATTTGGTTTTTCAGGAGAGTAGAATGCACCTTTTCTTTAAACTATCAAGACGCGCGTTTTATTTCTCCGCTGAATTAGAAATGTCATTTTTTCCGAGATTGTAGAACGCCGGAATGTTGCAGCTTAGTGAGCGAAGGCCGTAGTGATAGATGTATGGAACGGTGATCTGTGGAGTAACTTAAGTTCGTGCTCTAAATAATAAAGAACTAAAACACTGATTTTCTTGCATTGTTATTGGAGAAACTCCTACGAGAACAAATCCATGGCTTATCCACTTACCAGAACGACTGCTCATCCCACTATTGAATCTTAGTGAATAGTAGTATTCTACAACCAACATGGTATTCTATTAGTGATTATACACTATTATAGAACATCGTCGTCGTTTTATTACATTTTAGCCGGCAGGATTAAAAATGAACCGGCGTAAAACTTTTGAGAATAAGCTGCATGCTCTTCATACACTTACAGTTGTTCCTACATTTTTCCTGGTATTGTTTTCATCTTAACATTTAATACAGAAAAAAAAAATAACTATGATATCTTCCATCTAAATGGTATGTCCAAGACTGAAGATGGTTGGGATCAGGTGCTGTGTGTTAATACTAATATTGTAATTTTGTTTCCTGCAATAAGACTCAATGTGTGTTACTAACAGTCAGAGTTTATGAGATGTTAGCTGCACGCATCTTTAACCTCATCTGCGTCTACTTCCACCCATGTTACGACGAGATGGCCTGCATGGAAAAACATCTTCATGTGCATAAATGATAAACCTTTCAGCTGAAAAAAGATCGTCTTATAAAGTTTTGTTTGTAATTATGTGTGGTATCTACATCTACAAATATTTTAAATGTGAAATATACCTCGCATTCTAGTGAGAAACTTTTCAACTGAGAGATATGCAACCAAACTGTGAGATATGCAAAATAAAAATTACAAAAGATCACCTGCATGAAATCAATTCAACATCATTTTCTTTTATTTATTTATTTACTGTATTTTCTAGGTAAAAGTGCATAAATATTTTGATAAATTTTCATTTCATAATAAATGAACACCTGCTGTGTGGTTGCGAAACTACGGTATATTCCATCAGTAATACAAGATAATTGAAATTTGCACCTGTGAGTCGTATCTACGAAGTGCTTTATTTTTTGTTTAGTTTAATAAAAAATTAGGTATTTGAACAAGGCCACATCGAACATGTCTGTAAGTTATTATTTTATTTGTTTATTGGCTAAGAAATTTTAATAATCATTTCTTTGTTTAAATTCTTGATTTTTTCTTTCTCTTTTATTACAGATATTAAAAAATAAATTTGTTCTTAATTTATAATTAGTTAAAATTTTCTGCTCATAGAAATTTTATTTAGTTTTAAAGGTGTTATTTTTTTTTTAAATCGAAAGATGGATTAATTTGTTGTTAAAAAAATACTCTGTTGCAAAATTTATTTTCCATACGTAAAGAAAAGTATTTTTGTTTTTAAAATTATTTGTTATTTCCCATGTATGGAAACCCGATATTTATTATTTTATTACTTATTTATTTATTATTTATTTATTTTTATTATTATTTATTGAGGTATTTGAAGTATAGTAATTGAATTTTAATAATTGAAGTATAGCATTTAAATATTTTCCATATGAATTATCCTTCTTATATGCTATTAAGATCAGGATTAGTAAAAGAAGAAAAAATGTCAGAAAATAAACTTGATATTGTCCCTTTTGAATTTGGGTTGGGCATGGATATTTTTAAATGGTTTAAACATTTTGATCGAGAATGTTCTGTAGAAAAAAAAGATAATGAGTGGAAACACCAAAATATTTCAAAATATTTAAAGGGGGAAGCGCTAAAAACTTATATAAATGATTGTTTGGATTGTGCTACTTATGAAGAAATTGTCGAGATTTTAAGTGAAAAATTCATTCAAGTTAGAGTTCCAAAATTTTCTGAATTTACTTCCTTAAAGTTAAATGATCTAAGTGATTTGGATTCTTATTTTAGAAAGAAAGTTGAGATTGGAAGGCAACTTCAGCTTGAGGAAAATTTAATTATACAGGGATTAATTGATGGCCTTCAGCCGGAGTATCAAAATTGTTTGATGGTTAACCCTCCTTCCAATACTCGTGAATGGCTTCGCATTGCTAAACAATTAGCAGCGATTCCAAATCATACCTCTAATAACGGCAATAGAAATTTTCAACAAACTAGACCAATGCACAATCCCAACCCTCAGCCCAGACATTGGACTCGACCTACTCTAAACAATCCATTCCAAAATTTTAATCCTAGGTTTTTCACTCCTAGAATGCCTACGACTCATTATCAGAATAACTACCCAAGTCGTCCGTGCCGTATATGTTTAAACAGAGGCATAGAAAATGCATATCATTGGGAGAGGAGTTGTATATTTAACACAAATTCCTTTCAAACTCAAACTCCTGCTCATATTCAACCATCTCCTACTAATAATATTTGACAATTAATCATCCCTGGATATGTGGGCAATAACAAAGTGTATTGTGTGGTGGATAGTGGATCAACTGTCTCAATTTTACCCCTCAAATTTGTTCGATATTTAAATGGTAATTTACATAATGTTACCCCTATTACTATCAGACAGGCACAAGGAACTCTTACAATTAATAAATCTTGTCGATTATGTATTAAATTTGGTAATATAAAGAGATATGTTAATTTTTTAGTAAGTCAACTTGATTTGGACTATGCTATTTTAGGTTTACCTGATTGTGCCAAATTTAAATTAAAAATTGATTGTGCAAAAAGCCAGGTGTTACAAGACAATATTTCGTTAAACCCATATGTCAACATATCCAGTGATAACTTAGAATTGCTTCATTTTGATATTATAAAAAATGATACTACTGTGCAACCCGATTATGGAAATACCATAACTCCTCAATCCTTGTCGCGAACTAATAATGATGATTATAATCTATTGGGGGATCTGAATGCTATTCAAAATAAAAATGTAAGGGAACTTTTAAGGGATTATTTAGCTATTTTTGCAAAAAATAAATATGATGTAGGGAGAATTAATATTGAACCTCAGCGTATTTATCTTAAATCTGACCTACCAATATCTTTGAGGCCTTATCGTACATCCACTGCTGATGAAAAAGAAATATCTCAGCAAATCCAATCATTATTAGCTGCTGGGTTAATTAAGGAAAGTTATAGCCCATACTCTTCTCCAGTTACGTTAGTAAATAAACGAGATGAAGGTAAAAAAACCCGAATGTGTGTTGACTACCGAAAATTAAATTCTATCATGAAAAATGACGCTGAACCTTTACCCCGAATAGATGAAATTTTAGACAAATTAAGTGGTGCCCAATATTTCTCTACACTAGATTTAGCCTCAGGCTATTGGCACATACCTATTCACCCAGCCGATTCCGAAAAGTTAGCCTTTACTACTAATTGTGGGCTCTGGGAATGGAATGTTCTCCCCTTTGGTGTAAAGGTAGGCCCCCCAATTTTCAACAGGACAATTAGAAGAATTCTTACAAAATATAAAATAGACTTTGCTTGTTATTATTTTGATGATATAATTATTTTTTCTAAATCAATAGATGAACATATACAGCATCTCATCCAAATTTTTGATTTATGCCGAATAGAAAATATTAAATTAAAATTATCTAAATGTACTTTTGCTCAAAAACAAATCAATTTTCTAGGGTATGAAATCCAAAATGGAACTTTAACTCCAGCTAATACTAATATAGAAACGATTAAAAAATTAAAACCTCCTACTAACACTAAAGAATTACAAAGATTTCTTGGTTCTATAAATGTGTATCATAAATTTATTGACAAATATGCTGAAATTAGACACCCCCTAAATAAATTACTTAAGAAAGATACTATTTGGGAATGGAATACTGAATGTCAAAACTCTTTTCAAAAATTAAAAGATGCCCTCATTGCTAAACCAATTTTAAAGATTTATGACCCAAAATTACCCCTACACATGTTTGTTGACGCTTCTCAGGTAGCGGTAGGTGCAGTTCTTAAACAACCCGACCATAATAACTTTTTACATCCAATTGCTTATTTTTCTAGAGGATTGAGAAGTTATGAGAAAAATTATTTCATTACCGAACTAGAGTGTCTTGCTATCATTGATACTTTAGATAAATTTTATCATTACTTTCACGGTGTACAATTTACCATCCATACTGATCATGCATCTCTTGTTTGGTTAAAAAATGTCAAACATTTAAGAGGTCGATTATTTAGGTGGTCATTGAAGTTAAGTATGTTCGATTACAAAATAGAGTACTTAAAGGGATCTACAAATGTCGAAGCCGACATGTTGTCCCGAAACCCTATTTCTCATTTTTGTAAACCCCTTACTTTTCTTCTTGACGTTAAAGAGATTATTGAGATGCAAGAAAAAGAAAATGTGTGTGGATCAAATTATATTAATGACAATGGACTGATTATAGTTAAAAGAAAAGGTTTTCGTAAAGTGGTAGTTCCCATGTCCCTAAGAAAAAAATTGCTTAATGTTGCTCATGAACAGTTTGGTCACCCTGGTGTTCAAAAAATGCAAAATTTAATTTCTCCTAACTATTATTGGCCAGATATGACCCAAGACATTACTAACTTTGTTAAATACTGTGATATTTGCCAGAAAAATAAAAAACCTAGACAGAAAAAATTTGGCTTATTACAAGCTATGCCCACTACAGATCAACCTTTTGACTGTCTGTCTGTTGATACTGTAGGAGGGTTCAATTATTATAATTCTACAAAAAAAATCTCCATATTATAATAGACCATGCCACAAGATATGTTTGGGCATTTCCTTCCAAAAGTGTCACTACAGAAACTTATACAAATTGTCTGAAACAAATTTTCAATATCAAAATCCCTCAACAATTATTCTGTTTTAGTAAGATTTCAAGTGTACAGTCCCCTCAAAAAATACTTAGTGACAGGAATGCTGCTTTTACTTCTTCAAGATTCAAAAAATTCCTGCGAAATCATAATATTAAACAACGTTTGACCACTGCCCATCATCCACAAACGAATGGGAAATGTGAAAGAGTAAATCAGACAATAGTAACTAGATTAAAATGTAAAGTAAACTCCACTACCTCTAAAATTCCCTGGACTAAGCTTTTAACTGAGGTAATTAATGAATATAATAATACACCCCATTCTATTACCAAATTTCCACCTGCGTACTTACTTTTTGGCCAATTACCCTATGACTCCCCCTTACAACAAAATTATTATCCCCCTGTTCATGAAGCACTTAAAATTGCTAAAACAAGAACTGATGAATTTCATTTAAAAAATAAAAGATATTATGATAAAGATTATATCGAACCAAAATTTAAAATAGGAGATCTAGTTATCTATGAAGAATTTCAGTACCCTAATACTAGAAAGTTGTCACAAGTATTTAGTGGCCCTTATAAAATTCTTAACAAATTATCCGAAGTAAATTTTGAAATTGATAGGCAAAACCAGTTCAAAAGTTCAGAAATAGTACATGTATCTAAATTAAGGCCTTATTATTCCCCTGATAAATTTAAATTAAGTCATGAGCAACAACCCCCTAATCAACAACAACAAACTCAGGTAAAAACTGTAGCTTAAACTATATCTCTAGTTTATCATTTTATAATTTTTTCTCTTAAACAATAAATTTCTTTTCATATTTTAATTCAATTAATATCCTGTAATTCTCACAGAGTGGCAATGATATCTCTTGACTGCAGCGAGAGTGTCACTTGTCTGGAAATTTTTATATTTGTTTATTTATGCCGGCGTAGACGAACAAAGTGGAAATTTCTTATTCTGTACTGAATTACTCTACTTAGAATATTTTTTTTTTCTTTCAACTGAACCTATTTGTAATATTAAATTTAATCTATCAATTATTAAATTAATTATTTGCCAAGTAACAAAATTTTTATCACTTTATTTTAATATATTTTTTTTTTCTTTCTCTCTTTCTTTGCTTCTGCATTCCAGTCCAAGTACATGTCAATTATAATATAATTTTGTTTCTTTTTCTCTTTCCTACTTGCATCTTGCAATGTTTTATCACACCGAGAGAATATTTATTGCGTAATTATTTGACATGAATAGATCTTGTTTTTTATTTTTATCATTTATTAATATTTCTTTTTAAGAATCTTAGTAGTTTAAAGGTCACGTGCATTCTCAAACATGAATAAAATTTTTATTTATCTTTATTTTATTTTAATTTATCATATTATATTTTAATTTTTTCTTTTTTTGTACATATTCCTACTTAATCCTGTACTCGGATTACCAGATTAAGTAAATGATTTCATAGTTGATTGCATTTTTTATTTTATTCCACTTCTCTCTATATTTCATCCCAAAAATATGAGATGAGATAAACGAGATTAAGTATTTAAAGAATGTCTTTTGTGATATTTATCATTACTTATTAAGAGATTTACTTATACCCATTATGAGATTTACTTACACTTATGATATTTATTATTATTGATATTTTTCCTTATTATGTTTCTTAATTATATTGTTTATTATTTACATTGTTAAATTTTATTATTACTATATTATAAAATGTGTTATTAATTAAAAATACAATTATAAAAGTATTTTCACAAAGATTCCAAAATGGAACTGTTATGAATGTTCAAGGACTTACTCACACAAAAACTGAACTAATATTATAATGTTAGCTGATGAATTTGGACAGTTAAATGAATTAGACATCCTTAAAATGAGGTAATGAACTATGCCATTCCAAATATGACTTTAAGAAGATTTTTGAAATAAACTTTTAAAAATTGATTTCTAGATTTGACATTGTTAAAAAAGAATTTAACGTTATTGTTTTTCATTTTTATGTTTCATTTTTATGTTATTACTATGGGTAATTGCTTATATTTTCAAATTACTTTTTGATGTGTACTTTAAACAAGATTATATCTTGTATTTGTATTGAAGCCTATTTTATTGTATTTAAATTTGAAGTTATTCCACGCATCACCTTGGTGTTTTTAAATTTGAATTCTATATTTATATAAAAAAGAGAAATTAATTTAAATTTTTTTTTTATTCAGTATCTAATTATTATTACTTATATCAACAACTTCGTGAGCTAAGTCTGCATCATCTCCCTTTCTGTGAAATTGCAGGTCTCAGACCTACTTTTTCACCCGTCTTTCTGGGAGGGGGGATTTGTAATAAAATAAAAAAAAATTTTTGCGCCATTTTTTTTTATTCTCTCTTAGCTTCAATTCTAAATTTGTGGAACATATTTCAATCTTAGTTTCGTCTTGTAACAGCTAAAATTCTTTTTCTTACTTTAGTTATTAATAAATTATTTCTTGCTTCTCAAAAAGGCGGGAAGTATTTCGTAAGCTTTTTACTTTCTGGCATATTCCTCTGCGATTTTAATTTTATTTTTTATTTTTTAACATCGCGTGACAAGTGTTACTACGCGTTGCTAAAGGGTTTAGTGTTCCGAGGAAAAAATATAGTTCTTGCCAGTAGACCGCCTATTACGGCCAATTAGAATTGATCATTTTGTCCGTTAGAGGCTCGAGTACATCCTGATTGGATTTTTAAAATGATTGACGCGGAGTAGGAGGGCGCTAGTTTTGTCGTGAAAATGATTTTTTCATTTGGTTTTTCAGGAGAGTAGAATGCACCTTTTCTTTAAACTATCAAGACGCGCGTTTTATTTCTCCGCTGAATTAGAAATGTCATTTTTTCCGAGATTGTAGAACGCCGGAATGTTGCAGCTTAGTGAGCGAAGGCCGTAGTGATAGATGTATGGAACGGTGATCTGTGGAGTAACTTAAGTTCGTGCTCTAAATAATAAAGAACTAAAACACTGATTTTCTTGCATTGTTATTGGAGAAACTCCTACGAGAACAAATCCATGGCTTATCCACTTACCAGAACGACTGCTCATCCCACTATTGAATCTTAGTGAATAGTAGTATTCTACAACCAACATGGTATTCTATTAGTGATTATACACTATTATAGAACATCGTCGTCGTTTTATTACATATATATATATATATATATATATTAATTTCTGTTATGTGTCTTTCAAATAACATCTCTTTATTCATTTTAATTAACCAAATTTTAATCAAAATCGATACTTCATGCCCTGAAAATCCTCAATTTCAAATTAAAATCAATTCTAACTTTTTTTCTGATTTATCTGAATTTCCTTTTAATTTTATTATATTCAAGCAATATCTTCTTTTTATACATGTGTTTTGAATCGATAAAATATTCAAATAAGGTATTTTTAGTACTAGAAATAATTTATAGAAGTTAATACTAGAAGTTATTTTTTAAATGCTTTATCTAATTAATTAAATATTTTTTTCCGCATAAGTGGTTTTAAAACAAACCTTCATATTTTTTTTTTTTGCTGTTCAGGTTTCAAGAAAAAAAATATGAAAGTAATAACAAATTATGAAGTCGACGAACATTTCGATATGTTTTTTTTCCCTTCTCAGAAGCCCTTCAAAATTAATTATGATCCAAAGTTATAATGAAATGTGACATCTTTATTTAAATGAAGAGGTGTACTTATATTAGGAGTGTTTTTTTCTTTCTTTACTAAAATTTACAAAAAAAAGCATGTCAATAAGTTTTCTGCTTACTTATACCTCAGAGACTGTATTTCTTTTGGGTAAAGTTATAAAATAAAGAATTTTTTCCTTTAATATTATGAGAGCACTTTTTGGTTAATAAACTTATGCATACATTCCCGAACTTAATTTTTGGGAATTTATATGAATAATACGGAAGATCTTTGATTTAAAACTTCATAAAAAGCTTTTACATTAAGTGAAAACCAATAAACTTACGTAATAGTTTTATGAATAATAAAGGAATTCCAGATTTATAATTTAATTTCTAGCGAAGAGAATGTCTTTTTCATTATATTATGGATATTCAAAAATGAAGATTCGTGTTCGAAAAATAGGAATCATGCTAATTAAAACACACAAGTTTGTTTTTATGTAAACGTGTTTGAATTTCATGAGTGTAATACAAAAACAATTTCAAACATTAAAAGCAAAAATCACATAATATAAACATATTATAAATAGAATAGCAATAATAAATAAACAAATGATACATACCTAAATTTTAAATAAATTATCTAAAATTTAAATAACATTTAGAGTTTTAAATAGAAAATTCCAAGTGAAAGAACTTTTTTTAGAGCAACATTTGAGTGTTACAGATATACACATTGCATTTCGATTTCCTTAAAAAACAACATATCTATCAGCTCATGTTTTACTTCTGCACATAACATTATCCTCTTCAGATGTGATGTATTCTGTAGTATCTTTAAATAAATTTCACGCATATAAATAATGTTAAAAAAAGAAAATTTGCTGTAAATGGAACCTAACAAAAAACCGAACTAAGTAAAATAGCAATTTATTTCTTACAGAGTTTTTTTAGTGAACTATATGTTTTATAAAAATGGCTTGCAGCAGAAATGAACAAAATGTACAAAAAGAAAAATGTAAATAATTGTAATGTGCGTTGTGATACCATTTGTAAAGTCCTTTAGTAACAAAAATTATTTAACATACATTTATTTTATGTCTTTCAGTATTTTTGCAATGAAAAATGTAAAATAAAATAAAAGAATCTTCAGAAATAGTAAAAAAATATACTTTTTGTGTTCCTATGTATTATCAAATTTTATATACAAGAAATAAAATGGTTTTTTTTCGCTTTCAATCTTAAATAGTTTCCTAAATCCATATAAATTTCATTATTTTCAAAATTTTGCAACATAACAAAATGCAACTCAAACGATTTTTCCCATTGACTGCAATTTGACAAAATACTATTGCTTGTCCCTGTAAACTACCCCTGCCTCAATATACACTTTCGATATATAATGATATATATAGAAAGCAATAATTTCAAAAACATACAATCTCTATAACATACTAAATTTTTATAGCAAACCAGATATACTTACAAGAGTAAGAGCGCGGATAGACGAACAGACGGACAGTCAAATCGATATCACAAACACTTTTGAACTATGTTGGTTATTGCGGGAAAGTATTTCAATGATTGAATTTCTTTGAAAGAGGTAGTCACCCTGTTAGATCAACAAAAATTGCCGTATCGGTTTACATAAATCCTGCTAAATCTTATAAAAAATAATAGAGATTTTACATTTTAAAGATAATTGGTTTTACAGTTCAAACAAGTGAAAAAAATATCATAAAGCCGAATGATTATTTTAAAAGGTTGATTTTCAATTTTTTTATATGCTGATTAAGGAATTACTAGTAGAACTGCTTCAGATGGAAAAAATCGTGAGAAAGCCGTTCGATTATTATCTTAAAATTATTATATTCAATTTTAAACTATGCCGTACAGCCACAAAATTAAGATTATTAAATTATAACTAATAGTGTGTGGAATTAAAAAAAGGGAAAATAAAACCTACAATTTTATTTAATTGATTTTTTTAAAAATACAATGATAATAAAAAAAATAATAAAATCGAAATTTATATGAAATGAAAAGACGATGACTGTATAAGCAGCCAATAACCAACGAGAAAATTCTAGCACAAAATGCCTCAAAATAGCCATACAAGTTTTATTTCATTTAACATAAAAATGACTTTCATTTGCTCAATATACATATATATCGCAACATTAAAATCGACAATAATGAAAAAAGTTACATAACTAAAAAGAATAAAAATTTGACAATTATTACCTATTGATTTCTCGTATACACAGTTGTATAAGTTACAAGTATTAATGTGTGAAAAAGTAATAGGATAATCTCGAAAGCTAAACTCGAACAATATTCTGCATCGTTCTTTTTAGTAATTTTTTTTTTATAATGTTCGACGCGGAAAGAAAGAAACGGAAATGAAAATATTTCAAATAATAGATTACAAGCAACAAAGCTCTCAAAATGGCACATATTGCATTTTTTGTAACATAAATTGAGCGGATGATGGCATAGTAAAAGGATATTAGTTTCTAAAAAAATTAATAGAATTCAATTCGTATTTGAAAGACTTTAAAAAACAATGAATTGTTTTTTAAAGAAATATACAAGAGAGCTAGTCGGTGCCTTTACGGGTGTGGAATATAAAAGAGAAGGGTTCTTTAATTGAAAAAAATATGCATATGTGTGTGGGACTTTGTGTAAATGTATAATATATATATATATATATATATATATATATATATAACAATTTAATATAAGATTTTAAATTGTACTACAGCATTTAGAAATCGTATAAAGAGTCGAGGAAACAACGATTAACACTAATAAATAGTTAAGTGATAGTTATTAATATTTCTTTCTTTGACAATATTATATTCTAATTAATTTTTCCCTACGATCTTCAATTGTGATATTTGGAAAAAAATCTTTTATAGTTTTTCTTTCCTTTTACATTTTTTTAAGAACAGAGGTAATCATTTGATACTATTTTTTTCTCGATATTTCACCACGATGAAACTATACAAAAAAGTAAGCATCTCAATTTAGCAAATGCATTAACATTTGCAACATGCAAATGAGATTATTTTTTAAGGTATTGGATGCCACCATGGATGCCTATGGATGCCTCCAAACGATGTCAACGCGCGGTCGTGCGATTTTAACAGCAGAAAATGCAATATGCTAGTGAAATTTGCAGTCAAGTGCAAAAAGTGTATGGCATGGAATGTATGTCACCACATATTTACTCCGCTCAAGAAAGCTCTGCAAGGACGGCGATTTTCAATGGAAGCTTATACCTCATTATCGTCCGCAAATTGCTCTCCCTTCAGAGCATTTTTGAGTGTATCGAAGGCGTGGTAGCATACACTTCATGCCATAAATATTTTGAATTCAGCGATAGATTTCACTACCACTCACATTTTCCCGAGTTGAAAATTATATTACTGGGCGTTGACACAGTTTGGAGGTATCCATGACACGAAAGATGCCCTAAAATATACTCCCATGCTATCATCTATGCATATAGTGGGATCTGGGGATATTGTATATTTTCCCACCACTCTGCTCCATAGCCGCATGCGCAATTATTTTTTTAAATGGTGTAGTTATTACAATAGTGCCACTTTCATTTAGGCTACCCTTATATTTTAATGCGATGTTAAAATGAATATAAACATGCAGATTTTAAGGCTTAATCTTTTAAAAAGATTTACATATCGATCTCTTTCGAGTAGCTTAGATTTTATTAAATTGTCTTAGATTTTACAAAAATACGCTGAACAGCTATTAAAAGATATATATATATATATATATATATATATTGTTAGAAATAATTTTCTTTATTCAATATTAGAAAACACCTTTCTTGAAAGTATTTCTATAGCTTGTATACTAATTTAAAAGCTATTTTGTTTTTAATCTCTGTACAAATATTATTCATAAATGAAAAAAAAAACTTAATAAAATATCTTAAATAATTACTAATAAATAAGACTGACAACTCTATTTTAAATCATAACAAAACATTGTGATTTTATTATTGAGGTACTTTTTTTTATTTTACTGCATAAAATAAACTTGTTAAAAATTTCTACCTCAAGAAATGAGTTATGGAATATAATTGATTAGAGTTCATGAAACTGGAAAAATGGAGAATATAACGATTCATTTAATCTTTTTTATAAAACGTTTAACCCGTAATCTCCCATTTATAAAACCGTAAATTCAGCATAATGTTTTAGATGTTGTTTCGGGTAAATTAGTTATTCGGGTAAAATTTTACATACTATTTATATTTAAATTAATTTTAGAAGTATGACAACTTTTCTTACACAGAGATTGTATTATTTTAATAAATTTTATTCAATTATAGCATACAAAAGCAAAGTTCAGTTTTTTCAGCCATGAACAAAAGTTTAAGATCACTTCATGTTTATAGCAATAATTGAGATCATTTCCGTTTCGTGATAACAATCCAAATGCCTCATTGAAATGCCTTGATTGGTTCACTTGACGTTACGTCTTCCTATTGCTATAAATCTTTCTTTTCTTAAACGAGAATTTAAATAAACACATAATTGTTTGCCGTATGATACGTTCACCTTGACTCGTTGCTACTTTTGATTGACCTCGTTCATTCCCTTACATTAAATATTTCACCAATCTTATACTTCATTGTGGGATTATGTGTAGCTGTCTAGCTAACCACTTTCTTTTTCTTTTTTTAATGGAATACTTATTTCAAGGGAATTATCAAATCGGCCAAGGCAAGGATATCCGGATATCCGTCGAATACAGTGCATTTCCCTAGACAGGGACGGTAAACATAAGCCACACATGTCATAAGTGACACACTCCAAATGATTTTTGGCACGGATTTAAGATTCTGAATTAAAATATAGTAGAATTTAACAAAACGCATTAAGTAGTCTAGATGTTGTCTCTGTTTATCTGAATTCGAATATTTCGGTTGGTTCTTTCTAACATACAAATTGAAGAAACTGAAATATAACTTAATGTATAACAATCTAGCTCAATATCTGCTCACAATTTTTTTATATATATATAAAGAGAAAAATGGTAGACTATCGCAAAATAAAGATTGAAAAACATTATTAAAAAATGCCAATGGTAAAAGACTAAAGAGTTTGAATTCAATTGAAAGCAAGTAATGTAAAATAATAATAATAATAATAATAATAATAATTTTGAAGCCTAGAAGTTATCTAAATAATAAATAATATAAGAAATAATGTGTCTGTCGCAAAAAAAACTAAATAAAATTTTATAACATTACACTTATATAAAATCGCGTGACATCAACTGGCGTAAATTCCTTGTATTTACATTTTATTTTATTGTAGTTTCTTTTGCTTGGGGAGAACATTTATGGAATTTATACGATACCCAAGAAAAATTATAAGGCTAGTTGCCGTTAAAATATCTTTTTGTTAAAATTTATATTGAATGTAAAGTAAATAAAAAATCGGTATAATAAATGAAAGAGATTTGAATAAAATATGCATTATCTCATAAATAATTTTTACTGAAAGAATTTTACATCCAATGCATAATAATAAAACTCTAAAAAGTTTTAATTATAAACGAAGGGATCAGAACCCACCAAATGAGTTGGAAAATATTATAGATTACAGCTTATGAGACGTAACGAATGACAAATATTACACGCAATTTAACCTCTCTTTTCCAGACAATTTAATCAGTAATCAGCTACATTAGCGGAAGCTATAACTCGCAAAAATTTTAAGACAAGATTCCTAATAAACTGCTCGTTAAATTGTATTTATTGTTCATAGAAGGTAGCTTATAGGAAAAATTCTTCTTGCACTTTGATTGCAGACTGGATTTTCAATTCAGCGTGCATTTTATCTTTCAGCTTACTCCTTTTTCATAATTTATTATTCTTGAATATTAAATAAGGCAAAATTAATTAAAATTAATATTTTGATATGTTATGAAAAAAATAAATAAAATAAAACTGATTTTAGATTATTAAGTACTATTTTTATCAATTCATGTGTAAAACATTTTTTGCAGATAATTTTTAGTTACAGAAAAAAAGCCACTTAAGGAATTCTTTTGACGGAAAAGCTGTCATATAATAAGAACAAGCAACAACGTCAGGTAATTTTCTCGATAAACTTTTACATATGAAGTAGTAATACCAGGGTGGGTAATATCACCAAGTGCTAATATTACACGTAGTTATGAAGGAATCCGATAAAATAGCTCTACAGGTTCTGCGCTGAAAGAATCTGAGTCATGTTGAACACCAACAACCGCTAAAAGTTAACTCATTATATTTGTAGAGATTATCGCTGGAATAAGCACTTAACAGTCAACACCCGATCTGAATTTTCTAGGTGATGTGAAGTTTTGTGATGTGAGGACTATGTATCGATTTGTAAATACTTTGCTTATTGAATAAATTTGTAGTGTATTTCATCTATTTTCAAAATGTTGTGGTAGATTTTGGATATATTCGCGAAAGTCAGTTGTAATTTAAAATATGCTGCGAAAAATTTATATCGGGGTAATAATGACATCCTTGTGTGTTATTACACCGGTTGATTATTTTCAGTGGCAAAACTACATTTTTATCTGCACCACATTTTTTTTAATGCACGAGAGACATTTATTGTCATTGTTGGAAACTAAAAAAAAAAAAAAAAAAAAAAAAAAAAAAAAAAAAAAAAAAAGGAAAATTTGTATGTCCTAAATTTTGCGATTATTTCCATGTCTGAAGAATAAAATATGAAATGATAATTGCAGCATCCTGATATCACAATTAATGGCAAGTAAAAGTAATTTGTCAGTTTGAAGGTCTGTAGAGTTTAGTTATATCTTTAGAATTGGGCAATTTACATAGGATTATTCCATCTTATTTTGTAGTTTTGCTTGCATGGCAATATTATCCACATAGATGAATAACCACATGGCATTACCACATAGGTAACATCAAATAGCACAGCTCAAGAAATCACTCAAGAAATCCTTCTATATATCATGAATACATATCTGTTAAAATAGTCTTTCTTGTATGTATAGTAAATAAATACTTTTAATAGTTATTTTTTTCTTCTTATGCATACTAAGTAAATTCCTTTTATTTAAATTTTTACAAGCCATATTGCAATATTGTTGAACCTCGTTAACATGAACACGCTTAACGTGAATTACTTGTAACATTAACTGTTCTAGCAGCCCCCCTATAAGAACGAATACAAAAATTTGATACTGATAACATGAATTACTGTTAACTTGAACAAAATTTCGATTCCCCTTGAGTTTCATGTTAATGATATTCGACTATACAACCCTTGGCAAAAAGTTTCTGATCACTGTTATGAAGTTTATGAGTTTTGTATTTCGAAGAATATACTTCGCGATTCAAGAGCATAGGAACGTTTTGCAATATGCCAAATAAAAGAAAGAATGTTAAAATATAAATAAAAAGTGAATTCAATATTGCAATCATATAATTTATAATCATAATGCAGGCAAAAATGTTTCCTCGTGAGAAAAACATATCCGATCAAGATTGAAATTGGAAAACAGTAATCGATCACTGTGGAAAAAAGTTTGAAATTTGCATATTGAAGATAGATTAGAATGCCTGCGCATGCGTATGATATATGGATCCTATTTAAAAGAAGAAATCTTCCAGTTGCGAGATCAAAAGCAGCTCTGAAGTGCTGGAAAATGACTCGTGTGAAAAACCTGTCTCGCGATATAAAAATCCGCATGATTTAATTATTAGAAGAAGTAAATTCACAATGGAAAGTGGTTGATTTATGAAATTGTGCTCAAAGTACAGTATGCGATATTTGGAAAAAATATCAGTTGACTAATAGCGTGGAAAATTTACCTCGAAGTGGACGACCACGAATGTCAATACCTAGGAAGGAAAAGAAAACTTGTAAAAATATCGAAAATAAAGCGGAGAGCAACCTCAAAACAACTTGATTCCAAATGGTCTAAGTATAACGTAAAGGCATGTGACCGCAGTACGTAATCATCTAAATGTAGCACGATTTAAATCTTGTAAAATTTAAACAAAATCTTACATGATAAAGAAGCATAGAAAAGAGCGCCTGCAATGGTGTAAAAAAACATGTGCACTAACCATTTGATATGTCAAATAAAGTTATTTTTAGCAATGAATTTCGCATATCTATCGGTAAAAGTGATGACTGTGGAACATTTGTTTGGAGGAGAGTTGGTGAAAAGTTCAATGATAAGTGTATCAATACGAAGACTAAATTTTCACCTGCATTTGAAGTTTGGAGTTGTATTACATCACAAGGCGTCGGCAAGTTGTGTATTGTGTTACGTACAGTAAACTTTGAAGTTTACATTGACATTTTAGTAGATTTTTTGATTCCCAGCATCGATCAATAGTTCGGAAATCAAAATGACTTCTTATTTTAAGATGACAATTAGCTGCCCAACACACCAAATCAATGAAGAAATTTCTACAAAATGTAGGTAATATACCAATTCAAACCATGACGTGACCGCCCAATAGTCCGGATCTTAATCCCATCGAAAATATGTGAAATATATTAAAAAGAAAAATCGATTTTCGATGAATTACAAATGCCATAGAACTTACGTAAAGCTATAAGGGATGCTGGTGTGAAGTTGCTCCCAATGAGTGTAAAAATCTTAATGAGTCCAGTCCACTAACAATTTCGACTGTCATCCGAAATAAAGGTGGATTTACGAAATATATAATTACAGTGATCGGTTATTTTTTCCAAATCAAAGCATGATCGGATAATTTTTTCTTTGGTGCCTAAATTTCAATCACAATTTTTCTGTTTATAAATTGATGAATGGTGACTTTTCTTTATTGCATATTGTTGTTCATTATATGTAACACAAATGTATTATCGCTAATAGTCGTTTCATTTTTATGCAGTGAGAATAAATAATCTTTTCTTACAAAAGATGGTAGTGTTGATGTAATGATCGGAAACTTTTTGCCAAGGGTTGTATACTCATGGAAGAGGTTTTTTCTTCATTATGACGCTAATATTAGTTTTTTTTTTCAATTTAATTTTTTTAACTTATTTATATTTATATTTTATTTTATTTTATGAGTCAATATTGCATTTTTAGAAAATGATAGATAATAATAATTTTATTTCTGTGTTTTGAAAAACAAAATAAGAATAGTATCAAATAATTTGTGAGGGTGATTAATTTTAATATAATTGTGTTTAATTTGAAAAATGAATTGAAAATTTATTAGAATTAATTGCATTTAATTAAAAATGTACAATTGATGTCTCCACGTCCTTATGACATTCGCTTTCGATATGGAGTAGATGTATATTGTCGAGTGAAATCGAGGATTAAATTTCTTCATTTTACAAACATGGTTTTTAAATTTATATTCGTTTTTACACAAGGTCTTTGTTTTTATACAAGGTCTTTGTTTTTATACTAGATATTATCGTTTCCCAATAACTAATTACTAAACTATGAGTTTCAGAATTATAATTCCTTTTGCAAAAATGCTTCACATTTCATTCTACATCATAGCAATTGATTTATGTTAAAATTGTTACTTTTTAAATACTTAACAAATTACAAATTGCATACAATGTATGAGTCCTACAAAATTTTATTATTATTTTCGTGTTTCTCTGTATTCTAAATATATATTATTCTATGACTAAAACTTACTGAGTTAATGTACTTAGAATTTATTAATTTTAAACGTATTACCTAACATGGAAAAATATGTTTCAGTGCCAGAAAACGTATGAAATTCAAAGTATTATGTAAATTTAATGAATTCATCTCAGCCGAAATCAACGGCTTTACTTGCTTTCCAAAATTATTTCAAACATTCTTTTTAAGAGCATTTTAATTAATACGTCCTTTGGCAGCATCGTATCCATTAGTATAGGTTTAAAAAAATAGCATTTGTTTGAATTTGTTACTCATATAACTGTAGAAAAATGTCTTCTATTAACCAATAGTAACAACGTTTCTCATTTTTAAGTAGAAGTCAACTTAATTTTTCCAAACTTATTGTCTTTAGCGAGATATGCCAGGTTTAAGAATGAATAATTTAATTTTCATTACATTTAAGAATTTGATATTTGAATCGTTTTAATTCATTCTTTTTCTAATGTATCATAGGGTAATTATACCAAGTGAATGTTGTACTAAGTTTCATGGCTTGATTTGAGATTTTTTCTTTCAAACAAATGTAAGATTTGGCAAGATAACTTTTGTACTAAGTATACAAGAAAGGATATTTTAGCAGATTTATATTCAAAAAATGTAGTGACGTGATTTCTTAGTCAATGTTGCGCCAATATGGCGTTAATAGCCACCTATCTTGGAGTAACAATGCCATGGAAGCAAAAATATAAAATAAGATGAAATAACGGCATGTAATTTGTCCATTTCTAAAAATGTAACCAAACTCTATAAAAGCAGAAGTTGACAAGATGCTTTTACTTATTACTAAATTCGCTATCAGGAAGCAACAATAATCATTTCATATTTCAAATGTATTTTCCAGGAATAGAACAGAATTCATTCAATGTCGATAATCATGTACGAGTAAATCAAGCTTCTAAGAACAATCTACCTGGATAACTGTTGCATTTCCTGCTCGTAAACGGCGAGATGTGATTGTGTGAGACAAATTTTGAATTTAGTTTACCCGTTTTTCAGACTTGTTTATTAGTTACCCTTTTTTTATTTTTTAAACATTTACTCAGCTAAATATTTTCTAATATTTCAAAAAAAAATCCCTGTTGACATTAAATAAGTATTAGATTGAAAAAATGGATTTAAAATTTCTTTCATAATTTTTTAGAGTAGTTAATGAATTAAAGGGAATTTGATGATTATTAATAATATTATTACACATAATTAACATATAAAAAAGTGCAAAACTATACTTCGAGTTGCAAAGTCGCCGTGTAAAATCATTTTAGAATTAAATTATAGTTCAAAAAGTTTCCTATAATATAGTAATCACAGGGTGTCCAGCAAATAACACTCTAATTTTAAAATTAAATTTCTCAAAAACAAAGATTGACAGAACTATGCGGTAAGCGGTTTGATTATTAGGTAAGCTGTAAAAATCTTTTACAGAAGTTTTGAACGGTGAATCTTTGGAAAAAATTGTGTTCTGATTGCAAAGAATGCTTTGATTTGACATTTTCCTTGTTTTAGATTGTTTACGGAGAATGAGTTTTTCGGCTTAAATTGCCATAGTTTAAAGATTTTTGGAATTAAATTTATAAAATTTCGAAACTCAAGAAATTTAGTTCGAAAAATCGTTAAACTATAGCACTGTAAGTCGAAAAACTCTATCTCTGCAAGCAATCTAAAACAAGAAAAATGTCGAATCAAAGCATTCTCTGCAATCATATCACAATCTTTTCAAAATATTCACAGTTCGAAACTTCTGTATAAGATTTTTATAGCTTACCTAATAAACAAACCGTTTACCGCATAGTTCTGTCAATCTTTGTTTTGGGGAAATTTAATTTTAAAATCAGTGTGTTATTTGCTGGACACCCTGTAAATAATTATATCTGATGTAATTTTTTAAATCTTTCTTAACAAAAAACAAAAAATGATGTACAGAACATATTTTTGACTATGTCCCATCAATATCTCGCTCAAACTTTTGCTTTTTAAGAATTGCTTTTAGTTATTCTTTTTAATCATAATTTTGAAAAACACTGTAATTTTGTTATGTGTTTTGATGGCATTTGACCCTTCACTGTACAATTTTTTTTGAAAAAATTAAAATTAATAAATATGGGAAAATTAGTGGAAAAAATTATATTAGAAATTTTCATCTAAAATTTTATATTATATGACGTATACCCTATATACACAATTATAGCTTTTAAAATACTGTATTGCTATATAGGGGAGAGAGGGATTAGTGTGGACAAGGGGTTAGTGTAGACATTCAAAATAACAATTTAAATAATGTAGAAAATATTACTAAAAAATTTACACAAACTGACGACAATATACTCCATACTAAGCAAAAATTTAGTTGCAAACGGTTAAAAAGTTTTTGAATAGTTGCAAGAAGTTTAATTTCATACATGAAAAGTAAAAATAAGATTTCTTTTTCATTTTTTCAGCACAAAGAATTTAAATATAGAATCCAATTAACAAGTTGCTATAAGACAAGTGTGATTTGTCTTCTTTATTTCTAAACCTTCATTAAGATATTAAATTGGTTAAATGAGTATAACTGAAGTATAACTTCAAAATGTTAGCATGGAGTTAGTGTAGACACACTACTAGGGGTTAATGTAGACAGCTTATTCTACAGCATAATTTGTATTTTAAGTACTAAATTTATTATAATGTAAAGATTTACAGAAAGTATGTTAACTTACAACTGTAATTACTAAATTAAATATCAAATAAGACTATTTTCCATATAAATAAAGATATGTATATTGAAATTTTCATCAAATCATTTCAAGCAGAAATTTGAAATTTTTTCTTTTGCTATTTTTTTGTTTAAATTCACCACTTTTGAAGAATTAATTTAGCCTTAATTTTAAATTAATTTAATAAAATGAATATACATTTTTTTCTATGTTGGTTAGAAGCATGAGAAATATCAACTGTCACATTATTATAAACGAATCCCATCGTCACCTATTCTTAGATGTTGCAATATTGTATATTTTGTAGGCAGAGTGGAAAGTGTAAATTTTTTTAGTGTCTATGATATTGTATTTCTGCAGAAAATAAGATCCAGCACATCATTTAATTTTTCTTGATATGAAAAATAATTCCCTAATTAAAAATGGAAATAATAGAAATGGAAATAATAGAAAAAAAACCACACAACTTGTAATTGTTGATGTTACTTCTTTCTCCCTAAACCCTTTAGACTGTAATTTTAACTTAGAAGTTTAGATAATAAGGAATATTTATGAAAAAATTACCTGTCCGCACTAGCCCCCAGCATATTTTGGCTTTGTCTACACTAACCCCTACAAAGGGTTACTGTGGACACATGGATCAATGTTAAAAACTGCCAATTTTCTTATTCTTTAACTGTATTTATCATCATCTTTCCTGTACATTAATAAACAGAAAATATCATTCTTCAATTTGAAAGGGTTGCGAAATTTTAAAAATGCTCACAGAATTTTATAAAATTAAAAAAAAAATTCTGTCCACACTAACCCCCCCTCTCTACTATTGCAATTAAATGAAATGGAATTAAATAATTTTATAAGCTTAAAGCTCTACAATTTCCTTTATACAAGTATTTTTATGCATTCAGTAAAACTTATAAAAGTAAATTTTGTCCCTATAAGTTGATCAATTTTTATTTTTTTATTTTTATTTATTGTTTCTAATGAACAAATATTAATTTTTTCTTTAAATTCAGCCATTTGACATGTACAAGAAAAGTTTTATTCAGTATATTTAACTGTTCTTAATCAGTTTAAGCGACCGTATTTGCTAAATTCATGGCACCCAATAAGAATTATAATTCTTTTAGGTATAGACCAGATGTGGTACACCATGCAGTTAAGGGTTAAAATTCAATTTCTAACTTTATATACTGATATATGATGTGCTCACAACCGCAGTAGATCAAATCCATTCTGAAACAAGTGGATAAGTGTGATCGCAGATCACGCAAAGGGTTTCGTTTAATATTTTTTCAAAACAATTTATTTTTAATTGATAAACCAAAATTGTTAATTTATGATTATTAATTCTTACATAGATCGTAGCACCACTACATTTAATTTTAAAATAATTATAAAAGAAGTTATTTATTTTAATGAAATTAAAAATGTTTAAATCTAAATATTTTTTAAAAATTTAAAATTTCACATTTTTAAAAAAATTCTAAAAACGAAAATAAAAGTTTTTAAACAAAATTTAAAAGGCTGAATCATTAATAAATTGCAATAGCTTTTAAAATAAAATTAAAGTTGAATTACACAAAATATTATGACTGACAGATGAACGAAATCCTGTTAATATAAACCATCAAATTGGCAAAACATTTCAAAATTTCTTCTAATTAAATCCATCTTAGTATGAAAATTTCAAGTTCCAGCAACGACGTTGAAACTAAATACTTTCTTTTTCTAAATATATGTTTTACCTCCAAACTATCATGTCTAATCGCAAAACGTTGAAATTAAGATTCTCTTTTAAAATTTAAATCGCAAAAATGAACAGAGGACATTGAAAAACTCAATTTAATTAAAATATTAATTTGTTTCAAAATTTTATTATTTTTCTTATGACACGAGGTATTTAGCTGAACGTTACAAAATTTGAAGTCTATTACTTCATTACTATTACTACTATTATTACTAGTCGTGACTGCAAACAAAGGAAAGAAACGAATAGGGTTTCCTTAGATGAATGAAGCCCTAAAAAAGAAATTCCAATTTATAGGTGCATAAAATCTGTTTTATCTAGTCCTGCAGTCAACTAATTCTATAAACAGAGGACATATAGGGTGTCCAGCAAATAAGACTTTGATTTAAAAATAAAATTTCTTAAATCAAAGATCGATAGAATTATGCGATAAGCGGTTTATTTATTAGGTAAGCTGTAAAAATGTTATAAAAAAGTTTTGTTCCGTGAATATTCTGCAAAGACTGTGTTCTGATTGCAAAAAATGCCTGATTTGACATTTTTCTTGTATTAGATTGCTTTTGGGGAACACAGTTTTCGGCTTACAGTGCTATATTTTAACGATTTTTCAGACTAAATTTTTGGAATTTCAAAATTTCAAAAAACTTAATTCCAAAAATCGTTAAAATATGGCACTGTAAGCCGAAGCAATCGTTCTCTGCAAGCAATCTAAAACAAGAAAAATGCCAAATGAAACATTTTTTACAATCAGATTACAATGTTTTCAAAATATTCACCGTTCGAAATTACTGTATAACAGTTTTGCAGCTTACCTAATAACCAAACTGATTACCGCATAATTCTCTCGACCTTTGTTTTTGAAACATTTTATTTTGAAATCAATGTCTTATTTGCTAGGCACCCTGTATATGTAGACATACGTGAAAATTGATTTGATTTTCTGTGAGAATTAATGAAACTGCTGGTGTGCAAATTCAAAATGGACTATCACAATTTTGCTTTATTCTACCTTTGCTCTTAAAAAGTATTGAATTCGTGAAATCTTTTGGCGTCCTATTTTCTACTCATTTTAGGGGATGAGAGATACCAAAAAACATGTTTTTACAAAATGTCTGTCTGTAAATCTGTGTCTCTGTCTATCTGTAAGTATTTGACACAAATTTGTTGGTGCTCTATCTCAAGAACTAATGAACAGAATTTAATAAAAATTTATATTCAGTTAGTCTCTGATATATATTAGTGCTGATTAGTTTTTTATGCAAATCACTCATCTTGTCGTGCTGCTATGCAACATTTTCACATATTCCGCAATAGCTCAATCTCTAAAACTAATGTACGGATTTTCATTAAACTTTAGATTCGTTTTATCCATGAAATTTCTGCATTTTAGTGTAAATCGCTTAACAGATTGCGCTGTTATACACATTTTTTGCTATTTCCAGAATAACTCAATCTGAAGAACTAATGCGCGGATTTTTATCGAACTTCAGATACACCTAGATGGTAATATATGTTGTTTTTAATTAAGTTTTGATATAAATCACCCAAGTAATGTAGCTGCTATTCTGCATTTTGCATAGTTTCCGTGATATTAACCGTATTCATATCTCAGGAACTAATGCACGTATATTTATATCATGAAAATCCTCATGATGCGTACATATATGTATATATATATATATATATATATATAGCCATTTAATACTGGCAGTTTGATAGCGACCTTTGAATTTAAACGTGTATGAGGTAGAAAAAAAATTTATATTGAAACAATTGATTAGTCTTCTATATGGATATCATCAACTAAGATTGTGAACCCCTCATTTGAAAAAGAATGAATTCTACTAAGAATGTATTTGTTAAAAATGTATAACCTTGCTGAACAAGAAAACAAGAACTTTAATATGAACTATTTGTGCAATTATAAATAAAATTAAATATAAAATCAACGTTTCGAGCCGTCTTCTACAGCATTTAGTGATAAGTTCGACAAAATCCCAGTAGGTCAAAAATCTGGTATACATGAAATACTTATCACTTTTTCAAATAATGTTGAAACAGCCTCTGTCAGCATGATAACACAAACAACTAAAAAGCGTTTCTAATTGGCTAAACAAAGGTTGTTGTATAAACTTAATAAAAAAATTACAGTTCCGTGCAATAACCCACATAAAAGTAAAATTAAAGAATCTGTTGAAATGATTTCACGTCAGAATAAACCTTGTAACGATAACTTATCGTATAATATACCAAATTCTGGAATAACACCATTAAGTCTTAAATTGGTATATGCTTGGAATACTTTAGTTTTTCCTCGTGCGTAGATTGCAACATACTTAATTTTTTGATTCATTTTGATTTTATATTATTAGAAATATTATCTTCCACACAGGAAGCATTCATCTCTGAACTTTTAGCCGTTTGCTTATCATATTTTACTGAAGACGGCTGCAAATGACGGCTTCAAACGTTGATTATGTATTTTATTTTATTTTCATTTGTACAAGTTTATATTAAAGTTCTTTTTTTTGTCACCAATGAGCAAGATTATGTATTTTTAACAAATATATTCTTAATAGTTATATTTTATAGTGCAGTTGTCCGGTATATGGTTAAGACTGAATTCTTCATTCAAAATCTTTTTAAACATTTTTTTTCTTTAAGTAAAAATATTCATACAATTTAGTTTGATTGAAGTTTGTTCATTATCCACTTATTAAACATATTTTAAATTTATAAAAAGTATATGTAAAAGTATTTTTAGAACTAAATCATTAAACATTAATTACAATATATATTACTGATAAATTAAGCTCAAAAATTGAATGGAAGTGCAAAAATTCTTACTCTAGTGAACATGTTAAATTGCCTTTAAAGCTTTAGGAAAACGAAATGAAATATTATATATATGTATCTTTACTTAATTAGACAACTTTTTTCTTTTATTATTGGTCGCAATTTAAATTTCCATTTCTCAAATTACTTTTGTTGTTATACAAAACAGAAGTGAAAACCTTTATTAAAAACCTAATCACTGTTATTAGTGATTAATGCAAAGATTTTCTGAAGAACTTTTTTTCTTCTTACAAAGTAATTTTGAATAACTCTTCATTTTTTTAGTTTAAATCACTTTTGAAGTTGGGATTTTTAAAACATAATTAAAATTGTTTGGTATTTCAAAAGAAAAAGTAACCGTTAAATAACTCTCCATTCAATTTGCCTTTAGATTTTTTTTAATATAAAAGTTACGTCAAGTTGCGTTTTCCTATCAATTGCAACTATATGATTTTTTTCATTTTTTACACACAAATTAATGTCATTAAAACATTTACTTGAAATTAGTTTTAGTCCTGAGAAAATTAAAAATTACCTGAAATACATTTTTGCCGTTAAAACAATTTCGAAAATTGCAATAAAGTGTAAAAACTCTTACAACTTCAGTGACTACATTAAACTGCGTTTGAATCTTCCAGAAAAGAAAAAGAACAAAAAAGTTATCTTTACATAATTAGAAAATCTATCTCGTTACTGTAGTTTCTATACATAATTTAGCTCTGAATGTTTCTGTAAAATACTTTTCCCTAATCGTTTTTACCTTTATTGCACATTGTAACAAGCAATTATTTTTCTAATACATTTTTCTTTAAAGATAAAGATTTCGTTATGAAAGACAATTTATTAATTGTAAAAAAAAACTCTGTTTTCTGTTATTGTTTATGAATGAACGAATGATAATCGAGATGTATAGTTAATTTTAAGTTTGTTGTAATAGATATGATTTAATGTATTTAATTTAAATTCCTTTAAAATTTTTCTGGTCACATTTTCTCAAAATTTTCTCTATTCATCTAGAGTCGGATATTCGGGACATGACTAGGGACCTGTCCAACTGGCTTCCGCTAGAGAGTCAAATATTCAGGTCTAATGTAGGGTCGAGGACGAAAGGGTGTCGCACCCGCGGCAATTGAAATGATGTCGAAAACATATAATTCTAATTCCCGTTAAACGGTTTCTTTCTTTTTTTTCTTTTCAACGGCATCTGTTTTAAAAAAAGCGACATAAAAAATTCAGGTCTCAATAAAATTTTATTAGTTTTATTGACATTTTAAATGCTTTTGCTTTAAATTTATACACAGTTTTTGAATACTAACTTTCATATATTTACGTCAATTTTAAGTTTATGACCGGAGAATTCACAATATACGCACTTTAAAATGGTCTTTATCAGGAATATGTGTTCTTAATGATACAAACACTTGCTAAGTACATGTTTTAACTTTATATAGCACGTGTTTTACATCAAAATAAAACAAAAAATATAAACTGTTAAAAAATGGAAATAAATGAATCATTATTACTTAAAGGTGCGTAAAATAGTATAAAATAATATAAATAATACAAAAGTATTTAAAATACATTAAAGTCATTTAAAAGCAAAACATTTTCAACCGAAAATACTTGGCAGTCATAAATGAGATATAAAAGATGATGGGTTATTTTGAGCCTTCCAAATTCGCCCAGGAGAGACAATTCTACTTCAACCACTTGGAGTTGAGCGACTCGTATACGTATCGCAAAAAGTACTCAGAATCCTTGCTTATACCCATCATGAAAATTTTACCAAAAAATTTGCTTTATTCAATCCGAGCATTTTTTCAATTTAAAAAGGCACATATTTCTGTTTTCAAAAACCAATGACAAAACCTTAAAAATTTTGTAAAAGTCTTCCGTCGCGAATGCGTTAACGGTTGTGTAGAAAATAAAGTGGAATGGAAAATGTTTTTAAAATTTAATAACTCTCACTTTATTGAATTCTGATAATTCAAAATTTAATAAACTGTGAGTTATAAATTTACCATATAACCTTAAATTCGATACGTTACTTGATGTGCAATGGTCTCCAGGCGAGTTTCGAATGTTCAACAAGACACCTGAAACTTCAGTTCCCACTGGTGAAAGTCGATTAAGTTCGGTTGAAAACTGTTTTACATTTAAAATGTTTTATGTATTTCAAATATGATTATATTTCAGTGTATGCATATTTATGTAATAATGATACATCTTTTTGTAAATTTTAATTAATTTTTAAGATTATGTTAGCACCGAAATTTTAACTTATTGTTCAAAGGATGTGTTTTGAAATTGCACTTTTCAAATATTAAAAATGAAATACATAGGTATAAAAAAAAATTATATTTTATGAAGGTCAGTTTATTCATGTTTAGGAGAGAAAATGTTACTGTGCCCCTAGGAATTAGTCATACACATTTTTCAGGTAAAATTTTTTAATAGTTTGAACAAAAAAGGAAATCTAATACACCAGCCTTTTAAAAAACGAAGCACTGTCGCATTAGAATAATTTAATTTTTTCACATAATACAATTTCAAACACAAACAATAGTACAAATATAGAGTATGTCTTTATACGTTCTAAATTTTTTTCAAATGCCCTTGTATATTATGAAAAAGTTCGAAAATTGAGTGAAAAATTTATTCTGATTTTATATGAAAAAATATATTTAGTATTTTTAAAACAGACGTATCAAAAGAGTGAATAGTCCAAAAATGGTAACGAAGTCAGTATCGGCTGTGATTGAAGCTATATACTATCAAGAAGACATAAATTTGTGGGTAAACACATATACGTATTACAATTTATATATATTTAAAAAATACCTTGAAAAAGCTATATTTAATGACGTGTACCAATTTCTTATTTTCATTTATTTATTTATTTATTTTATATAATCAAATCATAATAGAATTTTTTTTTTAATTTTACAATTTAAAAGGAAAAACAATAAGATTAAACATCATTACTCTCAGTCGAAATTTATATACTTTTTAATAAAATCTCAAAGTTTAAAAATTTACATGAATACATGTATATATATATATATATATATATATATATATATACATCTTATTTAATTCTCTTTAAAAAAATATAAATGAAATAAGTCGAAAGTTAAATGGTTATAAAAAATATTACACCAAGGGGATATATTTAATTTCCTTTCAAAAGTCTGTGAAGAAAAATAATGAACATTACTTATTTTTACATAATGAGATATCTTTAATTTTATTATTTTTTTTTCTACGTTTCTATATATCTAATTCTTAAAATGTTTTTTCTATTAATTGCTTTAATTATTTATTTAAGTTTTATAATATTAATTTATTTAACTATGTACGATATTAATTTATTTTATTATTATTTTTGTATAATGTTATGATTGCTCTTATTTGAGGCAACATAACTGACATTACACATAATCATAATATATAAATATAAATTCCTTAAACCAAACAATTAGAAATAGAATTTAACATACTTAAATTCGATTAATAAATGACTAATAAATTACCCTCTATAAAATTACATTTTTTATTCTTTCTTTAAAAAATAACAAAATAAGATCACAATTTTAAATTATCTGAATCTGTATTTTATTGTTGTTATTGTTGTTAATCATATTTTTATCGTAATTATAAAAATTTAATAAAACTACAGCAAGTAATAAGTCTAATTCTTGAAAACTAAAACATTTGTTAAAAAAAATTATTGTTAATGTTTTTAACATGTAAAATATAAATGCATAATGAAGTAAATTGGAAATATATTTTTTTGCAAAACAATATTTACAATATATATATATATATATATATATATATATATATATATATATATATATATATTAAATTCAAATCGATTCCATTCATATGTTTTAAACTGCTGATGAAACGCAAATTTGTAGCTCAACGTACTTTTGACTTTTGAATGATTAAAATATAATTAAAGCAATTTCGTACATAGATTAAATTTTCAAAACAAAATCTCACCAGCAAATAACTTTCCATTCAAATTCATTTCAAAAATGTTCTTCTAAAAATAAAAAAATCATGAAATTTACATTTTCTATCGATCACATTTAAATGGGTTTTTTTTTTCATTCTTTAACTAAATTTAATATTGTTAAAAAACATTTACTTAAAATTAATGTCATTTCCGAGAGATTAAACAATAATTAAAATAAATAATTACCCTTACATTAATATCGAAAATTCCAATAAACTGCAAAAAGTATACGAATTGTATACATCAGTGAATGTATTAAATTGAGTTGGAAGCTTTTGGGAAAGAAATGCAAAAACATTTCTCTTTACTTAATAAAAAGAATTATCTCGTTATTGTTGTTTTTATACATTATTTATCACTGAATTTTGTTATAGAATAGTTTTTCCTAATCATTTTATTCTCTATTGAACATTATAATAATCAACTATTTTTCTAATACATTCTCCTTTTAAAGATAGCGATTTTATTAATACAGAATATTTGTTAGTTAGAGAAACACACCCTCTTTGCAAACATCATTTTTTGATTGAATGTATTAAAGACGAGATATATATTTAATTATGGTACTTGTTCTAAATAAAGCTACATTAATAACTCAAGTCAGTATAACATGTTAAATATCAGCGTTAATATCTTAAATATTGTTAGATGCAATATTTATAAATGTTTTACAGCATTAAACTATGCATACTTTTATCGCTGTTGGATTTTATCAGAAAAATTTTAAGTAAAAAGTTGATAATACACTTATTAGTAGTATGTGTTTTAAATAAAACCGAAATTTCTTAAGTTCATGATTTAACGTTAAAATATTTTGCATGAATTATACCAAAATAGAGCTAACCAAAAAAGTTTTTTTTAACTTGCACGATTTTTTTTAAATAAAAAACGTAGGTATAAAACGCTAAAACATAATCATTGTATTTTACGAATATGAATTAGTTCACATTTATAAATTATCAAAATTATTATCATTATGATATTAAGTAGCTTTTGCGAAAACTTTAGATTTTAAAATTAAAATGAAAAGTAATTGTAGTTCATTCAGTTTTTGTAACTTTTTTTATTAGTTTTGTACCATTTCATAGATAATTAAATTCAAATCGATTCCATTTATATGTTTTAAACTGCTGATCAAATATAGTTTTTAGCTCAATGCACTTTTGAAGTTTGAATGTTTAAAATATAATTAAACCAATTATATAATACCAAACACATGCTATATTTACAAAACAATATCTCATCAGAAAATAACTTTCAATCCGAATTCATTTTAAAAATATTCTTCTAAAAATATAAAATCAAGAAATTTAAATTATTCTATCGATTACATTTAGATAACTTTCTTATTTTTAACAAAATTTAATCTCATTAAAAACATTTACTTGAAATTAATGTCTGTCCTCAGAGAATAAACTTTAATTAAAATACATATTTACCCCTACATTAATGTAGAAATTTATGATAAAGTGCAAAAAGTCATGTTTGAAGTGCATACATCAATGAAGTTATTAAATTGGTTTCGAATCTCTTGGGAGAGAAATGGGAAAAAGTAGTTTTCTCTTTACTCAATAAAAAAATGCCTCGTTACTGTTGTTATACATTATTTATCTCTCAGATGTGTTATAGAATAGTTTTCTCAAATCAGTTTAATTATAAGTTCATTATAAGTTCATGATTTAATTTAAAAATATTTTGCAGGTATTACACCAAAGTAGAGCTAACGAAATAAGTGTTTTTAATTTGCACGATTTAATTGTTTAAAAGGAAATACGTAGGTATAAAATTGCGAGTACAAAATCATTATATTTTATGAAGATGAATTAATTTGAATTTATATATTATCATATTCATTATCATTATCATATTAAGCAGCTTTTGTGAAAACTTTAGTTTTTAAAGTTATAATGAAAAGAAATTGAATTTGATTCTCTTCTTGTAATTGTTTTTTCATTTAAGGGTAACTTATCATAGTAACAAGCCTCGCAATCGCCAAGTTTCCTTTATCTGCAGTACACGTGGTCAAAAACCACATGATTTTCCCGTCTTTAGTGCCATCTAATGTGAGAAACTGAAATATTTTCCATTTTGTTCCTCTGAATTTGTATATAGAGCATTGCCAGTAATATGTACCACGTGGCGTTACTTACGAGACAAAGTCATATAATAAGTTAGCAACCAGTGTGACCGTTTTTGGATTGTTGTAAGAAATCTCGACTGTTGTGGGACTTACAACAAGCTAAATCAAGCTAAAAACTCAGGCTAAAAGATAGTTGTCAGTCTATTGATATACTGACCATCAATAGATGGCAGGACCATCGAATTTATTTTTAGCTTGTTTTTAGTCCAAATCTAGCCTGATTTTAGCTTGAAAAAATGGTCACACTGTTAGCAACTATCAGAACATTTTCCTCCATAGCCTTTCTGTCGAATGCGAGGCCTGTTATAACGATACAATGACCTTGTTTTCATTCTTGATGTATCATTTAATAAATAATTTAATCCAAATTGATTCCATTGATCTGTTGTAAACTCGTAATCAAACACTACCCTCAATTTGTAGCTCAACATAGTTTTGACGTTTGGAATATTAAAATATGATTAAAACAGTTTCGTATTTCTTATGTTAAATTTTCAAAACAAGATCTCACCGGTAAAAAAACTAGATTCGAATTCATTTAAAAAACGTTTTTCTAGAAATCTAAAATTATGAACTTAAAATTTTCCTATCGATTACATTGAAATGGCTTTTTTCATTTTTTACAAAATTTTATCCCATTAAGAACAATAACTTAAAATTAAAGTGCATCCTAAGAGAATTAAAATAAATTAAAATACATATTTACCCTTGAATTAATGTAGAAATTTCCGATAAAGTGTAAAAAGTCTTAGATCAATGAATATACTAAACTGAGTTCGAATCTTTTGGGAGAGAAATGGAAAAAAAGATTCATCTTTACTTAATAAAAGTAAAATTACCTCGTTACAGTTGTTTTTATACATTATTTATCTTTCAGTTTTGTTGTAGAATAGTTTTCCCAAATCATTTTTACCTTTACTACACATTATAAAAATCAGTTATTTTCTAATACATTCCCATTTAAAGAAAAATTTTATTAATAAAGTGTATTTATTAAATAAAGAGAAACACGCTTTGCTAATGTAATTTTTTGAACAAATGTATGACTAGATACATATTTAATTATGTTATCTGTTCTAAATAAAGCTAAAATAGTAACTCAAATCAATATAACATGTTAAATATCTGCATTAATATTTTAAATGTTGTTAGACGAAATATTTATAGAAACATTTACAGTATTAAGTTACGCATGTTTACATCGCTGTTAAATTGCTATCAGCAAATATCTAAATAAAAGCAGTTTAAAGTTTATTTATTAGGAGTATGTGTCTTAAATGCAACCAAAATTTGCTAAGTTTAAGATTTAGCGTTAGTATAAATTTACAGGTATCACATCAAAGTAGATCTAACCAAATAAGTGTTTTTAACTTTCAAGATATAATTGTAGAAAATGTAATACGTAGGTATAAAATATTTAAAATCATTATATTTTATGACGACGAATTAATTCATATTTACATATTATAATATTCATTACGATTATTATATTGTTGCAGCGTATAGAGGGTTCTTTTGATCTTATGGTTAGACAACTTCAAACTCTTGTCTCTTAGAAAAGTAGAAAATAATTTATTTACAGCTCTTCAGAACAACAGAGTCTTCGAAACTCACAAATATTACTAGATATTCAAAAATAACTGCTCAAATCTATCGTACAAGTACAGATGTAGGTCCCAGAGACTCTTTATGCAACGTCTCAACGCTAAATAACATTCAAAACAACGTAGATAAAACTCAAGCAAACTTGCTTAACAATCACCTAGTTGTTCACTCAATGATTGACTGATAAATAATAACAAACACAGCTCGTATTGCTCTCCTTAAATAGGCTCGCAGCCTGCGCCGGAAGTTTCCACAGGCTTCTCGAATATTCCAGAAAACCACAGAATAACATTCAATGTATCAGCATATCTAAAGGAGGGTTACCATACAGAGGGAAGGGTTACCATCGCCAACTTGGCGATATATCGGCAAATTTGGCGACCAAAATTAGTAGTCAAAAGTGACGCCAACTTGGCGATATCTCTAATATTTCGCCAATCTGCCATAGACATTCACTGGAAAATAATAGAGAAGTTTGCTTGATAACAGAGACAATGTAACAAAAACTAATATTAGTAAAGGAATGGAGCTTAATAAGATTATTTACATTATTTTACAGTACAAACACTAACTATTTACAAAATTCGTATCACTACCCCCTCCTCAAAGACTGCACGTCCCGGGCAGTGCAATCCTTGAGTTAGAGGAAAGCACTTAAAATAAATAAACAAATAAATAAAAAAATAAATTAATATTAATAACAATAAGATTTACATAAATGAGAACTAATTACTATTTACATATTTACAAAAACTGACTTTTATGACCATGGTCTGAAATTCCACTTTCGAATTTCTAATCACTTTGGCCAAAATAAGGGGCTAGCCTGTTATAATGTACGACCTTGGGCTTGGTGTGTGGCGATTTTTGTATACGTACGACAATGTCATTCAGTCGGCTACAGTCTACAAAAAATCTTGTAGAACCATCCTTCTTTCTTACTAGCACAATTGGAGACGCCCATGGACTTGTCGATGGTTCGATGACGTCATTTTCTTCTATATCCTTAATTCTGCACCTCTTCTTGCTTGGCAAAAGGTAATCGTCTAGGGTGCTGTTTAATAGAATAGTGATCCCCCGTATCAATTCGGTGTTGTGCCATTTTGGTTCATCCAAAGTCTTCAGATGTTTGGGAAAATAAACTTTGGAATTCTCTAATTAAACTTTCCGCAGCATCCCTTTGATTTGGTTCTAAGTCCGTATTTTGTAACAAATCATTGACTAAATTATCTGAAGATTTCTGAGAATGATTGGAATTTTGACTTATGCACGTCACAGGAGCACATGATGCTATCACCTCTTCTTTCTTGACAGTCCTCGTCTTATCACTGATGTTAGCAATTCTGACTGGAATGGTCTTCTTCGAGAGGTCCACTACAGATGAAGCCACCAATACTCCTGCTTGTTTACTATAGTCTTCGGGATAATCTATATGGCCAAATCGATAATTAGTTTCATTGTTAATTACAGCTGGAACTAAAAATTCTGTTCTCGGATCTAGATTGATGTCTCCTTTGGCAATTACTGTTTATTTACATTCAATTTCGTTATTTATTCCAAAAAGGCTTATTTCTTCAAATTTTGAGATCATTTTGTTACTTTTGAAATCAAGTTTGAAGCCAAACTTCTTCAGAATATCTAGTCCGATTAAGCAAGGATCTGTTATGTCAGCCACATATGCCGTATGATAATATTTCGTTCCTCCAAAGTTGATGGTTAAATTGGTCTTTCCATATATGCCTATCTTGTTGCCCGTCACAGTTTGCAGGGTAACGCATGGTGGACTCCAGATGAGTTTAGATTTCAATTTCCGAGCCAAATCTTCTCTTATTATTGTCACATTGGCTCCTGTATCGAGAATCATGCGGCACTGAATTCCGCTAATAAAGACTATCACACATAATTCATTATCACCGCCACTCATTTTTGATATCTGGAGGATCTTCAGGTGGGGCTTTTTATTCTCTGGTAACCTCCGCCCCGCGAGATGGCCAAAATTTAGTTTCCCTGCTGACTGTTTAAATTTATCGCACGTTCGTGGATTTTGGGGCAATTTCTTCGGAGATGTCCTGTATCACCTCATCCCCAGCATGTGAGATTCTATCTCCTTGAGCTTGTTTTTCCATATTTTAAAGCTTCAAGCTCTTGATTTCATCTCCTAATTTCTTTCAAGACGTCGCTCTCAGTGTCTGAGCTTTTGTTCACCGTTGCCCTTCGGACTGAATGACGATCTCTTCGGCTGGCTTGTGTAGCTGCTTCCAACTTTAAGGCATATAGTAATTCAGCCTTTAAATCCTGCACATCTGCCATTCGTGCCGCTCTCTGCACTTCTGGATTTTTTATTCCGTCTACAAAGTCCTGCAGTGAGAGCATTTCCCGTACATTTGTTGGGCAGTCGATGAATGCTGAATTTGCAAGCCGTTCAATTTCTGAGGCAAACTCTTGAAGGGTTTCACTCGATTTTTGATGGTGGCTCATCATTTGTATTCTCGTATAATCTTTCAAGAATTTTTCTGTGAATCTCATTTCAAGTGCACAATTTAGAGTCTCAAAATTGAGTTGCGTCATATCGGGCGACGTTTGCAGCACGTAGGCGACTTTTCCTCTGAAAGACGCTGCCAGTTGACAAGCTTTCACCTCGTCACTCCATTTGTTCACTTCGGCAACAATGGTAAATTGGGTCTTGTAGACTTGCCAGGAACTCTTTCCGTCGTATGTCGACAGCTTAACGTGCACAGGAGAAGCAGTCGGATTCCTAAATTCTTCATAATTACCACTGGACGCTGAAAGCTTCTTCTCAAGATCTTGTACTTTTTTATTTAGCTTTTCATCTATTTCAACTATTTTCTCGTCAATATTACTAACTTCATTCTGAATTTTCTCTTCTATTTCCTCTATTTTTCTTTCCGTTTTCTCTTCAACATTACTAACTTCATTCTAAATTTTCTCTTCTACCGAATTTATTCTTCTCTCTACCGACAAGAACTTTTCTTCCAAAGTTTTCTTCATTTCTTCTTGGCTTTTATTAACTTTCTCCTTTAATTCTTCCATTCTCTCTTGGCTTCTTCTCATTTCTTCAGTCATTTCTTCTTGGCATTTATTTATTTTATCCGCCAAATCTTATTGGCCTTTATTCATCTTATCTGATAATCCGTTAATAGCTTTAAAAACAACTCACTCAGTTGCTCTTCCATTGCTCTTGTTTTCGCCATAAGATCCCGAATTCTGACACCAAATGTTGCAGCGTATAGAGGGTTCTTTTGATTATATGGTTAGACAACTTCAAACTCTTGTCTCTTAGAAAAGTAGAAAATAATTTATTTACAGCTCATCAGAACAACAGTCTTCGAAACTCACAAATATTACTAGATATTCAAAAATAACTGCTCAAATCTATCGTACAAGTACAGATATAAGTCCCAGAGACTCTTTATTCAACGTCTCAACACTAAATAACATTATTCAAAACAACGTAGATAAAACTCAAGCAAATTTGCTTAACAATCGCATAGTTGTTCACTCAATGACTGACTGATAAATAATAACAAACATAGCTCAAATTGCTATCCTTATATAGGCTCGCAGCCTGCGCCGGAAATTTCCACAGGCTTCTCGAATATTCCAGATACCACGGAATAACATTCAATATATAGATATCAGCATATCTAACGGGGGTTTACCATAGAGAGGGGAGGGTTACCATCGCCAACAATCGCCAAGTTTGTCGCAAACTTGGCGATAAAAATTAGTCGTCAAAAGTGACGCCAACTTGGCGATATCTCTAATATTTCGCCAATCTGCCATAGATATTCACGGGAAAATAATAGACAAGTTTGCTTGATAACAGAGACGATGTAACAAAAACTAATGTTAGTAAAGGAATGGAGCTTAATAAGATTATTTACATTATTTTACAGTACAAACACTAACTATTTACAAAATTCGTAACAATATTAAGCAGCTTTTGTGAAAACTTTAGATTTTAAAATTATAATGAAAAGTAATTGAATTTGATTCATTTTTTGTAAAAATTTTTCATTATTGCTATACCATTTCATTATACCTAATGTTAATGTGTCAGATAAGCAGATATCGCAGTATTGTAAACCTAACAAGTGCTTTACTAATACTGATGTGATAAAAATAGTGGAATCGACCTGCGCTACCTGTTTCTGTTTTAACGAACGTATATTTTCTTCAAAATACTTCATAGTCATAAAAAGATGTATTTTCAAATAAAATTTCTGTTAAAACTGTAGCTTAAATTACTGATTTTTTTAAATGTATTACTAAACATTTTCAAGCATGATTTAAAAAAATTATATGATGAAAAAACAGTTGTTTGCTATACTGTCGTAATGTTACTACAGAGTGTTTTTTTTAAACTGACGATATTTAGAGCTCTCTGTAGCTAATTTTTATATACGGAACTGCTTTCAAATTTATAAGGGAACTAACGAAATCAAGGGAAAAAAGATTTAAAAAAATTCCAATCACCAGTAAAAGCTATTCTATTTCATAGGCTATGCCCGGCCGTCGAAAATGTTATACAAAGAGTGCCAGGTGTGGTGCAAGAGAACAATGATCAAATTGAATGTTGTTGAATTCCTCATCGAGAAAGTGATTATAATGAATAAAATGTGACACCTTATCCAAATTATTAATTTTGTCTATTTCTGATGTTTTCTTTCCATATACAGCACCAAATTTCCCACTATCGGCCCTGTTTAGAACTATAATTTATTTTTTTATTTTTGTTTTTTTCTAATGGAAACTTCTTTTCTCATTGTTTTGTGCTTAGTTTTATCCTGTAGCTTTTATCCATAGTCCATTTATAAAATTTTGTGTCATACCAGTTATTAGAACGAGCTACTGGCGGCTCTGAATAGCGTCAGTTGAAAAAAACACCCTGTATTTGTAGCATTATAAATAAATATACAAACTGTGTGGCAAATGGGAATTTATTTCACAATTGACAACTGATTGTTTTCTCTTGACGAGAGCTTCGTCCACACATTCATATTATAAGAAAATAAAGCAGTATATTTAGTAATAAAAAAATGGTTCAAATAATTTTTTGTATGTAGATAAATTATAAACGATTATTCCGAAGCAGAGGAGCAGAGGAGCATCAATTTTTCATAAAAATAATTATATAGAAAATCGAACTCGAATTCCCAAACTTAGTTTAAAATTTATTTCTACTTGACTGACTTTTCAAGTAAAGGAGAAGAAGATATATAAAATTAGACATGTTGTGTCGTCCAGAGACTTCGAGATTCATGCTTTACCAACAAGTTTCTTGCAAGCGCCATGCACCTATATTAAGAAAATTGAACGCGGCAATATATACTAGGGTTCATAAGCATCAATTCTGATTGAGACATTTCAAAATTCTTTTTTAATTGTACAACGTAAAGGAACAATACATTTCATATATCCCCATTAAAATCAATAAGTTTCAAAATTTATAACAATGTATTTTAATGTGCTTAAAGTAATTTGTTTGTTGTTAAAGAATAAAATTTTATGTTATATAATTGAAGCTTCGACTCAAAAGTCTGGGCATAAGAGTTTATGAGGAAGTAATGGGTTAGGCATTATTGAGCCTTTAAGTTCGTATTGATATATTGTCGAATTCAAATTTAATTCATCAGTTCTAGATTTTACTGTTAACCAGAGTTTGAGGGAGTCTTTGAAATATTTATTTAATAAATTGTACTTGTAGCAGCAGGTACTTGCATACTAATGCTTATCAGTTACTTTGCTTTGCATGTTTTTAAAATAAATATTCTATCGTCTTAAACGCTGTCCTTTCAGATATGGAATAATCCAACAGAACCGAAATAATATAGATTTACAAAAAAATGTCTTTGTAATAAAGGAAAGTTTTCTAAACATTTTTTTCTAATTTAGTAATTTTAATATTGAAACTAATTGACAAAGGTTTGTCCCCAGGTGAATTAAATGAGTCCCACGTGGCAGATTGGTTAAAATACCACGTCGCTAGTTACTTCGGAGCATAGGTGGTTTGGGGATCGACTCTTGGTGGCTCCATTGCATTCTTTTTTGGATTTACCTGCTGTATTTCTAAGATTTTTAACATTTCCTTGTGCTATCTCGTCGTTGTATATTGATGATGACATATAGACGGGCACTCGACTTCAAGCACACAAGTAAGACATATGTGTTCAATAAATAAATAAACGGATTAAAATTCAAATATTATCAGCATACAAAAAAATACAAGTTTCCATTTCCAGATAATTAAAAAAGGAATAGGTTGACGAGAAATAAAAAAAAGAGTTGGATTTACATTTAACATGTTTATATCATACTCTTCATACGTTTTATAAAATCGATATCTAATAATAATCCCGGAAAAGCCGGCAACAACTGGAAAATTTTGAATTTCAATTTAATAGCAAATCTTTTAATTCTCTCTGTGTGCATCATTCCGAATTGATTTAATGAACCGCTTCTAACATTTCAGAGCATGATGTGGAAAATAGAATATTAATCAAATTTTGTTGGACTGTTTCACAAACAAAGTAATTTGCTTTAAAGTCCATAATTGAAAATGCTATTCGTTTAAAATTTGACCTGCATGGAATGCTTATTTCAGGAATGAATAAGCAGAGCAATGAACATGAATATAATAAGTTTGTAACTATTACTTAAAAAATCAATCAGATCAATTTATTTTTAAGCTGATAATTTTAAAATCCAATGCACCAGAATGTTTTACAATGTTTTATATATTTGTAAATCTAACTGTACTGTTGAATTAGTTACGGCACATTTGTGGTATGTATTATTTAGACTATTAAATAAAATAAAAAAAAATCAATTTCTAATCCCAGAGTTCGAAGAATTGATAATGTAATTATAAGGAAAGAGGAGGAGACATATAGTGTATTGTCTACACTGTAAAAAAAAATCTGTAAATGTACTACACTTTATCTAGGAAACTGGGGTTCCAAGCACTTTTCCTTTAACGGTGACAACAAAAACTCAAGTTTTAGAATCGGTTGAATGGATTTTTCTTGTTATCGTTAGATGAAAAGTTCTTGGAATCCCAGTTTCCTAGAAAATGTTTAGTACCTTTACAGATTTTTTTTTTACAGTGTAGCAGTTGCAAATGTAGTAACTGAGTAGATTGTTTCTTTTAATCCAATCAACACTTCCTGGTTACCACCGGTAAAAACTTCAACCTACGAAGTAAATTTCCACCAATAAAAATAAACATCCTTTTTGCTAGTATTTTTTATTGAAATTTTGTATTATGAAGAATTAAAAAAAAGAGAGAGAGAGAAATTTCATACTTATATTTACACTGTAAAAAAATCTGTAAAGATACTAATCTTTTTCTGGAAAACTGGGATTCCAGGAACTTTTCATGTAAAGGTTACAGGAAAATTTCGTGTAAGTGATTCTGAAACTTAAACTTTTGCTGTTACTGTTACAGGAAATGTTTTTGGAATCCCAGTTTCCTAGAAAAAGTTTAGTAACTTTAAAAATTTTTTTTTACAGTGTAGTGGAAGTTTTCAGCGGTGGTAAGGTACTCGTGAGTTACTATTACAATTGAAACTTCAATTAGTACAAACTACATTTAGTACATACTAAATTCACATCCAAATACATCAGCCAAAAATACCACTTATCATGAGTGACATCAAAATATTTAATTTTAACCCAAAATAAAATAATGTATTCAAAAAATAGAAAAAAATAGACCAAAGAATAGAAATACCCTGTCATAATGTTTGTGTTGTACAGTGTAAGATTTTTAAATGTCTTATTGCAGAATTTTTTCAATCGATGTTTTTGTCATGACAGATTGAAATTGGTACTTTCTCGAACGTTTAGGTAATTTAGCTGGCTTGGAACCGATTTTGAATTATTGGATGTGATAGTTGTAAGTGAGAGGACGGGCATATATGCCCAATAACAGCAGCCAAGATCGTTAATTGTTCGCCTTTTTTCGTCGAAACAAAACAATGTACGCCCAGGGTAAAAAGAATTTTTTGGGGTCGCAAGGTTGGAAAGAAATTCTAGGATATCTTCTTCATCCGGATGATTCTATGTACTTAAATTGTTTTACCTTAAACTAATGTATCATTGGGCTAAAAGAAAATCGAGCACGGGTACCGCTATTCAAATATCGGAATTGCAATAAGTTCTCATCATACACAAATCAAAATTATGGTCAGTGCGAGACACGGTCGTAATATTTTCATGGTAATAAATTTTCATGGTATTGAGAATATGTCTCAACAGTGAGACATATTCTCCATTTTATGTATAAAACGTAGAAACATCAAGGAAGTAAACAGATGGTTTTAATATTGATATATGTTTAAACGAACATGTAAATCTATATATTTTCCGATGTAGAATATTATCGAGTAGAAAGTATGAGTATGAGATTTTTGAACCCGAGTGAAGTTACCCGAGTAGATTTTTACCCGAGTGACTTTAAGTTACCGTCACTAACAAATCACATCTGTTATACGTCATATGTGTTGTGTTTTAATATAGAGAGATAAAGCATAAGAAATAATTTTTGTGCTCAAAGGATTACAAAATTAGTATGTGCGAGATGATTTTAAATGGAGAAATACAAATAAATGTATTAACTACAATGATCTCCTCATTGATACCTCTGTATTAACTGAAATGGCAATTTATTATATAGAGGTTATAGTAGGGTGCTTTTAGAACTTTTTCTTTTACCGTACGGTTGAGTTCTTGAGCAATTCATAGGCTGCTTGCACATTTTGTAAGATTAACATTTCGTCTTACATTTAAATTATTAACATGAAATATTGTCATCAAAAAATTACAAGCGCTTCGTGTTTCTTAAAAAAATCTTTTAGCATATTATTTACTTACTGAATTTTCCTTTATTTAACATGATTAGTATCTTTATTTTTTACGGTTTCGCTAATGATTTTTTTATTATTAATTTAATTTTAAACTACAATCTTAAAACTGTACATTTATTGACCTGTATTCGAAAGAAAATAAATAATACTCAATCCTTTATTTTATCACTGTTAGGGGAAACTATTTTTTCCCACATAAAGTATATCTCTCAATAATTAGTGTTTTTTCGAAAACAAAAATTATAAATCATCCATGGTTAAGTATTTTATTACATTATGCATGTACCTCGACATATTTGTATTTATCTGTGTGTGCGTGTGTGTCTATAATCTATTGTTCAAAAGTGGACCAAACAATCACTTTGGGGATAATAAAGTTTTATATATCAAAAGTAAAATTATAGGAATAATAAAATATGAAGCTTTCAGTACATTCCGTCAATATCACGTTTTTTCCATCAGAAACAGATTCTAAGAACACATGATCAATCGTAAACCAAAGTATGACATGTTACATTCGTTTGATCCCATATGACCGTTTTTTGCGTCTCCACTGAAAAATTACTATGACTGCAGCGTAACGATAAGTCACAGATTAATAATACAATCTTTCATCTTGTGATTCTCGTGAGACTTTAAATTATAGACTCATTTCAAAACAAATCGTGAGCGTTGCAATATAGTGAGTTGCCTAAAAACCTCAAAAAGTAATTACTTGAGTACTGTATGTTTACTGAAATTTCGACACTCTACTTTAAATCGCCTTGAGTGAGCCTTTGGGAAATTTTACAAAGTGATTTAATTTTGCTGCCACACTAGGTTGAGGCACCAAAATCTACTATCGTAACTTTATACAAAATATTCATTAAATAACAGTAGTGGGAGGCTGAAAAATATGACTTTTTTCAAAAGTCATCTTTGTAGTCGACAATTCAGCACTGAAGGTAACTTCTCAGTTGAATGCCAAAGGATGGTAAATTAAATGCACCAATCAGAGGAATGAAAAGCACCCAGTTACAGCGGACTGCAGTGATTGTGTTTCTTGTGGTGAATTCTTACAAAAAGAGACATCATATCATCTATATGTGATATTAAGAGAATGATTAATTGAAAAATTTTAATCACAATCATATAATCACACGTTAAACTGTCACTAAACTGTCACTGAATTACTCAGTTTTTATTATAGTTATTAGAAAAAAAAAATCAGCATCATAAAGTAGATTTTAGAGACCGTCATAAAGCGCTGCGTTAAGCTGTTTACATAATTTTAAAATATTTTTAAGAAAATGATATATTTAAATTAAGTAGAAATTTCAAAGTTCATAGGTATTTTAAGTGCATAACATTTACCAAGATGCTTTTTACAAACGTATATCGTCGGCATCTGATATATATATTGTCTGATGAAAAAAAAAACTGTATTACGTCACATAATGAGTAATAGCGAATTTCAGTTGTTTCGTTGGTTAACATTGTGTTTTGTGAACAGGTAAATTCAATTAAGGGTTCTCTTAAAGTAACACTAATTTCCCGTGTATAGCACATTTTTTTGAGCAGTAACAATTAAAATTGCGCTTTAAAATTAAAACTTTATCTTCATTGTTAAAAATTTGGGACCCGACTGCTCTTAAACCTGTTCAAAAATGAAAGTATTCAATTTATTAAATTCCACAATTAAAAAGAAAAAATAATCTATATTTGTTAAAATACTTAGCGTAATGTATCATTCAGGAAATTGGCCATTTAACACCAAGTTTAATCTTCACTGTTTAAATTACCTTTACTATAAACTGAATAATTTCAATCTTAGCAATATAGTAAATTTGCACACAAGTAACAATGCCCTTAAGTTCGAATTCTGAACTGATGGGATATACATAGAATGTCATATTTGACACCAATTTAAATGACTTCGACGTATCTGTGTGCATCTCGTATTTAGTGTATTTTACTACAAATACATATGAATTAAGAAATTACTCTTTACTCTCAGGCTATTAAACAGAACAAGAGGAGAGTATATTTTATTATTGTTATTATCAAACTCATTTCTTTTTGGTAAAAATAAAATTTCCATTTAAGCATTTGGTATCAAGCTAACTTTCTATGAACAATGAAATATTTTAATAAAATTCTGTATACATATAAACAATGATAGTTTCTAAAGAAATATACGAACCAAAGCAAGCTTTTCACTTTTTAATTTCAGTTCATATATTACAGTGTGTGTTAAAATGTAATTAAAACTTTTATAACTTGGTATTATAAGACTGGGAAACAGCATTACTTTTTTCCAATAGTTTTAGCATTTACGATTTTAATGTATGTGATAGTGTACTTAGTACCGATAACAAAACTAAGGGAATAATGATCCATGAGCGGAAGTTAGTGTCGACCGTGGCATTAATATATAACCCATTTGAATGAAAAATAATTTGTGACCCGATTACTGATATTACCTGAACTCGAGAGCAGTTTTAGGTAGCTTTCATTACAAAAAGTAAAAAGCTACCTATTGCAGCCGTCCGGAGGAAAGCATTTCCGGAAAATTTTGGTATATTTTCACCGATCATGACCCCCAGACCCCAAAACCACCCTCCTTTCAAATGTTGACATATATATATATATATATATATATATATATATATATATATATATATATATATATATATATATATATATAACCATATATACATATATATATATATATATATCTGATTTTTGTCATGCGATAACTAACGTATTTATGAACCGATATGAATGAAACTTGGTATGTACATAGTACATACAAATGTCTCGACCGAGTTCGTTGGTCAGCATCATTCGCCATTTTGTTTCAAAATGGGGGCCATTTTAAATTTTTAAAAAAATTTAAAATTAAAAATTAAATGCGAAAAAATTAAAAGTTGCAAAATATTTTTCTTTTACGTGTTAGAACTTAAAACAAAGATTCCAGAACACTTTTTATTTTGTCTATATCTCAAAAAATGATTGAGTTATAGCACTTTGAATTTTTCTTATGGCTGACATTTTGAAACGATCTGATTTTTGTCACGTGATAACACGCGTATTTATGAACCGATTTCACTGAAACTTGGTATGTACATAGTACATACAAATGTCTCGACCGAGTTCGTTGGTCAGCATAATCTGCCATTTTGTTTAAAAATGGCGGCCATTTTAATTTTTTTAAAAAATTTTAAATTAAAAATTAAATGCAAAAAAATTAAAAGTTGAAAAATATTTTTCTTTTACGTGTTAGAACTTAAAACAAAGATTCCAGAACACTTTTTATTTTGTCTATATCTTAAAAAATGATTGAGTTATAGCACTTTGAATTTTTCTTATGGCTGACATTTTGAAACGATCTGATTTTTGTCACGTGATAACACGCGTATTTATGAACCGATTTCACTGAAACTTGGAATGTACATAGTACATACAAATGTCTCGACCGAGTTCGTTGGTCAGCATAATCTGCCATTTTGTTTAAAAATGGCGGCCATTTTAAATTTTTTAAAAAATTTTAAATTAAAAATTAAATGCAAAAAAATTAAAAGTTGAAAAATATTTTTCTTTTACGTGTTAGAACTTAAAACAAAGATTCCAGAACACTTTTTATTTTGTCTATATCTTAAAAAATGATTGAGTTATAGCACTTTGAATTTTTCTTATGGCTGACATTTTGAAACGATCTGATTTTTGTCACGTGATAACACGCGTATTTATGAACCGATTTGAATGAAACTTGGTATGTACATAGTACATACAAATGTCTTGATCTAGTTCGTTGGTCAGCATCATCCGTCATTTTGTTATAAAATGGCGGCCATTTTAAATTTTTAAAAAAATTTAAAATTTAAAATTAAATGCGAAAAATTTAAAAGTTGAAAAATATTTTTCTTTTACGTATTAGAACTTAAAACAATGATTCCAGAACACTTTTTATTTTGTCTATATCTTACAAAATGATTGAGTTATAGCACTTTGAACTTTTCTTATGGCTTACATTTTGAAACGGTCTGATCTGAACGATCCACTATGTTGCTTTAAAATGGCATACACTTTATGATATCGTGGAATTTAGTGACTCTCCAAATCGCTTAAAATAAAACCAGATTGAATAAAAGATGACTAATTTCTAAAAATTCCTATTAATATTCAGTCTTGACAAAAATTGTATTCAATCTTATAAAATCACTAATTTTATAAGATTATTTCCACTAATTTGAGATTAGTATTTTTGAACAATGTAACTTACTTCAAAATAAATAAATAAATATATAAGTATATGAAAGCTACCTCTTCCTCCCGGCATTGCCGGAAGGACTTTTTTAATCGTTTTGGTATTCATTTCACATACTAAAATGCTTTGTTATGATGCAATGCCAACCCTCTCTTATCAACAGTTACTATCAATTAACAGTTTCATTATACAGGGTGAGCCATAAATATCGGAACAATAAGCTATCTCCTTAAATATTACCCCTAGACCCATACTTCCAATTGCAAAAATTCATAAAAAGGGGAAATTTTTGGTAAGATAAGTTGCAACTCCATGGGGCGGGGTCTATTTGAAAAAATACGAAAATTAAATTATTATATACTTCCCATAGGATAAATATTCCAATTAGGAAAAGTTTCTTTATCCAAAGACACAAAAAGTTGCATCTTCATATTTTCCAAACTCGCATAATTATAGCTGTTTAAATAATTCATCAGGTTTTAAAGGATTAGACACAAATTGAAATGCGTGCAATTCAAAAAAGAATGTTACTTTAACAGTTCTAAGAAACGTATAAGAAATCTATCTTTTGTGTTAGAATTTTGATTTTTTTTCTTTTTTGTTGTGATAGTTAGCCATATAATTTGCTAAGTAAATCACATTCTAAAATTTCTCATAAAATTTATAAAAATTTCATATGGTTAGTAGTGGTTTAAATGGGATAATTAAAAATCGTTATAACTCGAAACATTATTTATCGGATTTCAATTTCTTTCCATTTAATTAAAGATGAAAATCTAATTTTATTTTTGTTCCAGGGTTTTCGTTTTTCAATATTAATTTTAAAACTATTAAAAATATTTATTAAAAAAATAATAGAGCTTAAAAAAAATCATTTTTTCAATTTTTTTCAAATTTGCCGAAACAAAACGTAAAATAATAAAAAATGCCATGTTTCAAGTTTGTATTTTTTTTTCTTTAATAATTCTTAGCTTTTAATAATTTCCCCTTACCAATAAAGACAAAAAATAGAGGGGAAAAATCATTGTGCAGAAAAACAAAGTGTTATGTTTAAAGGTCCGTCAGATTTTTTTTTAAAGAATGCTTTTTCTAAGATGTTGATTAAGTCTTTTTTTTTAATTTAGCTCTCACAACTAGGCTTTTTATCGTCCTGGAAAGGCTGTTAAAAAATCTGTATTCTGGACCCATGTTGGGCCATGACCGAGATTTTACTTTTTACTGAAGATTTAACTGGCCGGGTCTAACGTATTTTTTATGCCAGATGGGACTGTTTCCTTCTTCATAGGCCTGCACTGGAGGAAATTTTCAATCTCGGTCTCGAACAATCCGTATTAAAATCACTTTCTCTGACCTACCTAATACGTGCATAAAATAGTTAACATTTGGTTCAACCACAATTTTTACGAAAACCACATAGATTTTAAAATCGATTTTATGAAAAAAAACTTTAAAATTCATTTTTAAAGTATTAAAATTCATTTCATATTTAATATGATTTATTTTTTGTCGGTCATTTATCTACACGTAGGATATAGGCCCAGGGGGAATGTCCTTCGTGGGGGTCTTTCTAAGGGAACCTAACCCGTATTTACGCAAGGTTCGAAGAAAACCACAACAACTCCGAACGGTTAGGCCGACAGCCGCGATTGGGTTCGAACCAAGCACCTGCCGTTTATCAGTTGAGAGGCCATTACCTCTCGGCCGCTGGTGGGACAATATAGTATATTATAAGGCTAAAAGATTAACCTTTAGCTTCCGGGGGGATTACCGTAGTCCCAAGAAAATAAATGTTGAAGAATACGGGGTTGGGATTATCGTTATCCCGAAAACTTCCACCCCTCCAACAGGCGGAAGAAGAAATCATTAAGGACCTTTCGCTCAATAGGGGTCCGAGTGAGTATCGAGCAAGGGAAATTTTGTAGGGAGGATGTTAATTATCCTAGGGAAATGCCGGGAAAAGAACTTGGCAAAAAAATAAACATTGTTTACGCAGACGACGTAAAGCTGTGTCTACCTCAGTTGCTGCAAGATTCTTAGATAGTTCTTGCTTGTGAGACATAATAATGAATAGATTATATTCAGCAAGTAGTTTTAGAGATTTAGAGTTGCTAATTTTGACTACACTTTTGCTCTTAGAATGTAAAATGAAGCATTATTATTTTTTTCTTACTAATGCACTAAATATTAGAAATTACGTGCGTAATTTTACACACTGAATTGAAAAAAAAAAATCAAATGTTTATACTTATTATTATATTTACGGAACTTATGATTGTTCTCAAGCCCAAAGGAGTTAGTTTTTGAGGCTTTTCTGAATTCGTTTTTATTATTCAAAAACATACGAAATTGTTAACATATGAAACATATGAACGAGACGTGAAATTCTTAATAAAAATTATATAATAGAATGGCGTTTTCAATTTATTTAATAAAGGCAAAAACATTTCAGAAAATAATGTTAAAGTTGGCGTTTTGACCAAAATTTCCGAGCGTGAAATTTAGGGAAAGGTGGGAATTTGCTGGTTGTATTTTTGTTTCGGTAATGTCAATAAGTAATTTATTTATAACAAAAACAAAATGGAAAAACTGAATTCGATTCCTAATTCTATCAAAATCCTATCCTGCCAGGTCTGCCAATTTTATGCCGACACGTTAAGAATTATTCAGAAAGTTTCACATTAGAAACCAGCTTGATTCGATGGTCGGTAAACGGAAAAAAAAGTGACCGGAAAAAAGTTATCGGAAAAAAGTGACATAAACTACAAAAGCGGAAAAAAGTGACAAGGAAAAAAAGTTACCTGAAAAAAAGTGACAAGGAATTGATTTTGGGGATTCATTTGTTAAGTATGAAAGGGGCATCGAGGGGGGGGGGCTCATAATTTAGGTAAATGGGTTTTTCATGCTGAATTAACTGTTTTGGTTCAATTTTTGGATATACGTTCATCCTGAAAAGACGCTTGCCTGATTAGTTTTGGGAAGGGACGATTAACCCAACCCCCATCCGTCCTGAATTAGATCAATGGGTTTTTACGCAGAATTATCCAACGTGTGTCAAATTTGCATATAGGATCTTTTCCATAAGGCTTATGTATAGTATAAAATGCGTGAAGAGATTCTAGGAGTTTAAGGGATAAGTATAGAGGGGGAACGGAGGATAACCTTTCTTAAATTAAATTAATGTTTTTTTACGCATAATTATCCGATTTGCTTAAAATTTTGGACATAAGTTCATTATGACAAGACGTATCTTAGATTAGTTATGGGTTCTTCTGCTTATAAAGGGGGGTGGGAACGATCAATTCTCCCCCTCAAACTAGATAAATATGTTTTTATGCAGAATTATCCCATGTATTTCAATTTTAAATATAGGTTCTTTCTGGTAAGGTGAATTCCGGAAGAGTTTTAAGGATTTAATGGCTAAGTATAAAGGGGAGATAGAGAAAACCCCTCTTAAATTAAATAAATGGCCTTTTTATGCAGAATTATCTGATTTGCTTTGAATTTTGGACATGGGTTCATTATGATAAGACATATTTCTGATTAGTTATGGGGTTCTATTGGTAATTAAAAAGGAGAGCGGGTGATTACTATATCCACCTTAAATTAGATTTAAAAAAATTATGCACACTTATCCGATGTACTTCAAATTTCGGATATAGGATCTTTCTCATAAAGTGAATTCCTGAATAGTTTTATGGGTTTAATGGCTATGTATAGAGGGGGAACGGGGGATAAACCCCCTTAAATTAAATAAATGTTTTTTTACGCAGAATCATCCGATTTGCTTAAAATTTTGGATGTATATTCATTATAAGAAGGCGAATCTCAGATTAATTATGGGGTTCTTTTGATAATTAAATAGGGGAAGCGGGCGATTAATCCTCCACTCTTTAAATAAAATAAATTGTTTTCTTTCTTTCACAACTATTCAACGTATTTCAAATTTTGTATATAGGTTCTTCCTGATAAAGTGAATCCCTGAATAGTTTTAAGGGTTTAATGGCTAAGTATAGAGCGATGAACGGGGTATAACCCACAATTAATCAGGACTTCGCCTTATCATAATGAACGCCCAATCAAAATTTGAATCAAATTAGATAATTCCAGATAAAAGCCATTTATTAAATCAGATAAAAGCCATTTATTAATTTAAGGGGGATCATCCGTTCCCCCAGTGTTTACTTAGCCAATAAACCTTTAAAATTATTCCGGGATTCACTTTATGAGAAAGAACATATATCCAAAATATGAAATATATCGGATAAGTGAGCATAAAAAACAATTTATCTAATTTAAGGGGGGGGGGAATAATCACCCGCCACAATTTTTAATTGCCAAAATAACCCCATATGTAATCAGGGATACGCCTTAACATAATGGTTCTATAATCCAAAATTTGAAGCAAATCTGATAATTCTGCGTAAAAAGTAATTTAATTTAAGGTGGGTTATATTCTATTCCCCTTCTATACTTAGATATTAAATCCTTAAAACTATTCAGGGATCCACCTTATCAGAAAGAACCTATATTTAAAATTTGAAATACATGGGATAATTCTACATAAAAACCTATTTTTCTAGTTTAAGGGGGATATAATTGCTCGCCCCCCTTTATAATAAACAGAAGAACCCCATAACTAATCAGAAATACGTCTTATCATAATGAACCTATGTCCAAAATTCTAAGCAAATCGGATAATTATGCGTAAAAAGTTATTAATTTAATTTTAGAAAGGTTATCCCCCGTTCCTCTCTATACTTAATCATTAGAAATCCTAAATCTCTTCCGGCATTATATACAATATATAAGCCTTATCGAAAAGAATCTATATGCAAATTTGAGTCACATTGGACAATTCTGCATAAAAACCCATTCATCTAATTGAGGACGGATGGGGGGGAGGGGAGTAATCGTACCTTCCCAAAACTAATCAGGCAAGCGTCTTTTCAGGATAAACGTATATCCAAAAATTGAACCAAAACAGTTAATTCAGCATGAAAAACCCATTTATCTAAACTATGAGCCCCCTCCCCGATCCCCCTTTCATACTTAAGCAATGAATCCCCAAAATCAATAATAAATCCCCAAAATCAATTCTTTGTCACTTTTTTTCCCGGTAACTTTTTTCCTTGTCACCTTTTCCCGCGTCACTTTTTTCCGTGTCACTTTTTTTCCGCTTTTGTAGTTTGTCACTTTTTTCTGATAACTTTTTTTCCGGTCACTTTTTTTCCTAGATTCCTATGGTCACAGCCTACTAAAAAGTCATGCGCAACTTTACCTTTTGCATAAATGAGAATGGAATTATACATTATCTGCTTCAGAAAATTGTCGAATTCTAGAATTATTTATTATTTCTAAATAACTTATTCACCGTCAAATTCAAATGAAATAATTTTTATTTATGGAAACCATAATAAAGATTGCATTAATAATTTCTTAGTTATTTTTCATCTGACTCCGAAAAGAAAAAGAAGTTCTCAATTTAGCACTTTTTTGTTGTTGTTATCGTTTTGTACGCTTATCAATTACTTCGAAACTATTCGACTGATTCATGTGCCTTTTTTTTTGTGTGTGTGTGTGTGTCATTGAAAGATTATTCTCTGCAATTGGTCAAGGACTGAATTTAAATTTCATGAAAATTGCTGCAGGGCTTTTTTTAGAAATTTAATAACAATACAAATAAATAAATTAAAATAAATAAACTCATTTAAAATATTTAATTTTTAGCGATTTTGATCAAATAAAGTAGCTCTATCTTCTTCTTCTTTATTTTGTTTGTTTGCTAGAATGTTGCAGCCACAAAGTTTGTAATAATTATTATTATTTATATAGCTATTATTCTCGAATGAAACAAGGGAAAACAAAAAATAATGATTTAATTATTAAAAACTTTCATGGCGAAACAATTGTTAAAAAATATAATAAATAATAATATAATTAAATTAAAAGTAAAAGCAAAAAGTATAATTAATAATAATAATAATAAAGTCTAAAAAATTGGAAAGAGTTTTGAATTTCTTCGAAATTTTCTGCGGTACACTCGTTTAATTTGAAGAATCATATTTCTATGGTGGTGGGATTGTTACTCTAACACAGAATGGTTCAAAAGTCTGAATTTCATATAAATTAAAATAATTAACGTCTTTTTTTACCTTCATTGGTAAATTTTGTTTAAAAAGCTAACTTTTACAGCTTCTTTCACAGTGTCTTGCCTTTACGGAAAAATAGAAAATACTATATAATCTCTTTGTTTCTAAATAAAAATACCATAAATTTCATAAATATGTATCTATATTATAAAAGCGAAACGTACCTGTGCGTAACGCATACGTAATTTTGCCAATGCCAACACTTTCCCATGCAATTTCGGTTTTGCAATGTTCACTACAACAAATTTTTACACTTCTAACCATCGCACATTTTAAATTTTTATACTGTTGTATAGAAAGAAAAATGTACTTTTAAGTGCAATTTGTTTGAAAACACTATCTCAATTTATTTTTGAGATATTAATTTTTTTATAGTTTTTAGTACCACTTTTGTAATTGTGGCAACAGAATCACTCCATTTTCTCTTGAAATTGAAAAAAAAAAAAAAAAAAAAAAAAAAAAAAAGGAGAGAAAAGAAAAGAAAAGAAATTAAAATACGCAGCGCTTTTCCATGCAATTTCGGTTTTGCAATTTTCGATTTTGCAAATTCTACACTTCTAAGTATCGCACATTTTAAATTTTTACACATTGTATAGAGAAAAAAATGTACTTTTAAATTCGTACTTTTTTCCCCCAGCTCCACACTTAATTCGCAGAAAAAAGAAATTCGTATGGGTGCTTTTTAGATGTAAGAGATTAAAGTAAAATGTTACAGAACTACATACTATATGGCTATTAATGGCCGGACACTTTCAATTATAGACATTTTGTCGAATATAAAATAAAAACATATTTATAGGATCCTTCTGAAAATCCAGGATGACAAAGACGATGTTTGACCTCATATTTATGAATGCCCATTTCATAAGAAGGAAACTTAGGGAGCCGATAGGAAAAAAAAAAAAAAAACCATAGAAAAACTATAATATTTGGAAACCCTCTTTACATTAAATTATACGAAACGATCTGTCGATGCAGAGTAGAAATATATGGATATTGTACAACATTTCTACTGATTTTTGCATAAATAGAGAGTATAATAAGGGAAATATACATTTTTTTTAAGTGCAAAAAAACCGTGATAGATTCGGAGTTTTTAGACACTCCGCTCCCCTCACAGAAGAACAAGGGGAAAATAGACAGTTCGTTCAGCTTTTACGTTCAGCTTTTTATGAAATTTGGGGTATTTTTATATAAAATGATAATGTCCCGTTGTACAGTTTTATGAGGAAGATAATCATAGCTTATTTACTCCCCCCTTCTGAAAAGCGGGAGATAAGCAAATTAACAGAAACTCATCTGATCTGTTATTTATAAACTTAGAAAACATTCTGACAATGTTATCTTCTAAAGCCGTGATAGATTTGAAGTTTGAAGACCTCCCCGTTTCCCACCAACATACACAGAAGAACAAGGGAGACTGAATTAAATATATATATATAGTACCCAGTGTTTATACATAGATGCCAACATCTCTTAATTATTCCGGAGTCTGATCAAACATTTGCATGCAAAAACCAGAAAAAACATTAAAGAAAATGTGTTTACTTTCTACGATGTAAATCTTTGATTTCATCCTTAAATTTTTGGTCAAATAAAATTTCCGGTTGAAAACATGCTCATCTTGTATCAGACTCCGGAATAAATTAAGAGGTGTTGGCATCTATGGTTTATATTCTAATTCTCCATATCTTACAAAAATTGATCATTATGACAATGAGAGGTTTTGAGATAACTTTTAAAGCCCTTTCTTCTTCCCTCCCTCAGCCTCGGCAGAGCAAGAACGTCAAAATTTCAAAAAATCATCTTATTCTAGTATTTATATTCTAAGATAAACCAAGTGTATTATTATTGGACTCATTTAAATATGATGTGATTTTAAATATGTTAGCTTTTTTTATGGATGCGCTTTAGTCAAAGCGCTTTTTTCCGTTTTATTTATTTATTTTTTTTAATTATTTTTTTATTTTTTTAAACCACGAAAATACAAACGGAAGCGCCAGATAGCTTTGATTGTCTCTTTTTATAGTAATACAAGAGGACTGTATCTATTTATCAATTTTTAACCCTTTCAGGGGCAAGGTATTTATGTTCAAAAAATGCTTAATTAATTTATTAACTCTGAAATTTACAAATTTATTTGAAAATAACTAAAAGCTCTTTTTCACATATACTATGAAATTCAAACTGTAATAAACAAAATTACTGGTACCACTTGGTATTTTGGGCATAAAAAGTAACAGTTAGCAGACTGCAAACGGCGGAAGGGTTGAAAGCCATTGAAGAAATTTTAACACCAAAATCTTCTTCTCTGCTGTGTTGACAGAATTTTCATATCCAGACTTCATCCAATATTTCTTTATAGTAATATTCGGTTAATTATTTTACAGATTAAATTAAAGTACAGTAGAACCCCGATAATCCGGATCGGGTTTTTCGCTTTTTTTTCAAGTATGAGAAGCGATTGGCTAATTTCTTTAACATTAACTTGTTGCATCGTCGTATTCTGAATAATAAAACAAAAACTTTTTCGCCAATCGCTTCTGAAAGATGAAAAAAAAAAAAAATGAAAAAACCGATCCGGATTATCGGGGTTCTACTTAGTACTATTCGTAAATATTCGTTTTAGTTATAGTTAAAAACGAAGACCTTAATAGGAAACATAAATTACGTTAGATATCTCTTTATTATTTGTTACTGTATTGTTTAACGATTCCTTATATGTTAATTTCTAATTTTTTTTTTTATCGTGAAATTTCTTTTTCTGTTTTAATTTAAATCGTTGAAATAAAATTAACAATGATTCTTAAGGAAATCACTTATGCGTTATTTAAATATTTGAAAATTTAGCACTTTTTAAAATAATGTATTTTTGTATTACCATATATACTTATAGTAATTTTGCCTATAACAAACCTTCATTTTTAGATTATACCCTTCAAGAAACCAAATGCTATTAAAACATTCAATAAACATCCATCAAGTTTTCTAATTATTTTTTAAAACGACCGCTCAATTACCACTAATATATGTTTTATTTAATGACACGCACTTCACAGAAAAAGATCATTTTTATCATTATAAATTACATCTTTTCAACGAACCTAAAGCATTACTTTCGATTCCGACAAGTAAACAGAAATAACTTTCTCTTAGGGAAGAAAATTCCCTTACCTTCTCACAAACGTGTAAATCATTAACACATGTTCCAAATGATAGCAGCATTTTCTGGTCACCTGCGGTGAAGGGTCATTAAGATAGGGGGATGAAATCGCGTCAGTTCTCCCGTTGTAAAAGGATATTTTAGATTTCACTGTCCCGAAAGCTAAAGGTTAAATACAATAAAACCAGTGAAAAAAATCTGCCTAATACGGAATTCTGTCTTAAATGCAAAATGTGTTGATCCATGCAAAATAAATACAACAATACCCGAGAAAGAAATAAACTCCATTTACACGTCCTATGAAGGGCATTTTTGTCTATAACGCATTTTTTCTTTCCTGTGTGATTCCGTTTTAAAAGGTTTTATTGTATAACATTTTCAAAGTCTCCAACACATGGGATATAGATTAACGATATTAAAATATAAGTGAAATATTTACATACAAACAGAAATTTATTGATAAAATACATATATCAGAGTCTTTGGCGCTTCTTTAATAATAAAAGTATAAATATAAAAAACGAAAAGCTATAATAAGTATTTTTGGCCAAAGATCCTCCATACGAAACAATTTTTAAACACATCGAAGTAAAACACTATGTAGAAATTCACGGCTGAGCCAGGCTATATTTAAACTTTTTTTTTCAGGCCGTTCCGGGGTATGATTTTAACATTTTTCCAGGCCGGGCCGATTTTTTTCCTACGGGTCGGTTTGGGACCGGACCTAGATATTTCGATCCATGCAGACCTCCAGTGCAGATTACCAACATATTTCTAAAACAAGTTTAGATTTAAATCAATACGCTTCTTTATTATGTGCAAATAAGAGGCAATGTCTTATACCGACATTTAATAACAGACAATTTGTGGAGGATCCCTTATTTGTTTTCAAATTGACTCAAAAACTCTTCGTTTACAGGCTTGGTAAAATGGTGTAAAACACGAATTTTGGAGAATTTTAGATTTTAATATCTCTGTCAGGTTTTCAGATAGGGAGATGAAATTTTTTTTGTTCAAATTAGGAATGGATAAGAAATAATTTCTTAATTGGGAATTTTGCCCTTCGGGGGTCGTATAAAAATTTAATTTTCGTATTTTTGAAGCAGACCCCCCGATGGAGTTGCAACTTATCTTATCAGAAATTTCACCTTTTTATGATTTTTTGCAATTGGAAGTATGGGTCTAGGAGTAATATTTAAGAAGATAGCCTATTGTTTCGATATTTATGACTCACCCTGTATATGCCTTCTAATCTAAGACATACATACTAAAATCTTATATGTTGAAATTGTTTGGTAAAATTTATCACTATCCGCATTCTGGAATATAATAAGTAAATGGTGGCATCCGTCAAAGTTATTACTGCGTTGGTGTAATGTGTGAAAACAATAGATTTTTTTTTGGTTTACTACCAATATCTATTATGACCAACAATTTAGGTAAAATAACTAAACCACGTGAAGTAATGAGAATGTAACCAAACCGTACTTCTTATAAAAAAATAACCCTACAAAAAAGTATTTCATTAAACTTTATTCATTTAAAATTAAAATTCTCATTCTAAAATCATTTTATTTCCCTTACTTTTGAACGTTTCCCTTACCTTGTAATATTTTCTTTCAGACGGAGCATTTCGTTTATTTTAAAATGATAAAAGTAGTTTTAATATTTGTACTTCTGGAAAAAAAAATCATCTGGAATGTTCCACAACCTTCTACAACATTCTATTTCCGATGTCATTTCCTATTTCTAGCCACGCCGTTACCAATCAGATTTAAATCAATTTTATATGTAATTAAAAATATGGTAGCACTTTACCTTTTTTGGCATCGTATTTTAAAATATCTATAAAATTAATAGCGTTTTTTTCTACACTGTAAAACATTTGGGGTAACGTTACTCCATAAAATTGTTGGCAGCTACGATTTACACTTCACTGAGTAATTTTTCACTTACATAATGGTGAAATAAAAACTTTGCTATTAAATTATGAAGCTTAGAAATTATGCTTAAATTTTGAACACCAGTGTATATACTACATACACTGGTGTCCAAAATTTAAGCATAATTGGTAATTAAGTAATTATTTTTAAGTAATGAAAGAATTATGAATCGGAATGTGCTGAAACTCCAAGTGTGTAAACAAAATAGTACGCGTCACATATTTTCGCGAAGAGTTTTCCCCGAAATCGAACAGGGGACCGTCAACAAATTGAAAAAGAACGAAGATCTTTTGGATAACCCTGTCAAAACTAATGTAGCAAAAGCGTTCAAACTGCACATTATGATTAATTGGCTTATTGTAATGTACTGTGTTAATTTTTACAAGGACAGCATGTATACTCGTAGAGAAATTAAGGTTTTTATAAAAACAGTTCTAAGTTTTTTGCTTAAAATTTGCAGAGTTCTTAATATAAAATAGTGTTCTTTTTTGAAAAAATGACAAACATCATTGTACACAATACCCTGTCATCAGAATTAAAAAATAATAAAAATTGTATGACAAATGAGCAGGTTTACTAAATAATTTTTTACTGCGCATGCGTGAACGCTATTAAAATTTCATTTGCATATTATGTTAGTTAAATGTATAGAGCAACTTTTGTGAAAATCTCAAAAACATAGCTTAAAAATTCTGAAAATTATCGTTGATAGAATGAGATCAAAATCCTTTATTCCCTAAATGAAGCAAAAAGATGAGGGGCTGTATCCATATTCCATTATTTAGTGCCTACACAATATTGCACGTACAACTATGTTTAGGTAAAACCCCTGATTTTTTTGCTTCCTTTAGGAATAACGGATTTTGAGTTGATTCTATTGGCTCCCATTTTCAGAATTTTCAAGCTATGTTTTTGAAACGTTTACAGAAGTTGCTCTATATATTTAGCTAACACAATATGCAAATGACATTTTGATATCGTTGACGCATGCGCAATGAAAAATTATTTACTAAACGTACTCATTTTTCAAACAATTTTTATTATTTTTAAATTCTGATGACAGGGTATTGTGTACAATGATGTTTTTCATATTTTCAGAAAAGAACATTATTTTATAATAAGAACTCTGCAAATTATAAGCAAAAAACTTGGAAAAATTTAGGACTGTTTTTATAAAAACCTTAATTTCTCTACGAGTATACATGCTATCCTTGTAAAAATTAACACAGTACATTACAATAAGCCAATTAATCATAATGTGCAGTTTGAACGCTTTTGCTACATTAGTTTTGACAGGGTTATACAAAAGATCTTCGTTCTTTTTCAATTTGTTGACGGTCCCCTGTTCGATTTCGGGGAAAACTCTTCGCGAAAATATGTGACGCGTACTATTTTGTTTACACACCTGGAGTTTCAGCACATTCCGATTCATATTTCTTTCATTACGTAAAAATAATTACTTAATTACCAATTATGCTTAAATTTTGGACACCAGTGTATTTGTATAGGTAGAAATAAATTTTGTTACAATAGTATATCTTGTCGAAATTTTAAAATCAATTTGTTAACATTAATTGCAGTTTGCATGATATTCTATTAACAATTAGACATTTTAATAAAACATACTGAAATTCTTTAGAACTTCAAGTTTTTTAATTCACTAAGAGGACAAAACTTCTTTTCTCTGTTTTTCCCGTTTTCTTCAAATATATATATAAAAAAGATCTATCCAAATGTGTTAATATTTCATGAAAATGTATGTACAATATCTAGAATATTTTCTTCTTTGCTGATATTTTTTTCTATCAATATTTTATTTCGCATTTGGAATGGCAAAATCGTGAAAGAATTGGTACGTACATATATTACAGAGCTCTTGTAGAGTTGAATGTAGGAGAATTCAATATTCATGTCACATACTTTCGCAATATGTCTGAAGCTCACAAGAGACGAAAATTTATTTATTTCCATTTTTACGCTTTATATCTGTCTGTTTTAGTCAAATAATTTTCGAAATACAATGTTTCATCAAATACGGGAGTTTTTCATCCACGTTTCATAAATTAAACCATTTGCAATGAATAACTCGTTATGTTGACTACGGATTTTGTAAGAATGAGTTGTCATATTTCGTAGTATTTGTGTTCTCATTTAATGATAGTAAAAAATGCAAATTACAAAAAAATTAGAAAAGTCCAAAAATAATATGATAATAATTTACCTTTTGTTTGAGTTTAAGGATCGCACTTAAAGTTAAACAGTATTCTTAGAAAAATAACTTTTTATTCAGGCATTGTAAAAAGAATACCGTATTTTTTTTTAACTTTCTAGCTCTTTAAATCAAATTATAATACAAAAGCATTAAGTACTATACCACATATAATTAAATCTACATTTAGTGTTTGCTATTGGTTGAGGAAATTATCTGTTGCGTTTATGTGTTAAAAAATAAGAATTAAATCGAAATATTTTCTAATATCTGTGAATTTTATCGATTACATATTTTCTTACATAGGGACATATTTTGTATCATGATTCCGCCTCAATACATATATTATCATTATTTTATTCTATCAACATACACATTTAATACCTTGATGCACAAATAAATCTATGCTCTAAGCTCTTTTCTATGCCTATTATCCCTGTTCCATATAAATTCGCAGTGTATTTCATCACAGGTTTTGCAATCAATTCGTTTCTTGTAAATTATATTTAAATTGTTTATTTTTTTTCTAAACATCACCAAATGGCAGTCTTTGAATTTTTACCTTAAAAGATAAAACATAAAAATCCATGCATATTACTACTATTATTTCGTTTAGAATAGCAATGCATTTTATAATAGATTTTTCAATCAACTTTTTTTTAAACTACTAGGGGGGCCCCGCCCCCTTGCTCGCTCTGCTCGCCAACCCCCCGCGTAATCGCGATTCCAAATTATTGTCTACCCCTGCTTGCTGCGCTCGCCAATAACCCATGGTATGAATAAGCAGTTGCAGACCTTTCAAATGATGTGTCACACGACTGGTGTTGTAAAGAAATTAAAAATGTGCCCCCCTGGGGGCATAGTGGGAGGCGACACAAAAGACATCCATAATATAAATAAGCAGCTGCAGACCTCTCAAATGATGTCACACGACTGGTGTTGTAAAGAAATTAAAAATGTGCCCCCCTGGGGGGCAGAATGGGGGTGACACACAAGACATCCATAAAATGAATAAACAGTTGCAGACCTTTTAAATGATGTGTCACACAATTGGTGTTGTAAAGAAATTACAAAATGCGCCCCCTCTGAGGGTAGAGGGGGGGGTTACACACAAGGTATCCATAATATGAATAAGCAGTTGCAGACCTCTCAAATGATGTGTCACACAATTGGAGTTGTAAAGAAATTAAAATGTGCCCCCCTGGGGGGCAGAGTGGGGGATGACACACAATACATCCATAATATGAATAAACAGTTGCAGACCTTTCAAATGATGTGTCACTCAACTGGTGTTGTAAAGAAATTAAAACTGTGACCGCCCCCCCCCCTGGGGAGAGCAGAGTGTGGGGGTGACACACAAGACATCCATAATATGAATAAGCAGTTGCAGACCTTTCAAATCTTGTGTAACACGACTGGTGTTGTAAAGAAAATAAAAATGTGTCCCCGCTGGGGAGCAGAATGGGGGATAACACACAAGACATCCATTATATGAATAAACAGTTGCAAACCTCTCAAATGATGTATCAAACGACTGGTGTTGTAAAGAAATTAAAAATTTGGTGAAATATTACAGTTATCGCCAAGTTGGCGTCACTTTTTACAACTAATTTTGGTCGCCAAATTTGGCGATATATCGCCAAGTTGGCGACAAACTTGGCGATTGTTGGCGATGGTAACCTTTCCTCTCTTTATGGTAACCCATATGGCGATGCACAGACGGAGCCCTTTCCTGATTGATCTATTCGACTCATGGAAGGAGTGGACAACCCGGATTCGTTAGTTCCGGAAATCTTCCACATCAGCATCATTCCAGGAGTCATTCCTTTTAAGGCTAGTTTTTTTTTACTATAGAAGGATTATTAAACTGTTAAATTTTTCGATTAAACAACGCTAAATGGAAGTCTTTGAATTAAACTTTGAAAGTTTTGCAATAAGTTTGTTTCTTGCAAATTATCTTTAAACTGTTTATTTATTTTTTTTAATTACTAAATAGCAGTCTTTCAGTTTTTGCCTTGATCGATAAAACTTAAACATTCATCAACATCTGTCAAATACTTCATGGAAACAAATGTAAAATTTCTAGAATGTATCCATTATTTTCCTATCATTATCGCATTTTGCACAATGAGAAGGGCATAGATATTTTCTTTAAAGTGTGCATAGTTCCCAAGCGCTTTTATACTGTTCTTTACAGCATGGTTTAGTATTCGTGTCACGTTTTTTAATCGGTTGTATTGTATAATTCACACCCAATTCCAATGCAAACCGTGTTTAATCCATATAGACATCTTTCAAGCAATGCTTTATGTACTAATTCATTTGTTTACATTTATATTTTTCCATATATCTGTAATGTGAAATATATTTTGAAATGAGATGCGAACAAAGTTTCATCAATATGCACGTTTTTCTGCATTAATTTAGTTCTTATATGATTAAAATGTATACATCTTTATTGTAGAAAATATTTAAAAGCAATGAGGACAATATTTAATTAGTGCGGACGTTTTTCAGCACTGAAAAACATTTGTGTAACGTTATCCCGTAAAATGGGTGGCAGCCTAGCTGCCTCCAATTTTATGTAGTAATTATTTTCATTTATATAAGGGTGTATTACTGGTGTTATATTACAGTTTATACTGGTTATATTGGTTAAAGTACTCTATGAAATTCGAGGTAGCAAGGCTGCCACTAAATTTATGGAGTAACGTTACACAAATGTTTTACAGTGAAGCACCGTTATTATGCATTAGTTTATTTCTTTACATTGGTAATTTTTTTCTGCCTGTATTGCAGAATGCAAAAAGCATCTTCAAAAGTATTACCCCGTTTTAAAGATGTATTATAACAGTTTAAATTATAAAAAATGTTATAAAACGATGTAAAGTAATACATTTTTTCTTACAAATGTTCAATATGTGCGCCTTTAGTTATAAGGAAAGTATCTAAGAAAAGTTAAACTCTTCCCTCACTTCGGTTAACAACTCCGAAGTAATGAAAGCTATGCATTTCTGTATCTCAAGTCTGAGAAATAATAAGGTTGCAGCAGAACATATACACGATCTTTTAAAAAGTCCAATCTAAGTTGTTTTTTTTTTTGGTAGTGTATGGTCTTAAATCTTCAGCCTAGATATAAGAACGCTCTGGAGATGCGATTTATGCAAATTCAAGCATGCAAACAACAAAACAGTACTGGTATCTGTGCTTATCAAAAATCGTTTCAGTTCATCTTTATTTATGACTTTTAAATAACACTCTACAACACTTGCAGTTGATATTATGAAAATTTATGCATGGGAATTATTCATTTACGGACGCCTTGTATTTTGAAATGCAATGCAAACAAATTTTAATCAGTCGAAAAGTTTTACTTTAAGTTTTTATATTTTTTCGCTATTAAAGATTTAATAATTAAGAAAAATATTTTTATATTTGTATTTCACTCAACAACGATAAAAAAATAAAAACTTAGAACAGCCGAAAGACTTTATATTTTTATGATATTTTATAAGATTTTTATTAATTAAGAAATATATTGTCAAGTTTATATTTTCACTCCGCAACGTTAAAAAGAAAAAATACTTAAGACAGTCGAAAACTATTTTTTTTTATTATTTTGATATTAAAGATAGTATTCAATAAAATTCAATGATATTATTTGTAATCATTTTTATTGTTTAAAAAGACAGATTGATAACATAAAAACACTATAAGCATTTTTATTTGCTTTCTACATAAATGAAATTCTCATAAAGAAGTAGCAAATATTAGCAGCACATATACAATACTCAGTTTGATATAATTGTGCATAGTTGGTTGGAAAATTGTTAATAAGCTGGGCAAAATATTTTAGCAGATAATGATCTGAAAAACAAAAAGTAAATGGTAAGAATGAAAGAAATTACAGCTACTTTTCTTGACATTCTTTAAATTTGAATAATTATTTTGTTAAAATATCAAATTGTATATATAATAACACAAGACAGAACTTAAATATAATAAAATATTTTGCAAAAATCTTTAGCAATATTATCAATAATTTAAAAAAAAATATTCTAAATTTATTTTCACGCTTTTGAATCTCTTACAGACCGTACGTACAGACATAGACAAAAAGTGTTACACAATTTCAATTTGTTTTTCTTATAAATTATTTCCAAAGACAGTTACTTCTCAAAGAAAAAAAAATAATATTTTCCTCAAGAGAAGAATTTTCATCAACGTATATCAGAATACTCGTAGAAAATAAATGTAATACTTCAAGAACATATTCCTCTTTATTGATATTATTCCTATCATAGTATTGTATCTCACATTCTGAGGAACAAGCTCAGAGAAGGAAAGCCGTCTTCTTCACAAGGTGCATATATTACTCGAGCTTCATATTGTTGCTGGGTATTTAATATTCATGTCACATGTTTCTTCAATATATTTGATTCATAAAGGATGGGGAAATATATTTCTTTAAATTTATATCCTTGGCATCTTTCATTTTGTGAAATGTTTTCAAAATAAATATCAGTCAAAATATCTAATCAAAATAGAAGTATTCGAAAAAAAATAGTATACGTTAAAATCACAACCAAATGAAGAGAGTTTTATATTAAGATTTTTTAATACTTTGACAGGAAAATGTTACTAAAAATCGAAATATTTTTTTTTTTGCATAAATTGAAGAATTTATTAGTAAGAAATATTGTTATTTGCAATTCCTTGAAGCTCTGAAAAATGAAAAATGATATTTATTAAGACACTGTAAGTGGTATATAATTTCTACTATAAAAATGTTCAATTTTATATAATGTACATTTTTTTTTTTTACTTTTTGAATTATTGAGAGAGGTTGACCTGCTTTACTGACCTGACTAGGTTTTTATTTTTTGTGCACAGTTGGTCAGTTGACTGGAAAACTGTTTATTAGCTGGGTAAAACATTTTAGCAGATAATGCTCTGGAAAATAAAAAATAGATGGTAAGAATTAGAGAAATTACAACTAATTTTCTTGAAACTCTTCAAATCTGAATATTTATTTCGTTAAAATATCAAATTGTTTATATAATAACACAAGACAGAACTCAAATATAACAAAATATTTTGCAAAAATCATTTAGCAACATTATGTAATTACAAAAATACATATATTCTAAATTTATTCGCTTCTAAAATTTTTATGTACAGATTAGAGAAAAAATGCTACACTAGAAGTAATTTAAATTTGTTTCTCTAATAAAATATTTCCAAAGAATATTATGTCTCCAAAAATAATGCAAAAACTTTTAATCTATTCCTCAGGGGAAGAATTTTCATCTACATATGTCACAATACTCGTATAAAATAAATGTAATATTTCAAGAACATATTCCTCTTTATAGATATTATTCCTAGCATAGTATTGTATCTCACATTCTGAGAAGCAAGCTCACAGAATAAAATCCGTCTTCTTCACAAGGTGCATATATTACTCGCCTTCAGATTGTTGCTGGCTATTTAATATTCATGTCACATGTTTTTTTAATTTATTTGTTTCTTAAAGGATGGAGAAATATACTTCTTAAAATTATATCCCTGGTATCTTACATTTTGTGAAATATTTTCAAAATAAATTTCAGTCAATATTTAATAAAAATGGAAGTATTTGAAAAAAAACTTGGATACATTAAAATCACAACCAGTGAAGAAAATTTTAGGCTAACTTAATATTTCGTAATATTTTGACAGGCTTACGACAGCTTTGTACATTTGCTTAGTATAAATGAAAGTATTTATTAATAATAAATAAAATCGATTTTTAATTACTTGAAACTCTGAGAAATACATTATCATATTTATATTTTCAATTAGAAACGACAAAGAGAAAAAAAATCTTAGAACAGTCGAATTTTTTTCTGAATCCTTTATATTTTTTTTAATATCAAAGACAGTCATTAGTAACATCGAATGATATTATTTAATTTTTTTATCTTTGAAAAGAAATATTGATAACATAAGAATAGTATAAGCGGAACAGAATTTTTATTTTCTTTCAATTTAAATAAAAGTTTCATAAATAAGTAGTAAATATTGACAGCCTTTGTACGAGTAAATAGCTCTATATTTATTGTTCTCAGTAAGCTAGGCTATTTATAAGTTGGGTAAAATATCTTAGCAGATATCGATTTAAAAAATAAAGACTAAATGGTAAGAATTCAAGGAATTAGAGCTAGTTTTTTTTAAACTCCTCAAATTTGAATTTTTATTTTGTTAAATTATCGATGTGCTTTTATAATTAACACAGGATTGAGCTTAAATATATTAAAATATTTTGTACAAATCATTTAACAACATTATCTAACAATAAAAAAATTTCTAAATTCTTTTACTTTAAATTTTTTTTACGTGCAGAAATAGACAAAAAGTATTACACGAGAAGTAAATTAATTTTTTTTCTTGTAAGTTATTAAAAAAAAAAATATATTATTTCTCCAAAAACAAATTCAAAACTTTTAAAATTTTCCTCTGGGGAAGAAGTTTCCTCTACACATGTCAGAATACTCGTATAAAATAAATATAATACTTCCAGAACATTTTCCTCTTTACTGATATTATTCCTATTGTAGTATTATATCTTACATTCTGAGGAGCAAGATCGCAGAAAAATAGGCGTCTTCTTCACAAGGTGCATATTTCTTTCGAGCTTCATATTGTTGCTGGCTATTTAATATTCTTGTCACATGTTTCTTCAATATATTTGATTCTTAAAGGATGGAGAAATATATTTCTTTAAATTTATATCCTTGGTAGCTTTCATTTTGTGAAATATTTTCAAAATAAATTTCAGTCAATATTTAATCAAAATGAAAGTATTTGAAAAAAATTGCATACATTAAAATCACGACCAATGAAGAGAATTTTAAGACTTTTTTAATGCTTTGACAGAAAAACATTGCTACAAATCTGTAGAGTTTGTATAGTATACTTAAAAGAATTTATTAAAAATAAAGTAAAGCTATCTGCAAACCCTTGATATTCTGAAAAATAATGAATGATATTTATTAACAAACTGTGAGCTGCATATATGTTCTCCTATAAAAATATCATATTTTATATCATGTACAGTCGTTAAAAAAAGTAAATACTTCCTACTGACTCCTCAACAAATTATCATAGAAAAATATTATTCATACCAAACGACTGGAAAGGCAGTCTGCTTTTAAAAGAGCTATATAAAATTTTATTAGGAGGGCATCTATTTATTAAAAGGAAGCCTATTTTTTTTCAATAGCTCTACCAAATCCCAACAGCATAAATGAACTCTACATCTTCAATTATAAAAAAACAAATTTTCATACAATTCGTACGAGAAGTTTCTGAGAAAGTAATTATTTTAAAACGAGCATATTTTAGCGGTTGTATCCAAGTTGAAGTTCAGTACTCGATAGTTGACCAAGGGAGCTCCCTTCTTCATGAAATCATCTTAGGTGCCACTCAAGCAGTCATTGAAGACTGCTAGATTAGAGGAAAGCATAAGAAGTTTCAAAATAGCTAGTCACTACTATGGAAGACGGCTCCTTAACTAATCATTTTTCAGTTTTTAGCAATTTGAAAATTATTTGTAAGTAAAATTGGAAATTTTGGATTTCTATAAAGCAGGACTCAAAAAATCTAAATCCATCAAAATATTGCAGGTGGCAATTCATATTTTTTTTTCGAATAATAGTTTCATAATTCATAACACAAAATTATAAAAAATGCAAACTCAACGTTTTTATATTTGGGGATTATAGTATTATAGTTACATTAAAAAACACATTAGAAGTAAAATTCCAGAATATAATGTAAAAATATGAAAATAGAATTCAACAGTAGAAGCATAAATTTTTAATGTTTATAATTCAAAAACTTATTGTTCAAATGACTTGAAATTCAGTGTCTGTGCATAATTTGAATCAAATATTTGAAATATCTTCTTAAACTAAGTATTGCCATTAAAAAAAAGTTCGGGTTCGCTTGAATATGTAGAAGACCCCCTAAGAAAATTTTATAAACATTATTTAAATGTACACTTTATTTCTGATCGTTTGTTACAAGGATAGTCATCGATGATACTTTCTTGAGAAGTTAGTAGCGGGTGTTTACTTTTTTTTTCACGATTGTACATTTTTTTTCTAACTTTTGTTTTTGCTGAGAGAGGTTATACTTTTCCTGCTATGCATGAATAAATCTCTCAAACTTTTATACTGTTATTTACAGTAAGATTAATATTCGTGTGGCCAGGACTGGGGCGCCTTGTGGTCTGTCGTTTCGCTCTGGGTTTTTGGTTTTCCCTCAGCAGTTTTTAAATCCGACTTCACTCGCTGGGCCTCTTCCCTTTTTATGGTTTCTCTTGGTCCTCTGCTGCGGCTCGTCGTCGGCAGGTTTCGTGGCTGGTTTCAATGGCCAGAGCTTTCCTTTTTTCGGACTCACATTAGACTTTTCTAGATTAGTGCGTTTATTCGCTTGGTCACCAAAGAAATAGTCCTGTTCCTTTGGCATCGCCTAACCTTCCAGGGAGTTCGATGTGAATGTTTTGGTTCATCGTCCATTAACAGTAGTCAGAAAGTCAAAATCTACAGCGCCTCCCGAACTGCCCTTCTTCGTCTGCGCACACGATGGCAAGTTGGTCTGGTCGCCTTTTGGTGACTTCTTCCTGCCCTTCCAATTCCGATGCCTTCTCCGTAGAACTCCTGGGTGTCGTCATTCGTCACAATTTCGAATAGGACGCCATTCTCCTTAATAGCTTCCAAACTAATCTCCTCCGTTTGACCAGACTTCAGTGAGCCCTTCTTTCAGATCCTTAGTCCTGCCTCTCTGGGTCGAGATATCTCTATCCCGATAAGCTTTGCACATTCTCCTTCTCTTTTGGAGACTTTTGTATTGGCCTTTGACCGTTCGACGGAAGGAGGGTAGAATCCTTCTCTCAGGTACCTCTCGAGCCTCTTTCAACAGTTTGAACCGAGTTACTTTTTAATGTGAATCTCCAACAGCGCCCGGTTACCCCACAGAATTTCAGCCAGTCCTTCTTTCAGATCTTTAGTCCTGCCTCTCGGTATCAGTCTAGCTATCCACCTCCCCATAAATTTTGGACTTTCTCTTATTCTTTTAAAGATTTTCGGAATGGAATTTAACCGTTCAATGGAAGCACGTAAGAATTCTTCCCTGCGGTGCCTCCCGAGCCTATTTCATCAGTCTGGACCGAGTTCCTTTTTAACGTGAGTCTCCGACAGGGCCCGGATCCCACATATTGTTTCTGATATCGGTGTTTTATCATTCCCAGATATGACCAATATGCAAGAGAGCTTTCTTGAAAAGAAGGATGTGTTACCTACTACAACCTTTCAGCGCACTACCGGCACTTTATTCGTTTGCGAGGCTTTCGCATGCAACAGACAGAGCCAAACATGTTGTCTTATCACGAAATCCATTAGAGGGTAGACAAAAGCCTACCATACCCCTCTTTCCTCGCGACTTTGACGCTCTTGTCGCATTCGAACGTCGTGAGGAATGTCACATCTATTGCGTATGTGTCCACCACGAAGGGAGCCGAGATATCTACCAACTCCGCAAGGAAGAAAAAGGCAGAGTTCGTATTGACTTCGATTTTAGCCTCCACTTCCGTATGCCTATTATCCTTAAATGGAGCATCATCTGGGGGTTAAAAAACGTTCGAACTCAAGAATCCGCTGTCACTAGCTTCCTCCCGGCTCGACATTTTCCCACAGCGTTCTATAATATGTCTTGTACTAGCACTACTGATCCCAGCTTCTCCTACGGACTCCTGGCCAGAACCCTTTCTACATGCTGCTGGGGCCGCACAGAGCCGAGGTGGCCCGGAAGATGAGGACATGGCACAATGATAAGGGTGCTTTGCAATACAAGGTTGCATGTTCTGTCATTCTCTTTATGAGAAATAGGCAAATAGTGTAGTTAATGACAATTAAGCAACAATCAACGCAAAAACTGTGCCAAAATATATTCTTTGAAATATACTCCAAGATGTCCAAATCCTACTCTTTCAATTATACTTTAAATTGCTTTCTATAAAACCCCAGGACCGAAACTGTGCTCAAATTCGGGTGCGGCCCAATATCTTTTTTTTCATAATCCATACATTTCAATATCTATGTATTTTCTATAAGAGTATAAAGATTTGGAACTCAAATCACAAAAGAAAAGGATTGGAAACACAATTAACAAAAGAAAAAAAAATACCGAAAATTGTCTAAAAAAACCAAAGTGACTCTCAATGGTCAGAGCAGTGGCTGAGAGTAATGTTTCACCTGCGATCACAGAACGCACGCAGTATCGAACACAGATGTATCTTATAGAATTATTTTTGAATTTTTTAAAAATATACTATAGAATAAATTCGAATATTTTTATAAAATTCTAGACATTTTTATTCAATTTCTACAGATATTTTTGGGTTACACTAGCTTATGGATAATTCCATAATTCAATATGTTTCTGTAATACATTTTTCTGTATTTTTTATACAATTATATAAGAACTTTTAGTAAAGGATTCCTATCATAATAATGTATTTCGCATTCTGAGGAGCAAACATACAAAAAATAGACGTTTTCATCGCAAGATGTATATTTTATTCGAGCATTCATGTCGTTGCTTGCTATTTACCATTCATGTCTCATGTTTGTTCAATATATTTGATTCTCAAAAGATAGAGAAAATATTTCTTTAAATCTATTCTCTCTGTGTCATTCTAGTTTGTGAAATGTTTATAAAATAGTTTTCGGCTGGTACTTAATCAATATGGAAGTTTTTCGAAATATATATAAATAGTAAATCTGCAGATCAAGAGCCTCAACGTCAGCTTTGCACATCATTTTTTTAACACACATTGGGCAAAATTCAACTTTCTGAAAACTGTAATTTAAAATTTTCAGATTACGTAATTACTTATAAGAATAAAATAAGAATAAGAAGTTTTAAGCCATCAAATCCGTTAAATTAAAATTTTAGTTATATTAGGAAATTCTGAAATTTTCATGATCGATTATTTTTGTTTTTTTTTATTATAACATAGTAGATCTCTTCAGGGGGGTTCCGCCTCCCCTCCCCCCCCCGTAGTCTCCGTAGCCTAAATTTAAATTTTCAACTTTCTATTAATTATGCTAATGGTTTCGTATATCTTGCATTTCTTTATACATTTTGATTTATAATTATAAGTAACAGTTTGGACAAGCATTTTTCATTAACCTCATACTTCTACGTGCCTGCCAACCACAAACATCTAAATCTGATGTATAGGGAACTTTTTAAAGTGTAAAATTAGTAATCTAGAGTTTTACAATTTTTTTTCCGAAAACAAAAGTTTGATTGCATTTTGCAGCAGTTATCGCGGAACAGACTGACAGACGGAATAACCAATAAATATCGAAAAATTTCATGAACAATAAATTTCGAGTCACCAAAGTAAGCCTACACTGAAGTTTCAGCAATAACGTCATTATTCATGAGTTATTGATAGCCATGTTTCTTGTATTTTTAACAACTGCTATAAAATACCTGTTTTATTTCAATTATGACGTCATATTTTACCAAGTGAATTGTCTGTTAAAAATCTAATTCTTTTTTATTTCTTTTACTTCTAATTATGTCTCCATTTTTGTCAGAAAAATTCTTATTAACGAAACAAATATCCGTGTTTAATAATTAACAAAAAGTACTATACATCTATTTTTATTTTAATACTGACGTCATATTTATTTATTTTTTCTTAGTTTAATTTCTCGAATGGAAATTGCTCAATTGCCGTTGAAAAATAATTATTACAGATTTTAATTTTTTTGGCAACGATAAAAGAAATTGGTTAAATTTTATCTAAAAAGTCTCTATTGATTGTGTATGAAAAAGAATGAAATTTTTAATTATTAAGGAAAATATTTGAATAAAATTAATAAAACATAACCTGTGTTCTTTTCTGGGCTATGTTATATTTATACGCAAATATAAAAAGACATTAATTAATTCATCAGTTTTGATGTTGACTTCATTTAAATTTTCGTACACACTTTCGAATTATGGATAAAAATTGGGATGAACGGTTGCTTAGCAACCATTATGAGAATATAAGTAAAATGAAATAAATACATTTGAAATAAGTGAATCTCTAAAACAAATTAGTATATATTATTGGAACACATTTATAAAAAATCTCCAAAATTTACAGTAATAATTTTAAAAATCTGACAAATGCGTAGACAAAATTTCAAAGCAATACGAATAAATTAACCGGTAAATTTCAGTATCCATTTATCACTGAATTCCATTAATCAAATGTGTCATTTTCCCTCAAGAAAAAAAAAATAAATTGAAAATCATTGAATTTGCCATAGAAAAGCATTATTGCGGAAAATAAAATATTCTATATTTTCCGAACGAATGAATCAAATCTAACAAAAAAAAACTATACAGCTTAATCCCAGTGCTTTACTAACATACCCAATTAATTTCAAGTCAATCGAATGCTTTTTACGTCAGTTATCGAGGAACAGACAGACAGACTGACAGACTGTCTGATAGACAAACAGAAACAAAAAAAATTTCGTGGCTCCAAAGTAAGCCTTCACTATCGTTTCGGCAATAAAGTCATAACTAATTAAAATATTTTTATGTTTACTAAAGATTTTGCAATACATATTTATTGTACATGAAAATATTACTGCAGTTCTTTTCACTCTTTGGTATAAATCACAGAAATCATTAACTAGTAAATCTGCAGATCAGGAGCCTCAACGTCAGCTTTGCACATCATTTTTTTAAACACACTTTGGGCAAAATTCAACTTTCTGGAAACTGTATTTTAAAATTTTCAAATTACGTAATTATTTATAAGAATAAAATAAGAATAAGAAGTTTTCAGCCATCAAATCCGTTAAATTAAAATTTTAGTTATGTTAGGAAAAATGTCTGAAATTTTCATGGTGTATTATTTTTGTTTTTTTTTATTATAACATAGGAGATCTCTTCAGGGGAGCGGAGCCCCCATGCAGTCTCATTAAATTTAAATTTTCAACTTTCTTTTAATTGTGCTAATGGTTATCGTATATCTTGCATTTCTTTATACATTTTGATTTATAAGGATAATCAATCATTATAAGGAAAATATTTGAATAAAATTAATAAAACATAACCTGTGTTCTTCTCTGGGCTATGCTATATTTATACGCAAATATACAAAGACATTAATTAATTCATCAGTTTTGATGTTGACTTCATTTAAATTTTCGTACACACTTTCAAATTATGGATAAGAATTGAGATGAATGGTTGCTTAGCAACCATTATGAGAAAATAAGGAAAATGAAATAAATACATTTGAAATAAGTGAATCTCTAAAACAAATTAGTATATATTATTGGAACACATTTAGAAAAAATCTCCAAAATTTACAGTAATAATTTTAAAAATCTGACAAATGCGTAGACGAAATTTCAAAACAATACGAATAAATTAACTGGTAAATTTCAGTATCCATTTATCACTGATTTCCATTAATCAAATGTGTCATTTTCCCTCAAGAAAAAAAATCAAAATAATTGGATTTGCCATAGAAAAGCATTATTGCGGAAAATAAAATATTCTATATTTTCCGAACGAATGAATCAAATCTAACAAAAAACTATACAGCTTAATCCCAGTGCCTCACTAACATACCCACTTAATTTCAAGTCAATCGAATGCTCTTTAAGTCAGTTATCGCGGAACAGACAGACTGACAGACTGACAGACAGACAGAAACAAAAAAAATTCGTGTCTCCAAAGTAAGCCTTCACTGACGTTTCGGCAATAATAAATAATTCTATCTGCAATTCGTAGAAGCTATAAGAATAAAATACATGATTTAAATGCTGTATATAATTGCCGAAACGTCAGTGAAGACTTTCTTTGGAGACACGAAAATTTTTGTTTTCCGTCTGTCTGTCTGTTCCGCGATAACTTCCGTAAAAATCATCCGAGCTCTTTGAAATTAAGTAGGCACGTTAATGAGCTATCAGGATAAGGCTGTATAGTTTTTTGTTAGGTTTGGATCATTTGTTCGGAAAATACAGAACATTCTATTTTGTATCATAATGTTTTCCTATGGCAAATCAAATGGAAAGAAAATGGCTCTTTCGATTAATGGATTAAAAGGATAAAAGATGGATATTGAAATTTTCAAATACGGATCTTAAATTTATCTTATTATTTTGAAAAATTTTCTAAGCATTTGTCAGATTTTTAAAAATATTTCTGATAATTTTGGGGATTTTTTTTACATGAGTTCAAATAATATAAAACATTTTGTTTTAGATTTTTTTTAATTTAAAATGTACATATTGCATTATTTCTCTTTCTTTTATTTATTGCATAGCAACAAAAACTGATGCTTTTTAACGGTAATTCCGATGATTTTCAAATTTTCCTCCATTGAATGAAAATGGCGCGTTTCGTTAAAATATTTAAACGTCAAATTATGGGTGTTGAAAGTTCCTACTAAGATTTTAAATTATTCCTATTCTTTTCAAATTTTGTCAATATATTTGTAAGATTTTTTTTTAATTAGGTGTATAATTTTTCGTGGAATTTTAGAAATGTTTTCAATAATATAAAACAGTTTGTTTGATCAATTTACATATTTGACATGACATATATTTCATTTTTTTCTTTTTTAACTGTTGCTTAGCAATAAAAATAGTCGATAAAAAATAAAACATTTAAATAATTCCAATTGCGAAAAATTAAGAGGCTAAATGTAAATTACATTTATAAGATATCTTTTATAACACTTTCCAATATAGCTGAAAATTGCTTATGTATTTTACTTGTCTGTCCGTCTGTATGTCTATTTTTTCTAACTCGCGTAAATATAGTCAGATATGTTTGAAAGTGACATATATTATTGTGGTTTGCAGTGGCATATTCTATATTGAAAATGAAGTGTAGAGCATTTACTGTTCATTTACAGGGTCATTCAGAAAAATTCCTTGCATTACGATCTACGGCGGAAAATCGTTTACTGTCTGTTTTCATATCTTAAACACATCGAAATTGATGCAAATCACTAAGCTTTATTAAAAGTCTCATACTATAGACCATGGCGCGCAAATAACCTAACATTCATTTACAGGAACATGCAAAAGAATTTGGTTATAGAAGGAAGTGAGCAATAATTGAACTTATGAACAGAATAATATTAAAGTTTTGTCCAGCTTGTTATTTATCCTTAAAAATCTCAGTATAAAATGAAATTTAAGATGTACTCTAACCATTTGCATAACCAATAGAAAATTACGAATGCAAATTTTATGAGTGTACGGGGAACAAATGTGCTTTATTACCTAAAAAAATATCATAATATGTAGTTCATAAAAGTTTTAGAATATCATTGCATAAAAGAATTATCAATTTAACGCATGAAATTTCTGAAAGCTTGTAGGTATTTTTAGGTGGGTTCGTAATTACATAAATACGTAGCACTGATCTGTACGTCTGCCTATATATCCGTCTGTCTGTCTACCGCAAAAAATTATAAAAATAATACCCAACCAAATGGTTTGAAATTTAAAATATTGATTGTTTGAAAATTTTGTGGAGTCATTTCTAATTTTATGTTCATCGGATTAATAGGTTAATTACAATGACAGTGAAAAAGTATTCCGTTACATTACGCGAATGGGGAAAATACCTTCAATTGCATTTTATTATACCGAAATGGTGATGTTATATTTCTCGTACATAATGAAAATTATATAGATCTATGAAGTGTATTAAAATAAACATTCTGTACAAAATGCGGTGAAAAAAATATTTTTGCTTAATTTACAAGGTCACACAAAAATATTCCATTACGTAATGTTGTAGGGGAAAACAATGTTTGGGATGTATTTTAATTATATTGAATTGTTTAACATTTTATTAAATTGAAATACGTTGCTGAGGCCTACTACAAATTACTTCCTACATAACAGAAAGCACATAGTATTTACACGGACACACAAACGATTACAGTTTTGATATGTGCTTTTAAGTAAATGTTTTCATATTACGTTATATGTATAAATGTTAAAAATCATATACTGGGTTACACCAAAGTATCTGTAAGGGATACTGAGTATATGAACGGAAATAGCTTAAAAGATTTTTTTCCTTTTAAATTATGCATCTTTATGCTGGACTATATTTAGCACACTAAAATATCTTTGTACAATATAAATAAAAAAATTTACAAGGCCACGTAAACAATTGGAAACAAATTCTTCTATGGATGATAATGCCTGGAAGAGTGATTTCAGTAGATTTAAGCGAATGTAAGTCTTAATTAAATTACAGCTAGTAATTAAGTAACAGTTAATTAGTAGTGTGTAAATAAAAATAGTAGGTCATATACAGTGTTGAATAAAACTGTTCAAGTAGATTTGCTGAAAGTGGAATTAAAATCTTTTATGCGTTTTTAAAACCTTGCAAGATAGTTAAAAAGAGTTAATGAAATATGTTTCTCTGTCCATCTGATCATCTGTATGTCTTTCCGAACTCGAAATTGCATTAATATAGTTTGACTGATCTGGAATTATTATGTGTTATTGAGATTTAATACATCATGTCCAGTACTGAAATACAGTACGTAAAGCTTATAGTTTAATTGCAGAGGCAATCAAAAGAATTCTATTACATTATGGGTCATGGGAAAATATCATAATTATTCGAGTATGTATAGTGGTCGTCTGGCCCACCCATATGTTTCACCGTCTGTCCCCATATATTAGCGCAATAACTACTAAACTGTATAATTTGAATTTAAATACATAAAATCGTTGCAAATCATTTCAAATTTTATGAGAATCCAGTCACTACTTAATAATAGTTCCTCCAATCTATCAAATCCTACCATTCGTAAATAATTCAGTCATATGCCATGACAGGTATTGATTGTAGGTTGCAATGGTGATTATGCCCCATTTAAGAAGAAATAATATTATTTCTGTATTACTGAGTTTAATATATAACATCGTTATAAATTTTCTATTCATACATTTTTGCATAAAAGTGCAGCAGCTCTTACACCAAGATCTGAATATTTTAAAAATTTCGTTGTAATAAGAACGCACCTCATTTAATTGTTTTGAAGTGCCATTTCCGATATGTTTATCCTTATATTCATTTATGTTATTGGAAAACTTTCAATTGCTGTTTGTATAATCTTAAATATTAGGCAAAGTATAGTAAAAAGTACTTAATTAAAGAGATGACGTTGAGGTACCTAATTTGCAGATTTACTAGTTTTATTTTATGTTTGGCTTACGCAAATGAATTCTTCGTACAAAAATGTTAAATAATATATCGAGTAATTTTTTTCAGACTTTTTTCTAGTATTGAAGGATATTAAATGTTTCCTGTTAAGTGTGAATGATGTTGTTGCTGTTGTTTACGACGCGATTTAATATTTATCTGACTTAAATCATTTTCACGGTATTTTTCAAGCTTAGAAGAGGGAAAATTTTATTTCTTCATATTCCTTAATATCTATATTGTATAATATATTTTCAAATAGAACGCGAATAATGTCTGATCAATATGCACGTTTTTCTTTCAATATTTTGAGCATTAATTTATTTATCACATATAAGTATTTTTTCTTATGTCTGCATTGTGGAATGTATTTTGAAATGCAGTGCAAATAATATTTAATCAATTCGAATGTATTTCAAGCTTTGTTTTATGTATTAATATATTTCTTTAAATGGCTATTTTTTTATATGTCTATATTATAGAATGTATTTTAAAATACAATGCAAAGAAGTTGTAATCACAAACTGAGAACTTAACCGAAAAGTTCTCTTCTAACATGCTGAGTATATTTGTGTTGATGTTTCGTTATCAGGTTGACATATTTTTTTTTTATAATTAATATAAATATTAAGCCATATTTCCATGCATAATTGAATTATTTTATGCATTCATCAAAGTGCTGCAAATACTGATAAAAATATACTGTAACTCTTTTTAAGCTTTTTAAAACATATATATTTAAAAAGGCTTTCGCATTTTATCATTTATCATCAAATTATTTTAATATTATTTCTGCTTCAACTTTTTTTTATAGAATTCTTCTTTCATATAAATCCGACAAACATGGGAAATAAATGCAAAATTTCATTAGAAGAAAGCAAAAAAATATTAAAACTGTAATTTTAATTGTTGTTTTTCTTCGACTGTGATGCAAATACACAGGTATATTTTTCACATTAATTCTATTTAACAGAAGTTTTATATTATTGCTTATAGTCCGGTTTACTACAGTAGAGTGCTGTTTATCCAAATAAGTCGGTAGAGACCCTAATTCGATACACAAAAATTCGGATAAGCGGACAAACAAATTAAGGGCTGTATCTGACTATAAAAAACCTTAACACTTGTAAAACAAATAATTCTATAAAAAACGATTACACGTTGTCCAAGTTCAGAATTGACTGCTGAAGTACTTTAATAAATGTCTTTTTATTTTATTTTATTTACATTTTTAACATTCATTTTTCCTTTTTTTTATCATTTTCTGAACTCTAGAAATTATAGTTTAAGTTAAAAATCCTTCGATTGTTGCTTTTTTCAACGAAGATATTATTTTTAATGCTGTCATGGCTCAAATTATTCTTAAATCCGTTAGTAGAATAGAACCAGCGATCGTCTGCCATTCAAGCCATTTAGTAGCTGTTTCCAAGCTTTCATAGGCTTTATTTATGTGATGGACGTGGGTAATTTTCAAAGGAGTCGTTTTCATTTCCTTCAATTTTTTTTCATCATGAATCTTATCACAATCTTATCATCATTTAAAATCTGATGTTGAAGGTCATGTACTTCAATGTTTAACCCTTTGTTAATTTTATTTTCCTCATAGCATAGGCTTTTCCTCATCTCCTCTATTGTTTTACATTCCTCATTTTCTGAACTATTATCGGTTTATCTTTAATTTTTATTAAGTTTTCTTGTTTTTTCTTTATTTCAATCCAATGGAGTTTTTTTCTTTTTATAACACTTTCCAACAAAGTTGAAAAGTGTTTATGCATTCGGTTTGTCTGGCTCTCTGTCCGTCTAGCCATCTGTCCGCACTCTAATTCCCGTAAATTTACTCGGATTGCTATGAAATTTTTATATGTTATTGATGTTTACTCCAGCACAAACCCTGTTGAAAATGAAGTTCTACTGTAATTAGTTTATTTATAGGGGCAGTAAAAAGTTTCCCGATACATTACGCCCTAAGGGAAAAATCTTTTCAAATGAATTTTAAAAGTGTTACACACTATGGAACATATTCAAATTTACATGGATTCACAAAGTGCACTAAATTCATCACTATATGCATTCTGTAAAATATGAAGAGAAAATAATAGCTACCATTCATTTACAGGGCCACTCAAAAGAATTCCATTACACAATAATAAAGGAGGGAGGAATTGTTTGCGACATATTTTAATTATGTTAAACGATTTCAAGTAATAATAAAATGTATATATACCGCTGATATTTAATGTTTAACGTTTAATATGAAGTGCAAGGCACAAAATATTTGAAATCTTAATATTCTTATCCGAAGATCTGTGTATTATCGATGATAGCTGTTGGATCAATGAAATATATTTTCAACAATGATATGCATTTTTAAGTTTTATTTATTGTCTACAAATTATATGGTTCGTATATATGTTATAGTTGATATACAGGGTTAAATAAAAGAGCTCATAAAGGTTACGGAATGTGAGAGTAATTAGCTTAAAGGTGGTATTTAAATAAGTTATGGATTTTTACTTTAAACTGCTTTCAGTTTACTAAGAAATGCTTGTAGAATAAGGATAAAATGATATACGGGTCATGCAAAGAGTTAGTTACATGGCCACCCATAAATGATAATTTCTGGAAATGTGATTTAAATAGTTTTAGGAGTGTTTTTGTTTGAATTAAATTTTAACTAAATATTGGCGTGTAATAAAGGTACTAGGTAAATTACAGGGCTGAACAAGGACATTCACGTATTCTCCATCTATTAGAATAAAGTACTGAAAGAGAAATTTCAACCAGTTAGTCATTTTCTTGCTAAACTAAATTTTCCTATTATATAGTATATATATGTATATCAACCGACGGATCAAATACAGGACTGTTCAAAAGTATTAGAATACATATTTAACTACGGACAGTAGCATCTTATTTGCGTAAGTAACAAAGTTTTGTTAAATATTTTAGGAAGTGTTGGAAACGGTTTCATAATATATGCTTAAAGCATGATTTTTCTTACTTCTTTAAGATAAAAATAGACTGATTGATTAACTGGAAGTTCTTAAAAAAAGAGAGAAAAGAAGATAGTTCTGATATATAAAAGTTCAGTTTGTTAGAGTTTCGATAATATCGGTGTCCTGCTATATTAATGTCTTACATTTCCACAATACGTATGGCATTTTTGGAATATAAATGAAGCAATAAAAAGTCTGCATAATATTTTACATCTATTTATTTATTGTTTTCTAAATACAACTTTGATATTTTTCAAACAATACGCAAGTCTTTCAAATTATACATTAGGTATTAATTTACTAACAATGATTATATTTTTTATATTAACAAAACATATTTCTGAATGATAGTCTTAAAATGTGCATTTTCAATAAACTGTGATAAAAGACAACAAATTTAATTACATAGAAACTGAAAAAAAATAGTGTGATATTTTACTTTCTGTTTAAAAATAAAAAAATATTTTTATAAAATTATACTATTTGTATTTCCTTTTATCGCTAAAACAGAAATGACTGTTATTTATTAAGACATTGTAAGCGGTGTAATATATTATTTCACTTTGCTTCAATCTACATTTATATTTTATGCAAAACTTTTGAATTTTGCAATTAGTTCATTATTTTTTGAGCATTTCAATATATATAGTTGGTTTTCAATATTTTTCTAAAGAGAAAAAATTGGGTTTATCATTAAAAAACAAAGAATAAATTAAAAATGCATTTAAATATTTTTTAATATATCCAAGTTTATATTTCGTTACCACAACGACATTTTTTATACCATGTTTACTTTTCAAAATACATTTTATTATAATTAAATAACTTTTCACAAATATTTCAACAGCTTGTTTTGCTAATAACAAATGTACTGTAAATTCCTTTACAAACTTTTTGATTAGTCAACGTAAAAACAATTTAGTGTATCACATCTCAGCTTTCTGCATTTTTGTCTTAATCTCTAAAATATAATTTCTTCTTAACCTCAATTAAACAGCAATCTTATATTATTTCTTTAACACTAAAATTTAAACTGTTATCCAGATAGTAAGAAAAAAATTAGAAAATTTAAGTCAAATTCCAAGATTACGTACTTTTTTACGGCTATAATTTCTATCAGTGCTATATTTCACATTCTGTTTCATATTATTTCTTTAACACTAAAATTTAAACTGTTATCCAGATAGGAAGAAAAAAATTAGAAAATTTATGTCTAATTCCAAGATTACATAATTTTTTACGGCTATTATTTCTATTAGTGCTATATTTCACATTATGAAAAGCGAAAACAGAAGAAAAAGATGTTTTTTTCACTAAATGCATTTTTATTCAAGTGTTTCGTTTTGTTTACAGCACGATTTAATATTCATGTCACATGTTTCGCAGTGTGCCTAAAATTCACAAAAGGGTCACGTTATTTTTGTATCCATGTTGTTTTTATCTATTTGTTTTATCAAATAGGATTCAAAATACAATTCGAATAATGTTTTATCAATAAGGAATTCTTTCAAACAACCTTTTTTTCTTAACTGGAGATCGATTTGAGAAAAAATCTTTGGTTTATCATTAAAAAATAACAACGATAGTGAAAAACATCTTTTTTATAAAGATATCCAAGTTTACATTTCGTTACTACAATGGTAATTTATACAATTTATTTACTTATCAAAATATATGCTATTTTACATAACTATTACTGATAAAAAAGTTAGTGTAAATTCATTTGCATGCTTTTTGATTAATCAAGTCAAAACTTTTCACTGTATCACATATTAGGTTTCTACAATATTTTTTCTTAATCTCTGAAGTATAAATTCTCCTTAACCTCAATTAAACAGCATTTTTTAATTTTTTAATGATACAATTTAAACTTTTATCCAGATACGTGGAATAAATTTAGAAAGTTCATGTCAAATTTCAAGATTACATTCGTCTTTACTGCTATTATTTATACGAGTCTTACATTTCAAAATCTGGAGATTAACACTGAATAATAAGATGTCTTCTTCATTGAATGCATTTTTTATTCAAGTTTTTTTTCCTATTGCTTACAGCACGGTTTAATATTCATGTCACATGCTTCGAAATGCGCCTGAAATTCATGGTAGTACGTTATTTTTGTATCTATGTTATTTTTATCTTTTGTTTTATCAAATGATTTTCAAAACACAATTCGAATAATATATTAAAAATGAGAAAGTCTTTCAAACAACAATTTTTCCTCCTAGTCAGTGACTAATTCAGTTAAAATTTTTGGGTTTATCATTAAAGAACGAAGAAGGAAAGTGAAAAAAACATATTTTTTTTTTTAACATATCTAAGTTTATATTTCGTTACTGCAATGACAATTTCTATAGTTTATTTGCTTTTCACAGTATATATTATTTTAATTAAATAGTTTTTTAAAAAATATTTCAATAACTTCTTTTACTTATAAAAAAGTGTCTGTAAATTCCTTTGCGTACCTTTTTATTAGCCTACACTAAACATTTCAGTGTGTAGCATATTAGATTTCTATATTTTTTTACTTAATCTCCAAACTATAATTTTTCCTTAACCTCTTTTTTTCTAATTTCCTTAACACTAAAATTTAAATTTTTATCAAGTTAACTGGAACAGGTCAAATTCCGAGAATACTTTGGTCTTTACTGCTATTATTTCTATCAGTGTTATGTTTCACATTCTGAAGAGCAAGCACAGAAGAATAAGATGAATTCTTCACTGAGTGCATTTTTATTCAATTTTTTTTCTTATTGCTTAGAGCATGATTTAATATTCATGTCGTATGTTTTGCAATGCTCCTGATATTTACATGTTGGAGTACGTTACTTTTTGTATCGATGTCTTTTTTTCATTTCTTTGTTTTGTCGAATGATTATCGAAAGACAATTTAAATAAAGTTTAACAATTAGGAATTCCTTTAGACAACATTATTTCCCAAATCAGTGTCCAATTGATGTGAGATATAATTTTTGGGTTCATCATTCAAAAATTGAGAACGAAAGTGTAAAAACATCTTAATAATTTTTCAACATATACGATTTAATATTTTGTTTCTAGAACGACAATTTCTATAATTTTTTTTGCTTTTCAAAATGCATGTTATTTTCATTAAAAATTTCCTCACAAATATTTCAACAGCTTGTTTTACTAATAAAATTTACTGTAATTCCTTTGCATTCCTTTAATTATTCTACGTTAAATATTTTGGTGTATCGCATGTTAAGTTTCTACATTTTTTTTTTCATTAATCTTTAAAAAATAATTTTTCTTTAACCACAATTAATAACTTTCTTTCATATATATGTAACGCTAAAATTCCAACTTTTATCGAAAACGATGGAGTAAATTTAGAATGTTCATGTGAAATTTCAAGAATACACTCGTCTTTACGCCTATTATTTCTATCAGTGCTATTTTTCACATTCTGAAGAGGCACAGAAGAAAAAGATGTTTTTTTTCACTGAATGCATTTTTTATTCAAGTTTTTTTCCTATTGCTTTACAGAACAATTTAATATTCATGTCCCACATGCTTCAGAATGAGCTTGAAATTCAAAAATGGGAATACGTTTTTGTGCGTGTGTGTGTGTGTGTGTGTCTATGTTTTTTTTTCTGTTTGTTGTATCAAATGGTTTTCGGAATACAGTTCGAATAATGTCTTAACAATAAAAAATTCTTTCAAATAAATTTTTTTCACTAATCGATAAACAATTTAGGAACATTTTTTTCTGAGATAATTTTTATTTATTTACCATTAAAAAAATATAAAAATGAAAGTGAAAAATAATCTTAATATTTTTGAGCATATCCAGCTTTATATTTCGTTATTACAACGACATTTTTTATAATTTATTTGCTTTTTAAAATACGTGTTATTTTAATTAGATAATTTTTCAGAAATATTCCGGGAGCTTCTTTTACTAATAAAAAAGTTACTGTAAATTCCTTAGCATACCTTTTAGTTAATCTACGAAAAAACATTTCAGTTTATCACCTATTGAGTTTCAACATTTTTTCCCTTAATCTCTGGCAATCATTTTTTTTTAAATTTCTTTAACACTAAAATTTAAACTTTTATCTAAATAAGTTGTATAAATTAAAAAAAATCATGTAACTTTCCAAAAATAATTTTTTTTACTGCTATTATATATAATAGTATTATATTTCGCATTCTGAAGAGCAGACATAGTTCAATAACATGCCTTCTTCACTGAATACTTTTCTTATTCGAGTTTTTTTTCTATTGCTTACAGCACGATTTAATTTTCATCTCACATGTTTTACAATACGTCTGAAATTTACAAAAAAGTACTTTTTTTGTATTTATGTTGTTTTTATTTGTTTGTTTTATCGAATGTTTTTCAAAATACAATTCGAATAATGTTTTAACAATAAGACTTTCTTTCAAACATTATTTTTCTCCTAATCGATGACCACTTTTAATTATGAAACCATTGCTTTTAGAGCTGTACTTCTAATTTTTAAAAAAAGTTTTTTTTAATTTAAGAAATTCCGTATGCATTAATGTAGATATAATCTTAAAAACTTACTAAAATTTAATTTTTATACTTTCCCTGGCCTCTAAAATTTTAATTACATTGATAACATTTTAAAACTTGTTATTGAAGTGTAGTTATTCAGCTTATGAAAGTCTTATTACATGATAATATATACATTTTTAAAAAATTACTATATATTAAAAGCCCAGTGACATAGCAGAGCATCTGACTGCATCGTCGCAGGTCGTGAGTTGGACACCCGAATTGTCGAGGTGCATTCATAGTCCAGTCATTTAAGCTTAAATTAGGTAAGAATCTCGGAATTCGAGATACCCAGCTGTAAGTCTGTAAATACTTGTATATTGACACCCTAAAAGTTGTCTCAAAACCTACATATGGTAGGGTGTACGCAACTATTAAATTCCAAGGTCAAAGGTCACAAAAATCGGTTTTTTGCGCTTTTTTTGTAAATATCTCATTTCCTATAGGTTTTTTGCTATTTGTATTTATTATCAATATTGTAGAATACAAAATTCTCTACAAATTTTGTTTGAAAACATTTTTCATACGTCGAACCGTTTTCGAGATAGAGGGCGGAGAGCGCGCGGTCACAGCATCACTTCAGGTCAAACGGTGCTCCGGTCGAAAACGCGCCATATATAGTTGATGAACTATCGATAAATCAATGATTATAAATATTTATCAATTTTTATTAACTATTATATTATATTTTATCTTTTTCTTTATGCATTGTATAGTATAGCTACGACCGACAAAAGACAGTGCTGACGTAAATATACTATTTGATTGGTTTAAACTCCATGATCCTTTTCCAAATACTACGCAGTTAATATCGATAGCTTCTGGAATTGTTGGAAATGAGCAAATTAACTGCCACAGAGCTTACGAAATTGGATTAGAGTCTATGAAGAAGATCACCGGCTTATCATTTAATGAAATAAAGTTGAAACGTTCCGAAAAAGTAATGCCGCTTTCCTGTGTTAACTAATCTGTAAAAATAAATGATTGTAAAGTTGCAGTGGCTCCATTATTACTCTTCCAAAGAATTACTGTCAGCAAACAATTTGAAAGTAATCTTGAGGAATATCTTCAATATGAATTAAGTCCGTATCCAACAGCTCTATTTGATAATGATGGCATGAGAAAAACAACAAAATCGTCATTGTATGACAACATGAGCCCAATTGATTTTTTTCTCAATGAAAATAATGTGACGTTCATTATTGATGGCGGATTTCTTCTCCATCATGTTGTATGGAGCAGAGAAGATACTTTATCTATTATTTTTGATAAATACATTTAAAATAATTATTTAAAAAGGCATTACAGTTCCAAAATAATTGTTGTATTTGACGGATATTCAGACTACAGTAAGAACGTAAAAGCTATGGAGCAGCAGAGAAGAACTGCTGCACTTTCAAAAATGTATAAAGTCTGTTTAGATGAAACAATGGTTGTACCAGTTACTCAAGAAAAATTCTTATCAAATCGAAATAACAAAGATATGCTCATTAATACCTTAACTGAAAAATTACAAGCTGCAAATATTACTACTAAACAAGCCAGAGATGATGCGGATGTTCTTATTGTTGAAACTGCAATTGAAGAATCAAAGTCGGAAAAAACTGCAGTTATAATAGGACAAGATATGGTTTTACTTGTCATTTTAATTGGGCGTACACTGTCTTACGAACAAGAAATTTTCTTTAAAAAAGTTGGGAAAGGAAATGTAAAAATGGAGATATACTCGACTAAAAGTTTTGATAATTATCCTCATTCCAAAACACATATTTTATTTCTACATGCATTAAGTGGCTGTGACACAACTTCTGCGCTTTTTAAAAAGGGAAAAAAATCATTTTAAAAAGTTTTTGAGAAACTGACGAATTTGGATGAACTAGCTGTAGCATTTGAGGAAGAAAATAGTTCGGCCCAAGATTATTAGAGAGTGGAACTCAAATCTTACTGGCAGTCTATAATGCTCCGAAATCTGTGAAAAGTCTCGATCATCTTCGTTATATGCATTACGTCAAGTCTACAAAACTTAATAAACCTGTGCAGCTTTCAATTCTTCCACCAACAAGTGCAGCTTCTCATCAACTTTTCAAACGTGTATATTATCAAGTTCAAACTTGGTTAGGGCATGATTTGGAACCCCAGGTATGGAGTTGGGCAATGCAAAGCAATTTTCTGGAGCCTATCATGACAATTTTACCACCTGCTCCAGAAGATTTGCTAAATACAATTTTCTGCAACTGCAAGAGTGGTTGCGGCTCGCGATGCGCATGCAGGAAAGTGGGCTTGCAATGCTCTTTAGCTTGTGGCCAATGTAATGGGCAAGCTTGTCTCAATGCAGAACCATATCAGAGCTACATTAACGAAGATGAAACCTTTGACCCCGAAATCATGGAACAACTTGAGACAAATGTCGTTGAAGACGATAATGAAGACCAGTTTGAAATTTACCAGCAGCCGAAAGACGACCATGAAGAGGAAGAAGATGATTAAAAACATAAATTATAGTTTTTTTACCCTTTATTCCATTTTTTTACTTTTAATAAAAATAAATGTATTGAATAGCATTTTTTAATAAAACGATTAATTCATAATTTATTTGTTTTTTTTCATCATGTAAGAAGTTATTAATATTATATTAATTAGGTTAAAATTCAAATATAATTCCTATGTTTTCTTTAACAATTCTGCAATTACATGGACAGGTAAGTGTTGTTAAATAAATTAATACTGAATAAAAAGTGGATAGGAGGAATGATATATGGCGCGTTTTCGACCGGAGGCACCGTTTGACCTGAAGTGATGCTGTGACCGCGCGTTCTCCGCCCTCTATCTTGAAAACGGTTCGACGTATGAAAAATGTTTTCAAACAAAATTTGTAGAGAATTTTGTATTCTACAATATTGATAATATATACAAATAGCAAAAAACCTATAGAAAATGAGATATTTACAAAAAAAGCGCAAAAAACCGATTTTTGTGACCTTTGACCTTGGAATTTAATAGTTGCGTACACCCTACCATATGTAGGTTTTGAGACAACTTTTAGGGTGTCAATATACAAGTATTTACAGACTTACAGCTTGGTATCTCGAATTCCGAGGTGAACTTACTATAATGACTGGACTATCAGCCCTTCATCTCTTCGGGGTCGAAAAAAATGAGTACTAAGCTTGCTTGGAAACTAAACACTGAATTTTTCGCGTTAGGATGACCACCTGGTCAGGACGTACACTGCATAGCACCTCGTTTCCCAGAGTCAAGTAATCAAGGATGGTCACTATCGGCGTTGATCCTCCATGGATTGAAATGCCACAGAATTTGGTTTATTATATATTAATTTTTATCCCTTCCCATGATCCTAAAATTTTTAGTACATTGATAGCATTTTAAAATTTGTTATTGACGCGTACTTATTTAACTTATGAAAGTCCACTTGCATGAAAGTAGATATGTTTTTAAAAGTTGCTAAATTTGTATATATCCCCTGGGTCTTAAATGTTTAACTATACCTATAAAATTTTAAAAAATTATTATTCAAGTGTTGTTATTCATCTTTTTAAAGTACATATTTTTAACATTTTATTAATTAATTAAAACTATTTAAAATTTTATTAATTAATATTAGTTTGTGTACTTTCCCTGACTCCAAAATTTTTTCATTAGACTTGTAAAGCTTTAAATTCTTCTTATTGAAGCTTTGTGATTCATTTTTTGAAAAATGTATGAATATCATCTCTTCAAAAGATAAATGTAAATATCCAAGAACTTATATATATTTACTTCTATGTATCAAAATTAAATTTTGCATTCAGACAAGGAAGCTGAGAAAGGAATATATGTCTTCTTCACAGGGTTGTAAATTTCACTGCAACTTTATTGCTTATAGTACAATTCAATATTCTTTTCATATGCTTCCGCAACGTATTTAAAATTCAGAAAACGGGAAAATATTTCACCTGTTTCCTTTTCAGTTGTCTGCTTTTATCGTATGTTTTCTTAAATACCATTTACATGATTTTTTATTGGAAGACCTTCAAGCAATTTTTTATAAATAAAATTACCATCAAGTTTTAAAACTGTATGTTAGTGAAACATTTTGTAATAGGCGCGATTTAATTAATAAGGGAAATTTAATAAATTCATATAGGGGTCATTCCATGTCAATTCAACCAAACCTTGTAACCCGACCCACAGAGATTTGGATGAAACTTGCCGTACACACTAATTCTATCATGAAATGATTCCACCAGAAATTTTTCCTTCCTAGACCTCATAGTTTGTGAGATATGGGGGGTCCAATTCTTGGTGTTTTCTCAAATCGCACATTTCTGAGTCTGTATTTTGAGATTGCAGTTCCATCTTCAAAAAATTGTTTCTCTGGATCTGAAACATGAATCATCTTAAAAATATCACTGTAAGAATATAAAAAGATGCAAATTTTAATAAAAAATATTTAAAAAATTTACTTGTAATATTTAAGATAAAAAAAGTCAGCCAAAGTTGAGAGTTATAGTTATTTTTCCAAATTTTTGTGACTTCACCAAAAAGGCTGTACACAAAAAGGCAAATAAAATTTCCAATTTCTTTTTGTTTTAAATAAAATTTTACACTTTGAGCTTTCTATCTATGAAATAAAAATGATGTCTTTCGCATGGCTTATGCAAACGTTTTTGGTACTTTCCAATTAGCCAGATGCGTATTTTATTTTTAAATATTACATATGCACACAAAAAGGCAAATGAAATTTCCAATTTCTTTTTACTTTAAATAAAAGTTTGCACTTTGGGCTTTCGATCTATGATATGAAAATGATGCCTGTCGCATGGCTTATGCAAAAATTTTGGGTACTTTCCAATTAGCCGGGTGCGTGTTTTATTTTTACATATGTACATATGTATAGATCTATATAAATACAGATGTAGTATACATGTACATATGTATTTATATAGACAGTATATTGACATGTATATGCATAACATTGGCGTCCATATAAACAAAAAGTACCAAATTTTACCTTGTTTTGAGAATCTGCACCAATTAAGAGGAAAAAAATCTGATTAAGTTTAGCTGTGGTACTTAAATAATTATTGGAATTTCAATGAGTTATTGAATTTAATGTTATTTAATACATGTTTTTTTGTTTGCAAAGTAAAGTTTATGCTTTGTTTTTTTCTGATTAAAAAAAATCTCACTGTAATATGTTTCCCAATTAAATTTAGGGAATGGTCCATATATTTCATTTCGTTATTTAATAATGCGCATTTTTTCCTAATCTAAAGAATCTCTTACTTTTAATTTCAATAATTAAACTCAAAAGAGATTTTTTTAACAGTATAAAATAAATAATGATGACACCCATGTGGAAAATGTGTAATCAAAATAAAAGTTTTAATTTCTCCGATCTGTATTGTAATCAGAGATTAGTGTACTGACTATGTGTCATATACGAATTTCCTCCTTGCGCCCCAATCGAGTTTTTTCTATGGGGGGGGGGAGGATTCGCAGAACAGTTTTTTGTGCGTGCATAATATGTCCGTTTCTTGCGATACACGTACGGTTCCAAAGCTCTTTAGGGTTTTCGCATGCGCTGAGCATTTTGCGATGAAAAAAAAGGGTGTTGCCATTGGAAATTTTCGAGTTTCTGTAACTATAACCGTAACCGTGAGCGCCATTTTGTTGTCGTTCACAGAATCTCGAGCTCATACCTCTGAATAGCTATATCTGAAATTTCATTTCGATCGGTTGAGCGGACTGGCCGCTACAGCTCCGTATATCAGTAAAGTTTTTTTTTATGACCACCCTGTATATTACATCTGTATTTATATAGATCTATACTTATGTACATATGTAAAAATAAAACACACATCCGGCGAATTCGAAAGTACCCAACATTTTTGCATAAGCCATGTGAAAGGCATCATTTTTATTTCAAATATAGAAGGCAAAAAATGTAAAATTTTATTTAAAACAAAAAGAAATTGGAAATTTCATTTGCCTTTTTGTGTGCATATGTAATATGTAAAAATAAAACACGCATCCGGCTAATTTGAAAGTACTCAAAATTTTTGCATAAACCATGCGAAAGACATAATTTTTATTTCAGTCCCAAATCATTTTTATTTCCCAAAGTGTAATCTTTTATTTAAAACAAAAAAGAAATTGGAAATTTCATTTGCCTTTTTGTGTACAGCCTTTTTGGTGAAGTCACAAAAATTTGGAAAAATAACCACAACTCTCAACTTTGGCTGACTTTTTTTATCCTAAATATTACAAGTAAATTTTTTAAATATTTTTTATTAAAATCTGCATCTTTTTATATTTTTACAGTGATATTTTTAAGATGATTCATGTTTTTGATCCAGAGAAACAATTTTTTGAAGATGGAACTGCAATCTCAAAATACAGACTCAGAAATGTGTGATTTGGGAAAAACCTAAGAATTTCACTCCCCATATCTCACAAACTATTTAGTCTGGGAAGGAATAATTTCAGATGGAATCATTTCATGATAGAATTAGTGTGCACACAAAGTAAGTTTCATCCAAATCCCTGTCAGTCGGTTTGCAAATGGGAAAAAAATTGGTTGAATTGACATGGAATGACCCATAGTCGAAATGCTTTATTGTAATTCTTTGCTATTTAAATGCTAAAGAAGCATCTAATGATATAAAAGTATATTTTTACATTGAATTTTTATCCCCCAAAAAAAAATAAATAGATTATATCTGTTAAGACAATAAGCAATATAGTTATATGTATTAATATTTAAGTCTGCAGCAATAAAACTATTATATAAAAGTAATAAATGTAATAAATAGCACATTCACCTAGTTATTTGGTAAATATGGTTAAATGTAGAATTTTTAAAATGTTAGGTAAACATATTTTGGATCGTTGTGATATAAACTATTAAATATATTTGAGTTTATGTTTCCGTACCCATACTGACAGTTTCAATAAATAACTTACGTATCAAGAAGTGCTTTAATGTACATATTTATAAAAAAATACCTACTTTGTACATTTAATAAAAAATACACGCTAAATTTCGTAGACAGTTCTAATCTTTCTGAATAAATAAATTAACTATACAATTCTGGAAAAAAGAACTTTAAGACCACATGCTAATTTCGTTAGTTAGAATAAAATTCCGAAAAAAGTAATATACCTTGAATTTAGACCCAAATATCGGATATAATATGTGCATTTAATTCAATTGTTAAAGTTTTTTCAAGTGTCAAAATTTTGTTATATTAGCAAATCGAAATAGATTTACCTCCTTAATCGTGAATAAAAATGTTACAAGGGACCACAAATAACATATCAAATTTACTATAAAGCGTCTCGAACGATGTATCAGTCAATATATTGATGCTTATGATGTGCACGCATTTATTAGTAAGGTACCTGTACCCAATATGGGCACCCTAAGGAAAATGTATTTTTTTCACCCCCATGTACAAATCATAGGACTTAAAAAAAATGTGACCACTATCTTTGGACTATTGACAATCATTATTAAAATTAGGGACCTTGTAATTATTCTGGTTTAATTTAAATGATAAAAACAAAAAAATGTTTACAGTGTCCATATAAGGAACTACCTGTCCCTATTATGGACAGGTGTTTCCTTATTGACTTTCTACACAGTGTGTATGGAAGTGCCACTTTTCCTAGGGATTTTAGATGAGAGAGAATAAAAAAATTTATCTTGAAGTATTCGGAGAAGAAGGGGAAACAGTAAATATCTTCAGAATATACATTTTAGAAAGCGGGGGGGGGGGGGGTTATTCTCGGTTTTTACTCTTCGGAGACCCATGCAAAGCGCCTTAGTTACTAGAAAATATTATGAAATGATATTGTTGGCTTTGCTTAGCTTTATTGCATCTGTCTGCGAATTTACATCTGTTATTACTCAGTCCTCACAGCATGGACAAATAGAAACTTTTTCACCATGGGCAGTAAGTCCCACATAATCCTCATGAACATATCGGCCACATGTGATGCAAGGCCGCATGTTTGAAAAAGCATTAATAATGCAAAAGAAGCAGTACCAGCTCTCCTTTGTTGAGGAAGTCATACCATTAGACCTACGATTTCATCAAAGATATCCTACTGGGGGGGGGGGCTCCTTTTTATTTTTCTGCAAGGATTTTTTGCAGGAAGGTTTGGGGGGATTGTTCAAATGGCATCTTGTTGAACAAAGATTTTACCACTTTGATGTCTTTTCAATTTATTGCTTGGCAATGTTGAATTTTCTTCTTTCTTACAGTTGTAGTCGATGGACACATAAGCTGTCCATATTGGGAACCGGGCGTAGATTTACTAAATCTTGTAACAAATGAATAAGGAAAATATTTTTAAGCAAAATATGCAATAGCATTCGAAAATGTGTTTTATTAGCTTTCTAAAATACTCCACTTTTCAACATTTAAAGTAATTTTACCATAACTAATAAGAATTCAAGCTTAAAAGTAATTAAAATCAGCACATCTCGAAACAACAAGTTTCCTCCTAAATGACGAACAGCGCGCTTTTTTACACTTTCCAGCCTTAATTATCTTTTCAACTGCTTTTCTTCGCGAAAAGTGATGTTGAGCCATCGCTCAAAATTATTACCTTTAAAAATATTAGGGGTGTCCATATTAAAAGCCCTGTCCATATAGGGTACAAATACCTTATGCTTTAAAAGTAAATTTAACCATTCTAGAAGGATTTAAATTAATTTAAAGGGTGTTCTTTAGAGCTCCAATCGACGACATCAGGACTGAGGAAATTAAGACCAGTATCTTTTAAACCTAGCATAATGAGATGACGGCATGCAGAATTTTTCGCCCGATTGAATTGCTATGATGTTGATATGTTACTAGTTGCTAGATATAAAGTTGGGGGTTATGCAACTGCCCCTCTGAGCATGATTCACGGGAAATTACTGATTAAAGAAAAAACTGTAAGACAAGTTGAAAATCAAGCGAAGCAAATGAGGTGCTTTTGTAATGTAAGGAAGTTTTTAAAATATTCAGATACTAGTGAAATAGTATATAAATCTTCTGATACAGTTGAGTATCCGAAATATTTTGTGTATCCCTGAAATTACTATCTGCTTTCTATTATAGAGAAAATAACTTATAGTAAATCTGAACAACGTATATCAATTTTATAAAATATGAAATAGTTTAATATCATTAAAACGCGCCTCAAACAATGCTTTCCCCTATACCATTATGCAGTGGAATACTTTTGTGTGGCTCTATAAATTAATAAAAAATGTTCTTTGTACGACACATTGTGCATAATTTATAGTTCAGTAGATACTTCATAGATGCATATCAATGTTATTCTCTTCGAAAGAATGTATGAACATTAAAATGTACTTGAAATTATTTTTTCCCATTGGCCGTAATGTAATGGAATAGTTTTGAGTCTCCCTGTGATTAAACTATGCATCTGATTTTCATAAAATTTTAATTGACTCAACTTATTTATGACTCAATTATCTATATATCTATATTATAAAGGCCAAACGTATCTGTGCGTAACGCATACGTCATTTTGCGAATAGCAACACTGTGAAATTTCAAATGCAATTTCGTTTTTATAATTTGTGCTACTGCCAAATTTTAAACTTCTGAAATCGCACATTTTCAATGTTTAAACCGTCATATAGAAAAAAAATGTGCACTTTACAATGCAATTTGTTTCAAAGTTGTATCTTAATTTGTTTTTGTAATATTAATTTTTTGTAGTTTTTAATTCTCCATTTCTATTAAAAGCAAATGAAAAGAGCAGATTAATATGGTAAAAATGATGTCGGGTTTTGATTTCAATGGGAAAAAAATCGATAATTGAGTCAAAGTGGAATAAACTTTACTTTTTTATCTTGGAATGCTAACATAACACCCTTGATTGATAACTTTATAATAATAACAACAGATTTTTTAACATTTTTTACTGCTTACTTGTATGGTTAAAGATTAATTTTAACGATTTCTACAACTGAGTTTTATAGAAATAGTATTTGTTAACTATGGTTAAATATCGTTTATCTAAGAATTAGGTTTACCAATATAAGGAGCATTTTTTATTGTAACTAATTTTGTAGGTTTGTTATAACTCAATGAAACAGTTCCTTCTTTAACATTTTCTTTCATCGAAACTCGACGGGTTCTTCCTTGTATATTTAAAATTTGAAATGATTCGGTTGGGTAGTTTTTGCTCTGTTATAGATGGACAAATTCAATGACTATATAGGAGCTGTCTATTTACACCATTAATAACGCACGTAATAATAATTTTTTGGATTGATGGCTGACTGAATGGCTGACTAAAAATAAATAAATGAAACACTATTTGGACAATTTTCTTTATGATCCAATAAATTATATTAGAAATAAAAGAAGCGGAACTAGAAGCGGAAAAGTACTCTTAGTCCGGTATGAACGGAACATTATTAGAATGGTGATTCAAGTTTCTGGTTTTACTTCTATTTTACTATAAATTCCACAACTTTCAGTACCGTCCAGAACTGTTAGATATTGGTTAACAAGTGCCAAATGCTTGAATTATTCTTAAAGTAAAAGCAAAACTAAAAGCTAAAATAAAACTCGTACCTTTTACTGTCTTAAAATTCAATAAATGGCGCAAATTGGTTTTTATATAATAAAATATTCACATTTGATGGTATAGATGATTAAAGATATCACCGGCGTGATTTATTGAATGAGCCATTTCTGCAGCCAAATTTATACAAGGATGGCGGTACAGTCGTGATTTGTACAGGCTTTATTTAAAAAATCAAGTTTGGATTCACCAAGACAAATCCTTTGACTGCCAAGATATACGTCGTAATAATGTGGTTAATTAAAAAAAAATTATACGTAAGAATTTGCCTTACTTCAAGATAACGCTTCTATTTGCAAGTGTCTGTCATCTTAGGATTGGTTGTCTGCAAACAACATCAAGACTTTAGCCATTCAGTCTGATAGGCCTGGCATACTTTCTATAAAAAACATATGGAGAATTCTGGTTCGTCAAATTTATGCCATCATAAAGCAGTTTGATTCTATTCTTAAACTGAAAAATAGCCGATTTCAAAATTTGAAACAAACACTATACTACAGGAAAAAACTCCCCAGGAGGAGGAACGATAAATGCTCCCCAAAGAATTTTTTGGAGTCATCAGTGTTAAGGGAAAACAATGTACTAAAAGATAATGTACAAATAAATTTACATGTTTAATTTATGGTTTAAACATAGTGGTCCTAAACTTTTTCCCCATCAAATTTTCTTACCTAGAAATTGATTTTTGTTTATTTTTTAACATGTATTTTTGTAATTTAAAATAAATAATAAAATTTCGATAAATTTATATGTATAATTTTCAAGGGTTCATCAAAGAAAGAGCTTTAATGCTTTTACTGGTTGTCTTAAGTTTCTTTCCATCACTGTGTTATATAACAAACTTTTGATTTTTTTTCTTTGCAAATTATCGCTAACTAATGTAATTCCTATAAAATTTTAAATTGTAATTTTTTTCAAAGAAAGAATTAAAAATTTCATTACTAAGTAAAATATTCTTCAAAACTAAATATAAACTTCCAAGATTATGTAATTCTTTACAAATAGTAATTCTATCTCAACTGAATTTTGCATTTTAAAGGACAAGTAAACGTATGAATATTACGCATCTTCTACATATTTCGCTAAGCTTTCAGATTTTATCTTACAGTACTGTGGTTAATATGCATATCACGTACTTCCGCAACATATTTAAGGTTTTCAGGAAGGAAAGTATTAGTTTTTAGATCAAAATCTATTTTCTGGTTGTGCCTTGAAGAATAACTTATAATAATAATAGAAAAATTACTCTGTACTCGTGTGTGTGTGTGCGATGACTAATGAAATCTACGGCACGTACGAGTCTCTAATTTTTTGTGAAGTTAGTCCTAAATCTCTCCTGATGTACTTGAAACTCATAATTTAATTTTTTCAGTAGTTTTTGAGACATTATTTACGAAGCAGAAATCACTTTCATCAAAAAGTCAATTCCTTGTTGTTCGGGGAAAGAAAAAGCTTGCACATGCGGACAAACACATTTACGCACCGAAACGAGTGAACTAACATTTTTTGAAGAGTTTGTTGCAATTTCTGAATCATTTTGTTTAAATACAAATCAACCAAATCGCTCGATCCAATTAAACTTGAAAGACTATTTCAAAAGATCGTATCTTTAGGCATGAAATGATATAACCAATTGAAGAAATTGTTGTATTTAACACTTTGAAAAAAATATTTCAAAAAGTGCCGTTTGTCCGAAAAACTTTTTTCTTTTTTTTGTAAACGCCCTCAAGGCCACAATTTTAGAGATATAAACAAACAAAAAATATGCTCTTAATATTGAAACTTTTTTTAATCAACGAATAATTGGTTTTAAAAAATATGGATTTTAACCCTTTGAAATACACTAGCAAAAGCAGGTCATTTTGCGACTCACAAACAGAATATTTTTTCTACGGTAAAAGTATCAAAATTTAGATATTTTAACGCAATCTTTTAAAAGACCACATTTACACTCTTTACAAAAACTTCAAAACGTTGGGACACATAAAAATATTTTAATAAAAATTTCCGAAAAATTTGACGAAATCAATAAAAACGAAATAGTTTCATTGTGATTTTGACATTCTAGGGAGATATTTTATAAGTACCGATCAAATTAAATTATATTCTTTAAGCTAAAACCTTTTTTTCAATTTTTAGTGCAATCGGTTTTTTAAAATATGAAATTTTACCCTTTCAAATGCACCGGTAAATGCAAATTACTTTTGACTTTGGATAGAATTACTTTTTACAAATTAAAATGTGGGAAAATTTTCATGAAATCGCCAGAAAAATATATCTTAAACAATTTGCAATTTAATTAAGTTCAGCGCGTTGAGTGGATTATATAACTATAACATCTGGCTTTGATCAGATTAAATAACATATAAAATTTAGAATTGTAAATATATTCACATTTCATAACAGATAATTAAATTTTGAATTTCTGTATGAAGAATTTATATAGAGCATATCCGATGTAAGGCGATGATTTAATTAAGGTTTATTTCTATTATGCACGAGCAGATGACAATATGTCTTAGGATAAAGAAATATTTAGCAATGCAATTTAATATTATTGAACCAAATTTATCAAGATATTTTATTATGCTGGTCATTTTAGTTTTATTAATGTTTATTATGCAGGGTGATTCTAATTTTTTTTACATATTAGGAGAGTTTATTTAATCCACACGACCAATAATTACTTAAGAATATTGGGTCGTGTTCAACAGTGAAAGACAGAAAAGGAAAATATTAGAATTTTTTTAATCTAAACTTACAACAATGTTAGGGAAACAAATGAATGATATCAAAAGTTGCACAATCATATCTATTGTTTAGTTAAAAACTCACAGCTAGTGCTTAAAATACCGACTATACGTATAGTTGCACAATTGACACCGGCGAAGGAACGACTGGGACACCCTTTCGAAGATTTCTGGTGTGATCTGATTTTTGTTCGTGGAAATAAAGTTTCTCGCCATGAGATCTTAAGAGCACACACTAGTCACGCGGTAAAAGCCGAGCGCTAATGTAAAGTCTATGGGGGCGTTCTTTTCTAATATCTCGTTCAAATTTTAATATTTTGACATGATGTTTTTGCATAGGATAGTTGAAGACGATCCACAACCGGCCTAGTTTTTACTTTTTCGATTTTGGTTATATATTTTTTATATTATGATAGTTTCAGTTTCAGAACCGGTTTAAACCGGTTTTGAAAATTAAAGTATTTTTTTAAAAAAAATCTAAAACCAAAACTGAAAAAATAAAAACTAGGCCGGTTGTGGATCGTCCTCAACTATCCTATGCAAAAAAATCATGTCAAAATATTAAAATTTGAACGAGATATTAGAAAAGAACTCTCCCATAGACTTTACGTTATCATCCGGGTCTTTTTGAGTACTTTTTCTGTGACTATTGTGGAGCCTTAAAATGAGTCTACACGCATCTCGTATACTAAAGATTCCAGTGGGTTGAGGTCTGGTGAAAGAGAATGCCAAGCCACAGATCCGCCACGTCCGATCCATCGTGCGGGATATGAGGCTTTGTACAAATTACGGACCCCGATGGAAAAAATTAATGGGGCTCCATCATGTAAATCGCATTTCTCTGTGTCTATATAGATCAAGTGAGATGAAATCGCTACACACTCCATCCCAAGTGAGAAAGACGCATTACTGACATCTTGCAAGCGATAAGCACGCATGAATGATGTTGTGGTATACATGTGTGATGCGTAGATGAGAGGCGTTGTGCTGATTGTGCTTCACAGTCTTTGAGTATGATGATTTTTAGCGCTCCCATCTACTGCTTAAAATTGTTGTTTATGATGAGATGATTGCTGTTGAATTTTGTTGAAGTTGCGTGTTTTATCGGGTTACCAATGAAGAGTGAGAAGTTCGATTTGTACCGGAAGGGGTTTGAGCCATAAATCTCATGATCGAGAAGCGAGAACGTTAGAGTCGAGCAAAAGTTCAAGTCAGTTACTTTAAGCTATAAACTCGCTTTATACTGAGTTCAGTGATCTAGTGAGATGAGATCGCAACATCCTCAAAAGATTTTCCTCTGTAAACCATTATATAACTGAATAATTTTGTGCGATCTTATGACCGACTGATAAATGTTTTGAATTCCATTTTCTACATAATGCATATTTATTTAAACCTCTCTAATGCATATTAATTTTGTTATATTTAAAATAGTGTAACTTTGTTAAAATACATAGCAATTTTTTTCCTCATACTTCATAATATAATGAGATATTTTGAGCGAACTACAAATACTACAAATTCCATTTTCAATGGCAAACATCCCGTAATTAATTTACATGTCCTTCAATTTCGTACTAATCCAAGTATATTTGTTAGTGTTAAATAATGTCGGTAGATCAACAACATTAGAAAACTAAATATATCCCTTTTAATTAAGATGGAAAGGGTTAAAAAGAGAAATATGCTTTTGTAAAACATCTGGACAGTGAGAAAAGTAATTCTAGTGAAGATGACTACTAAGCGAAAATGTTTTCTTTTATGGCAAAAAAAACTTAAGTTAGACTTTTTTCAATAAAAATGAATTACGAATTAATAATATGAATTTATTTCTTTCCTATAAATATATTATATGAAATGTTCATTAAAATATATAAGAAATGCCTGGAAATAGAAAATCATCAAGAAAATCATCATAAAGAGCAAAAAAATCTGCATCGAATTTCTAACAATCAAAGATATTAACAATAATAATTTAAAGTCCCTTTTCATCATGATAAATTTATGATAAATATGAATGTTTAAGAAATTAACCGAGGGAAATGAAACTTTAACTATAGTTCAATTCAATTTAATACAACGACCAGAATACGTGTATTATATGTTTCTAGTTCAAATTATGCAAATATGACATTCGACTTGTATTTCACTGAGCATGAATTAATATTCATTAAATAACGTGTAAAATTAAATATGTATTCACATCTCGTACAAAGAAGCAAATTGGGAATTTCTGTAGAAGGAATAATTTCTGATATATTCAAAATGAGAAAGCTATTTAATTAGTTTAGTTTTAAATAAACCTAAAATTTAATGAGTAATACTAAACAGATTATTATGGTGAAACCATTGTTTTATTAAATCACTCCATATATGAATTAAATTTCATTACCTTCAAACTATGTATAAGCTTCATCTGTAGACAGCATATTATAAATATGAAAATATCATTCTAATGATTTTTGAACTGATTAAATATTTGCTTTAATAAAATACCAGAAGATATTCTATTTTTTTTTTTTTTTTTTTTTTTTTTTTTAAATATTGATAAAATTAACCCCCTGAAAAATATATAAAAATATAATGTTGTTTTCTCCTTAATTTATTTTAAATGTTAATAAAAGAGGGATTTTCTAACATGGTATAATTTTTTTGTAACGAAAGCCTTTGAAAGTATCAATCATAACTTAATTTCTTAAAACTGCATTATATTTGTAGAATTATAGTAATTTAAATAAAGCTTCAATTACAGTGAAACCTGCAGCTTAATCAACGGATATATCTGGTAGCAGCAGTGAGAAGGTTAAGCGTCGGCAAGATGTCTTTCTGGGGCTACGGAACTAGTAATAAAATAAAAAGAATACTGCCCAGTTAAACTGATGGCATTGAGCTCACAGGCTACAAATACTAATTGTACATTAAAGCATTATATTTTCAAGGGTTAATTCCGTTCGAAAAAAAAATTAAGAAGGGGAAACAGCTCTCCCCTTTCCTCTTTTTTTATACTTAATCATTGAACCTCCTATACTATCAAAGACATGCTTTATCATATAAAAAATCTATATCCAAAATTCAGAGCAAATTAGATAATTCTTAATAAAAACCCATTTAGCATTTATATAATTTAAAAGGAGTTATCCCCTTCTTTTATACTTAACCATTAAACTTCCAAAACTATTCAGAGATTTGAACGAAATCTGAAAATTCTGCTTGAAAAACCTATTTATATAAATTAAGAGGGGGGGGGCATTAGAACCCCTGTTGCCCCTATTTATACTTATTCAATGAACACCTAATAGCAGTCACGGAATCGCCTCATCAGAATGATCCTAATCTAAATTTTGAACGAAAACTTAATTCTGCATGAAAATCCCATTTATATGAACTAACGGGGGGGGGGGCATTAGAACCCCTGTTCCCCCTATTTATACTTATTCAATGAACACCTAATAACAGCCACGGAATCGCCTCATCAGAATGATCCTAATCTAAATTTTGAACGAAAACTTAATTCTGCATGAAAATCCCATTTATATCAACTAACGGGGGGGGGGGCATTAGAACCCCTGCTCCCCCTATTTATACTTATTCAATGAACACCTAATAACAGCCACGGTATCGCCTCATCAGAATGATCCTAATCTAAATTTTGAATGAAAACTTAATTCTGCATGAAAATCCCATTTATATCAACTAACGGGGGGGGGGGGGATTAGAACCCCTGTTCCCCCTATTTATACTTATTCAATGAACACCTAATAACAGTCACGGAATCGCCTCATCAGAATGATCCTAATCCAAATTTTGAAAACTTAATTCTGCATGAAAATCCCATTTATATCAACTAACGGGGGGCATGAGCCCCCCGTTCCCCCTCTTATACATATCGAATGAACTTCAAAAACTAATCAGGGAAGCGCCTTGTCAGGATATACCTACATACAAAATTTTAAGAGGATCGGATATTTTTATCATGAGTTATCGCGTTACGCACATACGAACGAACATACAGAACGGGCGGGCATCAGGCTATGATAGCCTGTGAGCTAAAAAGAACTGACATATGCTTAAAGTATTTAAGCTTCAACTCTAATCGTTTTTATGAGTTCAATTAGAAAATTTAAATAGAAAATGTCTCTTTATCCTCTTCAGACCTGAGGTACATAAATGTGTACCTCCATTCTTTTCCTCATAAAAACTAAACTGTTCGAATATTTTGCATTTTTACTTTACTTCTATACAGCTGAATGTTTTTTGCGCTAAAACAAAACCAATAAATGTCAGCACTGATGAATATTACCTCATAAAATAAATATTATTTTTATGCGAGTTCCGAAAATATCTTCAAAGACACTGTGGCCAAGAAAGTAAGATATATTAATGATTATTTAACTTAAATGCTTTACACTAAAAAATTTTGAGGATTTGCGTATCATTTACTTGTTTAAAGACCTTAATTCTCTTATTGCGTAAATTTATATTACTGACAGTTTAACTGATGTTTGAAGGGGATTAGTATGTTTATATTCATACATGTAAATCTAAATTTCCAGTCCCCTAATGTACAGACTTTATAAAAATTACTCTTTCTGTCATCTATAGTGTCATCTCGATTATGCAAAAGCAATAAATAAATATTTGTACAGTTATTTTAAGCGCAGGTCTGAAGAGGTTATTTAAACGCTTTACTAATGCATAATTTCAGTCATAAATAACTGCAAAAACAAATATAAATTTTTACTGGTGGAAATTTAATTCGGCGATAGTACTTCCGCCACATTGTAACCTCCAAGACAACATATGGTTTATGACAGTGAGAAGATTATAGTATTTGATCATTGTGTTACTAATAAAAAGAAATAGACATTTTTTTTCTATATAAACAAAATGCTTAAATTCGACAAAATTTTACACTCCAGTTTACCTGTGGAAGAATCTGTAGAACCGATTAAAGAAACAGACATCATCTCGTGGCAACTTCCTCAGACTAATGCTTATAAATTTTATTATGTTTAAAATAGTTTATTTAAACATAATGAAATATATTATTTAATCATAATAATAATAGTTTTTAAAACATTATTAAAGTATATCGCAATCCTTTTTTCCTCATACTACATAGTATTACGAGATATTTTGAGCATTCATGTAAACGAACAACAAATTCTATATTCAATGGTGAAACATCCTGTGATTAATCTGAATATCATGTATTAATTGCATAGTAATCTGACAATATTTGCGAAAATTAAACCGACAACATTAATAAAACAAGATATATATGTATATATATATATATATATATATATATATATATATATATCTTAGTTATGATGGGAAGTGCTAAAAAGTGAAAAATTGCTTTTTATAAAACATATGGACAGTGAGAAATGTAATTCTAGTGAAGATGATTAATAAACTAAATTATTTTTTTTTATGGACACCCCCCCCCCTCAAATTAAACTTTTTTTTTAGTAAAAATGAATTGTGAATGAATAATATGAATTTATTTTGATCTTAGAATCAAAAATTGCATTTGATCTTGAATTGCTTTTTCACTTGCAACTGGTTGATATTACACACCACATCTCTCCATTTCTTTATTCATAGCTACAATTCTGGGTCATAGCAAATCACACAGGGATATCCTATATCTCTATCTCATTTATTCGACTGAAAAATGACATTTTTTAAAATTGTATGTATCACATAATAATTTTTGATACGGAGAATAAAATGTGAGAAAAATCTAAAATGTCAAAAAATCCTCTATCCATAGAATACAGGGTGAATCAAACGTCTTGCTCTTATTGTAAATTTTTATAATACTTAGTATATTATAACTAGACATATGGTTATTTCGATACTTTTCATGTACTGTTATTATTTATTTTATAAGATAACGTTCTTGAATATATGTGCCCACTTGGTAACTCGGAGAATGTTGAAGCATTATTCTACTTCACGCCAAGTGTTCTGTTAACCTGTCTTCTTTTACAGTATTTGCCGCAGCTTGTATGCTAGTATTCAGTTCCACCTCTTATATGTATGTATATATATATATATATATATATATATATGTATGTATAGATATATATATGCATATATATATATATATATATATACACAAGGTCGCCGTTATTAAACTGACGGTACTCAGAGTGTTTTGTAGCGCCATCTAAATACGAGAATGGCGCCAAATTTTGCGGGAAGGTTAACACGTTCGCTGCCGCTTACATGAAGATGTGATGATAATTAATGCCGCACTGTAGAAGTGGGTTTTTCCCAGAAGCCGATTTACTTTTTATAACAAAGAATCAGTGAAAGATTTTCCCGCGCCAGCGCGTGACTAGCTATTGGACATCACCTCACATCACGCGCCGGCGCGTGAGTCGCCCCATAATGTTGGCGCGATATTATGCGCTTTCCCGTGAGCGGCAGCGAACGTCTTAAAGAAGACGGGGGACGAACTATTCCGCGAAAAAAATTTAGGTCCAAAAGTCACTGCCAGGGGAATTTGTGGCGCTGTTTATCCGAAAAAGATAGCTTCAAAAAATGAAGAGTCAGTACTGAAATAAAATTACCGTTTAGTTAACGAATTTCGCAATTTAATCCACTGAAAAAGGTCACAGTTTGTAAAAAAATAAAAATTTTCATAAACACTACTAAAGTTTCTTTATCTGCAATTTCATTTACAGAACCCCAAAGAAAGCAACAGCAGCAGAAGAAATTCTTTATTCAAATTTCATGTTACATCTTTTGGCCCAGTGCCAGCTTGTTCGGCTTTAAAAGTTAATGTGCTACTGTTAAAAGCAACTATTCTGAAAGTTATCTTTCATAATGTATATGGCTGATTCTCAAAATAGGGGACGATTTCAAAAGTGAAATCTTAAAAAAATTACTGTTAGCAAAATTTCTGAAAAAAAAAAAACAGGTGTTGTTAATATAGTATTAGGTATGCTTTACATGTAGTCAGCAGAGCTAAATATTTAAAAATTAACTTTAAAAAAATTAATTAGTATTTTTTGAGCCATGCTAATAAATATATTAAGAAATTTTTATTTTCTTCCTGTTTAAATTTTTTCTCTATATTTATTAGCCTTCCTTTTCAGCAAATGGTTTCCATTTTTACATATAAGGAGAATAAAAACATTACCAAAGAGCAAACTTTGTTTACATGAGCAACATTCTGACACTAACAATGTAAGAAGCTGTCTTAGTGATTTTCTGACAGATTTAATGCATATTTTAGGGATAATAATTGTAATACCTAAATTTATATGTAAATTTAAACTTTATAAAAGATACAATGTAAAAAATGGTTACATTTATGCTCATAGGAGCCTTTAGCATAGAATGAAAAACCATGCTAATGACACTGATATTTGTCCATGCTAATGACAAATTTTAATTTAAATAAGATTATGAGCTATAATATAATTACAATGCAATAGTCCTTTCTGGGGCTTTTTAAAACACAAAAGTCCTATGCAAAAAAGTAAAATAAAAATTTTAATTATAAAATAAACATGAAAATTATTATCCATTCTAATGGCATACAATTGATGTACGCCCCTAATATTCAACTTCTATTCTTAAAATACAATACATGCTTCTATTTTCAGGCTGGAATAAAATAGCTACTTGTTGCCATGGAGAAACTTTATATTTTCAAACTATTGTCATATGTGAAAATGAAATTGTTATTAATAACCAGCTGCTATTGTATGACCTTGTTTTGAAAATACAATATGGAGGACAAACTTTAATTCTTTTTTTATATACTATAATTTTATTTTTTAAAAGAAATTTATTGGATAAATCCTCTCCTTGATTAATTTAAAGAAAGAATAACATTTGTTTTATTTTATAAACATGATATTAACTCTTGAAAAAGTAGTATATACAAGGCACAGCTGCTGTGGACATCCATGCTAATGACATTTTGAACATTTATTCTGTTATTTTAAGGTGTTTTTAACTAAAAAGTGAGTAATTCTTGAGTGCAAATAATGAATAATATTAAGACAAACATATCTAAATATAAAAACATGACAGAAAACCTCTCAATTTTTTTTTGTATGCAAAAGACATAAATTGTCCCCTATTTTGAGAATCACCCATATCCTTCTTTAGTCGATAGAGCTCTACTAGTCAAATTCTTTTACTACAACCAGCACAATACCCCAACCATTTTTAGTGCTTTTAGAAACCACAAAAACATGCGTAATGTTATGTGATCATCATGTTATCAGTTAATGGTTTAAAAGCAATTTCTTAGAATTTTGTGAAAACAACTTCTCTAAATGTTCAGTCAGACAGAGGACGAAAACCCGTATCACAAGATACAATCGAAAAATTAACAAGAGCGATTGTGCGATGCGCTTCCCGTGTTTGTAAAAGTTAGTTAAAAACCTTTCGATAAATCCGGTGCGGACGAATGTGGCGTATAAAATTTGCGACATCCTTTTGAAGCACACATAGAACAATGTCCTGTTATAATTTTGAACAATGCTATTATTTTAGCTACACTGTATAAAGAAACATTTTTACTACCCTGAATTTAGTTTTATGAAAGGTGAAATAAAATTTAAATATGCACTATCTTTATTGTAAGTACTGAATTACGTTTAGCAACAAACAAAATCAGTTAAGGATAATATCGAAAACAGAGTTATATAGGATAGCAATATTGATATTATTTAGGCTTCATATTTCTTTCAACTTTTACAATAGACCCAAGCTTACATTTTTTGCATAAACAGCTATACCCAAAGCCACGTTGTATAGTTTTTTCCTTTAACTAGAACGCTGGAAAGGTACCAATTGGACAGAAATCACTGATATAATTGTCAATTCGAACCAGAAAAATCTTAAAGAAATGAGTTATATACGAGTTGCAATAAAATGAGCTAAACTATTAAACTAAATAATTTCAAGTAATTTTTCTGGTTTTAAACATATTTTATAAATTTTGCGTAAACTTTCCAGGCGTTCTAGTGTTAAAAGTCTTATGATTCTTTCAGCAGCGGTTTGTTTTAATAATGCAGACAATAATTCATCTATTTAATATACTTGATCCTCTGAGCGCTAGTAATTGTCGCACTTGACTGTTTATTTATTTTAACTGACTGCCCGGCAAAAGGGTAAAATTGTAATGTTGTGTTCTCTGTAATTTATTAAAAAGATCTAAAAAAGATTTTTTTTTCCAACCTGATACAAAATATGTTATTATGTATAGGTGTATAATTTTTTAGAGTATTAATCCTAACTTAATTTTTCAAAACTGGGTTTTATTTGTAGAATGATATTAATTTAAATATTGCTTATGCTGCAGTGAAACCTGCAGGTTAGTGAGCGAAAAAATCAGCCAGCGGCAGTCAGGAGGTTAATCAAAATGTATATGCAGAATTAAAAATTTTAATATATTTATATATTTTGTTCAATACTAAGTGTAACGTTATATAGTTATCAATGTATATGATTTATATTATATTTTCATACCTTTTTTACAAATAGAAATTTCATTAACTCGTTCTGTTAAAACTCTATAACGCATAATTGCGTTTGTCTTGAGAAATTCGTTCGAAAACTTATCCCATTTTACTTTCGGTTTCAAAAACAATAAAAAATATTTTTTTTAATAATTTAATAAGAGTAAAAATAAAAATAAATAATAATAATAATTAAAAACATCTATAGACACTTGTAATACATAATTTAAATTATAAAAGAGCGAAATATTTTCCAACATGTTCCATTTTTAATTCATCTATGTGTAAACTTGAAACAATCTTTATATTTCAAAACAGCCACCTTCATGTATACAAAACATTTCTTTGCAGACGCAATAAATTTTAATGAATGCGAAGACACGCACCATTGATTTCAAATTTTCGCGAGAACATTTTCTAGGATTTTGTTTTTCGCACAATATGTTTGTCTCAACATTTAAGAGGATCATTTTAATCCTTATACACTGAGGTGCTTATTATATTTGGGAAAAGAATCATACTTTCTACGGTGGGAAAAAAATGATAATCATACGCACCACATAATAAAGAAAACAGATTTAAATTTTAAATACTTTAATGCAATGTTTCACGTTAACTTCATTTTTAAAATATTCACGAAGTTAAGTTGACAATAAATTTTCTTCTGGAAATAAACGAATACAATGTTTAATTTCTAAATGCAGCTGTCGCATTTTGACATGAATTCATTTATTATTATTGGAATTATTAATAAGAAAACATTAGCAAACTAGAAATTTATGTAATGCGCTAAAATTACTTTTAAATGTGTTATAACAAATCTAATACAAAAAAACAAATTATCTTTCTTTCGTTTGATAATTTTATTGGAATATTTCAGCCAGCAATCATGATATTATGACGTAATGTTCAATAATTTTATGAATCAATTACGAATTAATTAATCGCTGGTTATCATTTTGTTTTATGTGTAAACATATATACAGCTTATCTCACTGAAATAAAGTTAACGTGAATTTGTATGATATATGTACATGAGACAAACCCATGAGAGCGAAACAAATGAAGGAATTGCATTTTATAAAAATGGATATTTACATAGAGTTACTCACTACCTCTTCTACTCGTTCAGAAAACATTTATAAAGAAAAGAGTCGGAAAAGTGTCCTGCCAAAATATTGCCTGTATAATTAATTTCCAGTGTATCCACCATACTTATATATGACTTGGCATATGCGATGTGCGTACCATTTACCAATCCATAAAATACAGTAGCATTAATATTATTTTAGTTCTCAATAATAGCGGCCTTCAATTCTGCCCCCGACTTGAATTGTCTGCCATTGGCATTTAAAGTTCTACTGAGGATACCCCGCATATTTTCTTGGGGTTTTAGTTGAAGGTAGAAGAGAGGCCATTTTATGACTTGTTCCTAATCATCCAAAATCCATTCCTAGGTGGTTTTTGCAAAAAATAAATCCCCCTTAAGTCGCCAGTTTTTTCAGAAACTTGCAATAAATGGATTTCTAGAAATTCTGAATTATTGGTAGCCTACATGCAGTCTAAAGAAAAAGCCAGGTGACGTTTACCACCTTTGCCGAAGCCATCAAACACTATTACTAAGCCTCCTTTGAACTGTCTTTTGGAGAATGTTTCCTCTTCTTTCCGCATGCCATACCAATAGAAAGGAAGGCTGTCTAAACCATCCAATTTTTTTCTCGTCTGAGAATATAAGAGGCCACTCGACCTTCCAGATTTGATGATATTTGGCCCCCATTGACTCTGCTTTGTTTGTGGATAGCTTTCAAAATGGGCTAGTACGTAAAGGTCTTTGAATGGTGTTTGGAGGCTTCGACTTTGATGGAAAACGTAACCTGGCATTTTACTCAAATTGCATATTGGCTACCGATCACCTACAGATGATAGAAACGCATTGATTGTCATTTGTAGAGAAAGTTTGTGGCCTAAGTTGGATTTTTCAGCAGATAAACGCTTCCATAACTTCCATAACCTTCGAAAAAATCTCCTAGGAGTGTTTTTTGTATAATTGGTTACTTGTCATGGAATAGCCCATCCTGTGCCCTCCTCCCAAACCTCAAGAAAATACGGCGTGTATCCTCAGTTTATTACTATATATACCAATGGCGGACAATTCAAGTCTATGGCAGGACTGAAGGCCACCATCATTCAAGCCTGAGATACTATTGATGCTACTGTCTTCCAGAGATTGGTAAAAGCTATGCCACATCGTACATTCCATACCATATGTAAACTTGACGGGTATATTGTCTATTAACAGTAGTAACTTTATTTCTGCGGGAGACTTTCCTCCCCCCCTCCTTTTCATTCTTTTTTTCCAGTCCAGGTGAGGCAGAGATTGAGTTACTCCTTGTAAATATGTATTTGTATATGAACTTTCTTATTATATTTGTTTCGTTGTCATTAGTTTGTTTCCTGTCCATTTACAGTACAAAATCACATTGGCTTTATTTCGTTCGGACGCACTATATATATATATATATATATATATATATACTGAATATATATATATATATACACGTAATTGTTTTGCTGAATGGGACCATAGCTTTTTAAATATTAAAAAATATAATATCTTCTAAGTTTCATTATCGAGTTTAAAATAACAAACTGAACAACTCGCTAATATTCAATCTTGTGGTGCGTTTCTCTCGCTGAAATTCATCCAAAAACATTTTCCCTTTTTTTATTTGTCAAGGAGAATAAAGAAATGAAAATTTAACTAGGGTCGATGTGCCAGTAATGGACCACCTTCCAGTAATGGGCCACCTCGCACTTTTTTGTTTATAAAAAAACAATAAATAATAGTTTAGCTTTTATTATTTTTTTCTGAACTCCACCTTGCATGCTTTATAAGCTGGATTAATTTTTTACACTTTTCGTCAAAACAATTAGGAAGCAGAAAATAAAGTTTAACAGTTTTTCTGTTTTTACTGAAAATCTTAATGAACATGCAATGAGCAGACTTTACTTACTTAGTTTATAACTTTTTTATTTTTCCGTAAAAATTGAATGTTTTTGTTTGGTTAGCAATATAAAACATTGACTTTAATGTACCAATGGCCATTAACAAAATTTTATTTATTTTTAAGATTTTAGGAGGGGTGGTCCATTACTGGATTGCTTATTTAGCGATTTTCCAGTAATGGACAACCCAAGTGACCAGTACAAAAAGTGTTATTTCAGTAGAGATAAAATATTTTGACTTAACTGAAAAGCTAAATAGTCAAATTTAATACTTAAATTTTACCTATTAGAATTTAATAAAGGCAATTCCTTTATAAATAGCTGTTTTTAAAAAGTCATCCAAAATTGGTATAAAACACAAGCAGAACATTTGACAAAATCTAGATGTGCCGTTACAAAAGAAGTTGGTTCAGAAATGTAAAATCATATTTGGAAGAAGATATTATTAATATTTTCTTCCGAATTCTAAAGCATACAGCGAGAATTTTCAATAAGGTTAAAACAAAGTTTCTTTCGTGCTCTTAAAACAAGGAAAATTTTGGGACCAAAATCAGTTAAAGATGTGTATTATGTAGTACCAAATAACGAAAAAGAACAAATCACTGTTATGGGATGTTTTTCAGCAAATAATGAGATTGTTCCATTGAAGATAATATATCCATATAAGCATCTCTGAAGGGAAATTGTGAAATCATTCTGTACCAAATTGGTGGGCTATATGATTATCCGAAAATGGTTGGATAGTGCAAGAACATTTATCCATATTATTCCATATTGAGCAGTTTGGACTATCGGAAAGGGAAGATAAAATTGAAGATCTGTTATTTATATTTCACAGTTGCAAAGAACATCCCTTAGATAATGATATGAATGAACATTAGAGACTTTTTTTAATGCCTTATTTTATCTAAACTTGATTTCAGTAAAACATTGTCTTTATCTTGTAAATCCTTTAAATTTAAATATTTTGTTGTATATCTTTACAATATAAATCCTTTAATGTTAGTTAATAATAAACAATTAATAATATCATTAATATTTTGTTATATATCCACGTTATAAATCCTTGATTATAATAAATTCATAACTTAAATTTAAATATTTTGTTTTATGTTTTTTCATTATAAATCCTTTAATGTAATGAATTTCTAACTTAAGTTTTAATATTTTTTTAATATTATGCTTTCATTAAGTTCTGGAGCAAAATACAATTGAAACCAGTTGAAAATTGCACGTGAAGCGTATATTCATATTCATAAAATGTGGCACAGTTTAATATAATTAAAACATGTCCCAATCAATGTTTCCCCGTATAGCATTATGTAGTGGAATAGTTTTGTGTGGCCCTGTAATTTAATAATAAATATTCTTTGCATCTCAGATTGTACAGAATTTATATTTTAGTATATGTATACGTCATAGGTTCATGTCAATTTTATTATGTTCGAATGAGTGTAACACCATTAAAATGCATTTGCAACTTTTCCTCCCTTTGACTGTAATGTAACGGAATACTTTTGATAGTCCCTGTAATTGATCTATGCATCTGATTATCATAAGATCTGAAATGACTCGACAAAATTATGTAATATTTATATGTTTTAAATTTCAAACGATTAAAATGCATTTCAAACTTTTTTCCCCATTGACCGTAATGTAACGGAATACTTTTGATTTTCCCTGTAATTGATCTATTCATCCGATTTTCCTGAAATTCGAAATGACTTGACAAAATTATGTAATAATTATGTATTTTAAATTTCAACCGATTCGGTTGGATAGTTTTTGCGTTGTTATATGCGGACAGACAGACGGACGGACTGAACGACAACTATAGGTGCTACGTATTTACATAATTACGAACGCACCTAAAAGCAATTATCTGTTATTTTTTGTAGGGTGGCCCATTACTGGAGCATAGGTGGTCCATTACTGGAACATAGGTGGTCCATTACTGGGCTTTTGGGTGTTTAGAAATATTTCTATTATTTAAAACTAAATTTTTATTTCTATTGGGAAATGTAACTATGGGATTAGTTAAATATTGTTGAAAGATTAATATAATATGAAAAAAATTTGTATACAAATAATTACCCAGGTCAAAATTCATGCTAGTACCAGCAACAAAAATATGCTAGTTATTGCTATATATTGCTTTGTCTGCTAGATATCCATGCTATTATATGCTGTAAATTGCTAGCCAGCATCACATGCTATATATCTAGCTTACACAGCAATAGCATGACAAGCTATGTACAAGCCTCTTATGCTTATTTGCTGCTTAAGCTTTTTCCAAAGCATGCAGAGGTAGGTATCTTAACATGCTATAATATGCTATTCTATGCTTACCAGTATAATATGCTATGTAGTCAGTTTAGGGAGCAATAGCATGACAAGCTATGTACAAGCATCTTTTGCTTATTTGCTGTTTAAACTACTTCCAAGCATGCACAATTAGGTACCTCAACATGCTATAATATGCTTTTTATGCTTGCCAGCATAATATGCTATGCAGCCAGTTTAACATCAGAACAGCGGAGACGGGTCATTTTGACCCCTACTCAGTGAAAATATGTCGATTCGAACCAGATAAATCTTCTTAAAACAATTTGCATGTAAGCTGCGCAAAAATTATTTAAAATAAATAAGTTAAATAGACTTAAACAAAAATTGTGATGTGAATTATTTTTATAAAACTTCGGTAAAATTTCCCGCCGTTCTAGCGTTAAGGAGAAATAGCATGACACGCTATGTACAAGCTTTTTACGCTTGTTTTCTATTTAACCTTCTTCCAAAGCTTGGAGAGGTAGGAATATTATATGTTTTAGCATTATATGCTTTTTAATGCTTGTCATCATGATATGCTAGGAAAACAGCATGACGCACGATGTGCCAAAAAAATATTCTAATTTACTAAACAAGAATAGCAACAAAAATTACCTCTTGGTTATGAATTTCTGCTAGAATAGCAGAATCTAAGTATTTAAGCAGTACTTTGCACAGTTCTGCAAGAAATGGGAGATTGCACACAATAAATGCATAACGAGTAAATATTTTTGAACATTGCAAAAGCATTTTTTTTTTTGAGAAAACTATCTAAATTTTTTATGCTTTCGTATCAGTGCATATTTTATGCTTCAAAAACTGGTCACATTCTTTGCATAATAAAAGTGCATATTCGTTGTTTGCAAAATATGTGTACATATTTTTGATTGAAATAAGTGCATTTTCTATGTTTGCAAAAAATATGAGTTTTTATGAAAAAAAAAGGTTGTGCCTACACCCCTAAAAAACGAAACTCTTGGGAGCACCAAGTTTTTCCCACTGTTTGGAGGTGTTCTAATACAGTAAAATAGAACTTTCTTTCTGTGGGGGTTTAACTATGGGGGATAGGAAATTTTGTGAGTAAATTACCTTTTGTGAGGAAGTTTCTAAGGAGAATACCCCACACAATCTTTAAAAGGGAAAAAATTCTCCCTTCTTTTCCTTAGTGTTTATATATTTTAGCTTAACTCGAAAAAAATATATATATATGCAATTATGTCTTTGAAAATTGGAGAAAACAAAATTTCGTTCATTAAAAATAAAAATACTCCAGAAGTATTGTTATCACCACTTAAATTCATGATTATCTTAAACCACCGATTTGAGATTAATTTTTAACTTATAAACAATAAAAGAAACAGAACTAAAAATTTATTTCTATATTTATTATAATGGCGGATTTATAAGAGTAACTCTTCTCCTTCCCTATCGGAAAATTAACTCATCTTTTAACAGATCTTTTAACTCATCTTTTTCTTAGTGTTGAATTATTTTAACTTACATGAAAATTATAAATTTACTATGTCTTTAAGAATAGGATGAAAATAAAATTTTGTTTATTGAATTAAAAAAAGTGGGCAAGGAGAAGAATAGCTGTGTACCACCGTGTGAATAAAATGCTGCCTTTTGAACTCAAGAGATAATGCTTCAACACACAAACTTAACAAAAATAATAACAATTAATTTTTATAAGTCCCTCTCCCCCTTCGTAAAATGCAAAAAAAAAAAAAAAATCACCGTCACTTTCTCTTGTATTTAATTCTTTTAAATTACTCCAAAAGTAAAATTTTTTGTCTTTATTAAAATAGGGGAAAAAATATCTTTTTTAAATTTCAAAATCAAGGGGTGGTAGATGTTCTTTTTGGGCTACTACAACGTAAATTCAAAACTTCCTTCGTTCACCCGCTTGAGAAAAAAATTTAACGCATAAATCTAAAACAAAATTAAAATTAATTTTCATGAAGATTTTTGGGGAATATGCGTTTTCCTCATTAGCAAATTCTTAGCTATCAATTTTTCTAGTGCTTTATCATTTTAAGTTATTAAAATATAATAAAAAGTGTTTTTAAAATCGGTAAAAAACAAAACTTAGTCATTTAAATTTCAATATCCAAGAAGCACTCTTTCATTTAAGAAATATGTTTATAACAATCGATTCAAAAATATGTATAATTCATTCCCCCTCTTTCTAATAAACATTACACTTTTAAATCCTCCACCTTAAATTGAATTTACCTGAAATTTATTATATTAAAAATTATTTATTTAATTATTTTACTTCAAAACTATTTATTTATCTTTTAAAAATAATCCAAAACATGTTCAATTTATGTATTAAGCAAAGAAAATTCTTTTAATAATAATGATTAATTATATAAATCAAACCATATTTTAATTATATCCATTAACTATTAATAAACTCTAACAATAAATTAACCTTATTAATTGAAATTAGGAGAAATTATAGTTGCATCGATAAATTGACACTTTCCCTTACAGCAATACACTATATTGCCATTGATTATGGGACACTTGCGATTTTAGACATTTTACTAAATATCTAGAAAAATACATGAGGAATCATCTCGAAACTCCTAGTGTATAAATATAATAGTATAAATTATACATCTCCGTGAAGATTTTTTCCCGAAACTCCAAAGAGGACCGTCAACAAATTAAAAAAGAATGAATATCTTTTGAATAACCCTGTCAAAACTAATGTAGCAAAAGCGCTCAAACTCTAGATTGTGATTGAATGCCTTATTGTAATAAGCCTTGTTCATTTTTATGCAAATAGCATGCTTACTCGCAGAGTAATTAAGGTTTTTATAAAAATGATCCCAAATTTTTTCAAGTTTTTTCCTTATAATTTTCAGAGTTCTTAATATAAAATATTATTTTTTTCAGAAAATATGACAAACAACATTGCACACAGTACCCTGTAATCAAAATTAAAAAATAATGAAAATTGTATAAAAAATGAGTTGGTTTACTAAATAATTTTTTACTGCGCATGCGTCAACGATATCAAAATTTCATTTGCATATTATGTTAGCTAAATGTATAGAGCAACTTTTGTGAAAGTCACAAAACCATAACTTGAAAATTCTGAAAATAATCGTCAATTGAATAAGTCGAAAATCCGTTATTCTCAAAATGAAGCAAAAACAAGAGGGGTTGTATCCATATATTCATTGATTAGTGTCAATATAGAATACACAATATATGGGATGTACTACTGCATTTGGATAAAATCCCTCATTTTTTTGCTTCATTTTGGAAACAACGGATTTTGTCCTTTTTCTATAGACGATTACTTTCAGAATTTTCAAGCTATGATTTTGAGACTTTTACAAAAGTTGCTCTATACATTTAGCTAACATAATATGCAAATGAAATTTTGATATCTTTAACGCATGCGCAGTAAAAAATTACATAGTAAACCTACTCATTTTTCATATAATTTTTATTATTTTTTAATTCTGATTACAGGGTACTGTGTGCAATGTTGTTTGACATATTTTCTGAAAAAAATATTTTTTTATATTAAGAACTCTGAAAATTATAATGGAAAAACTTGGAAAAATTTGGGACCATTTTTATAAATACCTTAATTACTCTGCGAGTGTGCATGCTATTTGCATAAAAATGAACACAGTGTATTACAATAAGGCATTCAATTATAATCTAGAGTTTGAGCACTTTTGCTACATTAGTTTTGACAGGGTTATTCAAAAAATATTCATTCTTTTTTAATTTGTTGACGGTCCCCTATGGCGTTTCGGTAAAAAAATCTTCACAGAGATGCATGACGTATACTATTATATTTATACACTAAGAGTTTCGAGATGATTCCTCATGTATTTTTCTAGATATTTAGTAAAATGTCTAAAATCGCAAGTGTCCCATAATCAATGGCAATATAGTGTATTAAGGCACTGTTGTATCAGCTTGGTCAACCATCACTTGCAATTACAGACTTTCAAAATCATGTCCCCACTGGCAAGGTCAGAAGAGCGCGCGCCTTCCAAGTAGCAGGTCATGAGTTCTACCCTCGCTCGAGGAAAAAAGAAATCCGATACGGTTTCTCCCCCCAATATCCGCAGTCATTTCCGGTATCGTCAATAGATGGCAGCACCAGTGTCGTATTTTTCTTTTTTTTAACTAGTAACTGATGCTAGAAATTTATTGCTAGAATAGCAAAAATTAAAAGCAAATGGTGGTAGAAAAATTATGCTAGACTAGCAAACAAATACAACCAAATAATAGTGTTGGTTGCTGCTAGGCCAGCAACATATTCAAGCAACACATGCTGGATTATGTTTGCTGGCCAAGCAGTAAAGTGGTCCAAAACACACCATGACTTACTGGTAATTCTGGTAGAACCAGCAAATATGTTATGATAGTTGCTGCTATCTCACTAGCTGGGATATAGCAATTTATGCTTGTTTAGCAAACAAATACCAGCATGAATTTTGACCTGGGTATAACTATTAATAAAAAATTATTTTTTAGAGAAATTCCTTAAGGGGGTCCATCACTGGCACATCTACCCTACTTATTTCCTCCCTACTCAAAGATAGATAGAATTATGCAGTAAACGGTTTGTTTATTAGGTAAGCTTTAAAAATGTTATACAGAAGTTTTGATCGGTGAATATTTTAAAAAGATTGTGTTCTGATTGCAAAGAATAATGGAGTTGACATTTTTCATGTTTTTAATGCTTCCAGAGAACGAGTTTTTTGGGATACAGTGCCATATTTTAACGATTTTTCAAACTAATTTTTTGGAAATTCAAAATTAAAAAAAAAATAATTTAAAAAAAACCTTCCACTATGTTTACCGTATTATTCTGTCGATCTTTGTTTTAGAAAAATTTAATTTTGAAATGAAGGTCTTTTTCGCTGGACATCCTGTATATTGTTGCTTATATATTTTCTACTCATATATTGTTGCTCGTACATATTTTCAAAAAATCTACTTGGAATTTATTTTTCAAAGCATTTACAAGTCAAAGACAAGGTAGTTGGATAATTTTGAGAAAATAATTTGCGAAATCGTATTATTTGAATGGCAGATTAATAGTATTGTACATCCAAAATTTTAATCATTGTTCTTTGTTAAATAAAATTGTTAAAAACCATGGCATCAAATTATGCAAATTTAAGGGCAGTTGTTCTAGGTCTTTCATTTGAATGAGACTCCACAGGAGAAATAAAGATTTTCGTTAATAGTTTAGAAATGGTTAAAAGTCGCAAACAAGTGACCAAAAAGCTTATTTATTTTCAAAAATTTCGTAGGGTTATGCGTTTTTCGCTTCCTCGTCTTGTTTCATCTTACTGTATACCGCAACTGCAAAAAAAGAAGGAAATATGTCATTAGAAAACTGATGATTAAAATTTTATGATAATAACTTAGTAATCCATTGTTTTAAAAAGAAATTTATTATATGCATTTTCTTTTAATCGATTTAATTTCATATTATTTATAATGACTAATATTTTTTCTCTTAGTTTCCTAATAGCACTTTCTACTGGCATTTTTTCTTAAATTTGAGACCTTCTTTTTCTTGAAACCATACCTACAGATGTAATAGCGCTAATAATAAGAAATTTATTTATGCATAATATAGGTATAAAACCTAATACTAGTCACATCAGCAAAATCTACCAACAATTTCTATGTATTGATAAAATAATCCTAAAAAACTCTTACCAGAAACCGAAATAACCTTCATTTGGCCTGTTTAAAAGAATCTCATACCTGGACATTAGGGTGGAGCGAAAAAAATTTTTTTTTGAAAATCAAAAACGGGTAGGTGCCAAAAGTTGCCTTTATACTAGCACATCAACTGCGTGAAATTTTTACCGCTGAAAAAAAATGGCTTGAGTCTGCGCTTTTGCTCCAAAAATCGAAATTTTCGGTAAAATTTGTCATTTTTTGATATTTTTTCAAAAAAATTAAAAAATTTCTACAGAGCTGGTAAGTATTTAAAAGTGTTGCTTAGACCTTTATATTTATCTGCTTAACATATATAAACTATAAAACAATATCTGTAGTCTGTATAATTGGAGCAATTCTGACAACTTTTTGTGAAAAATCAGCGTTAACCTCTCTATTGGAGCATACAACGAAATGTTCTTTTGAATGCATTTCTTACCTAGCTGCTTTCAAAACTACTGTGTATATAACTCATAGAGGTGGTTGCATTATCCCACCCGTTTCAACCACCCAATCATCTAGGCCCAGTGTTTTATTTATGTATTGAATTTTTATTTTTTTCCCGAAGACGAGTATAAGTTTTCTATACACTGTTAAAAATAAAGGTGACAAACCGGTGCCATTTGGGACCCGGAGGTGAAAAGGCGGTGCCATTTGGAACCCTAGGGTGTCATAGGAGCTTGAATATGTGGTTGGGGTGACGACAGATCTGTTACTGGATGATGGGAGCTAAATAAGGTGCCACGCACTTCGTGTTGGTAGCAATGTACCACCTCATCGGGTGACTGACAACTTGCGCACGCGCTATGACGTGTGTCTTTCTGCTTTCGGTGTCGGCAAGTAAAGTTTACGGGTGTGAGCAAATCAAAACATGGCAGTGTGTAAATTGGCTGTATTAATTGAGGACTAACCACTGAGCTACAATAAAACAACAATGAGGACTTAATGATCCGATTTGCGCGACCAGTGAACCGGGCAAAGTCTGATTAAAGGTAAGATTTAACTTTATTTTATTTTATTTTATTGTTACGTTAATTTATCGTACATCCCTATATGTAACGTCATAAGAAAACAGTAAATTAGATTTTTTGTTAGTATGATTGATTGGTAAGTTTATTATGTGAAGCTACAAGCTACACTCTCACCAAAATACCCGCTTGCTAATGTTAAACCTATGAGGCAGTTATTTTACAATTTCTCGTTTACATGTCAATATTTTTAAATGATTTATCAAGGCCTTAGCTACCGAGGAGCAATTGGAGCAAACTGCTCTAGGCACGGTAATCCAAAGGGCGCACAATTAGAAAGAGCGAAATATAAGATTGTAAAAATATTTACATATTTTTTCATTACAAATCAGTTATTACAGACGAATCTTGTTGCAATCGGAATATTCTATGACCATTTTACCTTGTGTTTAAACTCAAGTGTTTAGATTTAACCCTTAACTGCTGTTAGTGGTCTCAGACACCGTGAGTTTTTCAAGTTTCACAGTCTAACTTGTAATTTTTAGTTTAACTATAGATACTGGTCAATTTTTTTTAGTTTGGAGTCTTATTACTACCTGTAAATACTTTTGAATAGCTGAATTTGATTTATAATATTCTTGTACATAAAGTTTAATACATAAATAGTATTCTGAGAATTAATGTAACATTTTATTCATCTTCAGATTAAATGGTCTGACAGACAGGTCACAGTAGTTATGTAACAATTTTTGTCAGAGCAGTTAAGGTTAAAATATGTTTTTGCGTCTATATACAGTTAAAAGCAATTAATTTTATTCGCGAAGTTTTAATTTTAACCTTTACACGGGATCTCGGACAGCATCTGGCCGGCTTTGCATATATTGTCGGATAGATGCTATCCGAACCCCTCCTGTAAAGGCTAATTCACACCATATTGCAGCCTCGCGTAACTTCTCTAATATTGTTTCAGTATACCTGATTTGTCTTTGTTTGAGAGGGGGGGGTAGCTTTTGCATTTAAGACAATTGAATACTTGCAAATCTTAAAGTAATCAAAATATATTTATGGGGTTTTCATTATTAATATTTTCCTTATTAACCACCATTATTTCCAAAATAATCTTTATAATAAGATTAGATCGGGAGGCGGTAGCACAAACAATCATTTAGTCTCATTTAAAAATAAAAATCACGGATAAAACCTCGATTTGCATATTAAAACGTTATTAGTCAGCCAAGTCATACCTTGGTGGGAAATGCCTAAAAACCCAAATTTAGCGGTATCTTCGGTTTACCATTATGTTTTCTTACTCCCAATTCTTCATATTTTCATACTTTTGGTTTCATTTTCTTTCAAAAAGGTGCGAAAATGTTAGCGAATTGAAATGAATATACCTTATGATCTGATTATCGGCTATGCACATTTACACCCATTTTTTCGAAAGTATTCTTTCGCATTAAACCTTATTTAGTAGCAGAATTTTATGGTTAAATAAAATAAATTTTTTTTCAATAATAGTAATTTAAGTTTGATTAGACCGTAATCAGCCCCCCCCCCTTCTCAATCATCAACATCATCCGATATGACAAATTTGTAGTCATGAACATTCAAATTATAAAAGGAAAACAATCTGTATTTACTCCACTGAACTTTCAGAATAGTTTACAGAAATAGTGTGTGTTCAAAAAATATAACAATGAATAAAAACTTATATCGTAATTTTACACAAATGTGAAATTGTTCTGCAGGTGATGAAGATCTCGTGTTTTAAAGGCGATTTTTGCACTGTCATTTATAAATCTTAAACATTTTTCTAATGATATATTTTTTAACAATCTGTCATTCAACTCGTTCTGAAACAAGACCAATAAATAGGGTTGGTTTTTTACCGGTAAAAACCTGGGGAGAAGTTGGTAAAAACCTAAGGATATACAATAAACTGTTATCCCTTAAACTGTATTTTAATACTATTGATAAAAATTCTATTTTCATGTAATTGGTGTATTAATATATAATATCTATATAGGGGAGAGTGGGGTGGTGTGAAACTTTTTTTTACAAAAGTAAGATTTTTTTTATATACAAAAAGAAAAAATTCAATTTATAGCATGCAAGGTAAAACACTTTTTAATCTCCCTGAACAATATAGAAACATAACGTACAAATACTATTTTATTTTAAAGAGAACGTAAGTTTCAAAATGTGTCTCATACCTCCTCATTAAGAGTTATGGGACAGCAATAATAAAAAAAAAGCTATAAGGCACAAAATAATCTATAGTGTCGGTAAGATAAACAATCAAACAAAGGTTGTAAGTTGATAATGTATATGCCACAATATAAAATTCCAATATCTTCATGACTGGAATAAAAATTCAGGATTCTCTGTCATAGGTGTCATTAAAGCCCCACACTAGGCACAGAAAGAGACCCGGATGATAATGTAAAAGTCTATAGGAGCGTTCTTTTCAAATACCTAACTCAAATTTTAATATTTTTACATGATTTTTTTGAACAAGACAGCTGAGGATGATCCATAATCGGCCTAGTTTTTATTTTTTTTTTCGATTTTGCTTTTATATTTTTTGTATAACGATAGTTTCAATTTCAGAACCAGTTTAAACCGATTTCGTAAGTTAAAGTAATTTTTAAAAAAAAATCTGAAACCAAAACTGAAAAAGTAAAAACTACGCCGGTTGTGGATCGCCCTCAGCAATCTTGTGCAAAACAATCACGTAAAAATATTAAAATTTGAGCGAAATATTTGAAAAGAACGCCCCCATAGACTTTGCATTATCATCCGGGTCTTTTTCTGTGCCTAGCGTTGCGCTTTAAATAATCAACAATTTATTTACTTTTTGAAGTATAAATGTATATATTATCAATGTTATAATTAATATATTATCCTCTAAAAATATTTGTATGTTAGCAATTCGCATTATTATTAATTTAAAAAAGGAACTGGGCGCGTCCCATTCCTCCCTTTTCTGGCATGTCCCATTCCTCGCCACTTCCTTGTTTGTGTTAAACTTCTTGTTCAAACAAAAATGCTGCTTTAGGCTTACTTTAAATTATGGATAATATACAATATAATGTTCCAAAAATAGGAAAACTATTACATTTATACATAAACAAGCCTTTAATATATTGAAAGCAAATAAATCAAATTTAAATTGGATTTTTGAAATAATTTTTTCTTTCATACATTTGCAAGTCTATGCATAACAATATTTTTTGTAAACTGAAGAATGGATTACCATTGCTTTATCTTGTGTACGATCGATGAAATGTTTAGAATAATGCACCAAGAGAAAAACCTACTGTCCCATTCCACCCGACTTTCCCTCATATAGCAAAAGGGGAAATAAAGAATTAGTCAGTTCCCTAAAGCTCCTGATATACACTATATGGCCAGAGATGACCATCCACTTGCGATTGTAGACATTTTGTTAAATATCTAGAAAAATTTATGAGGAATTATCCTGAAAATCTTAGTATATAAGTATAATACACTACCTGGCCATTGATTATCGTCCACTTGCGATTTTAGACATTTTGCAAAATATCTAGAAAAATACATGAGGAATTATCCTGAAACTATCAGTGTATAAACAATATAGTCCAGGTCATATATTTCCATGAAGATTTTTTCCAGAAACTTTATAGGGGACCGCCAACAAATTAGACAAAGTATGAATGTAACTCTGTCAAAGTAACTCTGTCAAAACTAATTCATCAAAAGCGCTCAAACTGTAGATTGTGATTAAGTGGCTTATTGTTATAAACTGTGTTCATTTTTATGTCGATAGCATGTATACTCGTAGAGAAATAAAGGTTTTTATAAAAATACTCCCCAATTTTTCCAAGATTTTTGCTTATAATTTGCAGAGTTCTTAATATAAAATAATAATATTTTCTGAAAATGTGACAAACAACATTGTACATAAAACCCTGTAATCAGAATTAAAAAATAATAAAAATTGTATGAAAAATGAGTAGGTTTACTAAATAATTTTTCGCTGCGCATGCGTCAACGATATCAAAATTTCATTTGCATATTATGTTAGCTAAATATATAGAGCATAGATTCCCAACGGGGGCGGTACCGCCCCCCCGTGGGCGCTGGAACCTTCCAGGGGGGCGGTGACGGGTCCAGAGGAAAATGGGGGGCGTTAAGACAGTCAAGGGGGGCGGTCATGACGTTCCTTCCTATTTAAGAAATTAATATAATGAAATTATTTGGCCAGTCTCCCCGCGTTGCATGGGCGATGATAAAAATCTTAAATATAGCTTTAAATGAAAATTAGATGAAAATGACCCTAGAGCTGGGATCTGCTTTCACCTGTCGCAGCTTGCAGCGAATGAGAACTTTCCATTCGAATTAATGGCGTGCGAAACTTTCTTTCCGCTTGTTTGTGTTCACGTGGTATGATGCTATTTGGATCGCCGAAGCTTATGTTCTGACCGCTGATTTTTTTTAATTCTCGAAGCGACGAATAATTTGATTTTGTCGTGTTTGATGAAATAAGAAAGTAATTTAACCTTCTGATTTAGTAGCAAATACGTTGATCAAAATATTATCATGATCACTAGTTCAGAATTTTCTATATTAAGCTCACTAAAAGTTTGATAAGTATAGTTATTTTTTAAAACCGGTATTTCGAAAAATGTTGGAAATATAACGACTTATGCCTGAATAGAGATTTCCAAACAAAACTATAGTTTGAACCTGCTCAAAAAATTCGTTTATTCTGAATGAAAGCTATAAAAGACATTATAGCCTTTATGCATAGCTATAAATTTGTTGCAAAGTGAATCTATTTAAATTTAAAATGTCGCTAATTTTGTATTTTAAAATGTTTGAATCTAAGAAGAAATGTCGGCAGTATGGTATTGACTATTTGTAGTATGGATTTATGCATTCTCCTACAAACCAATCATTACCTATGTGTTTAATTTTTTCAAACTGTTTTTGAAATGAAGCTAATAAGCCTTCTGTATTACAAGAATATTGAAATAAAATGCATGCTGATCAAAAAGACAAAGATTTATTTTATTTTTAAGCCCTGGAAAAGAAATATTTAAAACAGCGAACTGTATGAAACCTTTTTGAGTGGTTTTCTAAACAAGAAGATGACACACTAAGGCGCTTCATATAAAATAACATTGTTAATAGCAAAAGCTGAACAACTGAACACAATTGCTGAGGATTAATCTTGCCGGCAATCAAACAGATAACTGTTGCTCATCATAAAACACCGTCAGATATTATTCGAAAAATTCCTCTGAGTAATTATTTTGGAACAAAGAAGAATCGATGAAACGATCAAGGACGTTGAAATATAATTAAGCAATATAGTTAAAAATTTGAAAAATTTCCATTGAATACGATAAATCAACACTATCAAATAACGAAGCAACTACTCTTATCAGATGTCTGATTCATAAAAAAAAGAAAAATAATTTCAAGAGTTATTATTTGCTAGAAATTTGAAAATTGATACAAAGGGAGAATCGATGTTTAATAGCTTGAACATGTTTCTTTCAGAGAAAGAAATTCCTATTCATAGTATTTTGTCAAAAGCTACTGATGGTGCTCCAGCAATAACAGGGCATCATACGGGTTTCATAACACATTTTAAAGAAGCAATTTGTGCTCACTGTACGCAGGGATGTCGTGGAGGATGTACAGGTGTATATGTCGTATATCTTCAGGATTTCTTTAACACCGTATATCCTCTGCTTCTTAAAAAAGGGTATAGTATATGCACTCCAGGGTATACCCTCTGAGCGTATACCTTCTGCTTAGAGCGTATACCCTCAGTTCTTTTACGACTGCACCACTGACTGTACATGTATTTTGTGTTAGTCATCGTCAGCTTTTGATTGTCAAAAACTTGAATGAGCGTCTGTAAATGTAGCTTTATTACGTTATTAGTGAATAAAATTAGAAACAGTTCTTTGCATGACAGATTATTTTGTCTACCTTGAAATGAAAACGACGAAGATTACAATCGCTTGCTCTTGCACACAGAAGTTTGTTGGCTTTTGAAAGGTATTTGTCTGCATCGTTTTTTCAATCCATTTGACTCAGCACTGGACTTTCTTGAAAACAGAGGTAAAAAATTGCGCAAAAATCTGATAACATAAAAAAATAACGTTGTTTATTTGAGAGTCTTGTTTAGAATATACTTTCAAATACTTCTACAATTGCAGTGTTACGAATTAAATTTGATTAGAACAAAAAATGCCATAGCTGCTTTTATGACAAAACTTGTTATATTCAAGAAAAATCTAGGTAGAAGTTAATACAGCAATTTACCTATGTTAGCAGCAATCTGTGCAAAGCAGGAAGATTTACCAACTTACTCACAAAACTTGGACCGCTCTTCATACTGATTTTATTGCGCGATTCCAGGACGTTTTAAACATGAACATACCGAGTTGGGTTTTAAACCTGTTCACAAATGCAGATACAGCAGAATCGTCAAATTTAGAAGGACTTTTATAGACTCATAACTAATGAGAAACTAAAAGTAAAATTTTGAAGCGGATACCAAGAGTTCTGACAAAGTAAAATTTTGAAGCGGATACCAAGAGTTCTGACTTCAGAAATCTACACCAGTTCTCTACCCTTAGTTCTGGGCAAAAGAAGACAAAATTTTAATTGCTTTTCGGTAAACTTATTTATTAAAGTGTGGGTTCAGTGCGATATCTAATCTAAAAGAAATAGACTGCACTTACTAAACGTGGCGATTTACGACTACTGTTAACAAAATTGGAAACCGACATTAAAAATTGTTAAAATTCCATCAGAGGCAACCATCTCTTTAATATTTTTTATTCTTATTTATTTTATCTTTATGACATAATTTTTATTAATTTCTCATTGATTTTCTGTTTATGCACATTATTATTTGTGAAACATTTAATACGGTAAAAATGTCACAAATCTAAAGGATGTTACTTATTTCAAATATTATACGCCGAGTTCTTTCGATCAAAACTGTTTCATCCTAGGGACACCTTTGTTTACATTCGAGTTACATAAGAGTACGAAAAGGAATTTCAATGCATGAACAAAGCTGCCCTAAAGAAGATGAAGTTATGTTCAAAAGCGCTTGGCGTATAGTATTTGAAGTTTTATGCTTTTAAAACTGTGTTTTTATATATAATAACATCTTTTGGATACATGACATCATTAACGTATTAAATGCACTTTTTAGCAAGTTTATTTAATTTCATTTTGAATTTATTTTTTAAATTATTGAACATCTTTGATAGTCGTTTTAATTATAATTTTACTTTGTGTTTCTTAATAAATAGACAAAAAATAGATATAGATAATATGCAAAAATATTTTAATAGGTACTATTATGGAAGAGGGGGGGCGTTGGAATATTTTTTTCTTGTAAGGGGGGCGGTGATCTATAAAAGGTTGGGAACCTATGATATAGAGCAACTTTCGTGAAAGTTGCAAAATCATAGCTTGAAAATTCTGAAAATAATCGTCAATAGAATCACTTAAAAATCCGTTATTTCCAAAATGAAGCAAAAACAAGAGGGGTTGTATCCATATATTCATTGATTAGTGTCAATATAGAATACACAATACGGAACTTACTTCTACATTTGGATAAAATCCCTCATTTTTTTTGTTTCATTTTGGGAACAACGGATTTTCAACTTATTATATTGACGATTATTTTTAGAATTTTCAAGCTATGATTTTGCGACTTTCACAAAAGTTGCTCTATACATTTAGCCAACATAATATGCAAATGACATTTTGATATCGTTGACGCATGCGTAGTGTAAAATTATTTAGTAAACCTACTCATCTTTCATACATTTTTTATTATTTTTTAATTCTGATTACAGGGTATTATGTGCAATTGTTGTTTGTCAGATTTTCAGAAAATATTATTATTTTATATTAAGAACTCTGCAAATTATAAGCAAAAATCTTGGAAAAATTTGGGACTATTTTTATAAAAACCTTAATTTCCCTACGAGTATACATGCTATTGACATAAAAATGAACACAGTTTATAACAATAAGCCACTTAATCACAATCTACAGTTTGAGCGCTTCTGCTGCATTTGTTTTGACAGGGTTGTCCGAAAGATATTCATTATTTTTTAATTTGTTGACGGTCTTCTGTAAGGTTTCTGGAAAAAATCTTCACGGATATATATGACCTGTCCTATTATGTTTATACACTGAGAGTTTCAGGATAATTCCTCATGTATTTTTCTAGATATTTAACAAAATGTCTAAAATCGCAAGTGGACGATAATCAATGGTCAGGTAGTGTAGTACAAGTCATATATTTCCCTGAAGGTTTTATTCCGAAACTCCAATAGGGGACCGTCAACAAATTAAGAAAAAATGAATGCCTTTTGGATATCTTTTGGATAACCCTGTTAAAACTAATGTAGCAAAAGCGCTCAAACTGTAGATTATGTTTAAGTGGCTTAATGTAAAAAACTGTGTTCATTTTTATATCGATAGCATGTATAGCCGTAGAAAAATTAAGGTTTTCTACGAATCCGAAAAACAGTCTCAAATTTACCCAAGAATTTTGCTTATAATTTGAAGAGTTCTTAATATAAAGTAACATTCTTTTCAGAAAATGTGACAAACAACATTGCACATAATAGCCTGTAATCAGAATTAAAAAATAATAAAAAACTGTTCAAATATTGAGTAGGTTTACTAAATATTTTTTCACTGCGCATTTGTCAAAGATATCAAAATTTCATTTGCATATTATGTTAGCCAAATGTATAGAGCAACTTTTGTGAAAGTCGCAAAATCACATCTTGAAAATTTTGAAAATAATCGTCAATAGAATACGTTGAAAATTCGTTATTCCCGAAATGAAGGAAAACACGAGGGTTTGTGTCCATATATTCATTGATTAGTGTCAATATAGGATACATAATAGGGGCGTATTAATAAATTTGAATAAAATTCCTCATTTTTTTATTATTATTACTGGTATGGAATACCTGGACATGTTAGGGAAATTCGTTGCTAATCTGGAATAGACACTTTGTTGCAAAATATGTTTTGTAAATATGGTTAATAATGTAAATAGTTTGTAACTCTTAATGATAACACAGTAAAAGAATAACTGAATGACAAGTATGAGTTGCTCATGTAATTTTCTCGTACTGTCCGAAAATAGGCAATAAAGAGGAAAGTGCCCAGTTAAACTGATGGCATTGAGCTCGCAGGCTATACATACAACTGTATATTATACTCTTATTTCACAGAATAATGCCCTTCCAAAAATAGAAGAAATCAACTGTAAGTTATTAGATAGTGGATTAACTACCACCCTTCTTTATACTTAACCAGTGAGCCCCTAAAACTAATTTGGGAAGTGCCTTATCAGAGTGAACCTATTAACAAAATTTGAAAATTCTGCATGATTTCTGCATATTTATATAAATTAAGAGGGGGGGGTAGCACTCTCTTCTCCCCCCTTCATATTTAACCAATGAACCTCCAATGCTAATCAGTGAAGAACGTTATCAAAATGAACCTACATATAAAATTTGAAGCAAATCTGATATTTATATAAAGAGTTATCACGTTACAAGGCTTTGATAGCCTTGTGAGCTATAATTTAAATTTTATTTAAATTTTATTCTTTCTTTTTTTGTTCATCTACCATTTTTGCTGTACTTTGATGATACATTTTCATTGGACTGTCTTGTTGTGTGTTTTCCTTAATGTGTTATTATTATTATTTCAGATAGTGAACTTACATTTACAGTACTTACATTACCATGTTTGATACCAGAAAAGATTCCGACTCTTTATCATAAAGAAGATGCAGAAATTTCTGTGTTTCAACCTGTTATTGTGCTCCACAACTCAAACAACTTGTTAAATTACTCATGCTATGTATTAATTTTATATAAACAGTTAATTACAAAAACTGATAATTTTATAAGTTTAGTTATTTTGTGGTATGCATTATTTTGGTTGTTTAACGTTAACTATAGCAAAAGCCAATTTAAATTTTTATCATTTTTATTAGATACTTATGTCTTCAAAACTTTCTTAGTGGCATCAGTTCCACATAGTGTCACGTCTTTGTTTAATAATATTTAATACATTCTTGGTATTTACAATAAAAAGATTATTTGAACTAAAAGGTTGTTTTTTCAATTCAGTATTTTGTTCCTTTCATTATAATTACTCTTTGGATTAAAATTTCAGATGCAATAAGTCAAAACACAAAAACAATTTGGCAGAAAGTGTTTTGATATGGATACAGGACTAGAAATCAGCAGTCGTTAGTCGTCAAATGAAACTAAATTACAGAAAAATTATTCCTAGTCGTCAAATCTTGATAGCTAGCTTTCTTTAACTTTAATTTTTGTTTAGCAAATGCTTTCATTTGTATTTTAGCATACACTCCCCCCCCCCTCTGCACCATGACATCAGCACGTGTCTTAAGAATTTTGAACCTGTCAATAACCTCTAAGTTAACTTCACTTTAACCAATGACTGATAAAACTGGTCCTTGGTTATTACACCCCTGTAAACAAGATATTCTTTTATTATGAGATATTTCTGCATCCTTATATGTTCCTAAAATAAGAAACTGTATTAAAATTGTTTTAAAATTTTTGTACTCCCTTCCTCAAACAAACAAAAAAAATATGTGTGATTTGAAAATGTTTTAAATGATACACCATAATTGACAATCAAAGATTCATTTATTTGCTAACTTTTTATTTTCTGATGTACTGTTAGTCTCAGATTTTTTTTTAAATTAGCTTATCCCTAGTTATATCTAAAGCTCATATTTTCTTTCTGTGGACATATTTACTTGATTATCTGTTTTGTATGCATATTAGCTTTATAAAAAGAATAAGTTTTTCCAGAATCCAAATATTGTAGTTTAATCAGGTTTCATACTTATGGAAAGTCAATTTTTATTTTGTTTAGTAAGAAAAAGTGTTTAATATATAAAGTTTCCTCTCCACTTCCCTTCAATACATTAAAATTAAATATGCAATGCAATATTATTACTAATAACATGGTTGTGAAAAGAAATAAGAAAATATGAAATGCAGTACGCACATCGAAAAAAAATTGTAGACATTATTTTGACACCTTACATACAGTTCTTAATTTATAATCCTGTGTGGATATATGCTATAAAATATGGATTTGCATAAGTTCACTATAAAGGTAAATACTACATATATTGTAAAAATGTTTTTTTTTTTTTTTTTTTTTTTTTTTTTTTTTGCTCAATTTCATCTGTGATTTTACCACAACTATAAAATGAACTTATTTTCTATAATTCATTTCATAGCTTGATGGCTAACTTTCTGGAAGAATTTTAAAGAATATGAAATATTCTTACTAATTTAAAAATTACTCAGCATTTATTACACATTCTTTTCTAATTTGTGTTTTACATTTTTTTAACTAGATACAGCAGGGTATGTGAAAAAATATTGGTGCGCTGTTTGACATTGATATTTCACAACTAAAATCTGAGACATGCTTATTTTAAAATTTTGTAGCATTTCTTCTATTATATGAAAATCTTAATCCTCCGAAAAGTTCACAACCGTCACAATTATCAGCAACTAATATGTTCAACGAAGTGTTGGCCTCATGAAAACAAAATAATTTTAATGGAACTTCCATCAGTATTGGGGCCTGCACATGGAGCAAAAACAACATTGACCTTCAACGCCCATCTGCGTGGATATTTAATAACAGGTGTATTGCCTTCGAACAATCAGATCTTAACTCACTTGACTTCTGTAGAAAAGTTAGAAATAGAAAATCCCCAGTTTGTATTGTATGTGATGCGAAATTATCAAGGCATAGAATGATTTAAATCAGAATTATCTGCATCGGACTGTCAATTCTGTGATCTTTCGTTTTCAAACTTGTGTAAAAAATAAATATAAAGCCAGTGAACAATTTGTTAAAATATTGTTAGTTCTTTTCTTTATTTTTTATTAAAATATGGCATATATTTTACAGGGTATAGCATTTTTCTGTGTCCCCATACTTTTCAGTTGCCCTGTATATAAAATAATGAAAATACATGTCAAGCAATTATATTGTGTCAAAAAAGATGGTTACGGATTACTTCTGAAACTATAAGAAAATTATAAAAATATTCATATGAAGATAGATAAATCAATTTGTACTTTCTCTTATTTTAGAGTCAAAAAGCATCAAATTTTTATAATGTTCCTGCATCTAAAAATGCCCAATCACAAAAATAGTTACTGGCTCTTTCTTAAACATACCCAAAAATTTTGATCCAAACATCTGAGTTAGAGACAGTCAAAAATCATGATTTATTTCATTTTACAAGAAATTCAAAACATAAAATTGAAAATCAGGCTTCAAATTGCATGACAAAGTCACAATATTTGACTCTAACTCAGTGATTTTTAGGGGCAGAAAATAGGTGTAGAGGTTGTGTAAATTTTGCGATTTATTCTAACAAAACCTTTTGGGTATGACTAACAATGCAATAGTGATGACTTATGATTGGTGATTTTGAAATGCAAAGACTATATAAAAGTTAAAAATTTTGAATTTTTCTTAAAATACTCTCCATGTAAATGAAAGTACGTACAATTTGAATTCTCTGCCTTTCTATGATTATTTTTGTAGTTCATATTATCCCTCTCTGAGTTACAAAACTATGCTATAATTTTTCTTTGGACACATGATAATGAGTTTTAAAATATAATATTCCATCAATATAAAAGAACAAGTTGGAAATTGCACGTGAAGCGTAGCAAATTAGGTGCGTTCGTACGATAACGAAGTTTTAAAAAAATTACTTTCATATATCAATCTCATAAAATTGTAAGTGAATTACAATTAAAACGCTCATCAAACAATGTTCTCCCTAAACCATTATGTAATGGAATACTTTTGTGCGGCCTTGTAAATCAATAACAAATGTTCTTTGCACCACAAATTATGTAAGATGTATATTATAATATGTACTTTATAGTTGCATAGAAATTTTATTAAGTTCGCGTGAGTGTAACACGATTAAAATGCATTTGAAACATTTCTTCCCATTGACCGTAATGTAACGGAATACTTTTGATTGTCCCTGTAATTGATCTATGCATCCGATTTTCATAAAATTTGAAATAACTCGACAAAATTATGTACTAGTTATGTATTTTAAATTTCAAACGTATAGAATATATTTGAAACTTTTTCCCCATTGACCATAATGTAATTGAATACTTTTGATTGCCCCTGTAATTGATCTATGCACACGATTATCAAAAAAATTCAAATAACTCGGCAGAATTATGTAATAATTGCGTATTTTAAATTTCAAACGATTAAAATGCATTTGAAACTTTTTTCCACATTGACCGTAATGTAATGAATACTTTTGATTGCCCCTGTAATTGATCTATGCATCCAAGTTTCATGAAATTTGAAATGACTCGACAAAATTATGTAATAATTATGTATTTTAAATTTCAAATGATTCGGTTGGGTAGTTTTTGCGTTGTTATATGCGGACGGACAGACGGACGGACTGAACGACCACTATAGGTGCTACGTATTATATAATTACGAACGCACCTAAAAAATGACTCAAAATATTGACTGATCATGATAATTTTCTCTGCAGAATTCAATTTAAAAATGGGTAAACACTTTGTATTTCATGATTCAAACCAATACAATTTCTTGACAAGCGGGGTGGGGGGAGGGGGTTGCAACTGTGGGCCATAGATTGTGAGTGCTATTTCTTGTAGGATGCCACAGGGCACACTGGATTATGTGTGTCATCCGTTCACCCTATGGGGCACCCTGGATAAGTGGTATCATTATTCTCCCCTAAGATGCCATTCTTTCACCCTCTGAGGCACCCTGGATAAGGGGTGCCATTACTCTCCCCTGAGGCGCCATCTTTTCACCCCCCGGGGCACCCTTGTTAAGGGGTGCCATTACTCTCCCCTGAGATGCCATCCTTTCACCTCCTGGGGCACTCTGGATAAGGGGTGTCATTATTCTCCCCTGTGGTGCCATCTTTTCACCCTATTGAACACTGTGGATAAGGGGTGCCATTATTCTTCCCTGAGGTGCCGTCCTTTCACCTCCTGAAACACACTGGATTAGGGGTGCCATCCTTTCACCATAGTAAAGGGTGCCATTTTAGCTCCTCTAGGGGTGTCACCAGTGAGACAAGCCTTTCACCCCTAAAAGGTGCAATGTGTCACCATTAGTTTTAACAGTGTATATCAAAGTAATTTATCTCTTCTTTGTATTCATAGACTTTGGATGATTTGAATCATGCTGGTGTGACCTGCTGCACGTATATTTTTATACCATGTATAAAGAAGAGAAGCTGAGTAATGTATTGGGTATGTTCTTAATTGAACCTAGTCAGCAGTCTATTATCTTCATTAAAATTTCATGCAATTAGTACATTGTGATTGGAAGTTCTGTTATCACAGCATTCTTTCAATCAATTACATTTTATATGCAATGATTTGCCTAAAAATTGATTGTATGAATTCAGTTTCTAGTATGCCATCATTTATTGAACCTATTACATTGAATATGTGCTGAGAAGTTAGCTATTTAATATTATGACGATCGTCACAGAGGATTGCAAACAAAATTTGCGTGTAAAACAACAATATTTCTAAAGAAGTTTTAGTATGCTTTATGTCGTTTCCTGTGATGTTCCGTAATCTAGTAATTTCTAATAAGATTTTAGATCTATTATTTAGGTGTGTAGTACATTTGGTATAAAATATCCTGCGGTATAAACTTGGATTATAGATTTGGTGAGTGAACATATAGACGCTGATTGCCAATCTGTGCTTATATAAAGCGGAAAATTTTATTAACTTTATGACCTGTCTTTTCTGTGAGATGTCTTCTAAATTTCTATTCCCCATTCTTTGAGAAATAGCTTTCCTTATGAATTAGCTTTGCAATCTCCGACAGAAATTTCTAGTCTGTTTTGAGTATCTTTTTCTCAATTTGAGAAAATAATTTTTCTATTTTATAGAAAAAAAATTGTAATAGGAAGTGAATATTACGTAGACAAAGATTTTCCTTATTGATCCAGTAAATCCATGTAGCTTAGAACGTTTTATATCGACTTCTGTAACAATTGACGCAGAGGAAATTCACTGGAGTTGAAGTAGCGAATGATTCAATATCATATAGACAATTCTAAGCTTACCCCATGCAAAATGGTTCACAGTGACAAATAAAATTCTCCAAATTTTAAATGAGCACTTATAGTCGATATCCGTCCATTCCCTCATAAAGCACAATGCATTATAAGTTTATGCCCAGGATATTTCACCATCAAATGTTGTCCACTCATAAAAAGGGGATCTAAAAGTTAATAGGAAATTAACTGAAAACACTTAGAAAGCGGCATAAAACTAATGCAAAAAAAAGTTTTTTACAACAGCGGTTGCTTTACACATGGAGAACAAATTTTCATTGCAATTCTCGCTGACGATCACCATCACATTAAACAGCTCGCTTCTCAACATATAAAAAATGCAAAAGTAGAATAAATGATGGCATACTTATAGTTGAAATATCTGAAATCATCTTTGAAGCAAATCATTACGTAAAAAAAATACAATTGACTGAAAAAATGTTGTGGTAACAGAACTTCCAATCATTATTCATCAACTGAATGTAAGTTTGATAAATATAATAGATGGCCAAATAGATCCCTTTAATAATATTCCCGAGCATTACTCTGCTTGTCACTTTTTTTGTATAAACTGTAAAAATATACATGAAGATAGTTACAGCAGCATGTGGATGCAAAGAGCTGATGAACAAGGTGGAAGCATCGAAAACATGCCAAATTTTTATAAAGAAAATCACAAATCAGTGTATAAATAAAACAATGTTCTAAGATGATCGAATAGTTGGGCCGGATGGTATAGGAAATATAGCCACCTCCACGACGCATGTCCAAGGTAGTTTTGAAAACAAGAGCTGTATTAAAAACAACAAATCGTTATATGACCCAATAGAGTGGTAATGCTGTTTTCTTACTAAAAGTTGTCTGTTTTGCTCCAGCTATAGGGAATAAACATATTGTTTTATAGTTTAAATATGTTAAGCAGATAAATATAAAGGTCTAAGCAACACTTTTAAATACTAACCAGCTCTGTAGAAATTTTTTTAATTTTTTGAAAAAATGTCAAAAAATGACAAATTTTACCCAAAATTTCGATTTTTGGAGCAAAAGCGCAGACTCAAGCCATTTTTTTTCAGCGGTAAAATTTCACGCAGTTGATGTACTTGTATAAAGGCACTTTTGGCACCTACCCGTTTTTGATTTTCAAAAAAAAAATTTTTTTCGCTCCACCCTACTGGACATGCTTCAGATGTGTTTCGTATGTACCGTATAATTTTACGTTGGGGTATGATTTCCTAACAAATATGACCACCAGACCAGAATCAATAGATTCTAGTGTATGATATTTTGTTAAAGACTTGTTTTATTGTCCGCAAGGTTCAAAATCTACTCCTGAACTGAATACATAAAACAGAAATGCACTTGGTTTTATAAATATGAAAATTCTCACTAATATATGACAAGAAATGTTGAACTAACAAGACATTTGCATACTAAAGAACGGCGGTAACGCCATACATTTATAAACAAAAGATGTGTATGTAACTAGTTTTTGATCATGTATCATCGCCTCAGTGCAGCATTAAGGCATCTCGTAATAAGAAAAAAATAGATGGTTGACGTACTGTTATGGGAAACTGTTTTTACTTCCAGTAGAACAACTTAAGAAATCACAAAGTTATATATAATTTTATAACTCAGATTACAATTTTTAACGCAATCAAACTGATTGGTAAAGTTATCATACGAAATATTTTCGTACATATTTCGTACTATAACTCAGATTTATTTTATAAAAATTCCCCTCTAGTACACTATATGCAAGCGTAGTTTTTTTATAGCAGTAAGTCTGGTATCTAATTTTCGATTATTAATATATTTCCTACTGTTGCCTTGAGGCGAGGATATATCCATATAGATGGATTGCACACGACGTCACATGCTTCATCTATCTCTGGCGCCAAAATGTAAGGCAAATGTGGAGTTTCCCCATTTATAAACAGAGTGATTTGCTCTTCTTTTTTAAAAAACTTAGAAAAGTACTGCAAAATAATAAAAATCAAAACTAAACAAAAAGACCTAACTTGTTTTAAATGGTAAACGGGAAGTTCTGACGTTCTGCGTGGGCTCCAGATCTTTACCAGATTAAAAAATCAGTCGTTACTGTGACATCAATAGATGCCGTCTATATTTCACTGTATAGCTATGCACAATAAATGATTTTTTATCTATTCTATATTCTTCTAAGATTAACTAAGAATTCTGCTACTAAGATCTACTTCTGCTAAGAAGATCTACTAAGAATTTTTAAATTTTAAGCAATTCGGATTTTTTTCTTTTTGTCTATGAAATAAGCGTCCTTTCTTTTAGACAATATTTTTTTAAGTACCAATCATATTTCATTTTATGCTTCCAGAAAAAAATATTTTCATATAAATCTATAATTCTTGGAAGTTTTTTTGCAGAAAATTTTACAGTAATTCTGTAACATCTTTTTTCAGATGCTACAGAAATTTACCAACTTATTTTGAATCAAAAATGAAAGTTTAGTCGATTACAAGAGTAAATTACTATTTTTTACATTTCATATTCAACGAAAGGTTAAATATCAATTATATTTCAAATTTATATCAGTGTCGTTAAATTTTAAGCACAGTTTTTTTATGAATTCAGTAGTATCACAAATTGTACGCTTTTATTACTCTAAAATTTTTAAATATATTGGCACTAAACAGCCTTAATCAAAAATTTCAAGTAGCATTCCATAAAAATTAGAAATTTCCATGTAATATTTATGTTAAAAATAATATTTTATGCTAACGTTTTATTCATCTACTTTTCTCAAATATGTAAAAAAAGTTTTACAATATGCGAAGTAATTTTTTTCTGTATATATAACATTTAAACATCGTATTACATTTTATCCTTTTGAATAGTACACAGAAACCTTTTTAATTATGAAAGTACATGATATATGTTATATTTTCTTAACTTTTTTGTAGACAGTAATTAACTAAACTTGTGTCTGAAAAAACTCTTCTTAGTTAATTTGTGTTTCTTTCGCAGAATTTATTCGAAATTATATTACATTCCTTTGTTTCCACAGAGAATGAAGAAATAAAAATTTAATTTTTCCGTGATTCTTTACTTTCTTTACAAATTTTTTGGGTAGAAACGTCTGTGAGCATTGTTCATCCTTCTTACAAAATTAAGATGCGATAAAAAAATGTTCCCAACAGGTTTCAATATTAAGATAAACTGTGGCTATTATTTTCTATGTTTTTGTTTATGTTTTTATTCTGTTGAACTACGTGGTGCATATATACACCACAACTTTTTATGTCATAGTAAATTTTAAATGCTTGTGTACAAGCACTGTTGCTTTCGATGTTTCACGCTAAACTTTCTTAGACTCTTTTTTTCTTGGAATATATGTTTTTTTAAGATTCAAAATAAGAATTTTAATTTTTAAAGAGAAAAATACTTCTTTTGTTTGGACAATAAGCGGACTGTTTATGTGAAAAATTAAAGTGAAAAAGCATATTAAAATAAAGAAACTAGATTTATTTAAAAACTCTATAATATCAATTTTCATTTTTATTTAATTTTTTTCTAGGGTCGCCACGGTTCAAATAAATCAGATTTAACCATGACTTAATCCATGGTTTTTCTATGCTAAAAAATGGTTGTTTTAGATGACATCTAATGAAATTTTCCCCTTTTTTTATTTATTATTATGTGTTTCAAATTATCGGACATAAATAATTTATACTGTTAACTCTTAATTTCCGTATTAAGCATTAAATGTAGTAAATTTAGGACGAAAATTTTTGTTTCGATTCTATTGCTACAAAGAATAAGATTTAAACATTTGAATATATCTAACATAAAGCATATTTAAACTATTCAATATTTACATTTTTTAAAATGCAAATTATTTAAAGGAATTAATAACATAACAAATAATCTTTAAGAGTTTGGTAAAGATATAAAAGAAAATTTACCTGTTTCGTAAAAGTATCTTCAAAAATTAAAATCAAAATATGAAGTTAAATAAAAGGGTATTCAAACTGAATGCTATTTGTAGTATTTTAATAATATCAATCAGTTATCTATTGAATCTAATGACCAAATTTGTTGACTTTGAATGAACTCAAGACGTATTTGAAGTTCATTTATTTGAAATACTGTTAAAAGTACATTTTATTCATCAAAAGTTTATTCTTAGTAATCAAAAGATTTTCTTTCTAAATATTTTTAGGATCATCATTGTTTCACAGTGTAGGGCAGTTCATTGTTTAGATATAAGACTATAACTAATACCATTTAAATTAAAATGTGCAATTTTTCAGTTTTCGACATAAAGTGACTGTAATTATTTATGGCTCAAGTTAATGGTTACAAAAATTAAAATAAACATAAAGGTGAAAATTTATTTTTTTTTTTATTTAAATAAATAAAGAGCGTAATATGAAAAAGCGCGTGAAAAATTGAATAATGGCGGTTCACAAACCATGCAATTAAAAAATATTTTTTTTTATTTGTTTTGAAAACGTCTGTCTCCGGGGTAGTCATGACACGTAAACAATAGAATAAACCTATTTCTATTTTTTAAACCTCATTTACACCTTTTAATACGTAAAAATGATATAATACTAATCCTGTAAAAGTAACTTTAAAAATTACGCATTGAATAAAATATTTCCTTTTTTTTCATTTTAGAAAGCATGCGCTGCCTAATGCTACTTAAAACATAATAACAACTGAAGAAATATGTTTTCCCTATAACATCAAACTCAAAAGCACGTTAAATTACGATTTGTGTTCAAAAATGCGTTAATGAATTATACATTTTAAAAATAAAATGAAACAAATAAATTTAGAAAAAAAGTTCATTTAATTTCTATTCATTCATGCAAGCAACAAAAGTTTTTATTAAAAGTAGTAAAAGTTATTTTTTTTCAATACCAGAATAAATGGTTAAACAAGCGTGTTTTATTTTTTCTTTTAGTTTAGCTTCACGCCATTTCTCTTTATAATTTTCTGGAATTCGATTTAAAAGTTCGAGTGATTCGTTTATTACAGTGAATTAACATTTAAAGAGAAAATTTGAAAAATGGAACTAAACACTGTAATTTTTGCTATGGAAAGATGCAAGAAAATGAACAGTAAATTTATATATGAAATTTTTGCCTTTCAGTAACTGTTAAGAATATAAATGTTGGTTTTTTAATGCGAAATGGGACTTTTGTAACTTAAAATATGCATATAGTTTAAAGATTCAGTATGGAAAATTAAATTCTTCAACTACGCCAGTATAAGAAGTATTGACATACGTGGGATTATCGCAAATTTTCAGTTAGAGGCGAATGTTTTTTAAGGCGACCTTTTCAAAAGGAAAATCTTTTAAATACTACTTTAGAATATATGGAAGAGAAATATATTACAATATATAATTTTTAAAAATAGTGATGTGAGTAGAATGTAAAAATATTCTCCATTAGTTAAAAATTTGCGATAGCAACATGTAATTTTTTTTTTAAATATCTTCGTTACAGATATTTTGAAAAGAGTATCTAGTGATATACATGATATCACATTCAACATAGCATTTTGAATTTTTGTCCACTTTTTGACGAACGCTAGTCAATTTAAGCTGAAAGAAATCCATACAATACATATGACACTATACATATACTATACATATGGTATAGTGTTATACCATATGTATACATATGGTATACATATGGTATATGATACTATACATATGGCAAAAAACAACTAACACATATTTTAACGATTTCAGAAAGTTTATTCCCTTTTAAAGGGGTTTAAAGCGTTGCAAAAATTGGTGAACATTTAGCATATTTTCGGAGTACTTTACGGTCGGAGCGTAAAAATCCAGAAAATAAATCTACTAAAAAAAATTTGAACACGTATCTTAGTAATTTCAGAAATTCATCTTCTAAGAGTTTAAAGGAAGTATTAAAAATTTTAAAATATTTGGCTAAATCTGAGCAGCTGTTTTAGGTAGGAGTGTTAAATTTACAGAAATTAAAACTACTAAAAAAACGTGAATCACGAATTTCAAAACCCATCCTCCCCTAAGAGGTTTAAAAGAGGAAAGTCGAAATTTTTAGAACCTATGGCCAAATTCCAGTACCAGTTTTTGTAATAGTTTAAAATTTCAGATAACAAACCTATTAAAATAATTAAATATTTATTTCAGTTAAATTAGCTATACTAGTACTTTAAAATTTTAAACCTTTGAACGCCGAGAAAAAGGGCAAAACTGTAATACTGCTTTCTCCTTAGTTTATTTCATATATTAACAAAAAAGGGATTTTCTAACATGGTGTAATTTTTTTGTTACGTAAGCCTTGAAAGTATCAATTATAAGTGAATTTCTTAAAACTAGATTATATTTGTAGAATTATATTAATTTAAATAAAGCTTCAATTGCAGTGAAACCTACAGGTTAGTGGACGGATATATCTGGTTGCGGCAGTGGGAAGGTTAAAGGGGTGGTATCGAATCTTTTAAATAATTTCGACACATCTCACGAGTTTTTTTTTTTTTTTCTACAGATGAACGAGATCAGGATAACTTATCGATAACAATTTACTTAAATATGTATTATATTGATTTTTGAAATTTCAATCTAAAGGGGTTTAATGGGGTGGTTGCAATTTTTAGGTCATTTCTGCATACCACAGCAGCTATTTTAGTAGAATAAAAAATTTCAGGAAATTAATTTATTAAAAAACATAGTGTAAAATGTATTTCAGCGACTTTAGCAAGCCCCCTCCAAAAGGGTTTATTGGATAGTAGAAAATTATAGCACATTTCGATATAGCTTACAAGAGTTTTCAGTTGAAGAGGGAAATTCAATTTAAGAAAACCAGTAAATAATACTTAAACACAGGTACTTCATTGATTTTAGGGGTATTCTGTCTTTTATGTCACAAAAATTGATATTGAACTGTTTAATGTAAGGTTATACGAATAAGACAACAATTATGAATTGTGGATTAGATGTTAAGATTTTTGTTTCATCTCTGCTAGATATATTTCATTTAATTCACAAGTTTCTCTTAGGGAAGCCGAGCAGCTTCGTGAGTGAAGACTTCTAGTTATTAATGTGGAAGTATATTTTTTTGTCTTAAAAACATTTATTTTAGCAATCGAAATGCAATTTTCTATCAGACTGGCTTAAATAATCAATTTATTGATTCACTCTTTAATTATGCTAAATATGTATTGAATGCTTTATTTTCCAAACTTATTGATGAACAGTAAGTTAAATAAATAGAGTTAATTGCTACGCACATTAAAATACATAAATCTTCTCAATATAAGAATCATACATTTCATCTGATGAATAAAATTATTGAATTTCTTTTTCATTTATTATCATCGTGTGACATGCAGTTAACTACTTACTTTAATGACAACCAAGGTAACTTTGGACACTTTTTAATATTAGGCAGATTTTTACTGGCATCTGTTCTATTAAAGTGACATATGTCTGTAGCTGAAAATGGAATTTCGTATTTTTCGATTTTTAGCTAAATTTGAAGGGTTTTTTTGCCCATTGTGTCAAGTATTGGGCGAAGACTTCTAATTATTAATGTAAAAAATGGATTTTGTTTATTCTTAAAAACATCTATTTTAATAATAGAAACGTAATTTTCTATCAGACTGGCTGGTAAAAGCACTTAGTTATTTAATTCTTTAAATATGTTAAATACAAAATGCATGTTTAAGTGCTTTTAACTTATTGATAAACAGTCAGTTTAATGAATAGAATTACTTGATACGCATAATAAAATATAATGAATCTTTCACCCTAAATGCTTTTGTAATGAAAAATCAATTTCCGAAAATAACACATAGCACGTAAATTCTTTTAATACTTTATTAAGATTTTACGTGCAACTATCACTTACCAAAGAGCTTGTCATTGATGGTGTTCGAACAATTAATGCCACTGTAAAAGAGAAAAGGATGCTAAATCAATAAATTATTTTGTAGCATCTATTACTTTTAGTTGTTCGTAACAGTATTTGAAACAAATAATGTTTTTCGGAAATAGATAGTTTTTAAGTATTTTTTATTGATACTATGCGTTTATCGGTAATAAGCACTTTGTGAATTTATTACATTTTATCGATATCAATAAACTAAAAGATACTTTTGATGAATCTTAAAAAATCTTTAAAAAGTGTTTTCTATGTATATCAGTCACACTGGATAATAATTAGCCTTTAAATCCTAGAATACCTATTTAACAATATGTTGTAGTAATTTTCTTTTATAGAAACTTAGTACAAATTGCATGTGGATTTTCCCATCAAATGTGTTTCAGATAAAGTATGTATGGAAGTATTTGTGTAAGTATCTATAATTTATCCACATAAACATGTAACTAATAAAAGAATAGATGTAAATATGAAACTGGAATGTTAAATATGGCATTATGGTAGATAAAATTAAAATATGTACATTGGTTTTAAACAAACTCTCGCGTAAATAAAAAGTCAGATATAAAGGGAAAGTATAATGCAGTGGATTGAAATAGCATGTGTCAGTTTTAATAAAATTTGGAATGCCCACAATCTCCATTTATCTTTAAGCCAGAATTTGAAGTCATTCACTTATTACAATATCTCCATAATTGGATTTGTGTGGTTTATTTTTACGTTTAAAAGCCTATTATACATATTTTTACATTCTTCTATCTGTACAAGATGAAAATATTGGATTCGGGATAATATCCGATTTTCGGTTGTCGAAGGATTTACTCGTTATAAGGATCAGAGATCCCGAAAATGATGTTTTTACAAAATGTCTGTATGTGGCTTTGTGCGTCTATCTGTCTTTCTGTATGTAAGACAAGTTTTGTTGGATGCTGTAACACAAAAACTATTCACAAAATCAAATTCACAAAACTAATAGCCAAAAAAAAAAAAAAAAAAAAAATAGGATTAGTTAGTTCTTAATATAAATTGGTGCTGATTACTTTTTAATGCAAATCACCCAACATGTTTCGCTGCTATCCTGCATTTTTTATGATTTTCTCAGTAGTTATATCTCAAGAATTAATAATCGGATTTTTAAATACTTCATATTCAGTTATTCTTTGATATAATTTGACGCTTATTAAAATTTGAGGTTAATCGCCCTACAGGTAACACTGTTATGCTATATTATTCATGATTATTGCAATAGTTATATCTAAAGAACAAGTAAAAAAAGTAAAATTAACGTCCATATTAAGTTATATCTTAAATAATAATGGTGCAGATTACGTTTTGGTGAAAATCGTCCAACAGATGGCGCTACTATGCTGTATTTTTTAGTAAATATTAATATGTATTTGACAGAAGAAAGTTTTGGGATTTTCATATCCGACTAGTTTTGTAATTATTAAAATTTTTTCTAATGTTCAAAATTTTAAAATGTGAGCACATAATGGCAAACAACTTCTTAATAACATCGAAAATAAGGAAATAATCGAGTTCTTTCAAATTCATATCAATTTTTTTTTCAGACACAAAGAAGACTTACTACGACATCGAACGCCAAAGCAAGACTACTCATTATAGTTACGCGTGCCTTCTAAATTTTAACGTCTTTCTTTGCGTCTGAGACAAATTTCTTTAGAGAAACTTAATTCATTTAAACTTCATTAAATCAAAACAATGCATTTCTAAATTTTGTGATGTTAGTAAGGTTTATTTTTATCTTTATTCCACCACACCAGCTTCGTTAATATTTTAAAAATTGAACTCTTTCTACTATTGTGAGTAGCGTATTCGAAAAAGTTTCATGCCATCGTTGTTAACAGTTAAAAGGTTCCTGTCAAATCTATATTCTTTTGAAAGTAGAATCGATTACGTATGAGCTAATAAAGTGATATCGAAAGACAATAATTTACCCACACCACATATATGTAGATATTACGTCTATTCTGAGCTCTTTATTTCCAGAATACATTCATGTACATCAAACTGATGTCCATTCTAATATGTAAACTGGATTGTTCAGCACATGACATCCATTCAATGTTTATAACCCAGAATAATATAGATTAACACAATACAGACATAGAGCTTACGTCTATTGTAAAACATAAAGTAGTTCATCGTAAGTAAATTGCGTACAGATTACGCTTATATCCCAACAATTTATAGACTAACATAATATGGAAGTACATTGGAGTTAAATATTTTATTTCTGATACATTTTTTCTTGTATCAACATCAACTTTGTTTTGTTTTGTAAACAGAACACGCCGACGCCGTTATTGAAATTTGTGTTTTTACATTTTTTTTTTTGGTTCGTTTAAATCAGACTATCAAAGATTAAGCCGATCAGCAGATCAGAAACCTGCTGCCACCATGACCTCTACCAATATATCCGAGCTCACTTGCAGTATCACAAATTCCAGTAGAAACAACAACAAAGCCTTTAAACAATACTTTATACGAACAATCCTTTATAATTTGATGAATTAGTCTTAAATCTGAATAATATTATAGTACAAGAATAAGTGCAGAACATATAAGCAAAATACATCAAATTCTCTTACAAATTATATTTTCAAACAGCAACCAATAATAAGGTATGTTGTTTAACACTATTCTCATCCTTTATTTATTCTCATTTTCTACGCATTCTACATCGTTACATGTATTTGTTCTTTACCAGTGTAAAAATCAGAATCACGAAAACATGTTACATATACGAATGTCTTATAAAACATGTATGAAAATATATACAAATTACAATCTGTATTTCAAATTGTAAAGTAAAATTGTAGTTAATAACCATCGGCTCAAACTTTTGAATTTTTGAAAAATAAGAAAGCTGCACTATTTTGAAAATAAAATCAGTAATAATTTAAAATTTTACCTTTAAAGTTATTGGAATATTAATTTCTGTATTTCAGATTGTAAAATAAAATTGTAGTTAATAACCATCGGCTCAAACTTTTGAATTTTTGAAAAATAAGAAAGCTGCACTATTTTGAAAATAAAAACAGTAATCATTTAAAATTTTACCTTTAAAGTTATTGGAAAATTATAATGAAATGAAAACTTTAAAACATGACTTGATTGTGTTAGATTGATTAATTGTACGTAGATGAAACAAATTTTATCCGTAAATGTTAAAAACTGCTCAAACTATCATGCTGCTCATGTTGAAAAATTTCTAGAAAATCGCGTTTAAAGTTTTAGGTTTCAACATATTTTCATTCTTCAATTGAGTACATTTTTGTTAACATATTTCTCAATAATTGAGATATGACTGTAGTTCTCTTTCATACAATTATACACATCATAAAAATCTCATTTCCGTAAAAACAAAAATATTTTTTTAAAATTGAAAACATATGTTACGCCTTAAATAAAAGACAGAAAAAATATATGCTTGATAAATAACATATTTTTTATTTGTATAATATTGTTAAAGAAGTGAATTGTACTTCATTAGTTTCTTAAATTATATTGAAGATTATTAATGTATTGTCTTTCAGAAAAATAAATAGACATGTGAATGAAATATTTTTAGTTTTCGTCCTTACTTAAAGTTCTATAAAATATATTATTCCTTTTTAAAAAGATGTTACAATTTTATTTCCAATACGAGTAGCATATCTGCGTAATTTTACCCCCTCCTCCTCAGCTAAGACCGCGTAACTCGATATTACTATTTACAAACAATCATTTATAACAAAAAATTGATGAATTGGTCCTAATTTTTGAATAATAGTATAGTATAAGAATAAATGCAGTACATATAAATAAAGTTACATTAAATTCTCTTAAAAATTATATTTTCAAGCAGCAACCAATAATAAGGTATGTTTTTTAATACCATTCTCATCTTTATTTCTTCTCATTTTCTGCACATAATTACATATGTTTGATCATTATCAGTGAAAAAATCAAAATAACTAAAATATTTTACATATACAAATGTTTTATACACATATACTCCAAAGTATATATCTTTGATATATACAGTGTGTCCGAAAAGTTTGGAAACGGCCGAATAACTCGAGAAATACATATGAGATTGAAAAACGTAAATATACGTGTTAAATATTTTTAAATAAGCTACTCAGTGATACCAAATTTGACCTTCGCAACCGACCCCCTGGGGGTCATAGGGGTTCGAACTTTGAAATCTTAAATTATAACCCCCATTTTTTATTACAGATTCGGATTCTACGGACAAAAATTCCTAACTTTTGTATTTGATGTTTATTTCGAATCCTCGTTTATTACGGTGTAATGGAGCATATTCAATCGATACATATTTCGGCTTTTCCAACGGGATTTTCCTTAATCGAAACTGATTGGGCAGAATTTTTGACGTCAAATTCCTCCTCTTTTGCAGGAATAGCGTTTCCTGAAAATCACCCGTGGCGATTATTTCGATAGTGCTACACTGTTAAAAATTTGACCCATTTTCTGCAGCGTCACTCCACAGCTTTTATAGAATATCTCTTTTATGACCAATGAGAATGCTCCATAACGCAGTAAAGTAACCGTTTTCTATAAAAGTGGTGGCGTAACACGGTGTAGCAAATGAGTCAAATTTTTTTCAGTGTATAGGGTTTTTTTATGCTTTTCACTTGAAAAATTCATTGAAATGTATTAATTTAGTTTTTTATTTGGATTTTTATTCCATCCAGTAAATGGTTTCTAAAATACGACCTACTTGTTTTGATGTTCTAATGTGTAAATATGAACTTCCCCTCCCGAATAGAATAAGTATATTTTCAGTTTTGGGAGGAGGAGTATGTAAATATTCTGCGTTTCGATAAATTCTGCTTTTTTAAAAATCATTTAATTCAGTGGGGGGGGGGGGGGCAAATGGGCGTGCATGCAGTTTTTAAAATAATTTTTACAATGTATAATAAAATGTAAGGCAAACTGACCTGCTTGTTTCGATTTTTTATCATATAAATATGCACCTCCTCTAAGACAGAGAAAAAAATTAATTTCATAAATTGAGGGTGGGATGTATGTATATTATGCGTTTCCATATAGTCTGTTTTTTTTTTTTTTTTTTTTTTTTTTTTTTTTTAATCATCTAATACGCTGATGTGTGTGTATGTTTTTATCATTATTATTATTATTATTATTACAGAAAAAATATAGGACAAAATATTAAGAAATAAAGTTATAAAACATTTTATGGCTGTGCAACGGATGAAGAAGTATCGTAAATTCATTGCACTTACGGAACCCGTTATTTTCCAAGTGAAATATCAGTATTTTCTTTATAAAATAAATAAAGCTACTATAAACATTCGATATTTTGCCTTCTTTAACAAGTGATTTTCAATAAGAAAATATTCGTAGTTAGCATTTCTTATTGAAATGAAATTGAAATGCAATCTTGTTGAAATTATTTCCTATTCTGGAAATTGCAGGATCCTCAAGAACCCTGAAATTTGAGTTTGGGGGTGGGATTATACGTTTTCATAATTGATTAATTACTGCAACAACAAAATAATCAAGCAGGGAATTTTTCGACAATTTTTGTTGATATATCATGATTTTTTGTAAATTAATATGTATTTTATTCTATTTAAAATTGTTTTTCATAAATTTAACCGCTTAACTGCCGCATAAATTTCTGGTAAAAATTTTCAAATAATGTCTTATTTAGCATATCTTTTACACAATTTTTAATCTTTTATGACGGGTTATTTCAAAGAGAAACTTTTGCCTTATTGAATCAGTAAAATGCTCTGATTAAATAATTCAATATTTAAAATTAAATTTTACTGGTGAGATAAATAAATTATGATTGAAGCATGGATGCCCGGCTAATCATGATAGGAAAAATTACGGTTAACATGCCAAATTTCATTTTTCTAGTCCTTTCAGTATCACAAAATTGCTTTTTTAGAAAGTTTTTTTTTTCCTGCGCTCCCCTTGAGTTCATGGTATGGATAAAAGAGATAGTCTATATTTGATTCGGGGGGAAGATATTTCTTTTAGTATCATTCCTTTTGAAATCAGTTCGGTAGTTCCGCAGATTTTCCTCTACAAATAAAGTAATTTTGCCTCTTTATAATATAGGTATATTTATAGATTACTAATTCATTGCATTTGTTAAAATTATTTATAAATGGTTAATATTTATAATTGATTGATTGGATAAAATAAAAGCACAAATGGAAAAATAATTTAATATATTTTTATTAATTTCTATGGCAGAAGCATATAAAACACTTTTCTTATCGAAATAACCGTTAATAATTATTTTCAACAAACATGTGTCCGCTAATGCGACTACTTTGGTGAAGAAAGCTCTGACCTATCAAATTTTGTGTTGGTAAAATCTGTTTGAGAAAATAAAATCTGTATCTGATGTATTTTGTTCGATTACAATCGCGATCTTCGAAAATCCGAAAAAAAAGCTTAAAAAACAATCATAATTTATTTATCTCACCATTAAAATTTAATTTTAAATAGTGCATTGTTTAATCCGAGCATTTTTCTGATTCAATTAGGCAAAAATTTCTCTTTGAATTAACAGGTGATAGAACATTAAAAATTCTGTAAAAGATATGCTAAATTAGACATTATTTGAAATTTAATTAAAAATTTCGGAATAATTTAAAAAAAATTAAATTAATGAAAATGCGGTTAAATTTATGAAAAACAATTTTAAAATGGACAAAATTCATATTAATTTACAAAAAATCATGATATATCAACAAAAATTGTCTAAAAATTCCCTGACTTATTATTTTGTTCTTGCAGTAATTAATCAATTATGAAAACCTATAACCCCCCCCCCCCCCCCTAAATTAAAATTTCCTAAGGGGAATTCCTAAGGATCCTGGAATTTCTAGAACAGGAAATAATTTCAATAAGATTGCATTTCAATTTCATTTATATAAGAAATACTAAGTACGAATATTTTCTTATTGAAAATCACTTGTTAAAGAAGGCAAAATTACGAGAGTTTATAGAAGCTTTATTTATTTTATAAAGAAAATACTGATATTTCACTTGGAAAATAACGGGTTCCGTAAGTATCACGAATTTACGATACTTCTTCATCCGTTGCACATTTAGCACAAAAAAATGTTTTATAACTTTATTTTTTAATATTTTGTCCTATATTTTTCTGTAGTAATAATTTAAAAAAAATACACCCACATCAGCGTATTGCATGATTTTTTTTAAAACAACATAATCCATGGAAACGCATAATATACACACATCCCGCCGTCCAATAATGAAAATTATCCTTTTTCTATTTCTTAGAGGAGGTGCATATTTATACGTTAAAAGATCGAAACACGCAGGTCAATTTGCCTTACATGTTATTCTACATAGTAGAAATTATTTTAAAAATTCCATACACGCCCATCCGTTCCACTGAATTAAATGATAAAAAAAAAAAAAGAAAAAAAGAAAGAAAAAGAAAAGAAGGCAGGACTTATCGAAACGCAAAATATTTACATACCCCGCTCCCAAAAACTGAAGATATACTTTTTCTATTCGGGAGGGGAGGTTCTTATTTACACATTTAAACATCAAAACAAGTAGGTCGTATTTTAAAAACCATTTACTGGATAAAATAAAAATCCAAATAGAAAACTAAATTAATATATTTCAATGAATTTTTCTAGAGAATATATAAAAAACCTATACACTGTAAAAAATTTGACTCATTTGCTACAGCGTCACTCCATTGCTTTTATAGAAAACGGTTTCTTTACTGTGTTATGGGAAATTCTCATTGGTCATAAAAGAGATATTCTATAAAAGCTGAGGAGTGACGCTGCAGCAAATGAGTCAAATTTTTAACAGTGTAGCACTATCGAAAAAATCGCCACGGGTGATTTTCAGGAGACGCTATTCCTCCAAAAGACGAGGAATTTGATGTCAAAAATTCTCCCCAATTAGTTTCGATTAGGGAAAATCCCGTTGGAAAAGCCGAAATATGTATCGATTTCATACGCCCGATTACACCGTGATAAACGAGGATTCGAAATAAACATCAAATACAAAAGTTAGGTATTTTTGTCCGTAGAATCCGAATCTGCAATAAAAAAAATGGGGGTTTTAGTTTAAGATTTCAAAGTTGGACCCCCTCTGACCCCCAGGGGTTCGGTTGCGAAGGTCAAATTTGGTATCAATGAGTAGCTTATTTAAAAATATTTAACACTTATATTTACGTTTTTCAATCTCATGTGCATTTCTCGAGTTATTCGGCCGTTTCCAGACTTTTCAGACACCATGTATATCCAAAATTAATCCTGTAAAATCCTATGTTTTTATTCCGAGAAAAAAAATAACTATATAAAAATTTAGATTATCATGGAAACAATATCTTGAAAAGCTTTGGCTTTCTGATCCTTTTTTAGATGACCTGGTTCTCAAAATATTTGTCTCTTCAATATATTTCATAACGAAAAGCAGATAGCGATAAACTTGAAATCTCGGTATGGAACTAGAGAAATACTAAAATATTGGCATATCAGAATTTTCAAGTTATTTCAGAATTTTATTTCTGTCTTTGTTTTTTAGATATTAGAATCCATCTATATTGGATATCCGTTGCTTTATACATTTTTGTTTGCTTGTAGCTTCCAAATCAAATAAATGTTTTGAATTTTCTTCATTTAATTGTTGTATTTATAATATGAAAATGTAGGAATATAAATGAAAATTAAAAATTAAACACTAAAACACACATAGTTTTTAAAATAAAAACACGAGCATATATAGAATTAACTACGTTTTTTTAATAATTTTTACTCTTAACAGGGTAATATTGATGGCAATGTTAAATTAAATACGTTACACTTCGTGTCTTCATATATTTCATATTCTTTATAAATTATATTTTTTTATTATTTACATCATTACTTATATAGTTACACATATCCAGATGTCATATATGCATTTTGCACAAACACAATCATAAATATGTATATCTTACACTACAACTCTTACAAATATGCGAATCTTACAGTAGTACAACACACTGATAATGAGTTTTAACGTTTAATATAGTCCATACATTATACATCGAAGAGCCATTACATTATTGCCACAATACATCTATAAAAAAATGCACGCACGGAAATAAAACCACGGTGCATGTGCACCGAATATTTTGTGAATTTTACAAAAGATTGGATTCAGTGAGATTTTGACATAAGCTGGATCTGATTATTTTTAATATATATCGCCCAACAGGTGACACTGCTATGTGGCGCTGCCTTTTTCACAATTTCCACAATAGTTGCATCTCAAGAACTAATGGACGGATTTTCATAAAATTTCAGATTCCGTTAATCTTGACATACTATGGTTCTGATTATGTTTTAGTGTAAAAAACATTATAGATGGTGCTGCCATGCGGCATTATTAACAATTATCACAATAACTCTATCTCGAGAACTAATGCACTAATTTTCATCAAACTTGAGATTCAGTTACTCTCTGATATATATGAGAATTCTTTAGTTTTTGGAGTGAATCGCTCAAGAGGTGGTGCTGTTATGAAGCATATTCATGATTATCGCAATAGTTCTATCTTAGGAACTAAAGCAAAAATTTTCATCAAATTTCAAATTGAATTAGTACCTGATATAAATCAGTATTCTTTAGTTTTTAGAGTAAATCGCTCAACATGTGGCGCTACTATGTGGCATTAATCATGATTATCGCAATAGTTTTATTTTAGGAATTAATACACGAATTTTCCTCAAACTTCAAATTCAGTTAGTCCCTGATATAAATTAGTAGTCTTTACTTTCTAGAGTAAATCGCTCAACAAATGGCGCTTCTATTCAGTTTGTTTACAATCTCTGCAATGATTCTATCCCAAATACTAATACACAGACTTTCATCAAATTCCAGATTCAATTAGTGATTGAAATAAGTTGCTGCTGATTATATTTTAGTGTAAACTACCTAACTGATAACGTTGGTATGTTTCATTTTTTCAGAAAATTTTAACCTGTTTGAGATAGAAAAAAGTTTTGTGATTGAGATATCCGATTCATTTTTCTGCAATTTGTCGATTTTTTTCGGATAAGACAAACAATCTTTCCATTCACATCAGAGCTAATAGCTCCTTCGGTCTGTCCTTCTCAATACCTGGTAGTGTCGAGTGATGTGCGTCCTTTTCGGAATTTCTTATGCCATTCTGCACACGTGTCAGTCACATGCAGTGTTTGCCATTGACAAAAGATTTTGGATGATCAGTTTCGCGTGTTTCAGTACACTCATTCACGAAAATCCGAACAACAGATCTATATACTGTATTTGCTTGCATCTATCTATATTATTAAAGTCAATCGTATCTTTGCTTAAAGAATACGTCATTTTGCGAATGGTAGCACTTTGAAATTTGAAATGCAGCATCGGTTTTGAAATTTTTCCAACTGCAAATTTTTAAATTTCTAAACATCGCACATTTTTACTTTTTACACCATCATACAGAAAAAAATTTACATTTAAATTCAGCGATTTGAAAACTGTATCTTAATTTATTATTGAAACATTAATTTTTTGTAGTTTTTAATACTTTTTTTTAATTGTGACAATGGAAGTATTCCCTTTTTATTCAAAGAAGAGGGGAACGCGAAAAAAATTGATTGTTGTATCTTTACGTTGCCATTTTCTCATCAAAAGTGAAAAAAATTAAAATTTAGATACGCGCTGTTTCAAGAATCTCGTCTGTTATAAAACCTGATGAAATTTGATTTCATTTACAAAGTGTCTTTTATTCTTAAAATAATTGTTTACAATTTGCTTCAGCTAATATATCATAAAGAGACTTAAATTTTTTAATCAAAATTATCAAATTAGAATATCAATTTTTTTAAGAAGGTAAATACAGACGTGAAATATGCATATGTAAATTTTGTTATGGTGAAAATGATGTCGGTTTTAATTTCACGGGAAAAAATTCTATGATTGAGTCAAAGTGGAATAAATTTTGCTTCTTTCATTTTGTAAAACCAGCATAAAAACCTTAATTTGTAAATTTATCATAATAATTGATCTTTATTATTTATTACTGCTTACATGCACAATGAAAGATTAATTTTAACAATTTATGCCACTGAATTTTATAGAAATAGCATTATCTTAACTTTAGATTAAATATCATTTGTTTAAGAGTTACACTTACCAATATAAGGGGAATTTTTTATTGAAATTAATTTTGTATGTTTATTATAAATCAATGAAACAATTCTTCTTAAACATTTTCTTTCGTCGAAATTCGACAGGTTCTACATTATTTCTAGTAATGGACGAACAAACTTTTTACTACGTTCACCTATAAAGGAATAAGAGTACCTATTGAGTACCTGTGATCTATCATTATGGATTTCTATCAACTTTAATGATGGAAGATTACGGCGATAAATGTTTTGTATGGTTAACGTTCGGTTTTCATTTGACTGCCCTAAATATTTGCGTTTGTTATGTCACATCGCACGTGATACATTTTTCTTTTTAACAATGCATTATTTTGAGAGAAATAAAAAACACACTTTCACAAAAATGAAATCATTCCTACACAATACTTAAATTGACGATACACATTTATATATGTTACATATATTTTTTAATTTAAATGAGTTTAATTATATCTTCATCATAAAAGAAGTTTCGCCTTTTGCATAATACATTAATATTTTCTCAATGATTTTTTTTGGGGTCTAGGAAAGAACTAACTTCTAAAATATGTAAATTCCAATCATAAAACCGTGAAGTATTGTAAGAAAGAACACGACAAGAAAACATATAATCTATGTTGGATGTACAGATCTAGTACAAAATTTATTTTGAGCGAAAGAAGTTGTACAGATTTATGAAAGTTTATACGTGAATCATAAATACATAATAATCGAATAAAATGATGTTTCTTTTAAACACAAATATAAAGGTTCCTTTTCAAAATTATGTTTGGTAGTCAGATTTGAAATTTTGCCAAGCATAAAAATAGTAATTGAACGCTTTTTTTTATCAAGCCAAAAATGGTTCTATCTTATTGAAACACTTAAAAAATAAACAAAAGCTATTTTTTTTTTAAATAAAAGTTAAAGTAGTATAATATTTTAAGTAAAAATACATACATAATATATAATAATATATTAATATAATTATAAAAGTTATTTCGTGGGAAAAAAAATGTATACATATTCATTAAGGTATACTGGGTGTCCCAAAAATGACTGGTGGAATTTAAAAATCAATAACTTGTAAACTGTGACAGCAATTTAAAAAATTTTTGCAGGAGGGTTATGTATAATGTCAGGAGTTTTTGACCGTATTTTTTTAATTTTAGTTCGCATCTCAAACAATAGGTGGCGCTGACGGCGATTGAAGGTCATGTCGACGCTTCACTCAGCACTGATCACCTGGCTACTACTTTCTACTATCTCTACTACTTTCTTCTTTTCTATTTCTACTTTCTTCTATTTAAGATGGAAGAAAGTAGAAATTTGTGTGTGCAAAAGAAGTTATGCACATTCATGAAGATACATACGTGAATCATAAATATTCTGAATACATTAAAGGCAAATAAAATGTCGTTTCATTTTAATGACAAACATAAATGTTCCTTGCTAAAATTAAGTTTGGTATTCATATTTGAAATTTTGCTAAGTGTAAAATCAGTAATTAAACAAATTTATTAATCAAAAATGGACCTACCTTATTGGAACACTTAGAAGACTAAAATTAGATTTTCTTAATGATCGTTAAAACAACTAATCATTTTAAGTATAAAATATAAACTTAACGTATATTAATATACTGACATAAGTATAAATCTGATTTTGTGCGAAAAGAAGTTATGCACATTTATGATTGCATGTGAGTAAATCATAAATAGTCTGAATACAAAAAAATCGGATGAAAGGTTATATCATTCTAAACACAGGCGTAATGGTTCGTTTTCAAAATTAAGTTTTGTATTCAGATGTGGAATTTTGTAAAATAAGTGTAAAATTAGTAACTAAACGCTTTTGTTTATTAAACCAAAAATGAATTTATGTTATTGAAACACTTAAAACATAAAAAAATAGATTTTTTAATGAATGTTAAATCGGCAAAATATTCTAACACAATTAAAAATAAATTAAATGATATTTAAAAATAAAACGTACAAAATTTATTTGCCAAAAAAAAAAGATTATTTTATGGAATTTAAACGAAGTTTTATGTGAGGAAAAATTACTTGTCTTAAACATCTTCTACCATCGTTTTTTTAATAATTATATAAATACATCCTAAAAGAAAAGCATGCAGATCGTTCTAGGATAATAAATTCATTTTGTTTATTTTTAGCATAAGATATTTTTCTAACTTCAACTACATACAGCATCTAAAATATTTAAATTCCTATCATAAAACTGCAAAGAATTCTAAGATAAAACTCCTCTAGGAAACATAAAATCTAAGTTAGGTGTCCAGATCTACTATAAAATTTATTTTGCGTGAAAAGATGTTATATACATTCAAGAAGGTATATACGTGAATCATAAACTAGCTTGAATACATAAAAGCCGAATAAAAATGTAATTGCATTTTAAACACAAGCGTGAATGTTCATTCTTTAAATTGAGTTTGACATTCAGATGTGGAATTTTTCTAAGCGTAACATCATTATTTTCACAGGTTTTTTTTTTTTTTTTCAACATAATGAATTTAAGCTTTGAAAACACATAAAAGGTTTTAAAAAAGCAAAACCTATTTTATTGATTAGTAAATTATTTTGTTCTTCTACTGTAACGAATAAAAAAAAATAAATACTGAATGTGTTTGGAAAATATTCACATTTTTAACGAATTTTAATGGAATTTTAAGTTGGGATCTATTGTTATACAACGTGCTATATCACAGATATTCTAGTTTCTTTTTACTTTTTTATATCTTCAATAGAAGAAAAAATTGTAATCGAAAATTTTTTCGACTTCTGGCTTTCGACGGATTTACACGTTTTAGAAATCAGAGATTCCAAAAAGCATGTTTTTACAAAATGTCTGTCTGTCCGCATGTGTGCCTGTGTGTGTGTCCGTATGTCGTCATTCTATCATCAAAAAGTGTATGAAGATATGCATAGAATTGAACCTTTATGTGAATGTTTTTGGCTATGGCAAGCAGGTTCTCCTTCAATTTTGAAATGTTCCGCCAGAAGGGGGCGCTACAATAACAATTTTTGAGCTATTTTCAATATTGTATCGACTAAAAGCATATGAAGTTATGCATCGAATTGAACGAAATTTTTTGTGTAGGTATTTGGTTATGGTTAGTTGATCCTCCCTGAATTTGAAAAACGCTGCCGGAAGGGAGCGCAACAATACCGATTTTTGTGCCATTTCCAATTTTTTACCACAGAAATGTGCATGAAGTTATGCATAGAACTGAATGAAATTTTGTGTATAAATCTTTGACAATGGTCAGCTGGCCCTCCCTGAATTTGAAAAAAATCCGCCTAAAGGAGGCGCTATAATCCAGCCGTTGTTATTATTTTACCATTTAAAAGTGTTTGAAATTATGCATAGAACTGAACTAAATTTTTTTGTGTATGATGTTTTGGAGGAATGTGAGTAATTCCTTCCTGAATTTGAAAAAAAAATCTACATATCGTTCTACTGTCCATCGGCTCGTTCTGATACAGATACTCCTTTTTACTCCGATTAATTGAAGCAAAAATTTAAGATGAAAATCATAGTTGGTATAGTATTGAATTAAAAATATTAACGCATTAACATGCGTAACTAAATTTTGAAGTATCAAAATGTACATATGACATATAATATAAAACATCACTTTAAAATATCGATTTATTTTTTATAGATCACTTATAGCATTTAAAAAATAAATTGATGTACATATGATATAAAGTTTGGAATTGGCACATCCAAATAGTTTTAGATAATGATTATAAAGTCATCCAAAAAAGAAAAAAAAACATGCATTTAATTTCCGGATAAGAAATTCCTTTTGTTTATTTCCAGTATAAGATTTTTTTTATCACTTGAACTATATCCAACATGTAAGCTATTTAATACCTATCAAAAAACTGCGAAGTAGTCTAAAATAAAACTCCTTTAGGAAACATATGAAATGAATGCTGTGTGTGCAGATATACTCTAAAATTTATTTCGCATAATAAACTGTTATTTGCAGCAACTAGTGAGATAAGGCAATCCCAAAACTTTATTCTATCTGATACACGTGGGGACTTCAAAATTCGCTTACACAGTGCCAAAATTAAATGGAAATCTATGCCCATCAAGAGGATTCTAAAGATATGAAATTCGTGCATTAGTTTTTGAGATCTAACTGTCGGTTAAATCAAGTAAATTCTGCAAAATGCAGCATGAAATTGCAAAGAAATGTGGCATGTCGCTGCCTTGTCATGTTTATTTTATTTTAATTTTAATGGGGCATTTTGATATACGAATATTTTTTATTGAATATAAAAAGAAATCAAAAAGGCGTTCGGATAAATGTAGGTTTTAAGAGAAGGTATCACACTTGGGGTAAAGGGTTTCTAAATGTTTCTGAGCCATTCATATGATATACTATTGGAAAGTTCTTTGACCACTCTTTAAAATTATGAGCATCCCTTAATTTCTAATTTGATTTACTCCTTACGAGCTCTATTTGGGTACAGACATACACATCAAATAATAGACCTTTCCTTTTCCATACAGGCATATAAACAGCACAATGAGTGCATCTTGACAACAAAACTAATCCTTTGAAAATGATCGCGGTAGTGATCGAAGATCTCAGGAGCCTTTCCTGTTTTTTTACAAATGATTTTTAATGTCTTTTGATTTTTAAGTTTTAAAGAGCAGTTATCTTGTAAACGGGAAAATTTTAATAAAATCTTATAGCATCTTTTTAGTAAATGGTTTTATTTAGTAATTTAAACGCAAGGTGAAAAGTGTCATTTCACTCAGAATTCGATTTAAGTTTTTATGTTTTTTCAAGTAGTTAATAATCGATACTGAATTGGAATATGGAAGGCTGTGTTATAAAACGAAGAAACAATTATGAATTTTTAAGGCTGGACAGAGAAGTCGCAAATTTGAAGTTTTTACAACTGTGCAAATATAACAGGAGAATTCCGAAATTCTTAGAGTGCGGCAATCAACTTGTAAACCAGCTATTACCATCACTGAAAAGAGATTTTTAAAAGAAGATCTTAAAATAGCTACATACTAATGGCAATAATCAATATAACCTAATATAATCTATATATATATATATGCCATCTATAAAAACTGTCCGTTAAATAGAGGTTCCGCTATTTGGGAGTGTCCGTTTTGTAGGTTTCACTGCATTCCGAAACGAACACGCAATTTATTGAATGACTAAAATAGTTAAAAACTGGACAAAATAATCAATGAAGTTATTTTCCATTTACATAAAATAAGTTTGGATTAATATGTTTCTTAGTTTTGATGTATTTCTTATTTAATTCAACAACGACAAAAAGAAAGAAAAAAAATTATTTTTTTAGAAATCTTCTGGAATCTATTCTGTAATACAAAGAAAATGATAATTTAATACAATATTAAATGTGCATTAAAATAGCCTAAATCTTAAACATAATTATTTAAAATCTATCTTCGTCATATCTTGTGTTTTTCCGAGAACCCCTAAAAATACCACCACAAATGAATTAGCTAACAGGATGGCAAGAACGAAGTCGGAGTTCGAACAGTTATCAGGAATCACATTCCATCAAATGAATTGGCAGTCGAAGTCCTTTGGCATATGGAAATAGATTAAATGAGTAGCAATTTAAATAATGGAAATTTCTATGAAAAAACAAAAACCATCGTTTATTATAGTTCCATTCCAAAGGTACTCCATAATCAACCACTAAACTTTCCGAATTTTCTAAGCCCATGTCACAAAATCACAAAGAATAAAAGATATTCAGTGCAGAAGCATTTTTTGCGAAATTACGATCACTACGGTAACAGTTCCACATTACGAGAAGAAGCACGCACCTGTTTAGCATTTGGTAGGTCAGTGAATTCTGAACTCTCTCCGAGATAAAACTGGCTCCCAGAAAATTTTCAGAGAAATTGGCCCCGCCTCGTTGTATGACGCACGTACTAAAACCCAATAAGATTTATTTGAAGATAGTTGTATAACACTTCCAGCATTTCCATTGGATCAGGGACGGAGCTAGTTGTCAGAACTCTTTCCTAATCGGAGTAATATGCTAGAGTAAACAATCTTATGAGGATGATTCAAACCAGCTAGCAGACGATAATTAAATAAATGAAACAAAGTTAAAGCTTTCGATAAATGTTTTTATTCTAAAAACTGAAAATGGATTAATGGAATAATTTAAATATTTCGCAATAAGATATTGACATTTAAGTAATACATTTTAGTTCTTTTTAGAAAAATAAATAATAGATTATGCTAAATTAAAGAAAAGAAAATGATGAGGAACTTTAGCCGTTAAGAATATTAATATATTACGGAAACTAAGAATGAAAGTATGTACTTATAAGACTTTAGAACGAAATCGACACGAGAAAATGGCGATTTTTTTTCTTTTTTTTTTACATATATATACATATTCCAATTAAAATTATATAGTTAATGATTACATAGCCCTCTACAAGAAAGGAGAATAATGATATTGAATAATAAGAGTAACTGCCAATCAGTGCCCGTGTTTCTATTTTTCTTTCCAAAAATATAACAATGAAAATAATAACAATTTCTCTTCTTTAAATTTCATTATTCAAAAAGAAAAAGTAAGAAAATAAAATAAGAATCTAAGTATTTCACATCAAATAAAGGTATGAAGATTTCCTCTCAAAATTATGTATTTTCTTAAATAAACCAAAATTGCTTGGGGGGCAAAATTTTATTTTAGCTTGATGAAATAAAAATATAAAAAAATACTGCTTCAAATTTATTCATTGAAATTTCAAAGAATAATTTGTTATATTTAATTTCCTGAGTTCCGTTTCCAATTTACTCAAGGTGTATTTCAAAAATATAATAATTTATTTTGTAAATTTAATTTTATCATTTTCAAACTAAAAAAGTAAATTTAGAAAATGTATTTTAAATGATACTATAAGAAAATTTTCAGACTAAAAAATAACAATATTATCAAGATCAGAATTAAATAAAAATTGATACGAAATTAGTCATTGCAAATAAGAAGAATAAGGCATTTTATTAAAAATTTCAGGGCTTAATTTCGTATTTTACTCAGTTAGAGTTCATTTCAAATATGTAATATTATATTTCCATAATTTAAATAAATCATTTGAAAACTAACAAAAAAGGCAAATTTTCATTTACATAAAGGTCTTATTCATCTTTATAATCCATGGTGTTTTTTTAAATATTTTTTTAAATAAAAAAACTTTCACAAATAAAATAAAAAATCTTTCACAAAAAGAGATCAATTTATTTAATAAAGAGGAAAAAATTGTATTTGATCTAGGTTTTAATTATTTTAAATATTATAACGTTGAAGAAATTGAGTTTTTTTCACTTAAATCTTGCAATAATATGTAACGTGCAGTTTTCTTTCAAATTCGAATTAGATGAAGTATATGAAAAAAAAATCATTTCACATCGAAGGAAATATACTTTGAAAGAATAAACGCACGGTTTAATAAGCATAACTTTTTATAAATAAATACTAAGTATATCTTTGGTAGTTTGAAAATCTTTTTGAACCATTAATGTCAGTAATCTTTAATTTTTAGGTGAGTTCTTAATTATGTAAACCGTTTACTTAATGTTAACCGTAATTATGTAAACCGAGTACGTTGCACCTGTAGTTGTCGTTCAGTCTGTCCGCCCGTCCGTCTATCCGTCCTTCCGCATATAACAACGCAAAAACTACTATAATTTTAAAATATAAAATATATAATTTAAAATAAATTTAAAATATATAATTATTACATACTTTTGTCGAGTCATTTCAAATTTTATGAAAATCGGATGAATAGATGAATTACAGGGATAATCAAAATATTCCGTTACATTACGATCAATAGCGATTAAAGTTTCAATTGCATTTTATTTGTTTGAAATTAAAAATACATAATTATTATATAATTTTGTTGAGTCATTTCAAATTGTATAAAAATCGTATGCATAGATCAATTACAAGGACAATTAAATTAATCCATTACATTACGGTCAATGGGGAAAATGTTTCGAATGTATTTTTATGGTGTTACACTCATTCGAAGATAATAAACATTGATATGCATCTATAAAGTACATTTGCATCTATACATTTTGGATAATATGTGCTGCAAAGAACATTTGTTATCAATTTTCAAGGCCACACAAAAGTATTACATTACATAATGGTATAGGGAGAACATTGTTTGGTACGCATTTTAATTGTAATTAAAATAATTCACAATTTTATGAGATTGATATATGAGAGTGATATTTTTAAAGCTTCGTTATCGCACGAACGCTCCTTAATTGCTACGCTTCATGAGCAATTTCCAACTTTTTTTTTTAATGAGTAAATTCGAAATACATTCAAATAATGTTAGTCACTGCGTTGCCTCTATAAGTCAGTATTGTTCAGAAACAAAATACACATTGACTTGTTTCTAAGATTATGTGTGATTTTTTTGTGTGTGTGTATGGGCAATTATATATGTATACACTGAAAAAAAATGGGCATTCAAAATTGAGTAAAAAGTACTCGGAACTACTCTGTTATCCCGTCGACCAAAATACTATCGTGAAAATGTAAGATTAAGTGCCAATAATGGATGATCGTGCATGTCAATTGAATGACATTAAATACGATACACGTGTTTAAAACGTCATTAAGTGATTTTTATTTCGACTTTTTATTTGCATTTTTATTAATATTCTACTAACTATTTATTTTTTTATTATTTAAAATAAAAATTACGTCAATATGTATAATTTAGCTATTAGTTTGGTGATTTGTATAATTTGGCGAAATCAGTCGACGGGATAACAGAGTAGTACCAAGTACTCAATTTTAAATAAATTACATACTAAAAAATAGCTACTATCCAAATGTACTCAAAATTGAGAAACACGTGTAGTGTAGGGGAATGTTGGATAATACCGGGTAGGTGGATAAAACCGGGAACTAGGCTTTATGGCTCTATTTATGGTGGCATTTAGCTGAAACTTTTAGAATTACTTTTAAGGAAGCGACATGTCAGTTCCCAGTAAGCAGAAGTTGTGTAAACGAACTCATTTCGCAGTGGTGAATTTTTAAAGACTTTACGTGAAAAAGTTAAAAATTTGAAGACTGCAATATTACGTTACAAATCCTAAATATCTAAAGATTTAGTTTAAGTAAATAAAGAATATGATAGTCTATTGTTTACTCGTTATTTTAACGTTTTGTATTGGTGTTTACAAGTTATTTGAACAACGCAAGAGTAACATTCCATCAAAATGGCATGGTTGAACAAAACCGGGATGCAGATTTTTGAACATAGCAGGGATGTTTCCAGTTTTGACAACTTATTTATTTGCGTAATTGAAATAGAATTAACTTATTTATACATTGTTTGACGATCTGTAAATATTTAAAAACTATACAAAAATATTTTTTAAATTAAGCTGTTACATAGAAGACAGTTTTTAGTCATTTGTATTCCAACATCTATCCTTATTTGAACTCGAACAAGAAGAAAAATAAAGTATGGGAAAAAACACAAGAAGAACTTAACACTGAAGCCATAACTTTCCATGATGACAGAAAAGCAAAGTTAAAAAAATTGATGTGAAAAAGAAGAGTCCAAAGAAAACAAAACCCTTGACATTAAACGAGGAGGAAGATAAAAGTGAAGCATGCATCTTTTGCAACGGTTTATACAAACAATCTAAACCTAAGGAGAGTTAGATACATTGCCTTCATTATAAAGGGTGGGCACATGAAGTATGAACCAATGCAAATATGCAAGATCGAACTTTCATTTGTGATTTTTACGCCTAACACTTTCAACTATTAAAGCATAAATTAAGTCTTTTTCTATATAGATTTAATATAAATTCACATTCTATAAGTATACTATGTCAATTTTCCTTTATTAAATAGCATTATTTCAAAGTTACAATATGCTTTTATTTATTTTTTTATTTTATTTATTTTTTTTTCGGACAAAACCGAGACATGGCATACTTATGAAAAAAGTGTACTTATGAACGCAATTGCTGAATGAATGCTTTTGTTCTTCGCAAGGAATCAATTTATCGTTCTAATACAAATTTTGACTGTTTTGTTCACCTAGTACACAATAATAAAAAGAAAAGCATTAGGGTCCCGGTTTATTCGACTTTCTCCCTACTCATTTTTGATTCCATGGTTGTGTTTAAATATGAATCCTTATGTAACGCCCCCCTGAACCTACAGGATAAAGTAAAAATGTACTGACATTCGTTTTTCGTTCAAAATTATGAACAAGAAATACTTAATTGATTACTTATTAGGAAACGCAGCAAAGTTATTAGTAACATACTTAAATCGCAAGAGCATCATTTGCAAACGTTTTAAGCTCACTAAAAAAAGTCTGTTAAATTTACGGCAAAAAAGCTAGCATACTGGACTAATTTATAACACGATTTTTCAATCGGTAAATTAATTATAAGAGACATAAATTTTCCATACACATGAAAAATTTATGTCTCTTATAATTAATTTACAGATTCAACGATCGTGGAAAATTTATGTCTCTTATAATTAATTTACCGATTGAAAAATCGTGTCATAAATTAATCTAGTGTAATTTCGTATGCAGCGTTTTCTGCAGTTTCCATATATTCACCTTCGATTTATTCTGTTGAGTTGATCCATAGTATCAGACCAGATTATGTGATCGTTGAGGTTATTTGGGTAAAATAGTCCGCCAAAGTTCGTGTCCGGAATGGCTCAGTTGGAAGAGCATTGGCGGTTTCAGCCAATACATCCCTGGTTAGAATCCTGGCCCGGACTTTTTTCACACAATTTATGTTTCTTATAATAATGCTAGCAGTTTTTGCTTTTAAAACTGTAGTAAAATAAGAAGTAATAAATTAATTTATAACAAATTTTACAGCAATTTTTGCTACAAAAACTACCGGCAGCAATGTTGTCAGCAGTTTTTGTCGTAAATTTAACGGAATTTTTTTTTTTACAGTGTTATTTTAAAATACTGCGCATGGTTTGATATTTTGATGAATTAACTTCGTTTATACCATCATATGTAAAAAAAAAACATCACAGGTTATCAAATTATAGTTTTGTTTGGGTTTGATAGCATGTGATGTATCAAAATTGAAAAAAGATTGATTATTTTTTATTCTAATTTACTCATTTCTCTATGAGTAAATCGATTTACTCATTTTTAATGTATGTGTGCGTAATATGAAATTAATAACATAAAAATACCAGTTTTGTAACTAATAAAAGTTTTAGAAGAAACCGAAACCTAGAAGTATGCCAGTGTTCTTAAAGATACTGTAATTTTTCAGGTGAAATATCAGTATTTTTTTAATAAAAATTTAATTAATTAATTAAGTTCAAACGCGATATCTAGCTTTGTTTAGGGAGAAATTTTCCATTAGAAAATATTAGTGCCGATGAATTTCCTTGTCGGAAAATTCCAGGATCCGTACGAACCCTGTATACAAAAAAATTAAAATTTTTAAATATGCAACCTCTTTCGCTAACCAATGTTAGCATTTTTTAAACTACAGACAACAAAATTGCCTTTGCAACAATTAAAAATGAATTTAACTTTAGGATTTCAAAACTTCCGAAATTTCTCTAATGCTTGACCGAATATGAGCATTTTTTTCGCTCGGTAGCTTTTATTTTTCGGGTTTGTGACTAAAAGCTAAGCTTTGATATTGAAACAAGATGTTTTGATTTATGTTATTGCTATAAGTTATATATTTAGGTACTTTTCTACTATAGTGGGCCCTTAATATTTTAATTAAAAAACTTTTGCGCAATTTCGGGGTCATAAAGTGAAATTTGTTTTTAAAATATACAAAAAGCCATGAAAACTTTTCTTTTTCTTTTTCTTTTTATTTATACTTACATAAAACTTTTATTTATACATTTAAATATTATTTTTATACATAAAATCTGCTCCTACATAAAAGTAGATAAATTGATTCTACATATTAAACATATTGTATACAATTGGGAAAACGACAATTAGGATGTCAGAAAATACATTACCAAAATTCTTTTCTTACCTATTACATACATATATGAAAATTACATTTTTTATGGATTTTTTAAATGAGATGAATAAAAAAAGTTTATGTTAAATGTATATGAGAAACGTACTTCAAATTTATGTGTTTTAAATTAAACGGTCGTACATTTTTATTTTAAATGACATTAAAATGATGGAACAATATTTGGTGATTTATGACCTACGCCCGGCTAACATATAAGTACTGAAATGGTATATTGGCTTACAAAAAAGGAAGCGGTCATTCCGTAACTATTTTTATCCGTACGTATTTGTTTCCTGTAGGATGTTTAAAATATACTTATTTTTTATTTTTAGAAAATGCGCATTACCTTTTCTCTCTCTTTCTCTCTCTCTCCTTTATTTTATTTATTTTTATTTATTTTTTTATTTTTATTTATTTATTTATTTTTTTTTGATAGGTGAACAATAATTATTTTGATTTATTTTCTTAAAAAAAAATAAATAAATAAAAAATAAAAAAATAAAAAAACTAATTTCTAAATAATTGAAAGCAACAAAGTTGAAATAACTGCAACAAAACTCTTTAATTAATGCATTAATCTAAAAATCATAGCTTTTAGAGGATTTTTAGTTTATACTTTCTATCACTTATTGCATGTTCGCCCCGTGCGTGAGCTTAGGATTTTTCCGAAATGACACACATGAAAGTCTACGAGATGCGAATAGTCAATCTCCAAGGCAGTCTTGTTAACGTGTTCAATAAATTCAAGGGTGGGGGAAAATAGGAGAAAATCGCCTGTTTGGATGAAACCGGATATTATTTCCTACTCAATTTAAGCAGCTATATGTTACATAATCGTTGAAATACTAAAGGTCTAAACAATCATCTTGGGACAGTGAAATCTTTTATGTGATCAGAGTTTCCTTTGATGTTTTATGACTTTAATCGAATGTGTAGATCTCAGAGATCAGCAGTGTACTTCGTTAACTATTCAATCACCTTTTCCTTTTGTATGAACCCCCTTTCTTTTGTTGATGACCACAGAACGCTATGATAATTTCAAAATTCTTAAATACGTACTCAATAATGTAATGTTGTTATTCGAACTTTTTATGTTATTGTCTTTAGAATAGTTTAAAAAAATTCTTTTTCCGCAATCAAACTGCATTTTAAATTTATATTTGCATTGTTACGATTTTTTCTCGATACTATTCTAAGAAATTAAACACGATGTTTCAATGCAATAAAACTCGATATGGGAAAAAATGCTTTAAAAGACAGGTAACAATGATTAAGGAAAATGCAGCTTAATTAGAAAAGTATCAGTGATAATGCTAATAAAGAGGTGAACATATGTTTCTCAAATTCTTAATTTGAGTTCATGGCAATAACTTCATTTTGACACTTGAAATGAATATCGAACGATTCCGCAGAGAACAAAGTTGTTTTGCTATGTTTAGGTGCAATAAAAATGTGATGTCTCATTATGTATTCGTGTCATTTTTACTCATAGAACATGCTATAAATTTGTAATAAATTATCGTACCAACTTTCGGATGATGTTGTTCAATATTCGAATGAGAACTTTCCTAATAAACGAAAACTCACTTGAGCTATTTAAATAAAAATTTAATTCTCAACAGTGAGTTGAAGTGCTCCCTTTTAACATAGCACAACACGGTAAATAACTTTATTTTTTAGTGATTCAATGTATCTTCATAACTTGTAGAAAGACAAAATTCTTCCCAAAATCTATATTATAAAGTCCAAACGTATGTTTGCGTAACGCATGCGTCATTTTGAGAATGGCAACACTTTCCCCTGTAATTTCGGTTTTGCAATTTTCGCTACTGCAAACTTTACAATTGTAAACATCGCGCAGTTTAAATTTGCAGAAAAAAAAATTTAGTTTTAAATGCAATTTGTTTGAAAGCTGTATTTAAATTTATTTTTGACATATTATTTTTTTTATAGTTTTTAGCACCAATTTCGTAATTGTGGCAACATAATCACACCATTTTCTCTTAAAATGGAAAGAAAACAGCAGTTAAAATGCACAACACTTTTCCATGCAATTTCGGCTTTGCAATTTTCGCTATTGCAAATTTTACACTTCTAAACATCGTACAATTTAATTTTTTACACCGTCGTATACAGAAAAAAATGTACTTTTAAATGCAATTTGTTTCAAAGTTGTACCTCAATTGAATTTTGTAACATTATTTTTTATAATTATTTGACTTTTTTAGTATCAATTATGCAATTGTGGCAACAAAAACACTCCATTTTCTCTTAAAATTGAAAAAAATATATAAATTAAAATACGTATACTATTTTATTAAAATATCTTTTTTTTTTTATAAAATCTGGTGAATTTCGGATTTATTTCGTTTAATAATTTGGATAATTGAGTTTTATAGTATTTTGTTAATTTTAGCTTCAAATAATATTTAATTGAGAGTTAGACTGACCAATGTGGCATACATTTTTTACTGTAACTAATTTCGCAGATTTTTTATAAATAAATAAAACAGCTCTTTCTGAAAGATTTTATTTCCTCGAATTTCGACGGGTTCCACCTCGTTATCTTAACGGTCGTAAATTGTTGCTCACCTGTACTAAAGTATAATTTTCAAATTCGTATGCCTAAAACTTCTTTAATTTTATAACAAATGATTGTATTGGGTTACGAGTCGGATCATTTAATTTAGAATAAACAAATACGTAATTAACGATACCAAACTTGACTTACAAATTGAGTTGCATCCCTCTTCTAAGAGTTGAAATATGCTCCCCTCTTTTGCAGTTCCAAAACGGCCTTTTTTAGGGGCTTATCGTATCTTCATTTTTAGTGCAAAAATAAATATCTTCGCAAATTTTGGTGAATAGCCATCAGTTGTCTCTCAAAAACACTATATTGCCCGGAGCTAAAAAATAAATAAGCCAAATTTTACAATAGAAAATATTCGCTAAACATCTGGATTAATTGACACTTTAATATGATTTAGTGATACTACATTTTTCCTAAATATATGTAATATTTTAACTTAAAACTGGAATTAAATTTAACCCCTTAACTGGATTACCCGAACGCCGTCCGGGCAAGACGAATTTGCTTATTGCATAATTTAAAGCTTTTAGACACCACTATTATTTTTAATAAAATTTTCATACTATTGAAAAGCGGAAATTTTTAGACTAAATTTTACGAATATTTTATTTAAATAATAGTAAGGTGAATCCGCTATTTTCAATTTATTGAACGGAAAAGAATTAACCAGGGGATTAACCAGAATTAATTAAGGGGTTAAACAAGTTGAAATTGCAAGTCAGACGTAATAAAAGAGGTGTGTTCGTACTATAACGAAGATTTTAAAATTTGGAGTACTTCGGATACAATACAGCATCCGAAATCTTTTGTGTGTCCCTGTAAATACAAAAAGTTTTATATTATGCAGAAATTAACATGTTCTAAATTTCAACAACGTTTATCAATTCCATAAAATAAGAAATATTTTAATATAATTAAAACTCATACCAAACAATATTTCCCCCTGTACCATTATGTAGTAGAATACTTTTGTATGGCCTTGTATATTAATAAAAAATACGCTTTGCACCACAGATTGTACGGAATGTACATTTTAGAATATATTTCATAGATGTACCTGAAATGTTTTATGTTTGAAAGAGTGTAACACGAATAAATGGAATGGAAACAATATTTTTCGCATTGACCGTAATGTAAAGAAATAATTTTGATTGTAATTGGATTTGATTATTTTGATTTTGTTTCCCTGTAATCAAACTATTCATCCAATTTAGATCAAATTTGAAATGAGTCGACAAAATTATTTAATAATTATATATTTTAAATTTAATACGATTCGGTGGGGTATTTTTTGTGTTGTTGTATGCGAACAGACAGACGGATTGAGCGCCGACTGTAAGTGCTATATATTTACATAATTACAAAAGCTCCTAAAAATATCCCTCTTAGTTGTAGATGAAAGCAATAGAGTCCTACTAATTCTTGTGTGTTTATCATTTTCCTTTATATGGAGTTTACGATTTTTTTATTGTATATATATATTGTACATATATACTGAAATTTAATTTTCTAAAAGTTTTGTTTATGAGATTTACTTTCGGAAGTTAAAAATGTTGGAACTAATTAAATATCTGAATTTATTAATTAACAGTATCCCATAACTATCTATTAAACGTTAGTTATTGTTAATTTTTTATAGTAAAAAGTTATATATTTTTGTTAATCGTTTTCTTATGTCTGCTTTCAGGTTTCATTTCTAGAACAATAATTGTATATTTTTAACTTTATGGAGACATTCCAAAGCCGTTCATTCTTTCATTTTTTACTGAAAGATTAGTACAATTTTATTTTACCGTTAAAAGTTGTTTTTGTAAAAGTCCGTATTGTTTTATACGACTGGGAGTCGCTATAAATTGTTTTAAGAGTTCGAACATAGTTTACCTCGTGTCACAGAATCTAACATCAGGTAAAATATATCCAATTTATATAAGGCAACATAAACTCTTCACACTAAAACTACTTAATAAATGTCAGTCGCAGGGATAATAAATCATTTTCCTTTCAGAGCAATTTCATCGAATGACGCACAATTTAAAGTTCTTTTGATATTTTACTGTTTGTTAGGATATCAAATTTTGTAAAAGTTTTAAGTTGACATTTTTAACAACGTGTACAAAAGCTCGGTTTATATACATATATATTAATATTATTATTGTCATTACCAATGGAAAAAAAACAAATTTTCACTTTTTATAAGAGTTAAAAATTATATTTAGTTACTTTACTATTTTATAAACTATTATTATGATAATAATTTTATTTTGACACTAATATATTTTTTAAATATAAAATACAAAGCATACTTTATAAAAAAGTTCGATGCAGAATTCAGATTTAGTTTTAAATATTAAAGTTATCTCCATGATCTCTCTTTCTAGTGTTCGAAAGGTTTTAATGATCTCGAATGCTTAAGCCATTTTTTTTTTCATTTTACTGTTTCTTCTTCATGTAGTCTAAACTGTATATCAAATGTTAGAGTTTAAATTTCCCATAGTAGTAAAAAGAATGCTGTGTCCATTTTTGACAGGTAATATTATTGCATATATATTGAAGTGTTTATATCTTGCCAATATCGTGTCGATATAGTCAAGAAATATTTCATCACTTCATTGTCAATTTCAAGCAGATATGTTTGAGATATTGGGTTTAAATAAAAAAAAATTCTAATAGAAAGCCATTATTTCAAACTCTGTGGCGTTGCTTTGTAAATATATCAGATGAATATTAAGATGGTGCTATTTTGAATAGAATGAAAAGCAAAAAGTTAAAAAAAATTAAAAAAGCAAAACGTTACAGAAAAAAAGATTGAATTATCATCGCAATAACTGGTAACCATGCGAAATACAATATAATTAGTATTTCCTTTGTATTATCTAAGTTTCTTCTTTTTTCAGACCTCGTTTATATTTTCGTTGTCAAAAATGTGTTAATTTGTTCCACTTCATTATAACCTTATTAGATTAATAAACAAAAATTACGTTAATTTTGAATAGCAGGGCAATAAAAAAATCAGGACAGGTTTCTAAATTTATAATAAATATACGAAACACTGTATGTTTTAATTAAGACTCGTAAATTTGAAAAATCAGCGCTGTACATTTTTTTCAATAAAAATAAATTTACATCGAAATATTTAATCTCCTAAGTCTAAAATTCTTTTTCATGCGTGGTAAATGAGACACGTTTGTACCAAATTTTACAAATATTCTGATTTTGCTACAGTAGCTATTCCACACATTTTGCAAAAAATAATGATTAAAAAATTTATTACGATTATACATATTGAGTTTAGTAAGCCACAAAATCTATGAATCCATTATAAATAAGACATAATCAAAGTGATAACCTATATAATTACCTATCATAAATTACCATTCAATTAATTATGTAGGATAGGATTTAATAAAATGAAAAGTTTTATTAATATTTTTTTACGTTTTATTCGATTTAAAATTTAAAAAGACTTGATAAAAATTTGAAACGATTATATACATTATCAACCACTTAATTGCATATTTTTTCACTGTTATACGCGGGGAGATAGACAATGTCTTTTCGTGCTATGCATATTTATAACTCAAACGCAATCCCCCCCCCCCCCAAAAAAAAAAAAACGGAACACAAAATGAATTCAACAAATGATTTTAACATGAGTAAATTTCTTTCAATCGATATTAAAAAATCTTGTTAATTATGATTTACAAACTTGCTATGAAAATTTTTATTTAAGATTTTAAAACGGGCAATGTTAATAAAAGTTATCTGATTGAGATAATTTTTATATTTTAAAAGTAATCTACTATTAAGTATAAAAAACAAGACTTTTTCTTCGAGAATTTCCATGATGTCTGAAAAAACAAACAAAAATTTTAAGTAGTTTTAATAGAAGAAAGATGTCGATTTTTTGCTTTAAACGTACAAAATAATGTAAAAAAATTATCACAATTTTGATGAGTGACTTTTATAAGCCTTTTTAGAAACCGACTTTCAACAGAAGGCTTTATATAGATCATTTGCACGGCCGTTGAAAAAATTATAACCACCTAAAAAATCTACAGCAAATTGTGGCAGAAAAAATTGATTACAACAGATATATTAGGAGTCACATTTGATTTTTCTTTAGGCAGGCATGTACATGTAGAAATTCTAAAAAATTTCAAGAGCTATCTTCTAATATTTTTGTCATAATATTTGAACTCTTTGGTAAGCTTTATCTTCAGATATGAAACGATTAATCATTTGTTTTACGAGTAATGCTGTTTGAAGCATTAAACTCGCCTTGTTATTAATTTCTTCTTTTTTTTCTCTATGTAAAATAAATTTCAAGATGCAAGTAATTTTTTAAGTTTATCTTAAAAACGTCTTGACGGAATGATCTTTCAGTGTTATTTGGAGATTTTAAAAATAATAATAATTCATAGTTTACAATTCCTATTTGTTCCTAAAATTTATTTCGAAATACCAATAAAGGGTGTACCCAAATTCTTGTGCCAAACGTCAAGGAAAGTTAAGTATATATAAAGATGCAATGTGGGATTGCAAGAAAAATTTTGATGAGTAACAAGAAATTAGGAGAAAATGAGAACAAGTGTTTTACTGACACAGCATTTACAGTTCTCAGGTGTGTAACCTCCAACATAAATACGTATTTAGCACCGTTTCTAGCAAGTGATTGGCATGCACTTTCAAGTGTTCCCGTTGCCTTATCTATGAGACACCAGTTGACTGTGATGAAGACCTCATTGCTAGCTTTTCAGCCGTTGATGCAAATGTTTGTAAAATGCTTGGAAACTGCAAAGAGGTACGCTAATCATTTTTCAGACGCTCCCAGTCACATATTCGAACATTTACTGCAGTTGCTAAGTCGAGAAATCGCTCATTTTCATCTCCTCCGAATCTCTTGTAGTTCTCCAAAATACAGGGTAATCCAAAAGTCAGGACGATCTTTAAAAATGAATAATTTGAAAACGAATCAAGATACAAAGATACGGTTTGCACCAAACGGATGGAAAAGAAGCCAGACTTTGTGTGGCAACGAAAAAGATAGTTATGTTGGAACTTGTTGCGGTGCCCTTGCAACACGCAAAAGGGACATTCTAGTGTGGTTTCACTGCGGATTTCATAATTGGCCCACTTTTTTCGAGGAAATCATACGGACGGGTTTCACACTCTTTGACTGTGGAGATTTTTGAAGTCAAAAATGTAACCGGACCAACCGGCATCATCAGAAAAGATGCCATCTGCCAAAATGTGTCTGCCATAACGCAGGAAATGCTACTAAATGCTGTGAACGGAGTGGTACCTCGTCTCACAGGTGTGCTTCTGACTTATGAACATCACATTGAACATTTACAGCAATATTAATTAACTGTAATTAAACTGACTTGTAAGTTCTCAACCTTTTTTCATTTGTAAATCATCTTTTGATCTAATAAAACAATATAGAATCAACTGTTGGTCGAACATAGAAGTGCTGTTTTTCGTTGTCACATAAAACCCGGTTTTTTTGCTTACGATTGATGCAAACGGAATCTTTTGATCTTCATTCGGTTTCGAATTATTCATTTTTAAAGTTCGTCTTGACTTTTGAATCACCCGGTATTTCATTTCCCAACACCACTTTTCTATACCAAAATTGCTTCTCCGTGTTGACTTTCCGTATTTTTACCGTTTGTCCCATGAATTCGGGAACATCCTATATATGTGAATATCTAAATTTCCAAATAACAGAATTAGATGTTGTTATAAGTGATTAATGAATGGTTGTTATACAAACTTAGGTGTTGTTGAAATTAAAATTTTAAATATTTATTGTGATTTCTAAAACCTAACATCTTCATTTTCAAAACTATGTAAAAAATACTTAAATCTGAAAATATTGCATAGTCAAATAAATTTCGAATCAAATTTACTGATGTTTGAAGCAAGTATAAACTTCTTTCAGAGAGCATGGGCATGCTCAGATATAAGCATATGACTTTATTCATGTTGCTTATTCACAATTATACATGATGTTTGTACTTTAAAAATGGTTGATGGTTATCAAATTCCACCCAAACTCTTACAATTGCGAATTCCCCCATTCTTTGATTTCAAAGATCGTATAAGATTTACGCATTCGCGATTATATTATAACGGCTTTAAAAGGTTCTTTCGCGAACACGATAAAAATGTAGTTCGTTACATTTCATGTTTTAAAATATACATTGCCGAAAGAAGCATTTCTTCCAAAATCATAACAAATGAAAAATCCATGTCGACTTGGCTTATAGGTGGAAATTTGATTCCGAAGTTAAGTGTTCATTTCAACAATAAAAAATAAAATATTATTAGAGATAAACCCGGTTTAACAAAATTATATGGACGCTTTTGAAAAACTTTTAATTTATTTTTTCTGTTTTTATCACAATTATCTTAAGCTAAATTCGGTTCAAAATGCCTACAATGACAGCCTTTTAAAAAATACATTCTGACTTAATGAAAAAATCGACCAATACGGCACAGTATATAGTTCCTAAATAAGAGAAACTGTCACCTGAATGAGTTTGAGAGAAAAATTGAATTTAAAAATGAGGCAGAAAACAAGCAATTTTTGATATGAATAAATCCTAAATTCTTCAATCACGTTCGCTTTTAGAGAATTCTGCTTAAAATAACCATTTTGGCAGCATTTTATAAAAATACATCCAGACTTTATACATAAAAAAATGACCAATACGGCACATTAAACAGATCCTAAATAAAAGAACCTGTCATTTGGAAGCGTTTGAAATCAAAAATGGATTTAAAAATGAGTCAGGAAATAAGCAATTTTTTATTTGAATATATCCTCAATTTCGATCGCTTCGAGAAATTCTGTTCAAAATGCACATTTTGACAACATTTTTCTTAAAATATTCTGTCTTTATGAAAAAACTGGCCAATAAGTCATATTGTGAAGTTCTCAAAAAAGAGGGCAAGTCATTTGAATGCGTTTAAAATCAAAAATGAATCAGAATATAAGCAGTTTCTAATTGAGATTTTTTCTTCATCTGTTTTGTTTAATTTATTTTTCCAATAACGATTAGTTCTGTGAAGAGCTTGTTAATATAAAAGTTTTAGATTTTATTGAGAAGATATAAAATAAATTTAATCGGATTTGATATTTTAAGAATTGACAAATTTAAGAATTTTTTTCATTTTCTATACCCCCCCCCCTTTTTTTCGTTTTTTTTCCCAATAAGAGTTGCACCTATCTAAAAGCTTGTAAATATAAAAGTTTTAGATAACATTAAGAACACTGATAAAAAATTTAATTAGATTTGATACGTTGAGAATTGATGAAGTTAAAAAAAAATTTCTCCTCAAAACCCAATTTTTTTCGCCCTTGGAGCCCATTTTTAAATTTATCAAACATCTGTCATGAATAAACTTTTGGTCCTTTTTTAAAAAGTAATATAAACTTTAAACTGATTTGATACCTAATTTCATTAAGAAGTTTTTGGAGGTTTTTCTGTTTTCGCAAAACCTCTCCCCATTTACACCCAATTTGTCCGATTTTGCCCATTAAGGCTCCTGTGCCTGAGGATACTCACGAGCTAATGCTATTCTTATGGAAGGCATTTTAATAATAACTTTTCGTATTTTGACATTTTTAGGATTTCGTTCATCTGACGAAGTCCTATTCGTCTCTGTCTTCTGTCTGTCTGTCTGTCACAAAGTCCCTTGTTATTATTTTTAAATTCTAATTACAAGGTATTATGTAGAGTTTTGTTTGTCATATTTTCAGAAAAGAGCATTGTTTTGTATTAAGAACTCTGTAAATTCTAAACAAAAAACTTGGAAAATTTTGGATTGTTTTTGTAAGTCCTTGATTTCTCAACAAGTATACATGCTATCCGCGTAAAAATGGACAAAATTTATTATAATAAGCCTCATAATCATAATCCATAGTTTGAGCACTTTTGACACAGTAGTTTTGACAGCATTATCCAATAGATATTCATTATTTTTCAATCTCTTGATGGTCCACTATGAAGTTTTGGGGAAAAATCTTCGTGGAAATGTATGACATGCACTATTATGTTTAAACACTAAGATTTTCAGGATAATTCCTCACGTTGACCAATCATGTATCATGTGTTTTTCTAGATACAAAACCCTTTTACAAAATGCCTAAAATCGCAAGTGACCGGTCAGCTTTGGCTATTTAGTGTATATGTAGGTAAATAATTAGTGGCCTTTATTTATACTCCAATAGTACCCAAAAACATTTTATGTATATTTTCTACAAAACTAGCATGTATGTTCTTTGTATCATCCATTGGGCTCAATGTGGTGTAGAAAATATTAGCTTTTAGTTTAAGTGACAACGCATTTCCAAACATTTTTTTCTTTCCACCTAAAAAACTATTTAAGGACACATACACTGTAGGAGTTTTAGGCATGGATTTATCATATAAGAAAAAAATAATGAATTTCTCAGAATATTTTGACCATTATAAAAAGTCCAAAATGTCAACTTCATTCTATATCAATTAAAATCAATAGTATTTTTTCTGTCAATTGGACTTACACATACAAATAAAACTGTTTTAATTTTTTAATTTTTTTTAATTAAATATAAATGAAAAAGTTAAAATGAATTAAGTGTATTCGACGTACAAAATACTTAAAATTTCATAAAATTTAGAAAATATATTTTTTACCTTTTTAAACAAATATGTTAAATTCAAAGCAAATTTTTAGGTGTTTTTGTAAACTAATTTGGCATAAGAAATATCGGGGATTTTAACTGATTTGTTGTTATGCTGGGACATTTTAAAAGTTCTTGATAATGCTTGTGATATTCAGAAAAATTCCTTCTATTTCTTCCGAAAGTTTTTTTCTATTTCTTGTGTGATAAATATATGCCATAATTTAAATATGATATTTTCAATATTATCTAAGATGCAATTTTTAAAATATTAAATAAAAAGTTTTAAAAGCTCATTGTCCTCTTAATCAAATTAGAGTTGTCATTTCTCTCCCTATCTGATTAATTTTATTTCTCCTTTATCAACTACAGAAAAATAAATTCGTGAAAGACACAAATTAGACTGATTATTGTTTTATTATTATTATTATTATTATTGCTATTTAAATAGACGATTCTTTCTTATAATAGAGAAATAAAATGATATAGAAAAAATAGTATATATACTAATATAAAATAAAAACGAAAATAAACTATTTTCCTATTATATTTTTTTGAATTGTTGAAATTCAAATTAGAAATACAAATGCTATTATGCATTTTTAAAAAAGTGCACATCTAAAAAATTCACAAGAATGTTACACTTCATTTTCAAGGATTGTCGATGAATATTCATGAGTTTTAATGAATACATTAACACATTCTGATAGTTCATTTAATAAAAAATAATGAAAAAAAACCCTTCCTCGTTAATGCAACACTACTTGAATTAAAATGTTATTTGGATAATTTCGAAAAAAAAACACTTTGAATACAGAAAGTTGGTGTTAAAAAATAAAATAATAAATCCTCATTAGCACTTTATTAATATTAGAATCATAAAAATACTGATAGTTATCATTATAATTTTTCTTAGTTATAAAATTATATCGCACTTCTGCATGCAGTGAAGACAATGGGAATCGAAAAAATTAAATAGGCACCAATTTACGATAATCTAAACATGAACATTTAATATTATTTTTTCTTTTCTAATTTTTATATTATTTTATCAATAAAGTTGCTTATTTAGGTTTTTTATCTCATTAACAGCTGTTGTTTTATCTGTTGTATTTTTTACTTAACAAACAATAATAATAGTTAAATTAAGCAATAACGCTATAATCAATACTATTATTTTATAACGAGGTGGAACCCGTCGAATTTCGACGAAAGACAATTTTTAAGAAGATACTGTGTGATTGATTTATAAGAAACCTACAAAATTAGTAACAGTAACTAATACATCTTATACTGGTTAATTTAACTCTGAATAAAATATTATTTTAACCTAAAATTAACAAAACGCTATTTCTATAAAACTCGTCCAAGTTATATAAAACTAAACATTAACAGCATTAACCAAACAAACTAAACATTGCAAATTGTAATCAGTAAAATATAATAAAGACCAATTATTATGATGAAGTTATCAGTAGGGGCTCTTACACTTTACATAAATGCGAATGAAAAAAAAATCTCCAAATTTGCACTATCATTGAATTTCGCGTTAAATGTAAACCCTTTATCCTTTTTACCTATAAACCCGATTTTCCAATAATATTTTTCCAGTAATAATACACTATAGAAAAAAAAATGTCATCTTATAGATGTAAAATTAACAATGTCTGTATGTTTACTAACATTTTACCTATGCACTGCACAAGAAAAGATGCAAATCTACAAAATTAACTTTTGTAAAGCTACAAAAATCTGTAACTTTACAAACAAATCTACTAAAATTCAGTTTTCTTAATAAATTTTATCTGTAACATGGGTTGTAGACATGGGTTGTTTCCTAAAAAATTCTTAGTAACCTTACAGATTTTTTTGATTTTCAGTGTAAATCTGTATCTGTTACATGAACCTTTGCTGTTGCCATTACATTAAAAAGTTCTAGAGATCCCAGTTTCCTAGAAAACTTTTAGTAATTTTACAGATTTTTTTTGTGTGTGTAATTGTCTCTCTTTGCAAGTTACTGTATTTTAAGATTAGTCAGTCCATTTTTGGCCTCTCGGTATGTGAAATAACGGTAAGATCAGGTGGAGTATTTATGATTAGGAGATAATTATGACAACTGCAATAATGAAGAAAACTTAAAATGGAGGGCTATGAGAATTAAAAATTGTTGTTCTTAAAAGGTCAAAGTTACTTCCTATGCATTAAATACACCAATTTTCAAAATAGAAAAAAAAGTAAAGAAAAATAACAATTTGGAAAATGGATAAAATTCTCAGGGATATCCCTATTAACCCTATTCTAAGTATAAAATTCGGATGGGAATAAGTTGAAAAAATATGTTTTCAGTGTACGACTAAGAATATTATTTGTCATAAATTAATGGATTTTTCATTATTTAAAAGGTATATTACTTATTAGTCCACACTTTTCTTTTTTATGCATAATTGTACTATTTTTCATTTTTATGGTTTTAAATGTATGCATTTTCTCTTACAAAAAGCTCCAAAATGTCGATAAAATGAGTCTGAAAAATAACCATAACCTTAATATTTTTTTCAATAATGACTGCAGATAAAACTCTAGTTTTATGCTTTGCTGCAGAAAGTATTGACTTATCTATTACAAGTGTTAAATTACCCTCTAAATTATTATTATTTTTTTTTATTTTACTATTTTTAAAAATAATTCCTAAACTAACTGGATTTTTTTTCTTTTTAGTATATTTTAATTCCCTTTTATAATCAATGTCTTCTTTTGAATTAACATAATTCAGGCTAAAAAAATGTTTTGTTTATTTTTTTGTTATTTATTTATTTATTTATTTATTTATTTATTTTTTTTTGTTACAGGAAAAACTCGAACGAAAGCGTCATTTTGATATTTAAAAAATATATTTTATTGGTCGAATATAAAACATGTCATTAAATAATAAAACTATATGAACATTTAAGGAAACATTACTAATAACATAAAACTATTTTGTAATTTGAGAGCTCAGATGGAGAATATGGTATCATATATTTTCTCAAACGTTTTTTCTTTTACGGATGAAAGTGCTATGAGATATTATATCTCATTGCAAAACTAAAGTAATAGTATTTTAAATAGTATTGAATATATAAAATGGCATCATATCATATTTAATAATTTTATATTTATTTATTTAAATGATGAAAAAAATTTCTAATATTTAACAATTAAATGTTAATATTCCTTTCTAAGTATGCTTTAACGTTAATATTCTTTTCTTTAGTATCACCTATTAACATTTAAGCACAGGGCGCGAAATTCCCACTCGCCAGCTCACCATTGGCGAGTAAATATTTAAGGTTGGCGAGTAAGTTTCGTCTTTTAAAATGTGCTTCAAATCAAACTATGCACAACAATACACAAAAGTTTTTCAAAATGTAGCGATGGTATTTATTTTCCAAAAGAAGTAGCAATGCTCCTTCGCCTATTTCTTCGTTGTTTCTACGGAGGAATGGAGTTACAAATTTCTTAAAGTTCTGTACTTCCTCTTGGATTTCTACTGGAAATTGAACCCTTTAAGTGTGGACAAGGAATTCCTCATTTCATTTTTGAAAATAAAAATTAAACTTTACATCTCAGTTCTAACAGATCTCGAATCCAGTGTTGGACCAAGTAAACAGGAATTTTTAGACCAACTATCCATTTCAGGGATGATCAAGCTGACAGCTGACAAATACAAAAAATGGGGAAGAAGAGTTTCAGACTTTAAGAGGTACATTAATAAAGCATACAAAAATATACATTACAGAAAAACTGCGATTTATGTTATCGGATATGTTAGCATGTCTGCATATTTTTGACACTGTGGGTTGGCCTCCCAAAGAAATAATTCTTGCTTTTGGGATAGAACAAATAAAGAAGCTCTTTGTGTATTTCAATCCAAATCTCTTTAATGAAAAATTAGATATTGTATTGGCAGAGTGGGCAGAATTTAAATGTATGTTCCCATTACTGACACTGAAAGAGATGCTGGAGAAAGTTTACACTGAACAAGTTCAGCAAGATTCCCCGATTTGTTCCAAATCCTAACATTTTGTACTATTTTACCAAAAAGCACAGCTTTATGTGAGAGAGGGTTCAGCTGTCACAACAGACTCAAGACAGTATACAGAAATTCTCTGAAGACCGAGACAATGAATGATTTGCTCAGAATTTATGTTAATGGTCACCTTGACAGAGTTTGCCCCTACAGCTGCAATTGATAAGTGGTATTTCAGTGCAAAATGACAGCGCTACAAAACCTGAAGTGCTAATAGTACTGGAACTTATCACTGGTATGCATTTCTGTGACCACTGAAACCTTATGGCAAGCTTATTTTGAGTTAATGTTATTTTTTCTTTTTGTAGTAAATATGCTTCGTTTTATCAATTTCAGCATTTTTTTCTCTGTCAATAGAAGGTTTTTCATTCTACATCTGATAATATTTGAAAAATATCCCATATTTTTCATAAATGTAAAATATTCTGGACTTAACAGATAGCTTCTTCTAATAATCGTCAATTTAAATTAAATTTGTCATAAATATTTCAATTTCTATTTAAGTGTGGGGACTGACGTTGTTGTCTGAATGAATGTAAAATAGTGGCGAGTAAAATTTTAGTCTGGCGAGTACTTTTTAAGATGAAATTTCATGCTCTGTTTAAGCATATGTTATAAAGAAAGAACTGCATAAATAGTTAAATTTTAAAAAAAAACTTCAATATATATATTGGGATGGGGGAAAAGTAATTTCGTTTTTTTCCCAACAGATGGCTTTAAAGTCGCATATCTCGAGCAATACTTACTCAAATAAGTCATACTATATATTGTTTGATAGGTAACAGTCTCCAAAAAATTCTAGATATAAAGGTAGCGTCATCTGTTAAATCAGTCAAAAATTATTGCGTTTTATATATGAGGATTCCAGAAGACCATTTTTGTCACATTTTACTTTTTTACTTCAAAAAAGAGAAAAATGTGGCGCAAGCTCATCGAAAATTGTCTGGTGTTTTTAATGATCAGTGATTAAGAAAACACCAGTGTCAAAATTGGTTTGCTCATTTTCGTTCCTGAAATCTCGTTGTTAAAGATGAACCTCGCCCTGGCCGGCAAATTGTTGAAAAAGTCGATGAACTTTTTTAAAACATTTGATGTAGACCAACATATTTCTTCCTGTGACATTGCTACGGAACTAAACATCAACTATGAAACAATTTTGAACCATGTACATAACATTATATTACAAAAGAAACTCGATACTTGAGTGCCCCATGGACTTACAATGAAAAATTCAATGGATTGGAGTTTCCATTTGTGAATCGCTACTGAAAAAGAAAGAAATCAAACCATTTTTTAAACGAATGATTATTGGTGATGAAAAGTGGATCACGTACGGCAACACTGTGCTAAAAAGATCGTGGTCGAAATCAGGAGAAGCTTGAGAAACGGTGGCAAAGCCCGGATTGTGCCAAGGAAGCTGACGCCGGGCGTTTTGTAGGATTAAAAAGTAATTATCAATCATAAGCAGTTCGAAGCTGTCCAAACCATTAATTCAACTATCTACAGTGTATAACTAATGCAATTGAAGCAGGCGATTAAAAAAATACGGCCAGAATTGATCAATAGGAACGATATTCTGTTCTTTTATGACAACGCTAAACCACACACATATTTAGTCACTCGGCAAAAACTGAGAGAGCTTGGGTGGGAGGTTTTGATGCCCCGACCGTATTGTCCAGACCAGGCCCCAACCGATTTGTTATGCTCTCTGTAGAACTCTGTTAATGTTCTTAAGACGTTCGCTGCCGCTCACGCAAAAGTGTGTGATATGGCGCCAACGTCTAGGGGCCACTCACGCGTGATGTGGAGTAATGTCCAATGACCAGTCACGCGCTGGCGCGGGAGAATCTTTCACTGATTCTTTGTTATAAAAGTAAATCGGCTTCTGGGAAAAACCCACTTCTACAGTGCGGCATTAACTATCATCACATCTTCATGTAAGCGGCAGCGAACTTTTAAAGCTGGCTTCAAAAGAGGCTTGTGAAAATCACCTTGTTCAGTTTTCCGCCGAAAAATCTCAGAGGTTCTACAGTGACGGGATTATTGTTTTACCAGAATAATGGCAAAAGGTCATCGAACAAAAGCCACATATGGTATTGTTTAGTTTTTTTATATATATATATATATAAATAAATTCACTTTGAAAAATACGAAAAAAAGTGAAATTGCTTTTTCCCCAACCTCAATATATTGAAGTTCAATTTTAATTTTTGGAATTTTAATTTTTGGAATAAATTTTGTGAATTCTGCAATTTTAATTTTTGCGTTCCATAACATATTTTTACAGTCATAAAACTGAAAATTTCTCTGTCTGTCTATAGAATTCCATAGTAACGTGGCCAAGGCAACAATAGTTAATCTGGAATCGAAATAGTTTTTAATTATTTTTTATTTAATGACAAACCCCCTCCAATTTAACAGCAATTTCCTGTTAAATTAAAAAAAAAATTCATTATATCAGTTGCTAATAATTAAAAATCCACAATAAAATTTTTACCACAGTAATTTTCTATTTTTCCTATTGCAGATTTTCACTTGAAAAATAAATATCAAATAAATGGATTGACGATTTTTTTTAAATGAATAATGCGTCGTAGCTTTTCTGTTGCAAGTTTCCACATGAAATTGAAAATGGAATAAATAATTTAAAATTTTTAAGGCGAATATTACATCATATTATAAATAAAATGGACATCATGAGATGAATATACAACATCATATGAGTTTGAAAAAAACATACTGAAGCCTAATTAAAATTTCGATTATGTATTTTTTTTTAAATTTTATAGGTTCTTTGAATTTATTTTCGTCATTTTAAAATTTAATTTACACTCTTTTAAATACCTTTAACTTTCGGTCAAACATAATGCAGACATATAATTGGGAAATGTCCGCATTTTCTACTTGTGGTGCATAAAATTTTTCTCATCTACAAAAAGAGAGACACTATTTTTTATACTTAACTTTTTCAACAATAAAGACAGCGAAACATTAAAATGCAGTATTTATCAGAAGTAAGACATTATTTATTTTAAAATGGAAATAAGCTTTTCTACCAAAAATATAACCGACTTCAAAAACAACTGCAAAGTGGAAAATAATTATTTTACGTAAGAGTAATAAGAAATTAAATTAAGAGCATAGTTTTTACCATGCGTATTATTATATTTATTTACCTTAATTTGATTTTTTGGAGTCAGCGCCAGCCAAGCCAAGTTGCATATAATTTTCCGAAAGACACACGTCCAAGTATCTACGAGTTTTTTTACGATTTAATATTTAGTTAAAAAATTTAACTTTAATATTTTTTAAATCATTCTTCTGGTGTTATAAGTGTGTATATTCAAGTGAGATTAGCAGCTACAATTAATTGTCCTAAATTAAGGATTAATATGAAATCGATTTGTTTATACAAGATTATTATGTAAAAAAATCGTAGCCAATCACAAATTTTAAAATGCAGGATGCTGTACGAGTTGACTGATTAAGAGTAATTTTTTTTTTTTTTTCGCAACATTTTTGCTGAAACTTCTTACGATTTATTCTTGAACTTGTCTGGCTGGCACCAATTCCAAAAAATCCCAAATTAATGTACATAAATATAATAATACGCATAATAAATACTATGCTCTTTATTTAATTTGTTATCACTTCGCAGTAGTTTTTGAAGACGGTTATAATTTTGGTCTAAAAGTTTATTTTTCTCTTTTTAGTTAAAAGTTAATAATTTTTGTATTCCTTTTTAGACGGAAATTGCTGACTTTCTCGCATGAAAAAAGTGTTTTTCATGAAAATTGACAATAAAAAGAGCTTCATCTTACGAAAATGGCTCTACAAAATACCGCGACGTGCCACGGGGGGGGGGGGGCAGATTTATACTATCAACGTCACTTTTGGCAATTTTCTCTTCACACGCTTCTGGCGAAATAGAGAAGGGAAGTCCAATAACTTATCAAAAGATGACCGGGAAAAGACTCGAGTGTAAAAGACGCATAAAGCGTTTCATCAAATGTCTTGTCATTAATGAAATTTCTATAGTGCTAAAAGATAAGTTTACGAACGTTTTTTTATTTGAGGCTTCAATAATTTTAAAACAGCAATTTATTTTACGGTTATTAATATACTCTCATTCGGAGGTATTATGTAAATGCCAATGCATAAAGTATAATGTATATGTAATGACAAATATGCTTATATGTTTGCTAGCCATAGCTGCATGTTATTTTTATTTTTATTTATTTGGTTAATTTTACGCCGAATCATAAAATTCTGATATTGTCGGGAAGTCATTGCGATTATGGCTTCATTTTGATTATTTTTCTTCTTATGTACTTCGTCTTTCTTAGCACAAAAGGAGCTTAACTTACTTAGGCATTTTTATGCTTCTTTTCACATGCTTCTTATTGCATTGTCGTTTGTAATATGTAAGGTAATGTACAAATTTGAAAACTATTATGTATTCTTCCATCTTTGGTTTCACTGCTAATTGGCATATCTAAGTTAATGCGATTTTGTAGAAACAAATACTTTTATGAAATAAACCTTCTCTGACATCCACATTTTACGTTACAATATTTTGTCGCTAATACCTCTTTGTTTAACGTTAGACCTTTTCCGTTGACTCGGTTACGGAAGATTAGAAAATCAATCTTCATTCTTATCTGATAGTCTTGGATAATGCTTCATAATCGGTTTACATGCGACTAGTTGACGTATTTTAGTAAGCATAGTGCAGAAAAGACAGAAGTTTTGGAAGCATATTTTAATATTTCATTTCTTTTAAACCATATTAGCTGTTAGTATTGCCCACTTTCTATTTTTGTCGGGTAATCTTATTAAAATTAAAGATTTTTGTTTAGGTGCTGATCTTTCTTCCCTCTTTGCTCCCGTTTTCGGATACAAATCAGAAGGCATCATAGTTGCGAACTCATTGAGATTAGCAATTATGCTTGATGTCTACAACCATTTACCATCCTTGCCATATAAATACATCGCAGCAGCAATGCCAGCAATTCTAATTGATGTAATATTATTTTCTATGTTGTAAATATGAGACACTAATTATATTGTCATAAAATATGCGTAACAATTTCATTCTCTCGCCAAGACTCTTATACTGGAAAATTACTGTAATTATTATTTCATGGAATAATTAAAAGCAGTTTCAAAATATTCATTATATAACTGTTTAATATAATATAGTTATAGGATGTGTATATTATACATATATATAAATAGTATATGCCGCCGGTCTGATGTTATGTGCTCAATTAAACATATGCTAAATTATTGTTTTGTTTTAATTTAGTTTTGCTTCTGTATTGCTTAAGATTTTAAATAACATTTAAAATTTAATAGTTGTAATTAAATTAACATTCTAAATGCGATTGGCCTTTGACAATCGTAAATATGACTGGCGATAAAAAAAAAAGAAGTAACCGTTTAGAAAAGAACCGTTTAGAATTTGGATGGGGACGTCACCAAATAAGTTAGCTACAGCCAAATTGGCTTCATTTATGGCGACTTATTTTGGTCGTCAAATTTGGCAATATTTTACTCAATGGCGCCAATAATAACGACAACATGGCGCTGACACAGATAAATATAGTTTAATCCTTATGATTAGGAAAATGGTTACAACAATGTAGATTAATTTGCGAGAAATCACTAATTTTATTAGTTTTTGCTTAATTACTGAAAATATACTCAACCAATATCGATGAAACGGAAGTGGTATCAATTCGAGAGTAACCTCTTTCATTTAACACAAAAACCAAATTAACCCCTCGCGACGGGAACCGCTTACGAAAATTTTAATACTTTGTCACCGGTTTTTTAAAACAAAAATTTGTGCCTTATTAAATCAAGAAAATCCTCAAATTAAGTAAAGCAAATTTTACAATAAACTTTTACTGGTGGGGATAAACAAGGACACTTAAGCTTTTTTGTTGCACGTATACGTGTCGCTTGACCCCCGAGGGGTTAACCATTAGTGCTTAGCGTCCCTTTTTAGGGACGATTACAAAAAAGGCAAGAAAGCACTTTTCACACCAGTAAATAGAAAGATAAATAAGCTATATTTTTTAGAAGACAAATTCCTCAATAAATTAAGATGAAAGTTATTCTTCTTTTAAAAGTGGTGAGAAACCCAAAATTTCATTTTTATTGAAGAAAATAATTTGGGCAATAATGGGTTAATTTGCAGGATAATTTCGGAATAATCGGTGAACATAAATTAAAAGAAAAAAAGAAAAATACATACGCATCGAATTGATAGCCTCTTCCTCCGTTATTGAAGCCTGTTAAATAAGTTGCTCTACAAGTCTATTTTTGCATAAATTTTAGATTATGTATTACTCTTTGAATGTTGCTGTAATTACATTTGCATAATCCGTTCCATTTAGATACAAGGAATAAAATTACACCTTTCTAAAGTATTTCACAACTAAATTAGGCGAAAAAAGTATTGATTGACTATAAGTTTAAATTTTAAATATTTTATATAGGAAGGAAAATTGATAAGCAAACTAATAATCTCTTTTTAAAAACTTTAAAAACTTTTTTTTAAAATCGGTTTTATTTACAATATTGATCACATTCATTCTGTTAATGTATACATCTATTAATAACTTATTGGCATATTAATTTATCTTACATACCATTATTTTAGTAAATTGCGTAAATTTATGTATATGTAGTACACACACACTTACATATATATATATATATAACCATTAATTGTATTACAATATATGAACCATATGAATTTAATAAAAAATTACCACATCGAACACGAAAAAAAAACACTACTCACTACTATAAATCATAAATAGTACATTAAATCTCAAACTATAGGTATGATTAGATGAAATATTGCTACTCTTAATGGAATATTGTATTATGTTGTATCAGAAAATTACATAGTAATAATCAAGTTGACAATACACTAAGGTTATGCGCAACGGAGCAATTATCTTAGCGGAGAATATTTATAATATTGCTAATATTTTTTTTAAGCTACTGATGTTATATATTAAATAAATATAGTTTAAAAAAACTAAAAAACACGCTTTTTAAGTATATCAAACTAAAAAGTGAAAAATAATTCGTACTATAAGCTGAAAATGAAAATAGATGAAAAATACTCTATTACTATAAAATCATTGTTATTATAAGAATCAATTAATAAGCAATAAATAAAATTATCGTGGAAAAAAAGCGTGGGGTGCTCCATCTACCGTGCTCCATCTACCATGCTCCATCCATCAGATCTTAAGAAGCACTCCACGCTTTTTTTCCACGATAATTTTATTTATTGCTTATTAATTGATTCTTATAATAACAATGATTTTATAGTAATAGAGTATTTTTCATCTATTTTCATTTTCAGCTTATAGTACGAATTATTTTTCACTTTTTAGTTTGATATACTTAAAAAGCGTGTTTTTTAGTTTTTTAAAACTATATTTATTTTTCACTTTTTAGTTTGATTACTTTAAAAGCGTGGTTTTTAGTTTTTTTAAACTATATTTATTTTAAAACTAGCTGACCCGCCCGGCTTTGCCCGGGTCCGTAATAATAATGTTACACGAACTTGAAATTTCTATGATTTTATCTTTAACTCGAAATATGTATAAATACACTGTTAAAAATTTGACCCTTTCGCTGCATCGTCACTCCACCGCTTTTAAAAGCGTGGTTTTTAGTTTTTTTAAACTATATTTATTTTAAAACTAGCTGACCCGCCCGGCTTTGCCCGGGTCCGTAATAATAATGTTACACGAACTTGAAATTTCTATGATTTTATCTTTAACTCGAAATATGTATAAATACACTGTTAAAAATTTGACCCTTTCGCTGCATCGTCACTCCACCGCTTTTATAGAAAATGATTACTTCAACCTATTTTGGAGCATTCTCATATGTCAAAAGAGAGATATTCTATAAAAGCGGGGGAGTGATGATGCAGCAAAAGTGTAAATTATATTAAATACGTTCCCCCTGACTGTGTCAAAAATCGGTTTAAAAAACTAATATTTAGCTGCAAAAATACCCAAAATGACTGCAATAGGAAACACAGGAGGGTATATGTGTCCAACGATTGTGTGATTTTCGTGTTAAAGTGTTGATATTTATCATGAAATGTACTGTTAAGCGACTTAACTAAATACTTTTTTCACATAGATATCCCAAGTGAAATATTTTGAATTTCAAACTAATTATATCACTCTTAAATCCGACTATACTGTGATTGAAATCGATTCTCGATGGTTAGCTAAAAGGTTATTATATAGTATTATAATTTCTGAGCCATTTTACAAAAATAGGTGCATATTTTTTATCAAACATGCGTAATGTTCATTCTGTGAACAAAATCCTAACCTTAACCTAATTGTATTGTAATCATAACTTGACTGTAACCTAGCTGTATCTTAACAGTAACCTAACTGTAACTTAAATATACCATAAATGTAATCTGGCCGTCACCTTATCATAACCTACCCATAATCTAATCATAACCTAACCGTAACTTAACCTTAACCTAACTGTACTTTAACCATGACCTAACTGTAACCTAACCGGAAATTAAATATAACATAGGGCTCACCGGAACGTAATTACAACCTAACTGTTACCTAACCGTAACCAAGTTCTAATTTAACACTAACTAAAAACGAAATATCTTAACCATCACCCGCTACAAAGTACTTAGTTTCACTTTCCACCGTTGCGGAGCGCATTATGTTTTGTAGAACATCCGAATTTTAGGTTCGCAATGGATTCATGTCCATGGAAATTATTTTGTCTTCTTCGGATACGGTTATGGTTGTTTGGAATATTTTTGTTCAGTTTAGATTCGGTTCAATTCAGATTTCGTTGGGTTTTTTCCCCCTTCAAATGGGATTTTTAGGTTCGGGTTGTACTTCAATGGAAATTATTTTACCTTGTTCCAATGAGGTTATACTTCACTGAAATGTTTTTGTCAGGTTCAGATTAGGTTTGGTTCAAATTTCGGGATTTTTTTTACAATTTTTTTGGTTCGGATTGCGTTCATGTCCATGGAAATTATATTGTCTTGTTCGTATCTGGTTATAGTTATTTGGAATATTTTCGTCGGATTCAGATTCGGTTCTATTCAGATTTCAGATATTTTTTCAAATTGATTTTTAAGATTCTGGTCAGATTCATGTTCAGGGAAATTGTTTGTCTTGCTCGGATCCGGTTTTAGGTCTTTGGAATATTTTTTTTTTCAAGTTCAGAGGTCGTTCAATTCAGATTTCATTTTTTTAATGGAATTTTTAGGTTCAGGTTGGGTTGCGCCTCAACGGAAATTATTCTGTACTGTTCGAATAAGGATATGCTTCTCTTTAATATTTTTGTCAGATTCAGGTTTAGTTCAGTTTTTTAGGTTCGGATTGGGTTCATGTTCATGGAAATTTTTTGTCTTGTTCGGATTCGGGTGGTTCTGTGGAATATTTTTGTCAGGTTCATATTTGGTTCGATTAAAATTTCAGGTATTTTTTTCAAATGGAATTTTAGGTTCGGATCGGGTTCATGTCCATGGAAATTATTTTCTCTTATTCGAATCCGATTATGGTTCTTTCGAATATTTTGATCGGATTCAGATGTAGTTTGCATAAAATTTCAGGTTTTTCTTTTTTCAAATGGAATTTTTTAGGTTCGAGTCAGGTTTATGTTCACGGAAAGTATTTTGTCTTGTTCTTATCGGGTTATAGTTCTTTGGAATATTTTTATCGATTTCATGCTTCGTTCTGGTCATTTTTCGCGTTTTTTCAAAGAAAATTTTTAGTTTCGGGTCGGGTTGCATATACACGAACATTATTTTTCCTTAATCGGATTGGGGTATGCTTCATTTGAATATTTTTGTGGGATTTAGATTTGATTCGGGTCAGATATCAAATCCATATTTTTTTTTCAAACGGAATTTTTAGGTTCGGTTCGGGTTTGTGCTCATGGAATTTTTGTCTTGCTTGGATCGAAGTATGGTCTCTTTTTTTCTGGTTGGGATCGGGTTATGTTTTAATACGCATACTAAACATTATGTTTTGCTACTATTCGTTTAGTGACTTTTTTTTATATATAATTTACTTTGCTATTTGATAATTTATTAGTGTGTATGAATCGTTTGCCGATTCGAACAATTTTACGTCAAACAGCCATTTCATTTTTGTTTTAAAAACAAATTAAAATCATAATAAAATTTTAACTTAAATAAAATGCATTCAAATTTAATCAGTGACTTAAAAAAACTGCTAAAAAAGCTTCGTATATTCGTATATAATATATTTACTGCAACACGTGCTCTGACACGCCTATCAATTGAAACAGGTTTAAATCCGTACTTTTTTTTTGGTCTTGTTTCTTAAAAAGAACTAATCTATCACTTCACCAGTAAAAATTTATTAATTATTTTATCATATGTGTTTTAAATATCAATATAGAAAATTATTTAAACTTTTTGCTTGAAACTATAACATTCTTTTGTTTATATCTTAAAATCGTCTGCAGTCAGAAATCTATATTTTAGAATAATATTTATTACTTAAGTTTTCATACATGATTTTAAAAGAATGTTTTCATCATTATACTTTAAATATTTATTTACATGCAATTATTAAGTCATAAACATTTTTCATCTACGTTATAAAGTATTTAAAATTACATTAATGAAGGAAACTTTTAGTTATACAGTTTTTAGTTCGTATCAAATGTTTTCAATATCTTATTTAATTTTAATTTGATATTTAATTATTGCTAATTTTCCAATTTCCTTCATTTTAAAAGCGGACATTTACTTTAATAAATATTAATAGATCAAAGACCATTTTAAAAATTTGCTATTTCTTCTAAAAATATACTTCAATTGTAATTCGTTTCTTTCAATTCGTCTTATAATAGAAAATCCCTTCCACGTCCTTTTGTTTGGCACATTAAAATTTGAGAGATATATGGTTTCATATTGCAAACCTTTTTTTGAGGCTTACTTCACCTCCACTTATATCATTCCTCCATGGGTTTCTTTAATTCTGTCTCAGCTTTCTTAAAATTTTTACACAACCAACCAACCGTAAACAACGAAAGAGAAAAAAATTGGGAAAAAGATGATTTTTTATGAGAGTGACCTCTCGATTTTAATTAATTACTCAGTTAATAATTGGAATTTCGAAATTCTGAAGCTCAGATGCATCAGGAGAGATTTGGGGCTACTCTCAAAAAAATTTTGAACTTTGTACACGCTGTAGATTTTGCTAGCCATCGCAGACACACACACACACACACACAGACAGAGCGTTTTGTTCTTTTATTAATATAGATTTACAACGAAAAGACATCGATCCAAATCACTTTTTTTGGTCGACTCTGGTTAATTTAACCATGCATCTCGAAACCTATTAAGAATGTATAAAAAAATTCTTCACATTTTGAAAGAGAACATTTTTTGCCAGATATAGCCAAATTTGGAGACATTCTTTCATTTGGCACCAAATAGGTGTTGTGGCTTTCGTAATCTTAATAGCCAATTTTTCAGTCAAATGTCGCAAATATTTTGTGAAATATCGCCAACTTATTGGTTGCTGCCGTTTTCTTATGACCCTGACCCGTATTACCCAAAATGACCCACTAATCAAATTTGATCAAACATGTGACTTAGCTCAAAGGTCTCCAGGTAATCAAAAACAGTAGAATATAAAATTGAATCAAAATCGTTTAAGCCGTTTCTTAGATAAAATTAGCTTGACAGCATTCATCAATAAAGCGAAATGACCCACTAATATAATTTTGTTTAACTTGCGACTCTGCCCAATAGTCTTCTCGTGAAAAAAGACGTTTCGTTACAAAATTTAGGTAAAATTGATTGAATCGTTGTTATATATAATTAGAATAACTCTAACCCATTATGACCCAAAATGACCCATTAATCGAATTTTCGCGAGCATGTGTCCTGGTCCAATGGTTTTCTCTTGCCCGAGAATATCATAATACAAAATATAGTCAAAATGTTGAGAGACATTTTCTACATAAAATTAGCATGATCCATCAATGACCCACAAATGACTCTAATAATCGAAATCTCTCGAACATGTGACTTAGCTCATTAGTTTCCTCGTGTCTAAAAATAGTTATCTACAAAATTTCGTTAAAAATGATCCAGCCGTTCTTTAAATATAAATAGCTTGACCCAGACCCTTTATGACACATTAATCTAAATTTCTCGAAAGTGTAACCTAGCCCAATGATTTTCTTGTGCCAAAAAAATGCTATATACAAAATTTCGTTAAAATCGATCCACCTGTTCTTTAGATGTAGCTTGACATGATCCATTATGGCCCATCATGACCCACAAATGATCATTATAGTCGAAATCTCTCAAACATGTGATTTAGCCCATTAGTGTCCTCGTGTCAAAAAACTGTTCATACAAAATTTCGTTATAATCGATCACGCCATTCTTTAAATATAAATAGCTTGACCCAGACCCTTAATGACCCAATATGACCTATTAAAATTTTTTCTCGAACATGTAACCTAGCCCAATATATTTCTCGTGCCCGAAAACCATAGAATGCAATTTTTAGTCAAAACTGCGTGAGAAAATCTTTAGATAAAATAGCATGACCCACAATGACCCCAAAAATGACCCACTAACCGAATTTTCTTGAACATTTTACCTAACGCAATAGTCTTCTTGTAATCCAAAACGATAAATTATAAAATTTGGTCAAAATCGTTAGAGCCGTTTTTTAGATAAAAATTGCTTGACCCATAATGACCCAAAAATGACCCACTAATCGAAATTTTTGGAACATGTGACCCAGCCCGATAGTTTTCTCGTGCCAAAAAACTGCTACATACAAAATTTCGTTATAATCGAGCACGCTGTTCTTTAAATATAAATAGCTTGACCCAGACCCTTAATGACCCAATATGACCCATTAAAATTTTTTCTCGAACATGTAACCTAGCCCAATGATTTTCTCGTGCCCGAAAACCATAGAATGCAATTTTTAGTCAAAATTGCTTTAGAAAATCTTTAGATAATAAGGAAAATCTTTAGATAATAAGAAGAGTTACAAACCCACAAACTCACATACAAGTGAAAGTAATAAAAGCGTGTTAAAAATATATATAAGAGATACCATAAATAGAAAAAAAAATTCAATAATCAAAATCAAAAGATATCAATTATCAAATATCATATATATATGATCTATGCATGATATATACATTTGATACATATACATCCATATATATATATATATATATATATATATATATATATATATATATATATATATATATGTTACAGGCCAAACCCGATTTTAGGCCAAACTAGATTGGCCTAGGCCAAACTAGTTTATCCTAACGCCCATCGGATAGACTAGTTTTTCCTAGGCCAAACCGGTCTATCCTAACGCCCATCGGATAAACTAGTTTTTCCTAGGCCAAACCGGTCTATCCTAACGCCCATCGGATAAACTAGTTTGTCCTAGGCCCAACCGGTCTATCCTAACGCCCATCGGACAAACTAGTTTTTCCTAGGCCAAACTAGTTTGGCCTAACTCTTATAGGATAAACTAGTTTAGCCTGCTGTTTATTGGTCTGAACTAGTTTCTCCTAGGCCGATCTAGTTCATCCTAGGCCAATTCAATTTGGCGTGATTTTATTGAATTCAATGACCGCCACAGCGCCAACATTCTAGTTTGTCCTAGGCTGATCTAGTTTATCCTAGGCCAATTTAATTTTACGTGTTTTTAGCTTACAGGCGTCAAAGCCTGAGAAATAAAGGGCTCGCAGGTTTTGTATGTATGAATGTACGTATGTATGTGCGAATGTACGTACGTATGTACGGGAATATGTACGTAACGCGATAACTCGTGATAGAAATATCCGATTTGCTTCAAATTTTGGATGTACGTTCATTGATATAAGGTACTTTTCTGATTAGTTTTGTGAATTTATTGGATAAGAATAAAGGGAAGCGAACGGAAGGCTAATCCCCCACCGTTAAATTAGAGAAATGGAATTTTCATGCAGAATTATCAGTTTTCATTTAAAATTTTAGATATAGGATCAAACATACAAGGCACCTCCATGATTAGTTGTAGATATTTATTGTTTAAGTGTAAAAAAGGGCAATGTATGTTATCCCCCCCCCCCCATAATTTAGATAAATGGTTTTTGACGCAGAATTTACGGATATGCTTCACATTTGTATGTAGGTTCTTTCTGATAAGGCGATTCCCTGAATAGTTTGGGGGTTTAATGGTTAAGTATGAAAGGAAAAATGAACGATTACCCTCTTACATAAAAAAAACTAGTTTATCCTGTGGGCATTTAGATAAACAAGATTGGTGTAGAAAAAATTAGTTTATCCAATTGGCATAAGGATAAAATAGTTTGGCAGAGGCTAATCTAATTTAGCTTGAAAACGGGTTTAGCCAGTAAAAAACATATCTTTCACTAGAAAAAGTATAAACGTGTGTCAAGAGTCATTGCTTATGACACCAATACAGAAATTTAACATGTTCACCTTAGAGACATGATGCATTGGACATGGTGTTTGCTTATTCAAGCAAAATATTATTATCTACTTTAATATTACTTACCCATCACACGTAGTATAGGGTAAGTCTTGCAATCGTTTTGAAAATCGAAAAATTTTTTTGACGGATTTACACGTTTTAGATAGTGGAGACTCCGAAAAACATATTTTTAGAAAAAAAAATTTGCCGTCCGTCTGTCTGTCTGTCTGTCTCTCTGTAAACGCTCTATCTCCCGAACAAATTGAGATAGAGACTTGAAATTTTGTATGTAGTTAGTATGTAAGAATGGGACGATCCCTATTTAATATCAGCATCCTCGATTATCCGGAACTATTTTTTTCGGACTCTCGAAAAATTCGTTCTGATGAATAAAAATTTTCGAATTTTTTTGTTCTAAGGAATGGACGTAAAAGGCAATAAAATAACACATATTTTGCATATAGAATGAAGTCGATCGGATTATTAGTTGCCGAGATATTTGTAATCTTGTTTTCCACATTCTTCGATTTTTCATGACCCTGTATTTCATTCAAATTTCAATTCAAAAGTATATTTTAATTGGAAATGAGACGCTTAATCCGACGCAGTTAATTGTTAGTTAATATAATTATTATTTTTGGAGTTATAAGGATGTTTCTTTTACGCAGTTCGGTACTACTTGAGTAGTTTGGCGTTTTATATAATTTGTCGAAATTGGTACATCAGCAGTTCTTTAATATAGCATTGCTATGTATATTAACAATATTTAAATTTTGTTTATGAATTGCAATGCATTGTATAAATAGTTTTCACATGTTTTATTTTCATATACATATCCATGATGGGTAAGTATTACGGTGCCCCCAACGACTAGTTCTTTACTTTTGTACAGGCAGAGCTCTGTCTGTACAAAAATCAGTGAAAAAGAGACTCAGTCCGGCTCAGTCTGGCCTACTCAGTTTCTGCAAAAAATTCAGGTTTTACTTTACATACAAATAAGATTCCTTTAAAAAATACTGCTTATATACTTATTGGATAAATTTACAATGTATTTTTAAATTATGATGTGTTCACAGAATGAAAAATACACAATGTATTAATGATTATCTAGATTCTTAGAGTTTCAATGTTCAAATACGGATTCATTAAATAATCAATGTAGTTGAGAACAAAAGAAAAAAAATATGAGAGTTATAAACATCATAACTTTTGAATCCGTTCAGTAAAAAGTAGATTTGTGAATATATTTCTCTGTCATTCCTTAAGGCTTTTCTCAAATCCTAAAGAGCTACATCCTAACACATTTATGAACTACTTCCTTCTCGAAAATGCATAAGGTTAAAAAATTCAGATAATATGTAATCGAATGGCGTAAACCATTTTCTCATAAAAGCGATGTATCTTTGAGAAAATAATAAAGCTACGTTTTGAATCGAATTTCCGGTTACGACTTCACGAAAAAAAAATTGACGCCGTGACAGGAATAGCTTATATGTCGACAGGTAATTAATTTCTCAAAAATGGAAAACGCTGTTCGATTCCAAATTATGTTCAGCTTCAATCTGGCTCGAATATGCAATCATAATAGTAATAATAATAAATGAAAGTCAGATCTCAGTTGGCACGAGCGTGCAAAAAAAAAAAAAAAAAAAAAAAAAAAAAAAAAAAAAAAAAAAAAGCAAACACCATGTCTAATGCATCATGTCTCTAAGGTGAACATGTTAAATTTCTGTATTGGTGTTATAAGCAATGACTCTTGACATAAATTTATACTTTTTCTAGTGAAAGATGTGTTTTTTACTGGCCAAACCCGTTTTCGAGCTAAATTAGATTAGCATCGGCCAAACTATTTTATCCTTATGCCAATTGGATAAACTAGTTTTTTCTACACCAAACTTGTTTATCTAAATGCCCATAGAATAAACTAGTTTTTTCTGTGTAAGAGATGTAATCTTTCATTTTTCCCTTCATACTTAACCATTAAACCCCCAAAACTATTCAGGGAATCACCTTATCAGAAAGAACTATATACAAATTATATGAAGCAAATCCGTAAATTCTGGGTCGGAAACCATTTATCTAAATTATGGAGGGGGGGGGGGTTAACCTACATTGTCCTTTTTTACACTTAAACAATAAACATCCACAACTAATCATGGAGGCGCCTTGTCTGAATGATCCTATATCTAAAATTTTAAATGAAATCTGATAATTCTGCATCAAAATTCCATTTCTCTAATTTAACGGTGGGGGATTAGCCTTCCGTTCGCTTCCCTTTATTCTTATCCAATAAATTCACAAAACTAATCAGAAAAGTACCTTAAAGCAATGAACGTACATCCAAAATTTGAAGCAAATCGGATATTTCTATCACGAGTTATCGCGTTACGTACATATGCCCGTACATACGTACGTACATTCGTACATACATACGTACATTCATACATACAAAACCTGCGAGCCCTTTATTTCTCAGGCTTTGACACCTGTAAGCTAAAAACACGTAAAATTAAATTGGCCTAGGATAAACTAGATCAGCCTAGGACAAACTAGAATGTTGGCGCTGTGGCGGTCATTGAATTCAATAAAATCACGCCAAATTGAATTGGCCTAGGATGAACTAGATCGGCCTAGGAGAAACTAGTTCAGACCAATAAACAGCAGGCTAAACTAGTTTATCCTATAAGAGTTAGGCCAAACTAGTTTGGCCTAGGAAAAACTAGTTTGTCCGATGGGCGTTAGGATAGACCGGTTTGGCCTAGGACAAACTAGTTTATCCGATGGGCGTTAGGATAGACCGGTTTGGCCTAGGAAAAACTAGTTTATCCGATGGGCGTTAGGATGGACCGGTTTGGCCTAGGAAAAACTAGTCTATCCGATGGGCGCTAGGATAAACTAGTTTGGCCTAGGCCAATCTAGTTTGGCCTAAAATCGGGTTTGGCCTGTAACATATATATATATATATATATATATATATATACATATATATAAATGTGCGTGTGTGCATTCCTTTAAAAACACACATGAAAATGTAATGACCATTATAGTTGGTTTCAATAAATTGTGTTATATAATACTCAAATTTTTATGTACTAGTTTTTCATTTAAATTATATTAGCATATATGCAAATTTAGGAATATTTTTTAAGGAAAATTAGGATATAAAACTTAATATACAAGTTATTAAGCTTACAATGAAAGGAATTTTATCACCAGTAGTAAATGCTACTTTTAAAATAAACAAATTTTCTCGGTATTTTATTATTATGCTAAAAGGCGAAGAATAAATAGTAGTAAAATAAAATAATGGCTTTTTAACTATTATAATAAACTGTGTTTATCAAAGTATAATATTTCAGGCTTTATTATAATTTTTGACATCATTTATATTAAGATATCGATATTGATGTTTTAAACTATACGTAAATGGTCTAATAACTATGCAAAAGATAAAATTAATTTAAAATTTTTAATTCGTAAATGAATTTTTTTCTGCTTAACGTAAAATTTAATTTTATAAAAAATTTAATCAAATTTAAACTCAAATAAAGATTTTACTCTGTTTTTAACAAGTCTCTTTAAATTCCATTGCACATCTAAAGTCTATATTTGACACTGTAGAAATGTTTTAAATTTTGCAGATCTTGAGATTTTTACACAATAAAAGAATAGCAATGGACGCTAACTATAGAAAGAATAGACATTATTAAATGATATAGAAGTTGTGGGCATTTGTATTAGTAGAAACTTCTACTTAAACAGAATTTAAAAAAGTATATATTGCGAAGCAAAAATTATTGGGACCATGTGTAAGTCTCACGCTAATAAGGCTAATAAGCACTACTGTCAACAATAACTAAATATTATTTTTTATTTATTTTGGAAGATAATTGGATTATGTTTATTTTTTTAATATAGTGAAGGGTAAATATAAATAGCTACTTAAAACCAATCCCATATTATAGCGCAGGTTCAAATGTATTCAACTTCAGGATTTTCTTGCAAATCATGCTGGCTTAAAAGACTGTAATATAAAAAAAAATATCAAATGTGAAAAGATAACTCTGAAATAATGGACAAACAAACATAAATTAGTTTACTTTGCTTTAAAAAAAGAATTTTTTTTTTCTGTACCGAAAATCCTCCCCTCCAATCTGAATAGATCTAATGAAACATACGTTCGTGCCACTATGGAAGCATCAACAATAACTGAGATGTTTAAAACGTTTCACAAAAATAAAATCTAGTATAAAAAGTTATTAAGTCTTTTAGATTTTTAAATCACTAGATATTAAGAAACACACCTTTTACATATAAGCATTTCAATAAACAATTTTACTTTACTTGATAGGTGTAACGAACAATTAAAATCAAATATTGGCATGTTTCGATTCCATCTTATAAGAATCATAATCATAATAAAATAAAAATAAAAATAAAAATACGGATCGTTTCATGGTCAATACAAACAGCTCGTGACAATGAGATGTAAATCAAAATTAAAACCACGCGCACTATTGTAAAAATAATAAATTAAAAATAGACCATGATCAAAATGAATTATCAACTTGGTTAATCCTATTCAAGCTTTCACCAGGAATTTATTTATTATTAACTCTAACCATAACTTATAAATATTGAAAGAATAATTATCATTGCAAACAAAATTTTTACGTGTATAAATTTCAATAGACTCGCTTACTCGATTTACGACAGCGATTTGGTATGAAACATAATTTGCTTTCATTAAACAGAATTTTTATTTCCTCATTTAAATATATTCTAGATAAAGCAGTGTTAGTACGACCAAATTTTTTATCAGATTCATGTTCACGTTTTCTAATTCCAAGTTTTCTTTCAGTTTTGCCTATGTAATATTTTAAGTCACCTTTTTCTGTAACATAAGGAATTTCATAATCCCCAGGAAGATAATCGTGTCTTATACGGTCAAATTGTTTATTAAGTTATGGTGATTGCTATGGTTACCACCGTAAGGTTGGAAATATTTCGCAGTTCAGAATGGCAGTGCCTTGAACGGTTACCATAGCGATCACAGACGGTAATTTGGGTAATTTGTTTACGTTTCAATTAGCTTGTTGTTCTATGATAAATGGAGTCAGAATTTGCGCTCATAGTTCTATGAAATAAAATAGAATTAAGTTAAAACATCTGCGTGTTATTTTATGACGACCAACGGGACAAAGTAAACTTTTTAACCATTTGAAAAATGGTTGTTGTTTTCGGGAGAATGGACCCGATGATGTTACCACTTTTGAATGATGTTACCACTTTTGAATGATGTGGTCACTTTTGAATTTAAATTAATTTCTTTACTTTTAGAAGAGTTTTTATTTGAATTTAAATTAAATTCTTTACTTTTAGAAGAATTTTTATTTGAATAGTAAATTAAAATGGTTAAAATCATTGTAATAAAGGAGAAAACTAACAAATTTAAAAATGGGTAGACGGAAATTAACAGATACGGAAAAAGCCGAAGCCAAAGAAATGAATGAACGTGAATATCGCATTCAATGATATTAAACACAGTCAACATGTATAAGTTGCTTATTAGTTTGGCGATTCGTATCATTTGGCGAAATTGGTCGACGGGATAACTGAGTAATACTGTATTTATTTTTGTGGAGGTGTCACAATCAATTCAATATTCAACTTTTTTAATTTAAATTTTAACTTTTCAAAACAGCCTTTTAAATATGGAAATGAAATTCTTTTAAATTTTGTAGGATCTCCCAAGTTACTGAAACTTTCAATTAATCCAGAATTTCGTGGTTTAGCTTTCGTTTTTTTATAACATTTTATTAATTTATTGATGCTCCCTATTTTATACCCTTTAGAACTTGCATTCTCACGGATAACATTTAACTCCTTACTTAAAAATTCATCAGAACAAACCTTAAAAGCTCTATTAACCATCAATCGAAAAGTGTAGAGTTTATAAAAAAAGGATGAACATGCAGAATTTGGAATAATATGTAGGCGGTTAATTTTCTTTCTATAAACTGTTCTTTTCGATAAATCCCCTTCCCTAACTAAAAATTTATCTAAAAATGGTAAACTACAATTCTCTTCTAACTCATATGTAAATTGAATATTTTTATCTAATTTATTAACAATCTCAACAAAACAAAGGAAAGAACGTATCTCGCCCTTCAAAAAAAAAAAAAAAATCTCATTATGAATATACCTTTTTCAAAAAATAGGAACTTTATCAAAACTTTCAAAAATTCTTTTTTCATATTGTTTCATCTTAAATACTGCGAGAAAGCCCGAAATAGGAGAACAAATTTGAGCCCCCATTTTTCGTTCATAAATTTTCTTATCAAACATAAAAAAAGTTATGTCACAAAAATTGAAAAGTTTACTTAATAAACAATTTGACCGTATAAGATACGATGATCTAAAAGGGGTTTATGAAATTCCTTATATTGCAGAAAAAGGTGACTTAAAATATTACATAGGCAAAACTGAAAAGAAACTTTGAATTAGAAAATGTGAACATGAATCTGATATAAAATTTGGTTGTACTAACACTGCTTTATATAGAATATATTTAAATGAGGAGATAAAAATTCTGTTTAATGAAAGCAAATTATGTTTCATATCAAATTGCTGCCGTAAATCCATTATAAGGGAGTCTATTGAAATTTATACATATAAACATTCTGTTTGCAATGATAATTTTTTTTTTCAATATTCATAAGTTATGGTTAGAGTTTATAAATAAATTCCTCGTGAAAGCTTGAATAGGATGAACCAAGTTAATAATTAATTTTGATCATGGTCTATTTTTAATTTTTGTTTTTTACAATAGTGCGCGTCGTTTTTAATTTACATCTCGTCGTCGCGAGCCGTTTGTACCGACCATGAAACATTTCGTATTTTTATTTTTATTATATTATGATTATGATTCTTATAAGTTGGAATCGAAATATGTCAATATTTGTTTTTAATTGTTTGTTACACCTATCAAGTAAAGTAAAATTGTTTATTGAAATAAAATCTAGTGTAAAGTATGTAAAAACTGTTGTTAGCTTTCGTTTTTTCAAAAACTAAAACAAAATCACTTCACCTTTTTTCATTCACGTATAAAAACATTTCATATTTATTTACTTAGAAGGTGTCACAAATAAAAATTAAATTAAAAAGTTGACATGTTTCGGTTCATTCATAAGAACCGTATTCATAACATATAAAATCAGTAGAAAATTAAATGACACTGGATATAAATATAATTTAAAAATCAAAACAAAACATTGCGCCCACTATGATCGTGAATACCCTTTGGGTATAAGTTTTCTACATTCCGGTTCATGGTTAATCGTGCGTTTATTATTTGTTCTGATGAATTTTTGTATGAAGAGTTGAATTATATTTTTAATATTGCTAAGTTGAATGGTTACAAAATGGATAAAATTAATAAATTGGTTAAAAATTATAGGGATAAAAATAATTCTCAGGTTAATTGTAATTTAGTTGATAATGCCTGTGAGAAGGGGGAAGAGATTGGGGTTAAAAGACTATCGTTTCCTTATATAAAGGGTAATTTTGAGAGGCTTAAAGCTAAATTAAAAAAGTTTAAAATAGAATTAGTTGCTAAGCCACCTCCTAAGTTAAAACATCTTCCATACAGAGCTTTTGATCCGGTTCCACAAGATGATCTAGCAGGGGTGTATGAAATTCCATATAAGAATGAAGGGGGGATATTAATTTTTATATCGGTATGACAGGTAGAAAGTTTGGGGTTAGAAAGAAAGAGCATGAATGTGACATAAAATTTGGTAGAGAAAAGACTGCGTTATCAAGATTGTTTTTAAAGAGGGGGGTTAAAATTTGTTTTAAAGATAGTAGATTAGTGTTCATTTCAAGTTTATTCCGAAAATTAATCATCCGTGAATCCATAGAGATATATTCTAGGAGGGATAGGGTTTGTAATGATTTTTATTCTTATGACATTCCGAATTTGTGGTTAGAATTACTTAATAAATTTTTAAAGGGTGAGTCTAATAGGAGGAGCCGCGGTGGCATTGGCTATTCACGATCATAGAGGGCGCAATATTTTGTGTTTTGGGGTTTTTCAATTACCTTTATATCCAGAGTCATTTAGTTTTTCTACTTTTTTAATTTTAATTTTATACATATTAATTTTAATATATGGTCAAAATTTATTATATTTATATGCCGCAGTGGCAATGGCTATATTCACGATCATAGGGGGCGCAATGTTTTGTTTTGATTTTTAAATTATATTTATATCCAGTGTCATTTAATTTTCTACTGATTTTATATGTTATGAATACGGTTCTTATGAATGAACCGAAACATGTCAACTTTTTAATTTAATTTTTATTTGTGACACCTTCTAAGTAAATAAATATGAAATGTTTTTATAGTGTAAAGTATTATCCCAGAAGCTGAAGACAAAGGAAACTTTTGATATGCTGTTGCAAACGTTGGTGGATGTTGGTGTCAAACAATTGATGCCATTCCTTGTAAAACGGGTCAGCGTCTAACAGTTAACTTTGCAAGAATTATCACGAGTCATTTGAAAGGTCTAGATCTAGAGAGTTGATCACTTGTTTGCTCATCTATTCAGCAACATAATTTTTTTTCAGATCTTTTCAGAGTCAGTGCGTCATTTTTTTAGGATATTTAAACTTCTGTTTTCACCAATTTAATCAATTCATGCAGCCAATACTCAAGACTACAGCCAATAGGGTCTTTAAAACTCTTTTTTTTTCATTGAAGAAGGCGATTAGAGTATCATTGAAACGGCCGAATAATTTGGAGAGCATCACTTCTAAGTATTTGTGCGTTATAAAGTAGGTTTATAGTTTTTCATTTATGTACTAATATTCGCGCAAAGTTTTATATTCATTATTTATGATCATCAATTAAACGTCTGTACTATTAGTACAACGCATCAACACTTGCCTCGAATTAGTTACACATCACCGACGAAATAGTATTTTATACCTTATAGTAAAGTAAGTGTATTATGAGGACGTAAAGCGAAGTCTGGAATGGACAACTAAATGTGTCCTTGAAAAAGGTCGACATTCATAGGAAAAATATATCTCGGGTAACTGAACAAATAAAATAGATTTCACTTTTTAATTTAATTAAAAGGAATGAATTCGTAAAAGCTAGGCAATATGATGAATAAATGCGAAGCGTAACTAAGCTAAGCAACGTATGACCATATGCTGCACAAAGTAGATAAAAACGTTCGCTTGCAATAACAACACCCAATCGCATGTCTCTACTTTATTGAACAACATACATCTGATTTGTGTGCTCGACATGAAGCCTCCTTATAAATCATCGTCAATATTACAGGGACGAGATAGCAGAAGGAAATTTTATACTACAATAGAGATATACATCCAGGGAGCTCCACACAAAGAGTGAATGCAATGGGGCCAGTGGGATTCGAAATCTCAACCTCCAACGCTCTATGGCGATTAGCAGCGTGGTGCTTTGACCACTTGGACACGGGGGCCCAATGTCGCTACTAACCTTTACACAGAAAGACGTACAACACGTCTTCTGCTTTAGCATGTGTTTTCAGTCAGATGCTGCCCAAACCACTTATAAAGACTAAGAAAAACTATCAATCAAGAGGGGTTTTTTTATACTTGCATTTATGGGATTTTTTTCTAGCAAGATTCACCTATTAATGTAAATACTAAGCAAACAGGATTTTTTGTGTCACTCTTAATCTGTGTAAACGATATATATAGGATATCCCTCAACTTTGTACACACACTTTTAGAGGAAGTAGACAACATTTCGTATCTAACAAGCTATTAGTGTCGATTATTAGGATCGTAATCCATTTATTTAATAAAAATACAGTGCCTTTTACTTCAATCAAAATCGGGATTTTGTTATAACTATATCTATAATAAAGGTATCTTATGCGATTTTCACTGTTTTTTGCGAATTGATGCAATGATACAGAATGTGCAACTGGGACACAGCAACTGAGAGAGCAAACTTGGTACAAGTTGAGCTACATTCAGGCGCATAGGGTAGTTCCATGCTGTTTGGATGTGCATGATATGCTCTTCCGTAACTGTTCATGATACTTTAAAGAAAAATCTTTTTTTATGCTCTGAATCGCGTTATTTTTTTTTTCATTTTTATTAATGGTTAAAACAATATCCGTCTGCAAATTTGAATTATTACCCTGTATTATTGAATAAATTAATTAATTTTCACTCCAGTTTCCTGTAAAAATATGTTTTTTACTTTTTCTAGAAATTTATTCGTGGAATTTAAAGAAACATATGTATGTTAATATTTTTTGGAGTGTCAATTTAATATAGGATGTTTTCCTTTCCTCTGTTTTAATCTCTTTACAGCTGTACTCGCTGATTCCACTAGCTTTTATCATTAGAACTTGCTATCCCGTACACCTTGTATATAAATACTCATTTTATATTGTCAGTTTTATTTTTATTCTTTGTTTTTTTCCGTTTTCACATCTTAATTTTCTCATTATAGTCATTATATGTCATTCTTGTATGTGTTGTCTTACCTATAGTCATTGAAATGTTAAAGCAATGGACTACTAACCAGAGAAATTCAGTTCTAATTTACGGCATAGTTATTCACATAAATGTCATGAATAAATGAGATACTTATGTATTCATTGTTTGACCCTACGTTTTCTATGTTTTTTTCAACAAGAAACAACACCAGTAGAGTTAACACATGTACCGTATATGTACTTTAATATTTAAGCTTCTATGTATTCTAGTACTTTGATCTCTTCGATTTTTCTAATAATAGTATTCCAGCTTATTTATTACTATTAACTGCCAAATCATAAGAAATGCTCATTATCTAACATAGGGCCTCTTCTGTTCACATTTAATATTATATCTTTACCAACAGTTACAACCTGCAGCTAAGTTTATATATCCAACCATACCCGATGTATTTTTAAAACAGTATGTTTGCCATAAGCTGTTCGTTTTTTTTCTTTCTAGTTCCTCAAATATACCTATAAATAAATAATTAATATATAGCAAAATCTATCAGTTATATTCTTGAAGAAGTATTTAAAATATTGAAAAATCGTTTCTCATTCTTTTATATAAATTTCTTAAACGTCTTTCCTTTAGCAAAAATCAAACAATATTTCCTCATACTGGTTTTAAGTAGAAATGAATTATTTTATACTTAATATTTGTAGAAGTTTTATCGCGTGTTAATGTTTTATAAATTACTTACCGTTGATAGATAAAATATTAATGAATGAGATCATTTGATACAAGCATTAAAATATAGACACTTTTGAAATTGATTTTTTTAATAAAAAATCAATTTTTAAATAATAAAAGGCTGCACCTTTAAAATCACTTAGCAGTTTACATGTAATTATTGCTTTTAAAGTAACTTGTCATTGATAATTTTCGAACAATCATTACACATGGTTTCAAGAAAAGGGTAGCTAAATCGATAAATTATTTTGAAAGATTTGTATTTTTAGTTATTGTTTAGTTCATTATCAATAATGGTAATTTTTCGAAATGGGTAATTGTGACGATATAGGTATTTTTCACGGAAATTAACGGAAATAGGTATTTTTAACTCTATACTAGAACAAATCTTCGATAATATAGGCTATATGCTCATTATTAAATTTATTTTAGTTTCAGATAATTAAAAATTAATTTAAATTAAAGGTTTTCTATGAAATGTTTTTAAACCGAGCGATGTGGATCACCCGAGACATGGAATAAAATGAGAAGTAGGCAGATAAAATTAGATACTGATAAAATATTGGGTCGTTTGGAGAGTCGTGTGCGTTTGTGAAAATAATTCGTACCGAAAAATTCTATCATTTAATTATTAAATATTGTTTCCGATATCTAATGTTTAATAATTACTCGTCAGAATTTTTCGGTGCAAATATATTTTCCAAGCGGAAATGCCTTTAAGAACGACTCAATAAAATGTAACGACTTTAAATTTTCTAGTAGTGTACGTATTCTGTTAATAAAAAGTTTAGCTTTTAGAGCTATAATTTACATTAAATAAGCCATAACTCACATCATTGTCTTGTGTAAGTGCATTTAGGATTTTTTACATTTGAAATTTCGAAAAAGTTCAAATGTGTTCTTTTTCTGAAAATATATTATTATTACAAAATGGTGATTTGCTAATGAAACTCACAATAAAATCTTCATCTCTCATGTCTTGTAATCACCTCATTAAATATTTTGATTCAGTTTTTCTCTATGAATTCTACTGTGGGCCATTTACCTCGGGTAAACCTAATTGAAAACTGGTGTTGAAAGTAGTTCTATCTAGTATTCCCAACTCAAATTCCTTCCTTTCCATTCAAATTCCAATATTTTGCGTGCTTTGATGCATGTTTGACAAAAAAAGAAGAAAAATGCTCTTTGTGAAATGTTTGTCCAGAATCCTTGTAAAGAGCGATCAAGTATGTCACAACACTTCCCCTTGATTTATTTCACTGTCTGTATTAGTTTTTTCTCTGGTCTCCGTAAATAGTTGCGATGTAGAGGATAATAATTTTTTTTAATCTTATACCCACCGTATTTTGATCCTGTCTTTAGCCTTTTTAGACAGAATATGTTGGGAGCATTTTGATGTTTCTCTACAAGGAAATAAATGCTTGTCAAACGTAAAGTTGTCTGTCGATTTGTATCTTTTGCAATAAGTAATGATTTGGACGAGCCCATAAATCATAAACTGCTCCAACTTTTTCATTTCGAACTTTATCATTCGACTTGTGCGTTCTGATTGTCAAACGAAAGAAATCTAAAAATATACAGAATTGATTTACAGTTACGCTCACTTGGTAAAATGCGTGTAAGTTTGTTTTCCACATTTCTAATGTATGATCTTTGTTTCAATTTTTGACTCCTCAGGTAATTATTATTGCAAAAAATGCGTCAAATTCCTCTTCTCCAATGAAGGAGCAGTTACAGTCTATACAATATATGTGTTTCATGACTTTCGTATGTTAAAATCATAACAGGTCCTAGATACTAGACGCAGCAATGGTGTTAGTTGCAGAATTGCAGACCAAAAGTAAAATATGTATTTTCTTCAAATAGAGAGGCGCTATATTTTAATCCCAAGACTTTCTTTGTACAATACCGTAACCTGAAATAGTGAGGATTGACGTTTAAAAAATGTTTTGGAATCGCATTAAACCTATGATTAAAAAAACTGACGCTCTTATCCATCTATTAATAAATTACATTATTACTTACCTATCGTATGAAGTATAGGATAAGTCTTGCAATCGTTTTGAAAATCGAAAAAAAAATATTTCACGGATTTACACGTTTCAGATATTGCATATTCCGAAAAACATATTTTTAGAAAAAAAAATTGCCGTCCATCTGTCTGTTTGTCCGTAATTTAATCTCCCGGTAAAATTCAGATAGAAACTTGAAATTTGTTGTGTTCTTAGTATGTAATAATGGAAGGAAGTATATTGAAAATGAGTAACCTCGATTACACAAAAATATTATTTTCTGATTCTTAAAGCATTTTATTTGATGAAAGGTATATAAAAAAATTTCGAAAATTTTTATGATTTTTTTATATGCAAAAGACGATAAAAAAGATAAATTTTGCATTATGAATGAAGTTGATGGGTAATTTGTTGCTGAGGTATTTTTAAACAAATTTTTCACACTCTTCGATTTTTTTATGACTCAGCATTTCATTCAAATATATATTTTAATTCGAAATACGACGCTTAATTCGGCACAGTAAACTGTTAATTATTACGATTATTATTTTTGGAGTTGTTGAGATTTTTCTTTTACGCAATTCGGTATTATTTAACTATCCCGTCGACCAAAAAACTATCGCCAAAATATAAGATTAAATACCAATAATGGCTTATCGTAAGTGTCAAATACAATTGACATTAAACACATTATACGTGTTTGTTACGTGATAAAGGGACATTTAATTCGAAGTTTTACTTGTATTTTTATTAATGTTTTAACAATTTATTTGTTTTTCCTTATTTAAAATAAAAATTATACCAATTTGTTTAACTTACGAGTAGTTTGGTGATTTGTATTATTTGTTGTAATTGGTTGACGGTCAAGTAATTTATCATGTAATACCTGCTATTCTGTAATAAAGCATTACTGTGTATTAAAAATCTATATATATATATATTACGCTAACATATGTGGCACAAAAATCACGATTACATGTTAATTTTCAATGGCAACATCTAAATGAAACACATCTTATGGGTTACTGTGCAAAAGTCCTTTGGTAAGATTTAAGCTGTGGTAAATATGTTTTATTTATATTTTGTTCCTTCACTGAAATTACAGAGCTTCAAAATATCAATATTTTTATTTTTTTCTGTTCTTTTTATTAAAAAAAATAAATAAAAGTCATGAATTTTAAACTTTTCAATTTCAAATTAATGTTATGTATTACAAATGAAATGAGTGAAAGGATTATATTATATTTTAAATAATTAATGAAATACAAAAAAATGCCATGGGTATAATATTTGGCGATTTATTATCTGCGCCGGGATAGCATAAAAATACTGAGTTCTTGATTTTTTTGCAGAGATGTCATATATGCAACATGATGTGTATCATATTCATGATGGGTAAGTATTACGGTGGCCCCCTACGACTAGTAGCTTTAGCATTTGATAAACTTTATTAAGTTTGGGATTTTTTTACTTTCAATATCAAACATATATAAATACCTGTGTTATTATCCATATCTGCAAAGCAGTCGTGATGTATTCCAAAAGTCACACAACATTGTAGCAATTAGTCTGCTGACAGTCAATAAAAGAACAACAACGGATAATGAAATAAGGGGAGAAGAAACAAATGTTAAATGCACGAACTCTATTCCTACATATTTTGCAGAAAATCGTTGCAGATGCACGTTTAAAAAATGCTGTATGATTTTGATAGACTTTTCATATTATTCGCAATGATTTTAACACTTAGCAATTAAAGTTATTGCTTTCAAAACCAACAACTTATTGCCAAACAACTTATTAAAAAATAGTATAATTTTTCCAACGTTATGAACATTGTGTACCTTGAGAGACTGCATGTATATTAGTAATACTAGCAGGGGTGACCGAGCTCAACTCGGTCAAAATTAATTTTGTGTTCAGCTCGATATAGTATTTTCCTTGAATCATCCACTCTGAATTATTACTGTAAAACATGTTATTAATAATAGTATTATTTACAAAAACAAATTAATAAGAAATTTATGTTTGTATGCACATGTTCATAAATTTTACTTTATTTTAAAATTTACAACGAAAGGACATCAATCCAAATCACTTTTTTAGCTCGATTCTGATTAGTTTAACTATGCATCTCGAATACTATTAAGAATGTATAAGAAATTTCTTCATATTCTGAAAAACTGTATTTTTTGCCAGATATATCCAAATTTCGACACATTCTTTCATTTAGTGCCAAATACGTGTTTTGGTTTCGTAATCTTAATAGTGGATTTTTCGGCCAAAATTAGGAAGTATTTTGTCAAATATCGCTAATTTATTGGATTTCGCCATAGTCTCGTGATACTGACCCTTATTACCCAAATGATCCACTAATCAAATGTGATCAAACATATGACTTAGCTCAATGGTCTTCAGGTTATCAAAAACAGTAGAGTATAAAATGTATCAAAATCGTTTAAGCCATTTCTTAAGTAAAGTAAGCTTGACAGCATTCAGCAATGAAGCGATATGACCCACTAATATAATTTTGTTTAATATGCAACTCAGCCCAATAGTCTTCTCGTGACAAAAGACGTTTTGTTGCAAAATTTAGGTAAAATTGATTGAGTCGTTGTTATATATAATTAGAATGACCCGAACCCATTAAGACCTAAAACGACCCACTAATTGAATTGCTACGAGCATGTGCCCTAGCTCAATGGTTTTCTCCTGCCCGAAAACGATATAATAGAAAGTATACTCAAAATGGCGAGAACAATTTTCTAGATAAAATTAGCATTACCCTTATATCGAAATTTCTCGAAAATGTGACCTAGCTCATTAATTTTTGCGTGCCGAAAAACGTTAGATACAAAATTTAGGTAAAATCGATTGAGCAAATTTTTAGGTATAAATAGTTAACCTTGACCCATTATGACCCAAAATGACTCATTAGTCGAATTTTCTCAAACTTCTGACCTAACCCAATGATTTTCTTGTGGCCGAAAACGATAGAATATAAAATTTAGTCAAGATTGCTCGAGATTATTGGCTTGATAAAATTAGAATAACCCAAAAGTGACACACTGATCAAAATTTCTTGAACATGTGACCTCGCCCAATGATTTTCTCATGCCAAAAATATGCTGTATGCAAAATTTCGTTGAAATCGATTCGCCTGTTCTTTAGATGTAGCTTGACCATGACCCATCATGACCCACAAATGACCCTTATAATCGAAATCTCTCTAACATGTGACTTAGCCCATTAGTTTTCTCGTGTATAAATATTGTTACACACAAAATTTCGTTAATATTTAAACTCGATCCTGCCGTTCTTAAAATATAAATAGCTTGACACAGACCCCTTATGACCCATTAATCAAAATTTCTCGAACATGTGACCTAGCCCAATGATTTTCTCGTACCAAAAAAATGTTGTATACAAAATTTCGTTAAAATTGATCCACATGTTCTTTATATAGAGCTTGATATGACCCATTATGACCCATCAAGACCCATAAATGACTCTTACAATCGAAATCTCTCAAACATGTGAGATAGCCAATTAATTTTCTCTTGTCAAAAAACTTACATGCAAAGTTTCATTAAATTTAATACTGTCGTACTTTATATATAAATAGCTTGACCCAGACCTTTTATGACCCAAAAATGACCCAGTAATCGAAATTTCTCGAACTGAGACCTAGCCCAATAGTTTTCTCGTGCCAAAAAAGTGTTGAATACAAAGTTTCGTTAAAATCGATCCACCTGTTCTTTAGCTATAGCTTGACCATGACCCATCATGACCCATCATGACCCACCAATGACTCTTACAATCGAAATCTCTCGATCGTGTGACTTAGCCCATTAGCTTTCTCGTATCAAAAAACTATTACAGGCAAAATTTCGATGAAATTGATTCTGCGGTTCTTTAAATATAAATAGCTTGACCCAGACCCTTAATGACCCAATATGACCCATTAAAATTTTTTTTCGAACATGTAACCTAGCCCAATGTTTTTCTCGTGCCCGAAAACCATAGAATGCAATTTTTAGTCAAAATTGCGTGAGAAAATCTCTAGATAAAAATAGCATGACCCACAATGACCCCAAAAATGACCCACTAACCGAATTTTCTCGAACATGTTACCTAACCCAATGGTCTTCTTGTAATCCAAAACGATAAAATATAAAATTTGGTAGAAATCGTTAGAGCCGTTTTTTAAATAAAAGTAGCTTGATCCACAATGACCCAGAAATGACCCGCTAATCAAAATTTTTCGAACATGTGACCCAGCCCAATAGTTTTCTCGTACCAAAAAACGATTGGGTACAAAATTTCCTTAAAATCGATCCAGCCGTTCTCTAGATATAACTAGCTTTATCCTGACCCATTATGACCCAAAATGACCCAGTAATCGAATTTTCCCGAACATGGGACCTAGCCCAATGGTTTTCTCGTGCCCGAAAATGGTAAAATCCAAATTTTTGCGAAAATCGTTAGAGCCGTTTTTGAGATAAAATTTACCCACACAGACACACACACACACACACACACACACAATTTTTGCTCGCATTATAGTATAAGATTTCAAAGAAGTATTATTTGTTTATACGTTTATTTGTAGGGATAATCTTTGATACAACAAACCTGATTTCACAAATAATTATAGCAAACTTATGGAAACTATCTCTGCTAAAATATATATTTTATGTTGTTACAATAACCTCCGATCGAGATAAAGATAAATGTTATACAATTACTATTTCTGTGGTAATATTGTGATTAGAACATGTGGAGACTGCGACTTTTTTATATGAATACTTGATATGAATCTAAATTATTCAAATATTAAAAAGGTGAAACGATCAGAATATTTTCTAAAATTCATTTAAATTATAATGACTTAATATTTTAAATACTAGAAATTAAATAAATATTCTTCAATTTATGTGACTACAGACTATTAGCAATTAGAGAAAGTGAAAAGAACTTTAGAAAATTAGTGACATCTAAGATATCTGGACCCTCACACTAGCTACGCTACTGCTACAGGCAACAGAGATAATAATATTAAATCTTTTAACTCGACTGTTTTTCATAAAGTATGAATGATTTTACAGAACAGTTTCTCCAAAAGAATTCACTATGTAAAAGGATGGAGGAGCAAAACGTTTCCAATAACTGCGATTTCTTCAGCATTATTGTGGTTAAAACTTAACATTTGGTATAATTATTACTTTTAAGATGTACATATTATTAAAGAATAGTTTTTAAAGAATTCGAGTAAAAGGAGTTCGAAATATTCAAAATAATTTCATTTTCACGATCAATTTGGATCTGTTCAGACTGTTGTGATGTTTGGCATAATAGTTAATTTTCAGAAGTAAATACTCGCAAAAGAACAATTTCTAAAAAATTCTAAAAGTATACGAATTCAAGGACAAAAAATGTTGTAAAATGAATATCGTTAAGGCTAAAAACTTGTTATTTCCCTCAATGATTACCATGAAGACGTAAATGCAATCTAAAGACGATTTCTAAAAAATTAGAAATTTAAATTGGTAAAATTGATAGAAATATTCAAAAAACGTTGTAAATTACTTGCAATTTTTCGGGAAATAAACCTGAAATGTACAGTAAAACTCGAATTCTTATTCCCCGAAATGAGAAAAAGACTTCAAATTTCAATAAAAGACTTTGTGCAATTGTTGCATTGCAGCTAATATGTTAACAAATTTCTTATTTTTTCCTTTCCTTTTTTGTTTAACTTTTGTAATTTTGTCTCCCTATAGCGAAGGAAAAGAATGTTTTCAAACTTTTTTGTACACAGTAATTCTTTTTTTAACCCTTCATAATTTTAATTATTTAATTCACCTTCACACTTTCAACAGCTTGGGATACATTAGGAAGACAAATATCTTCGTTTAATAACTTCATAATGTTTCTCGATTCAATGGGATTAAAAACATTTAACACAGTAAAAAGTATATATGTAAAGGGTAGAACATGAGTTTTTAATTCAGCACATCAATGATCCGACAACTAAACTATCTGGATCAACGCAAGTAGCCGAGAATCTTTCCCTTATATGTAAGAGTGGTCCAACAATTACTGTCCCTCGTGTATATAAAATATTCGTAATATGGTGCTTGACGTGGAACATTGAAGCCTAATGTCTTAGATGCCTAAATGCTCAATTTGAAAGCCGTAGCTGCTATATTAACATACCTTTCGATGAAGTGATGAGTTTTAAAGGCCTAGATTTAAAGGGTCTTTAAAGGAAAGGATGAGGATGAAAGGCTGGCTTGGAGTTTATGGGGCTAGATTTGTGACAGTGGATTGGACGTGGCTACATCATTATCATCCCGAGTCTTAATGACAGTAGCCACGTCTTAACCACTGTCACAAATCTAGCCCCATAAACTCCAAGCCAGCCTTTCACTCTCATCCCCATTCCTTTCATCCGCTCTCAATTTATATGTTATTATAGCAACTACGGTTCAAAAATTGAGTATATGTAAGCATCTAAAACATTACGATTCGATATGCTACATCAATCACTGCAATACAAATATTTTATACACACTAGGGACAATAATTATTGAACAACCTTTGTATATTGCCAGTGCTGAAATCACAGCAAAAGATGTGATAACTTCATGAACAACATTACTACACTCTGTGGCATAAATATGTTGAAATTAAACTGGCATCGATGAATATATGTTTATATATATATATATAATAACATACATCCAAGAAATAGTAAAACTGTATTTAATTATATGAATTTTTAATCACATTCTTAACGAGGTGTAAAACCATCTGAATTAAAAAGTATAAAGGCAAGGTTTCAAAAACGGGTCTTTGTTACAGCGCACAAAAGTTTTGACAACTAAGCCACTGTATTGACATAAGTAGCCTAGAAGCTTTCCTTTAGATAAGTCGGCGAATTTAGATTAGTAGCCACAATAGAAGATGTGATAACTACATGAACAACATTTCTGCACCATGCGGAAAACATGAGTCCAAACTAAATCAGCATCAATGAATATGTACAGTATATATATATGTGTGTGTGTGTGATGAAAAAATAACTTAAACCCGAGAAATAGTGAAACATAATTTAAATATCCATTTTTATACATATTTCTAATGAGCTATAAAATCAACAAATTGAGAAAATATCCTGGCTGGATTTCGAATGTGGGTATTTTGTTCAACTCACCAACAATTTGACAACAAAGCGCGTCCCCGTACGTGGTATGACACACCAAACTGGAAACACGCTGCTATATACGTAAATGCTGGAACAGCAGAATTTTACGTACGTTCAAGAATCGCTATATCACTATATCATGAGTCACTCACTATATGATATCCCTGCGGCAAATAGAAGTCGAAATTAATCCAGAAACAAAGAATATATATATATATATATATATATATATATATATATATATATATATATATATATTTATATATATATATATATATATATATATATTAATTTAAACGATAAAATATCTACGACAAATAGTAAATCTGGATTTAATTATGTGAATTTTTATTCACTTTGATAAAGAGGCGTGAAACCAACAATGTGAAAAAGGCCCACGCCAGTATTCGGAAGTGACTGTTTGATTATGTTGGCCAACACTCTGACAATTAAACCATCTAGAATGCAACAAGTTAACTGGAATTATCCTTTGATATATGTTAACGCTGCAACCGTGCAGAATATCTGATAATTTTATGAACTATATTCCTGCTTGTAACACTGGTCGAAATTCATCAAGTATCAATTAATATCGATTAATATATATATATATATATGTAATAAAATAAAAAAAAATTGCGCCATTTTGTTCTCCTATAGGTTAAATTCTAAATTTGTGGAACATATTTCAATCTTAGTTTCGTAATGTATTAACTTGTAACAGCTAAAATCCTTTTTCTTATTTTAATTATTAATAATTTATTGCTTGCTTCTCAAAAAGGCGGGAAGTATTTCGTAACCTTTCTACTTTGTAGAATATTCTCGGGATTTTAATTTTATTTTTTATTTAACATAGCGTGATCTGTATTAATGCGCGTATGTTAAAGGGCTTGTTATTTGCGAGGCAAAATATAGACCCTACCCGAGGCCACGCATACTAAGACCAATCAGAACTGATCATTTTTTGACGTTGAGACTCGAGTTAATCCTAATTGGATTTTTAAAATGATTGACGCGGAGTAGGAGGGAGCTAGTTTGTCATGAAAAGGTGGATTTCTCATTTGGTTTTTTAGGAGGTTAGAATGTAATTGACTTTTAAACTATCAAGACGCCCGTTTCATTTCCCCGCTGAATTAGAATATATGATGATGTGGACTGGATAACGAAGTTGTAGTGTCGATGTGTGCTAAGGTGATTGCGGGGAAGAGCTTACCTATTTTATGAGTTCATAAATAAAGAACTTGAAGACTGATGGTGTTTGTTTTTATAATGGGGAAATACCCCAATGAAATTCTTCCACTGCTTGCGAACTGTCGGAGCGACTACTCTGCTCGTGCTGCTGCGGATTCCTAGAGTTTATGGAACATAGTTATTTCGTCGAATTATTATTACATATATATATATATATATGTATGTATATATATATATATCCAATGACTAAAACGGTAAAATAAACCCGAAAAGCAGCAAAATTGAATTTAATTTCAATATCATATTTTTTGTTATTAACAAAATAAAAAACAATATAATGAAAAATGTATCCAAGCCTGGGATCGATCCTGTATCTTTTGTTCACCGCGACACCGCTCTGACAGCTAGTTCATCTTGAACAATTCACTTAACTTATAAGGACTTTGCTGTGCCGTTTTAAACATGAGTTATTATTTTAATTTGGTGGTTGTTTTCATGGTGCGTAAAAATTAAGTACATTTTCTGATCAATGAAAATTGAAACTCAAAGAACATCATCTTAAAAAGCCTTTTCTTGTTTTATATAGACCATATGATATATATACCTCCTATTTAGAAAAGTTAGGTCTCAAAATATTTGCATTATCAATATTTTACTTAGAAATAAAACTGCAAAAAATACAAAATTTTGATATGTTAGAATTTCCGTAATATTTTAGAACTTATTTCAGTATTTTTTTTTCACATAATAATGAAGCCTATTTCAAATTGTATCTTCTTCCTTATGCATTCCATTTATTTCTAAGCAGTAAAACTTTTATACTTCTATATTTTATTAGTTTAGTAATAATATAGGGGCAGGAATATCGTGGGACACATTAAGAATAAAATTTAAAATAATAATAATAACAATAATAATAATAATAATCTCCCTTATTGAAAGTTTTAATTTATGCCCGGATTGGCCAAAAACTTTATTATTTTTTTATTTTTACTATATTTGAAGAATTTATGTATTCTTACCTATTAGTAAGTACTTAACATTAATTTTTAATGCATTATCTTTACTATCCTAACGTACAAGTTACAGTAATTAAATTTCAGCGATTCGTTAAAAATATATTCCACAAATTCTTCGTATCTAAAATAAATTAATAACCTTAGTTTATTGAGTTACTTTCAGTTAAAAAAAAAAATCCAATCATGCATTTCAACTTTCATTCTGGTTTACCTAAATGCGTAAACTCGTAGGAAAAAAATTCCTGTCGGCTTCGCCTATAGGCGGAGGTAGATTTCGAAGAGTGCTCATTTAAAAAAAAAATGATTAGAGATAAAACCAGTTTAATAATTTTATTTGACCGCATTTAAAAAATGTTTAATTTTTTTTATGTAAGATCTGGTTTTTATCAAAATCATCCTAAGCGAAATTCGGCTCAAATGCCCCTTTTGACAACATATTTTGAAATAGATTCTGACTTTATTATAAAAAATCGACCAATACGTACATTATATAGTTCCTAAATAACAAAAACTGTCAATTGAATGCTTTTGAGAGCAAAATCGAATTTGAAAATGATTCATAAAATAACCAATTTGTTATTTGAGTATATCCTCAATTATTAAATCATGATAGCTTTGGGAAATTTTGTGCAAAGTGCCCACTTTGACAGCTTTAATATATATATATATATTTATTTAAGCTTTATCAAAAAACTGACCAATACGGCACATTACACAGTTCCTAAGTAACAAATTACTGTCAATTGAATGCGTTTGAAAGCAAAATTGAGTTTAAAAATTAATCATAAAACAACCAATTTGTTATTTGAATACATCCTCAATTCTTAAATCATGATCGCTTTGGGAAATTTTGCGCGAAGTGCCTACTTTGACAGCTTTTCTTGAAAATATATTTAGCCTTTATCAAAAAATAGACGAATCAGCACATTATATAGTTACTAAATAATAAAAAACTGTCAATTGAATGCGTTTGAGAACAAAATTGAATTTAAATATGAATCATAAAATAACCAATTTGTTATTTGAATGCATCCTCAATTCTTTAATTATGATTGCCTTGGGAAATTTTGAGCGAAGTTCCCATTTTGGCAGCCTTTTTTCAAATATATTTTGCCTTTATCAAAAAACTGGCCAATCCGTCACATTATATAGTTCTTATATAAGAGGACCTGTAAGTTGGATGCGTTTGAGAACAAAAATGGATTTAAAAATGTGCCTGAAAAAACGCAATTTGCTATACTTCCTCAATTTTCCAATCACGATCACTTTGGGAAATTCTGTTCAAAATACTCTTTTGGCAGTCTTTTTTGAAAAATATTCTGCCTTTATCAAAAAACTGGCCAATACGTCACATTATACAGTTTCTAAATAGGAGGATCTGTCATTTGGATGCGTTTCGAATCAAAAGTGAATTTTAAAATGATTGAGAATATAATGAATTTGAATTTGAGGTTTTTTTTTTCCAACTCCTATTTTTGTTCAATTTATTTTTCCTATAAGAATTGGTCCTATGAAAAATTTGTTAGTATAAAAGTTGTAGATATTATTCAGAAGATGTAAAATAAATTTCATTAGATTTGATTACTTAAGAATTGACTAAGTTATGGATTTTTTTTCTTTTTCCACTCCCCTTTTTCTTTTCGTTTTTAATTTTTTTTTTTCATCGGTAAAAGTTGGTCCTATCAAAAACTTGTAAATACAAACGTTTTAGATAATTCTAAGAACATTTATAAAAAGAATTAGTTAGATTTGATATCTGGAAAATTGACGAAGTTGTGAATTTTTTTCTCCCAAAAACCTTGTTTTTTTCGCCCCTTGAGCCCATTTTTGACTTTATCAAAAATCTGTCATGCATGAACTTTTGGCCCATTTTTTAGAAGTAATATAAACATAAAACTTATTCGATATCTATTTTAATTTAGAAGTTATCGCGTTTTTTCTGTTTTCACAAAAACCCTCCCTACTTTCACCCCCTTGGTCCGATTTTGCCCATTAACGATCTCGACCGAGATTTTATACCCCTTGATTTTATGTAAAAGTTTGAAGAAGATCTGAGCATAATTATGGAAGTTATCGTGTCTAGAATAAAATGGTATACACCGGTAGATAGATAGATAGATAGATAGATAAACATTTTTACTAATGGTAGTTTTGGGGTCTAGGGGTTGTGATCGGTGTAGATCTGCAAAACTTTTTCAGAAATTCCAACATGGGAGCGATCACAATAGGAGTATTTCAAACAAAATCTACCTAAAAGGAAACACTCCTTGCTAACTCCTCAATACATTGTTGTAGAAGAAAGTTACGAATGCCAAACGATTTCAAATGAAATCTACTTTCATATTATGTGTATAAGGTTTTCTTAGGATGGCCCCCTAAGAAAATTTTATGTGCATAATAAAACAAAAATCTACATATTAAAACGAATTCTGATTAATTTTTTCAATAGAATTACCCATTTATAACAAGCTAATTCATTCAAATCTTCGGTTTAAGTCATGCCTAGACAAAAAATTTCAAAACACTTAAATGACAAATTTTTGGTTTGGTTTAGTTTATGTCGGACAATTATCTACACGTGGGATATAGACCCTAAAGGGGGGGAGGTTGCCCTCCGTGGGGGTCTTCCTAAGGGAATCTAACACGTATTCACGAAAGATAAAATTTTGGATTATAAACATTCAAAATTTAGTTCTTTTAATATTAAATTACGTTTTCATTCGTTTATGAGTATCTCCTAAAATTATATTCTTAATGTGCTAATTTTTAATATAGCAAAAATACTAAAATACCCAAATATAAATGCGTCAAATGTGCAATTTTTATAATTTTATGATATGAATTATGAATTATTAACATTCTTACGAACAATGACAGCGTCAAACTTTATTACTAATAATGGCATATGTAAAATTTCATATTCTAATAAATTAGTATATGCAGTGCCTATCAGAATTTGACACTTATGGAACGTGTGACTGTCTTAAGTGAAATCTTTGCTGAATGATGTAGAATGATAAAGTTATATATGCTGAAAACTTATCGTCGACATTGCAAATTATCGTAACATATACAATACGCACTGCTTATATTAACAAAGTTACAAAAATAAAAATAAGAAAAAAGAAAAAAGAAAAGAAGTAAAAATATAAAGGTACAAACAAAGGGAACATGATTTTCCGAAAGAACACTACAGTCAAAAAGTGTCGGTTACGAATCTCATTAAAATCTTAATTTCATAATAATGAGATATATATATTTAAAATATATATATTATTCGTATAAATATAGATTATTGATCTACAATTTAGATTAAAAAAATATTTAATACACCAAAGCATATGTTTACTTTAATCTAGCTCCAGCAATAGAAGAAATATCAAAACATGCGTAAGTTAAAATAGCAAATAAAGCCTTTGTGCAAAAATGTTTAAAGAGAGAAAACCAACGATTATAAATGCACAAATAAAGTATGATAAGGGAGCAAACAGCTGTTTCGAATCTACTATCGAGATTCTTCACCACTGCAAAAACTCAGCGAGCTAGACAAAGCAAAACTGAGCAAAGAGACAGAGAGACGCAGGCTTACATACCCGCTACCGGAATGATCCCGCCTAAAGAAAAGTAACCAATGAGAAGAAAGCAACCTGAACAACTGGGTGGACAAGTAGCGACATCTACTAGAGAACAAACAAAACAAAAACTAAAAATCAAGGGAAAAAAATAAATAATAATAAAAAAATAAATAAAAAAGAAGAAGTTTTAAATTAAAGATTTCCAAATGCTCGGAAAATAAGGAGTACTTGATAAGTCATTGACTAAGGAGTGAGAATTTTTAATGATGTGGTAAGCTTCCCAAAAATTAAGATGAAGAATGGAAGGACACTTATGGATGATGGTGGCTGAAGAAAAGTTAAATTTATGTTGTGAAGACCAACAATGTTGAGCAATAGAAGAGCGTTTAAGCTCTTGATTTTTAACATACGTTTTATGTTCCGTTAAACGAAATCTTAGAGCACGTTTAGTCTGACCAATATAAGAAAGACCACATTGGTAAGAAATTTGGTAAATACCCCAGTTATCTAAGCGATCAATGGGGTGCTTAAGATTTGAAGAAGTAATTTTATTACCAGGAGAAAAAAAAACATTGAAATCGAACCTTTTTAAAATTTTAGCAACTAGTTGACTGATTTTGGGGAAAAAAGGCAAGACAACCAAAGTATGCAAAGTTTGTTCAAATCCTCAGTTACTTAGAGATGAACTTAATTATCTTAAATCTATTGCTGTTGATCGTGGTTATTCCCCTAATATTATAGATTCAATTCATAGAAAATTGGCAAAATCCACTCAATCTTAAAGAAATAACTTTAATTCGAATTCCAATACTTTGGTTGTTTTCCCCTTTTACCCCAAAATCAGTCAACAAATCGCTAAAATTTTAAAAAGGTCCGATTTCAATGTTATTTTTTCTCCTGTTAATAAAATTACTTTTTCAAACCTTAAGCATCCCATTGATTGCTTAGATAACTGGGATATTTACCAAATTTCTTTCCAATGCGGTCTTTCTTATATTGGTCAATCTACACGTGCTCTAAGATTTCGTTTAACGGAACATAAAAGGTATGTTAAAAATCAAGAGCTTAAACGCTCTTCTATTGCTCAACATTGTTGGTCTTCACAACATAAATTTAACTTTTCTTCAGCCACCATCATCCATAAGTATTCTTCCATTCTTGATCTTAATTTTTGGGAAGCTTACCACATCATTAAAAATTCTCACCCCTTAGTCAATGACTTATCAAGTACTCCTTATTTTCCGAGCATTTGGAAATCTTTAATTTGAAACTTCTCTTTTTTTAATTAATTAATTTTATTTTTTTATTATTATTTATTTTTTCCCTTGATTTTTAGTTTTTGTTTTGTTTGTTCTCCAGTAGATGTCGCTACTTGTCCACCCAGTTGTTCAGGTTGCTTTCTTCTTATTGGTTGCTTTTCTTTAAGCGGGATCGTTCTAGTAGCGGATATATAAGCCTGCGTCTCTCTGTCTCTTTGCTCAGTTTTGCTTTGTCTAACTCGCTGAGTTTTTGCACTGATGAAAAATCTCGATAGTAGATTCGAAACAGCTGTTTGCTCCCTTATCATACTTTATTTGTGCATTTATAATAGTTGTTTTTCTATCTTCAAACATGCGTAAGTTCATGTTTTACAATGTAGCGTGTTACAAAAAAATTCGTTTCAATATTCCGGTTCTTTCAAGTTTGTTCATTAACTGGTCTAAAATATTAGAAACAAAGTGTCATCGGGAAATTAAAGCTACATCTATACAAAGAAACCACATGGAATTAAATCATTACACTTAAAATACTAAAACACAACTGCATATATGCAATGTTCTTTAGAAATTTCAAATTATATTTCTAAATATATATACATGTAGATAGCAGATATAAATCTCAATATATTTTTATAAATCTTGCAACTAAGTTTAGGGTGATAAATATGTCTATTTTATTTTAAGTAGAGTATTTTTTTTTTTTTTTACTTTTTTGTTTCACTCTCCAACTTGAAGCAACTTTCACCATATAAAATATTTAAATTCCTATCATAAAACTGCGAAGTTCTCTGAGATAAAACTCCTCCAGGAAACATAAAAGCTAAGTTGTTTGTCCGCATCTACTATAAAATATATTCCGCGTGAAAAACCAGTTATATATATTCAAGCAGGAATATACGTGAATCAGAAATTTGTTTGAATACATAAAAAAGAAATAAAAGCCGTAATTTCATTTTAAAATACAAACGTGAATATTCACTCTTTGAAATTGAGTTTGATATTATGTTTTTCTTTCCTCAAAATTTAAAATTAGTAATTTTTTTTTCATTTCAAAACGATTATTGTCTCGTTTTATTTCAAATTAAGTTTTTTAGCAACTTTTGATGCTGTTGCAGTAGATCGTATTGACGGATTGAATTCCACATGAATTTTTGACATGGTCACCTTATACTGGAAAAACTATTGGATATAAAAGCATGAAAACAAATAGTTTTTTAGCAAAATTTGTGATAAAAGCTGCGCTTATTCTGGCAGTTTTAAAACTGAATTTTAAAATAATTAATAATAATTAATTTTTTAAGTCTTATTTAATGTTGAGATCGGTCGAAGTAGTTCAATTAAACAGTTATATGGGATTAAAAAGTATACATAGCAGTTTAAAAAAAAGTCCACAAGTACTTACTCTACCAGAATGTGGCATATAGTGTCCAATCATTTTTCTTTCTATTTTGTCCAATTTCTTCATCTAGACAAATTTTTAATTAAAAATATCCATTATCTGAATATATAAATACTTTTATAAATACAACCAAAATAATTCAGAAAATACCATTCAATAAACCAATGAAACCAGTATTTTTACATTCATATTATTGAAAACAGTTGAAGTTTCAAGTGAAATAGAAAGCAGATTACTAAAATAATACAAAATAAATGGATAAATAGATATTACAAGTCTTTTTCATTAAACTACTCGTCAAGGGTGCATAATTTAATGAAAAAGCAAAAACAACCAACCAGTTTCTGTTATGGGACGTGCTAAAAGCTTAGTAATTCGTTCCACAATGCATCCGACTGGTTGGAAGTTATTTATTATTACAAATTAGTAAAAAGATATTCATTGAAAAAAATAAAAACAATATGACAAAACAACAATAATGCAATATTTCTTAAAAAGTATATATATACTAAAATATTTACCATACCTATATCCTAGCATGATGTTTATTTCAAATGAATCTCAAGTAGATATAAATTACATGTGACTTGTAACATTTAAGGTTATAGTCATAATATAAAACATATAGATAATAAAATTAAAATTGTAACGATAATTATAAAAATTAGTAGATCGTATATTATACTATAAAATTCATAATACATTTAGAAAAAAATAATTGCTAATGTTAGAAGTATTATATTTAAAAAAAATTATTAATGTTACTGTATTAATTATTTAACTAGAATATGCTACTACAATTTCTAGTACATGCACAAAAAAATAAAAATGTTTTAGTGCTTCCATCTATATGATTAATATATTAATTAAATTATATACTTGTGGTGCTGCCATCTATTATTGAGAAATATTATTGGAATAAAATAAATTATTTAAAAGCTAAGAATTTTCCAAGAATAATTTCTATTCTAATATTTTACAAATAATTTCTTTAAGACAAATGCAATAGACAACCATATATTATCTCAATAACTTGATAATTTTTAATTTATGCATATTAATTTTAGGTAAACATAAATTTTAATACTATGTGTAAAGTTTTTTTTATAAATCTATAATAATTAACCATTGCGTATTATCCAGACAACACCGCCCTCCACCGTAATCTAACATCTAACCCACTCATCCATCCTATTATACATATTTTTTAATTTTTTTAATTTTTTTGTATTTTTCTTTTTTTTTCTTTTTTTTTATTTTTTTTTTATTTTTTATATTTCTTTAAACATTTTTTTACGCAATGTGTTGCAATGTAATTATTTTTAAGATCATCTAATAACTTATTACATATTAAAGATTATAGGAGTTCTTAACAATAACATCATATGGTGCTGCATAAATTAGCATTTTAATGTTTGCAGTATTTGTGTGAGGAGAATATAGACAGTTAATACTATATAAATGATTATACAGATAATATTTCTTTAACCAAATGTAAAGAATAACCATATCTTATAGCAGTTTCTTGAACAGTTTTTAAATTATGCATTTTAAAATTAGGTGAACAAATATTTTTAGTTCTATGGGCAAAATTAAGTAATATATTGATATATACAGATTTATGAAGGCAAGAATTATAATGAATAAAGAGGTTTACTTTGAAAGGAAAATTATTACGTTTATCATAAATATCAAATAGAATTTTATTATCAAAAAGAGTAATATTAAAATCGGGAAAGTTAATTTTATTACTAAGCATATCATTATAAGCGTATTTTAAATTTTTATGGTATTTGATTGGTAGAGAATAGTTAGATGACTTTTTAGAATATAAAATTATTATATCATCAAGGTACCTGTATAAAAAACAATTAACAATAGAAGTATTACGTTCGTAATAATGTAAGTAGAGATCAGCACAGATTGATGATATAATCCCACCCTGTGGAAGACCGACTATTTGTTTAAATATTGTATTATTAAATAATATATAATTATGATAAAGAATAAATTTGGTTAAAGATTTGATGTAAGATAAAGAGACATGTATGTTAAGAGAATTCCTATATTCCTTGAATAATAAATTACATATTTAATCCATCATTTTATAAATATTGTAGCCAAATAGTTCCACTTGTGTAAGATTTCCTTTATTTCATAAAGTTACTTCTGCCAAGGCTGGCTGTTAAAAATATTCAAAATAAATAAAGTGCAAAGATCCGAAAAATGCATATTTGTAACAGTTTGATCCAAGCCTTCAAATTTTAAAGCATTGATGTGTACTTAAAACTTGAAATTATAAACTACATAAAGCATACACTTAAACATTGATCTTATAAATAAATATATTATAGGCATGGGCCATGATGGCACACAGGCAACCGCTACCAGCACAACGAATTATACCCTTTCAACACTAGACTTGATCGGTAGCAGTGAGCTCGATCACGAAAGATTCAATAGCAGAGATTCAAAAGATGCTAAATTCAATTGGTTAAAATCACCAAACAGGAAGATTTGGACTGCGGGAAGTTGCTATTAATGAATCGGATAATTGCTGCGGCTTGAAAATAGTTATTATTTGTTTTCGGACATTCGTTTTTATGTAGTTAAGTTTATTTTACTTTTCAATGCAAGAAATTTTGTAGTTTGAATCCCGAAACTATTTTAGATTTACCTGTGACTACTGATTATCAATTTATGAGAAAACATGTAAGAGCTAAATTCAAGACCCTACGTTTGACTGAATTTGATAATGTATTTTATACATTTGATATACACTATATTGCCATTGATTATGGGACACTTGCGATTTTAGACATTTTACTAAATATCTAAAAAATACATAAAGAATCATCTCGAAACTCTTAGTGTATAAATATAATAGTATACGTCATACATCTCCGTGAAGATTTTTTACCGAAACTCCATAGGGGACCGTCAACAAATTAAAAAAGAATGAATATCTTTTGAATAACCCTGTCAAAACTAATGTAGCAAAAGCGCTCAAACTCTAGATTATGATTGAATGCCTTATTGTAATACACTGTGTTCATTTTTATGCAAATAGCATGCATACTCGCAGAGTAATTAAGGTTTTTATAAAAATGGTCCCAAATTTTTCCAAGTTTTTTCCTTATAATTTTCAGAGTTCTTAATATAACATAATATTTTTTTCAGAAAATAATACAAACAACATTGCACACAGTACCCTGTAATCAGAATTAAAAAATAATAAAAATTGTATACAAAATGAGTTGGTTTACTAAATAATTTTTTACTGCGCATGCGTCAACAATATCAAAATTTCATTTGCATATTATGTTAGCTAAATGTATAGAGCAACTTTTGTGAAAGTCACAAAATCATAACTTGAAAACTCTGAAAATAATCGTCAATTGAATAAGTTGAAAATCCGTTATTCTCAAAATGAAGCAAAAACAAGAGGGGTTGTATCCATATATTCATTGATTAGTGTCAATATAGAATACACAATACGGGATGTTACGACTACTTCTGGATAAAATCCCTCATTTTTTTGCTTCATTTTGGAAACAACGGATTTTGTCCTTTTACTATAGACGATTACTTTCATAATTTTCAAGCTATAATTTTGAGACTTTTACAAAAGTTGCTCTATACATTTAGCTAACATAATATGCAAATGAAATTTTGATATCTTTGACGCATGCGCAGTAAAAAATTATTTAGTAAACCTACTCATTTTTCATGCAATTTTTATTATTTTTTAATTCTGATTACAGGGTACTGTGTGCAATTTTATTTGAAATATTTTCTGAAAAAAATATTATTGTATATTAAGAACTCTGAAAATTATAAGGGAAAAACTTAGAAAAATTTGGGGCCATTTTTATAAAAACCTTAATTACTCTGCGAGTATGCATGCTATTTGCATAAAAATGAACACAGTGTATTACAATAAGGCATTCAATCATAATCTAGAGTTTGAGCGCTTTTGCTACATTAGTTTTGACAGGGTTATTCAAAAGATATTCATTCTTTTTTAATTTGTTGACGGTCCCCTATGGAGTTTCGGTACAAAATCTTCACGGAGATGTATGACGTATACTATTATATTTATACACTAAGAGTTTCGAGATGATTCCTCATGTATTTTTCTAGATATTTAGTAAAATGTCTAAAGTCGCAAGTGTCCCATAATCAATGGCAATATAGTGTATTCGGAATACCAGCATGTTTAAGCTGTAAGCGGCTGCCACGTATTTACCTCCTTATATAGAAACTTTTACACTTTATTAATGTATATTTTCCGTTCATAAATTTGTAACACTTACCCTACTACTACTACATCGGATTTTCACTATCATTTTTAATCGAAAAATTATAATTATTTGATTATTAAGACAACTATAGAAAATTCTTAAGTTTCAGTATTTTTAACAAATCTTCTTACTGAATCAAAATTTATCAACGAGAAAGACACGTAATGTTACCTCGTTTCTGGCTATGATTATCTTTTCCAGCGTTTAGATAGAATTTATTACTTTGAAAACCAATTTTTCTGAAAAATAAATGTTTCGTTATTATCAAGCATTAATCGAAATATCACCAAAGATGGTATTTATAGTATAGCCCTCTAAGCGTCTGGAACGTATTATTCCGTATACTAAGCTCCAGTTTTCACTGCAATATAAGCAATATTTAAAATACTATAATTCTATAGATTTAATGAATTTTCAATGCATCGAAGAATGATTCATACTCTGGATGATTGCATTCATGCTTATAATAAAGTTTTTTTTTATATAATGTTGAAAGAATCATATTTTCTTAACATTTAAAGCAAAATGTTGAGAAAACAACATTAAAATTTTACCCTTTTGCAAGACGCTTGGAGGGATAGATAGATTGATCTGAGAAATATAGTAAGGTGTGCTGGGGTAATAGTGCCATGTTAAATTTCTATCAATTTCCACGAGTTAATTTTAGAAAAATTTTCAAACAAATATAGAATTTAACATATTTACATATTGATAATGTATGCAATATATATATAAATTTATAATTATATGTATATATATTTATATGTATACATTGCACCCTGATTTTAATCTCCAAGTCTTTTAATTTATTTCGTAACTGATCCCTCAATGAAAGACAAAATCATGTGCAAAAATCCCAAACTTTGAAATTTAATAACTCTAATTATGAAGTGAACAATTGCACCATAAATTATACTAAAATTTCTCTTTTATTTTTCTATTTAGAGTTCAAGGCATTCGGGTCGTACGTAAAGAATTTTGACGCTATTCGTAGTCGCTTTCCAACGACCGCACTGTAGCGCAAGAGAGTAACCCTGTTCGGGACATAGGTAGGGGTCGTCGATGAAGAGGGGCTCAACACGGCGGTTAGTTTTGAAATTTTATATTACACTTAACATATTTATATTGTATCCAGACGACGTTCGTAGAAACGAATGAAACGTTGATAATTTTTAAGTGTGTTTTAAATATATTTTTTATAAATGTACCATTTAGTAATATGTATTTATTTTAGTATATATTTTTAGTTTAATAACTCTGTCTATTTTTGTAGTGTAAAAGTCAAGCTTTTTGTGCTGTATCTGTTACGATATGTGTAAGCTTTTGCTATACATAACTATAGGTACTGGGAGAACGTGTAAAAAGTCACGGTTCGTAATTTTAATAAAAATGATTATTTACATTAAACAATGCCGCAACATGAATATTTACCTCATGTGAACCGTTTTTTTGGCGATAGATAACATATTGCACGCTGTATATATATATTAGCAGATATGTATTCAGAAAATGAAAGGGCGTAATTTATTGACTATTAATAACGTTATCGCGTTGGTGGATAGTATTAGCCTTTTTCAGTTTTATGAGAGAATTTATTACTTTGAAAACCAATTTTACTGAAAAATAAATTTTTCGTTGTTGCCAGGCATTAATCAAAATATCGTCACAATTACTATTTATAGAATAGTTACATTGATCTGAAAAATATAGTAAGGTGTCCTCGGGTAATAGTGCCGCGTTCAATTTCTACCAATTTTCACGGCTTAGTTTTAGATTTTCCTCGAACAAATATAGAATTTAATACTCCTGCTTATTGATTATGTATAGAAAAGAAATATTTTAGCAGCTATGTATTCATAAAATGTAGTGGTGTTATTTCTTCATCAGTACTATTTGGTGTTATTACCCACATATGTCGATAATGTTATGTAAACAGAACTGTAAATTAAATTGGAATAATGCATGTAAATTGTCCAGTTTTAAGTTTACAAACTATACAGAAATAAAAATTGACAAACTTTTATTAGTTACCATTAATTGCAAATTTAGGGTGCAGTACTAATTATTTGATATTTTATTCTTCTTGCGGAAAAAATTGGCAGCACTTAAGGTAAACAAAATTCACTGGATTTTTTTTTTTTCAACAATAACAATAATGCATTCTCATGAAAAAAATGAATCATCTTCGGATGTAGTTCTAACACTGAAAGGGATCAGCTGCAGTAATAATGAAAGTGGATGGAGTTATCAACAACAAACTATCACGCAAACACGTCCAAAATCTTTCACAACATTTTTAAAGCACAGAGGAAATGCGCAAATATTTTTTCCCTTATTAATAAATAATCTTTAGATTACAGAACTTAAGTCGCAAATTTTTGTTCAGGCGTTAATTCTTACGTTTTTTCTTCGAGCGATAAGGTTTACAAACGGAACAGAAATTAGTTATTAGCGGCTATTTATGATATAGATGACACATCCCTTCTAACGGTTAAAAAAATTCACATTTATATTTTTCCTAAATTTCATAGAAAAAAGTCCTTTTTTCCGACAAAAGGCATTTTCCGTTAAAAATCGTTAAATTTTATCATATTTCCTAAAAGTAACGAAATGGGAGGTGATAGAAGGAAAAAATAAAAATACTTCGTTACCTGCCTCAAATTTATTACAAAACTGACATTTTGCTGTTAGAAAAGAAAAATATTAACAAATGAATCCCGGAGCAAACATAACAAAAGAATCAGACTTATATTGTGCTTCTGAATTGCAATAGCACACAGTTAAAAATTTTAAACTTTTGCTGCATCGTCACTCCGCCGCTTTTATAGAAAAATATTACTTCACAGTATTATGCAGCATTTTCATTGGTTAAAATAGAGATATTCTATGGAAACAGTGGAGTGACGATGCGGCTAAATTTTCAAATTTTTAGCAGTATATTGCTTTTTGTCACCGAAATTAAATATTACTATATTTCTTACCAATTTTAAAAAAAAACTTTGTAATATCAACTTCACTCTAACTTTATAAAGGAAAGTTACCGCCTTTTTCAAACAGAGTTTTTCCTTCTTTTATTACGGGAAAAGTCCGGCAACTTTGCTGCTAGTAGTTTTACCTTGAATTATTTTTAACAGTGAAGGCAGATCCAGTAGGTACCATCTTGTGATATGCTTCATAATTACGTGAAATATTTGTACTTAGCGTTATTTCATGAACACCTTATACAAATGTAAAAAAAAAAATAATAATAATATCATTTAAAAATTATTGCATGACTCTTATTAGAGCATAAGTTGATGTCATAATAAGCCTAACTGAGAAACAGTGAAAAAAAAATATATTTTTTCCTGTAAACATCATGTACTTAATATTTAAATTCATTTTAAAAAAACTAAAGAGATTAGTAGACATTAAAATATTAATTTTGTATCAAAAATAAGAACAAAAATTTTTTTTTACCAATAATCACTTTATTTAAATAAATTGAAATAGCTTGAAGTAAAATTTTATTTTAGTGTGATGAGATACAAACTAAAAAAACATAGCCAAATATTTAGTCATTGTAAATAAGGAATTCATTTTATTTAAATTTCTCAGTTTATCTCATTAAAGTATTTTTCTAAAATATCATATTTTATTTGAAAATTTTGAATAAACCAGGATGATAAATAAATAAAATAAATGACGCGGCTTTCTTTATTTTCATAATTAATTGCATAAAATGAGCTTTTTTATTTATTATATTTATTTTTTTATTATATTTATTTTATTTATTATATTTGTTTTATTTATTATATTTATTTATTTTTATTTTATTTATTTTATTATTTTATTTTTTATTTATTTATTTTTTTGACATAAGGTTGATTATTAACTGGAATTGATTTTCTGTTTAAATCAAGTTTATTTTGTTTGCTTAAATCTGTAAAAACTTTGAAAATAATACAAGCCAATGGCAAATCGGAATCAGTGACAACAACTGATATTATTTTCTGAAAAGTGCGTTTTATATAAAGTTATAAATTTCATAAATGAAAAAAGAAATGTTTAGGAGGACAATCACACGTTAAAAATAATTATTTTACGGATATTAAATGGAAAAATCTCTTTCCAGATAAGGATTTTTTTTAAGTAATACGAAAATACATGAGGGGATTTCAAATTTCTGTTTAATGATATGTGAACTGAAAAAAATGACAGGAAATTATTACTTACATTCAACTTGCATTCACCTTTCTTAACTTTCACAGCGCATTAATGGAAAATATTATTTGATGTACTAGTCAATTTTGATATATATAATAAATAATTCAATTACACTGTTGAAAATCTTGTTTTAGTTCGAAGCAAATTTTGGTGCTCAATAGTTGTCACTGAAAGATGGTGAAATCTTGAAGTAATATTTGGGGTTCCTTTCCTCGTTCTAATAGTTGGAAACGGTTAACTTTTGAGTTAACGCGTTAAAATTTAACGAAAGATTTAACCGTTTAAATGCCAATGTTCCTAAATGGGAACATTGCATTACTTGTAATACAAAACATATATTTTCCAACATAATAACGATGGCCTTATTTTCCCTATAAGATATAAGGTTGATTTAAATTTTTGAAAAAAACATATTTATGTTTAAGCATTTATCACAGTATAAGGAAAATGTAAATTCATTAATTTGCATAAAATATGTCTTTTTCTATTATCGTTTTCTCTATATTGCTTACATTTGACAGCTAGGAATCGAAATGTTTTTGGAATTCGAGAAAATATTCAAAAACAATATACAATAGCATATGGCGGAAAATAATTTTTTTATATTTGCATAGAATCTCAATCAATAATCATGCCCCAAAATGCGAGCACTGAAATGAAAACAGCCAAAAAAACTGCAGAAATATTTTTGTCGTTATTTTCTAAATTTGTATGCATAAGTTAAAGCTATGTCTTTTTATATTACAATAAATTACACATTATGTGAAAAATATTAAGCTGAAATGAAATTACTATTATTTTATGTACAGGGTGAGCAAAAAGTCCGTAAAAACTTTAAAAATTCATAAAAACCGAAAAAATAACCGAAATGAAAAACGGTTTGCAGGGTTAGTATCTATAGGTCAGGGGATTTTTTTAAGACATGAAAAAAATAATTCAAAAAACAGCCAATAGGTGGCGCTGACGTACCCAAATCAAAGAAAAGATACCCAAATAAAGAACAGAATGTTTCCTCAAACCGCCGAACAAGCTTTATGAGGCCTGCCGCTGTTAAAGGCCCCTTTCCCGTCCTCAAATCCTTTTGAAATCGGGATTTACGCAAAGCAATAGTCGCTGATTCCTTGTTCATGTAAAATAACTTCACCAACAAAGCTTTGTCCTTCGCAGTGAGCATCCTTGATCAAGTTCACGGCTCACAACGGTGAACTAGTTGTGGATTAGGAGCGCAAGCTCTTATAACCGGTTCATTTGCATATTTTCGCAGAAATCGCAAGTACCATCGCCATCTGTCGGCTGTTTTTGGAATTATTTTTTATTTCTGTCTTAAAAAAATCCCCGTGACCTATGGATGCTAACCCTGCAAACCGTTTTTCATTTCGGTTATTTTTTCGGTTTTTATGAGTTTTTAAAGTTTTTACGGACTTTTTGCTCACCCTGTATAATTAACGCAACTTTAAAAGGGAACAAATTTTACTTTAGATTCAAACTAGGCCGGAATAAATGTGGAAAAATCAATATTGCTCTTTATACCTCTGAAAGTTATGCAGAGTCATTACGAATATTGATTACTTTGAAAAACTAATCGGTCTTTTTAAAAATAGTGTTTTTTTAATGAAATTCCTATTAACAAGCATGTTAATTAAAAGCATGTAATAACTAGCAAAGACCTCCGATCAATTTTCCACTTCCTGGAGGCAGAAAAGTTCACGCACACTATATTTTAAAAAAGATTTTTAATGAGTATACATTTTTTTTTCTCCGTGATAACTTTACCCGCATACAGCAGAACTAAGGTATTTGGTTACTATGATTATTACTGTTATTATTATTATTATTTACAGAATTAAGCTTTTAAAATTTATTTTTTAAATGTTTAAATAAATTGTAATATTTATTTTTTTTTATTTATATAATTACGATATTTTTCATAAATGACTTTCTTTAAAACAAATAAATATGCAAAAACTGAAAATAAAAAACAAGATGCATAAACAAGTCGATAAGTTTGATCGCACATCGCACTGAGTGTTTCGTTTAATATTTCTATCTCATAACAACTAATTATGTAATTAATAAATCCAAATTGTTAGTTTATAACTATTCATTTTTACATAACATCAATAATTTATCCGCATACAACAAAACTAAGGTATTTGATCACTATGATTTTTGCTATTATTATTATTATTTACAGAATTAATCATTTAAAAATTCATTTTTTAAATGTTTTAATAAATTGTAATTTTAGATTTTTTTATTTATATAATTACGGTATTTTTCATAGATGACTTTCTTTAAAATAAATAATTATGCAAAAACTGAAAATAAAAGACAAAATCCCTTAGCAAGTCGATAAGTGTGATCGCAAATCGCACTGATGGTTCCGTTTAATATTTCTAACAAAACGACTTATTCTTTAATCCAAATTGTTAATTTATAACTATTAATTCTTACATAACATCAATAAATTTAATTTAAAATTAATTATAAAAGGAAGTTATTTGTTTCAATTAAATTAAAAATGTTCAAGTAAAATTATTTAAATAAAATCAAATTTTTTTTTCTTTTTTTTGAAAATTTAAAATTTTAAAAAAGTAGCGGAGATATAAAAAAATTTGAATTTCTGAAAGAGAAAAATTTTTTGTAGTTAAATTTAAAATGCTTAATCATCCATACATTGGAATTTTTTAAATAGAAAGAAAATTTAATTCCCAAAAATATTATCAATATCTGTAATTAAAAAAAAGAAAATAAATAAACCCTTAAATTGGCAATATATATGAAATTTCATTTAATTACATCCATCTTAATATGAAAATTTCAAATTCTAGCATTGGGATTGGAACTAAAAATCTTTAGTTTGCTAGTGAGATACTTTACCATTGCGCCATGATGTCTGCATGAAAAACATTAAAGTTAAGATTTTCTTTTAAAGTAAAAAAGGAACAGATGACGCTAATAAAATTAATATAATTAAAATAATAGACTTTTTTTCAAAATCTTATGATTTGTCTAGTGACACGAAGTATTCAGCTGTAAGTAAAAAAAAAAATTGAAGTCTTTGACTTTTATAATTTTTTTGTACTGACTCTGTTGCAGAGGGACAGGCAGAGGTCAAAGACGAATAGGATTTCGTCAAATGAACGAAACTCTAATCATATGTAAGGAGAAACTATAAGAAAAAATAATTAAAATTAAACTTTATTGCATTGACTGAAAAAAAACATATGCTTTAAAAAAAAGACTTATTTAATGGTTTCCTATATTAATACCACGATAGCTCAAACTGCATATACTCAGTGTAGCATAGATAGAATGACTTCTAATATCGCAATAAACGAGGATTGCATTTTCCGGCTCGAGATTAAATGCACGCAGTCGCTTAAATAACATTTGATTGTTCTGTCGTATAGTGTGATTCAAATAAAATATTATTCTTATTTGGAATGCTCTTGAGGAAAAAAAATGTGTATGTAATTTGTCCATGTTTGAATGTTATGCATTTCAAATAATCGGTAAATAAATGATTCAAATTAAAAAAAATACTTCTAATAAAATAATCCATAGGACAAAGCGTTATCATATAAAAATTTTAATTTGTATAATACACTTGAAAACTCCCTTAACTCAAAGTTGTAAAAATTAGGATAAAATCAATACCAAACCCTGCATCAGTAACAGAAAAGCAAATAAAAAATTTAGTAGCTGCCTTAAAATAACATTATGAAATTCAGTAATCCCCACGTTGCAAGAAACAATCACTGACATCATATCATAAATTAAACGACAGCAGAACATAAACAATAACTGTAACTGTTACGGGATAGCAACTTTATATGGTCCCTCTTTTTATAACTCTTCCCCTTTTTCTTATCATAATTAGTGCATACGGCAAGTCCAAATTATTAACCACAGGCCTGGCCAAGCATTACGCTTTTCGGTGGATTCTCATTAAACTTATGAAAACCCAATGAATTTATAATTTTCGTCCTAAAATGAAGCTTTCATAGATCTAACGGCTCACACACAAAAACAACTACTTAGATGTAGCAATCCCAAATCTTTCTGGTATCCTTAAAAATGCAGCATATCAGCACAACCAGTTAGGTTATTTACATAAAATCTAATCAGCAACAAATTCTGTCAACTTCATAACTGAAAAAGAAATTTGATGAGAATCCTTGCATTAGTTTTTGAAATAAAGCTATTGAAAAAATTCTGCATAGCAACGCCGGCTTTTGGGTAATTTCCTCCAAAAACTAATCAGGACAAATTTATATCAGGGGCTAACTGAATCTGAATTCTGGTGAAAATTCACCGTTAAAACTAATAGTGACATATTGCACCTTTTAAGGCTGAAAGGATTGTCTCACTGGTGACACCCCTAAAGGAGCCAAAATAGCACCTTTAATTAGGGTGAAAAGATGGCAACCTTAATCCAGAGTGCCCAATGATAAAAAATTAAAAAATATACTAACTGACTTTCGGCCCTCGATGGATACGAACGCAGAACATCTGATTACAAGCTCAGCGCCCTATCCACTCGGCCATCAAGTTCACCTTCAAAGTTTCCCCGAAATGTCATATGTCCTGAAATTCAAATGTTCTTTATATAGAAAAGCTCGCCAAAAGTTAGCGATCCGAAGTTCTAAACAATATTGGGATATCGTATAGCGGTGATAGTCATCGTAGGAAAAAAATGCTGTCTTGATCCACCAGTGACCGCGAGTTGAAGTGCAAGGATGGACGTTACAGAACATGCGCAAATGACTAAGGGGTGAAAATCTTCCAATGGTATGCATCCCGCGGCACCCTAATTAACGTGAAACACGCAATGGCACCCCAAACTCATTTTCAAGCCTGCTGGTGCCAAGTGATTTAACCTTTTCACCCCTGGGCGTCAAATGCAACCGGTTCGTCACCTTTATTTTTAACAGTATTCATGCAATAGTTTTTGAGATATAGCTATTGTAAGAATCGTGAAAAACGTAGCATAGCAGTGCCATCTGTCGGACAATTTACACCAAACCTTTAAAATACTAATTAATGTCAGGGACTAACTGAAAGTGAAGTTTGGCGAAAATTTGCGCATTAGTTCTTGAGACTGAAATATTGAGAAGATCTTGAGTAAAATAATATAGCAACATTTCCTTTTAGACGATACACACCAAAAATAATCTATATAGAATTATTTGAAGGAGTAACTGAGTCTGAAGTTTTATGAAAATCCGAGCATTAGTTCTTGATATTCCTATTACGAAAATTGCAAAAAAGTTGCACAGCAGCTCAACTTGTTGGGTGATTTACACTCAAAAGTAATGAGCACCAATTTATATTAGGAACTAACTGTATCTAAAGTTTGATTAAATTCCTTCTGTAGTTCTTGAGATAGAAAGCCCACAAAATTTGTGTCCCAGACACAAGTTATAGACTTACCGATAGACAGAATTATAGGCTTATAGACAGAGTTACAGGCTTACAGACATTTTGTAAAATATTATTTTTGAGATGTTTGACTATTAAAACTTGTAAATAGGTAAAGTCATAATTAAATGCATAAATATATTTTGAATTATAAATGATATAACCCATATTTTCAATGGAAAACTTTAGACCAATATTTTTTTAACTAAAATAAATTTTCAGTAATCATAGATCATAGACGGTAGAGTCTAAATATTATGTGTAAAATACCTGCAACTGCTGTGCTTGCACAAACTTTCTTCAAGAAAAAGCTATATTTAAGTGGACTGAAACAACATGCTATAAACATATTAATAACAGTTCTCGATAAAACCCGAATTAAAACGCATCAAAAAGTATTTCACAAAACATTACATTACTGATTTAGATATATAATGTGTATAACTATTTGTTTTATATTTATCTTGTAAATTGCAGTTTTCCAGAGACGGAAACAAAATTTCTTATTCAATATATTTTCATAGTTTACAAGTAAGAGTGAAAATGAAAAGACAAGAACAGAAAAACTTAAAAAGTATTTTCCACTACACATTATCCCCTAAAGGATAAAAGAAAAAATGTTAACGAATTTAGTTCACTTAAATAAATAGTAAAATATGCATTTCATTAAAAAGAAGAAACAAAGAATTTTTTTTTCATCTTAAAAGATTTTCTATATATGACATGTTTAAATTTCGACAAATACTCTTAAATATTAATTTAGTCAAAGAAAAACTCATGTCTTTAGTAATTGGAGTAACGCAGTGGTTGTAAACATAATATAATTAATATTCGCTTTAAGCCACAGAATTTTTTCCCTACTTTTCTGTCTGGAATTCGGATGACAAAGGTGTGTTAATTCGTTTATCTTCATTAACACTTTATTAAATTATTAAACACAAATTACCTCAATTTCGTACCACACAGAAGTAAACAAAAAAAACCCAACTTTGTTCTGCATTTTTAAAAACTATATCAGTGTATGTTTTACTTACGTCGTATACGTTTTTTACAAACATGCATTACGCATTTATGTCTTTTATTAGTAAAAATTTAACGCGAGTTATCTATTCGGAATGCGAAGTTTCCAAAAATAATTTTCTCATTTAAAAAGTTGTATTTATCTAAATGAAACTTTAAATAATTATATTCTTGGATGGCTTTTCAGACTAAATAAACTAAAGTAAAGCTATTTAAAAAGAACCGTAAATGAATTTCAGTTAATATTAATTAACTTGTTCTTGATCTATACTTGTTTTGATTTATCAATGCAAACGTTTGTTCACGTTTTGAAATGGAAAATCTTAGTAAAAATTATTTTAAATAAATAACTTTTAATACTAAAAACAAGAAACTACGAGAAAAGGAGATTCTGTTGTTATTATTAGATGCGTCCATAATTATATAAATACGTAGCACCTATAGTCGTCGTTCAGCCTGTCTGTTCGCATATAGTAGAGCAGAAACTATTCAACCGAATCATTTGAAATTTGAAATGTATAATTGTTTCATAATATTGTCGAATCATTTCAAATTTTATGAAAATTGGATGTATAGTTTGATTACAAGAACAATCAAAAATATTCGGTGACATTATGGTCAATTGGAAAAAAAATGTTTCAAGATCATTTTAATGGTATTACAACATTTCAAACAAGATAAAATTCATATGTATTTACTGAAGCATACATAATAATTAACAAGTGCTTAAAACGGTAGTAAAATACGCATTTCATTAAATTGAAGAAAAAAAGAATAAATGTTTTTCATGTTAAAAGATTTCCTAAATATGAAATGTTTAATTTTCAACAAACACTCTTAATTATTAATTTAGTCGAAGAATAACTCATGTCCTTTGTAATTGAGGTAACACAGTGGTTGGAAACATAATTAGTTTTTATTTTAAGCAACTGTCACTTTTTTCTATTTTTCTGTCTTAAATTTGGTTGACAAAGATGTGCTAATTCGTTTAACTTCATTAACACTTAGTTAAATTTTTAAAAGCAAATCACCTCAATTTTGTACCAGACACCAGCGTTTGTCCTACAGTTTTAAAAACGATGTATGTTTCATAGTATCTTGTAGGTTTTTAACAAACCTGCATTACGCATTTATGCCTTTCATTAATAATAAATTTCATGCAAGTATCTAATCTCAATACAAAGTTTAAAAAAATCATCTTTAAAAAATTATATTTATGTACATGTAACTTTAAATAATTATACTGTTGAATGGCTTTTCAGACTCAATAAACTAAAATAAAGCTGTTTAAAAAGAACTGTGTATATGTATGTGTAAATGAATTTTAATTGACATTAATTAGCTTGTCCTTGATTTCTACTTGTTCTGAATCACAATCTAAACAATTGTTCATATTTTTGAACGAAAAACCTCAATAAAAATAGCATTAATTAAATATTTTTAATGCTAGAAAATGTTACAATAAAGTCTCGTTATAATAAATCTCTGGAAAACATGGATTAAATTTGCTATATTCTAAAATTTCTTTAAGATGAATACTTTTATAATGAAATTAGACAATAGACTTTTTTAATCCATTTAAGATAAAAAAGAATCGAAACAAAACAAACACGAATGTATGTAGTATGTTTAACTTAAGACTTATACGTTTTTAAGAAGTACGCATTTCGAGTTTATGCCTTTTATTAATAAGAAATTTAACGCGAGTATCTATTCTCAATGCAAAGTTTTCAAAAATGTTTTTCATCCTAAAAATATATATATTTATCTATATGAAACTTTAAAAAATTATACTCTTGAATAGTTTTTCAAACTAAATAAATTAAAATAAAGCTATTTAAAAATAAGTGTTGTTATTTAAATGAATCTTAATTAATATTAATTTATCTTGTTCTTTATTTGTACTTGTTCTGACTTACAATGTAAATGTTTGTTCATTTTTTGAAACAAAAAACCTTAATAAAAATAACTTTATTAAATATATTTTAGCTCTAAAAGACATAATACTGTAAAATCTCGTTAAAACAAATCTCTGGAAAGCACTGGTAAAATACACTATGTTGAAAAATTCGTTAAAATGCATTCTCATATAATGAAATTGAACAAAAGAACCTTAATCTTTTTAAGGATAAAGAGAAATGAAATAAAACAAACAATTCTTATGTAGTGTCTTTATAATGGTATTAAAAATAAGGCAAAATATTCTTAATGACATAAAAACAAAAAAAATATGAAAAAAAGTATGTTTTTTAATCAAGATGTAAAATGTTAGTACCCAATATTTTATGCATAAATTTTAATTCATACTATCAATTATAGTATACTTGACTATAAAAAACATAATTTAGAACACTAGTTTCACAAATATATTAAAAAAATTATAATCGTGTACTTCACGTTCTGTTGATAAGAAGTTTATAACTGACACTAAATCTAAAAAAAATATGACTATCCACTTTTTTATCTATTTAAAAATGTTAGTATACCCTCATCGGAAATTAAAGAATCTTAGAAAGACTTTCTTTCGAATTGTTTTTACAAGGTGCTTCAAAAATTTACTGTACTCAAATGAGTTAAAGATCCTTAAATGGGTTAATGATCCAAATTACATTCATTAAATTAAAAATATAGTTAAATTGGTATTCGCTGTAATTAGATTCTACTCTTATTATTAAGATAATAATAAAATTTTCTCTAAAGATTTCAATGTTTTGTAAAAACAAAATTTGAGAATATCTTCAGGTAGATAGAAATGTAAAATGGGAATGGTTTTTAATTACATTTTCTATCTACTTAACCTTTTATGCCCCAACGATGCTTAAAAGTACCATTAAAATACCTTGTTTTAAAATTCATTTTATACACGAGTATTAGTACAGTTTTAGAATGAGTTACAGATACTTTATTTTATCTTGTTCTAAGGATATAACTGGTTGCACAAAACAAAAATATTTTTAAAAGATGATTTCTTTTTCATTAGCATTCTGATCAGCATTGATTAGCATGCATCAGCTTCCTGAAGCCTTTAAGTGGCCTATCCGTGTTTTTTCATCACAAAATATTTTAATTTAAAGTTTGATTAATCATAAGATTGACATTATTAACCTTTTGAATTGCACAGAATAAAAAGACATGTAAAGTTATTAAATACAAATCTTCATACCAATACTTTTCAGAATTATTATGAATAAAATGAATGAAAAAATCTGCAGGACGCTTGAAGAGTTATATTAAAAAAATTCTGGGGAATAGATTCAGTTCGGAAATATTTCTTTATTTCCATCATAAGAGTTATTATATTTGTACATTTCTCAATACAAAAAATACTAAAAAATATTTTAAATAAAATACTTGAATACAGTATTAAATATTGCATAAGATATCTATGAATTCAAATTCAACTAATTAATTTTAATTGACAAAATCCTGCTAAAAATTATTAAACGATTGTGTTACCATTATTCTATAATTCTCTAATGTAGTTACGAAAATTCACAAAAAAAATTTTAAAAGATAAAATTTTCATGAATTTATAATTTTAAACATAAAGTTTTTAAGATAGATTTTATAAATTTGGGTTATTTCAACTTTCTTAAAAGTTGATAAAATTGGGTGTTTATTAATATTTTTTTAATTATTTTGAAACATCTTATATGCATCTCATTGTCATTTAATTTCTATCAAGTTTTAATTCAGCATTTAGTAACTTTAAGATCTTCTATGTAACTAACAATAAAAGTTTGAAATTTGAATTAATTTTTGTTCAATCTATTTCGAAATTGTAAAAAATGTTAATAGTGTTAAATAAACAAATGTTTGTAATAAAAGGAAACGGAAAATTAAATACTTATTTTTATGTTCAATTTTAGGCACGAGTGAACTCATTGTGTGCTCATTTTTTGTAAGTGTTAAGTTGAATTTGACATACTTTTTGATAAACAAGCATGAACTAAATGAAGGCTCAAAATATCCATTTCTTTGAGTAAAGTTTACAATTCAAAATCAAACTTTTTCATAAATTATTTTTTAAAAAAACTTTATCCGTTAGAATGCGTTTTCCCTATTCAAATGCCTTTCAGAAGCCTACACAACGGGCCGTGTCTGATCACCAGCATTCGTATCCGGATCTTGCTTACTCTGCAGTCTCCAGTCGGGCAGAATCGGACTTATTTGTGGACCTGTACTTTATTCTTTCTAAAAGTCTGCCGAGATTTTTCGGTTTTGTCAGAGCCTTGCTAGTATAAAAATCATTGACCTGTCTCTGTCTGACCCGTGCAAAATCTAAGACTGTCCTGAAATCAAATGGTTTTAATTAATTTTTCTTTGGAAACGCATGAAATTAGCAGGTGCTGTTATTCAGAGACTATATAATCAAAAAACATTTTTTTAAAAAATAGAATTGCCAAAAAGTTAGCGTATTAAACCGCATTTTTTGGACGAAAGCAAAAAACTTTTCAGTAAACGGAGTAAAACACCTTGTCACGTTAAAAGAAACGCTTCTTACTTGATAGGTAATTTTTATAATCAAAACACGGAAACATCATTTTGATTCAAAATTGGTTCTATTGTCTGAGCTGCCAATTTTATACCTTTAAGTTTAAAAACATTTACATAATTGTGTAGGAAATTTTCGCGTTTGTTGAAAAGTAAACTTGAGAACAGCTTTAAAGAACAGCTTCCTTCGATTGACAATTTTTGCTGCAAATACATTTATTTTTAAATTACCATTATTCTACAATTAAAATTCCAGTTAAAGTACATATCCATTTTTAAGATAAGGGTGAATGCAGTATTATCAAATCGGTTTTAAGAATCAGTGTATGATGAAATCCTGTTTGAAACGAAAACATTACTTGATCAATAAAAGTGGACACAATAGTTAATTCGAAATAGATTTGCAAAAGACGCTGTATCTGCTAAAAAAAGGAAGTTAACTATACCGTTTTTTTCTTTCTTGTGATTAAATCGCAGAAGATTTTTCTACATAAATGTTTCAGATTTTTAATATCCCAAGCCATATAAATGAATTCATAGAATTAATGGTAATTCAGATAATTGCATTCGAGTAGAGATTTATTAAGTTTATTCATATATGTATATATATATATATATATATATATATATATATATATATATATATATATATATAGTCTACAATAGAATGTATACAAATGAATGTAAAAGAAAGAGTACTTTGGAATGGAGGAGCTTGTAGTATGCATACAATGGCACTTTTTTAATCAACAATATAAACATAAAAAAGGGTATTTTAACAATAACTTTTTTTCGTGTGTGAGCGTAAGAATTTTTTGCAAGACAGAATTTTAAACATATCGATGTAAAAATTTACAAACAACTTACATTATTCAATCTGACGATGCATTTTATGCGTTAATTTTAAAAACCATCATTAGTAAATTACAATATTTATTAGTGATAGTTTACGAACATGACAAAATGATTATATTACGAACATTACAAAATGTTCACAGAACGTTTGAATAGCTTTTTTTAATTATTTGTATGAGTATAAATATTTACTGAAATAAATAAAAGAAAATTAATGTTAAGCATTTTATGAAGGAGCTCGATATTTCTGAAGTAAAACTCCGCCAGATTTACCAACGCCCTTTCTGGCCTGCATAGTGTTAATGTTAAAAGGGTCGGCTTATTTTTGGGTTTTGACATGAAAAACCAAAAAATTAGTCCACAAAAATTTGTAAATTTGAACGATAAAGTTCTAGCATATTAAAAAAAAGAATGAAAGAAAAACAAACGAGTTTTTAATGAACTGCACTCATTTTCACAGATGAGTTTGTGTTGTGCGCATTTATTTCAAAATTTTCGAATTTGATCGTGAACTTGATTCATGTTTGAGAAATTGAATTAGAGTATGAATTAGGTAGTTTTATGTGATGGTGCACACTGGTTATAATTATGAAATTCCCCATCGAGATAATTTGCTCAACTTCCAAAAATTGTTTCTGTAATCTATAATATTAAAATCAGTTTGTTTGCTTGTATTTCATATTTTTAGATTAAAAGCGATGATACGTCAGATTTCTTATTGAAGAGTGACAATAACAAGTCGTGTTATCATGCAGAAAATGAACAAGTTGGAAATTTTACGTCAAGCGTAGCAAATGGATTGCGTTCTTATTATGACGATATTTTAAAAATATTTGGATCTTGGTGTAATTGTACACAGTACTTCGGATGCAGTAAAGTGCCCACAATAGTTTGTGTGTCCCTTTTTTTATTCTATAGTCTTTAACTTGAAGTAAATATTAGCAACGTATATCACTTTATAAAATGTTAAATAGGTTAAATGCGTCCCAAACATTGTTTCTACCTATATCATTATGTAATGGAATACATTTTCATGGTTCTGTAAATTAATAAAAAATATTCTTTCCTCCACAGATTGTACAGTATGTATATTTTAATATATACTTTATAGATGCATATCAATTTTATTAAGTTCGAAAAAGGAGAACATCTTTTAAATACACTTGAAAATATTTTTGCCATTGAGCGTAATGTAACTGAATACTTTTGATGTCCTTATAATTAAACTATGCAGCCAATTTTCATAATATTTGAAATTATTCAACAAAATTATGCAAAAATTATATATTTTTACTTTCAAACGATTCAGTTGGGTAGGTTTTGCTCTGCTATATACGGATAAACGGACAGATTGAGTAATGGCCTGAATGTCGAATATCAGTGCTATTTATTTACAGAAATAAGAGCACACCTAAAAAGGATTTAAAAAAAGAACAATTCAGTGTTGCTGATATTAAAATAATTGACTTCATTTTAATAAAAATTGTAAATGAAAAAAAATATTCTCCATTATATTGGTTAAAAATAAACAAATTGAAGTAGAATAATGCATTCCTAATTTTTCTTAAAGGTAAGTCTTTCTTTAAAGTAAATTTCCTGAAAAGAAGGAAGTCTCTAAAAAATTTTTTCTTCTCAGACAATGAAGACAAGTTTCCCTTTAATTTTAATATTATTTTAAAGTTCCTATACTATTGCTATCCGGAGAAACAGAACGATCAATGGGTTTTTAAACATTTCCAATAAACCTTTGAAAATAGCAAATGAATTTTTTTTTTTTTAATGTTAGCTACAACAAACTGCGTAGAGATACATTTAAAGTTTTGATTATATTTGCTTAGGCTAAAAAAGTTTATTGCATAAGTCTATTTTACTTTTAAACGATTATTTGTTCGAAAGACCCTGTAATTTTTCAAACGTGTCCCACTCAGGATTACATTTGATTAAAAAAATATTTGAAATAAACAAAAAATGTGTGTAATTTAATATTGTTTGTATTATTTTTTCATGTAAAATATATTATTTTAATTATTATAACAATCAACATTATTTATTAGAACAGATAGGGTGAACTGGGGCACATTGATACAGCTTTTTTCTAAAATTTTTTTTGGCGTCACGAAAGCAGAAATTTCAAATTATTTTTCCATGTGGTGTTCGCAAAACTTGTGTAGTGTGTAATAAAAATGTACAATCGTTGTTTTATATATTATTTTTGCTTGTAATAAAAAAAAAATCGAAAAAGTCATTTGTATCAGTGTGCTTCATCCCCGGAGCAGATAGATACATCTCATGGGAACTGTGGTACGCCTAGGAAAATGGAGACAAAATAAAACCAATGCATATTTTTCATAGAAAAATATTAGCAAACCATTTTATATTTATACATAGAAATTCAAATCGCCCACAATTTATTTTTAAGCAATATTAAAGCAATCAAAATAAAATGTATAATGACCTGTTGTTCTGTCTGTTCCTTGTCTGATTGTTGGCAGTGGTAACTTTGTCATATCTGACACTTCAACCCAAGCATTATCTTTTTTCTTAGGAAAGGTGAAAGAAATACCAGATTTTCTGTTTATAAATCGGTTTATAAACAGAAAATAAAGGATAATTATATTAAAAATTATGTTTATAATGTAATTATCCTGCGCTGTTCTGCAGCTTGTTTCCCTTACTTAACATTTTTCATGTCGAAATACTTTTTTTTCTGGAGATTCAATATAAATTTGAGATTTTCCAGGTTGCCGTCCTTTTATTTTGTTAATTCTACTAGCACGAGATGTTGGGTAAGTTCGTACGCCTTCTGTTTGCAAAAATACAATAAAATGTTCTAATATAAAAAAATTAGAGCTATTTCACTTACATAGAAACTAATATTAGACAGCTTTTCGAAAAATGGTTGATTTAAGGAGCGTATGATAAAAAAAAGGTAATAAAAAATGAACTAGAAAAGGATTTAGGTTGTATCAATGTGCCCCGACACAGACTGTATCAATGTGCCCCATATAGCCATTTTGAATAAACTGAGTCTCAAATCCAACGTTTCATAATTTATCTAACAATAAAGAATGAGGAAATGATAAAGGGTAGCTTTACTTGCCAGGCAGAGTATTCTTTTCGGTTGAAAATACTAGAACAGTTGTATAATACCATTTCAATTGTACAACTCAAATTTACTTTTGACCTACAAAAATAATTAATCACCCGTTCTATTTCATTAAACTACTGAATCATTCCAAGACTTTCTGTGTGTAGTTGAGTGCACTAGTATCACCTTTTGGAGCTGTTGTGAAACTTCCAGTAATGACCCAGTGGGCAGTACAGGGGGTGTATCAATGTGCCCCAGTTCCCCCTATACAGTGATGAAAATTATACTTTACAGAAAATTGTTCAAATCTGCCCCATCCCTATCCCCTATATTACTCTTTTTTGCTCATTTTTATTTTTTACATGAAAAATTTCTTGTCCTCTTTTTCAGTTAAAAATAACGTAATACATAAAATTTAATAAATAATACAATACAAATTAACGTAAAAAAGAAAAGAAAAAAATCATGAAGAAAATTGCATTTTGCTAATATTATTTGTTTTGCATTATTGGAATTTTAATTGAAAAAAATGTATTTGATTTTATATACATACAAAAAAAATTAAAAAGGAATGACACGCTTAATTTATGATCTATTTTTATTTTTAAAATTTTGGGAAACAGAATTACACTTTCTGACGGCTGATAAAAACGTAATAATATACAAACACAGGAATGTTAATATAATATGACATGAGTGAACTTAAATTGCTGTCTAGAAATTTGCTCCTAATGCTGCAATTTGATGTTAAAAAAGTGAAAGAAGCAAAAAATAAGCACTATGTCTTCATTAGCATTTTATTAGAGATTTCAATCATAAAAAATATCAATATAAATAATTCTTGTAGCTATAAAATGCATTTGGTTTTAAATGCAATGAAGATGATATCAGACAAATAATTATGCATGCAGCTAATTATTTATGCTAATATAAAATTTAAACTTTGATATTAGTTTTTCAATTCATATATTTATGTTTTGTGATGGCAAAAAAGTGTTTTCTATCTTGCGATTATTGTAAATTTTTAGGTAGCTGATTGTTATCCTTAATATTTTTTGTGGGATATTTAGTAAATTATTCTAAATAAATCAAAAAAAAAATATTACTTTCTTTACGGATTTAAAAATAACATTTTTGGCCTTTATGTATAAAATTCTGAAATACTTTATAATATTAATAAAATAATAATGATCACTATTTTCATTTTGAAACATATTTAAAATGCTTACTCTATCAATGAAAATATTTAGCAAAACTAAATTTACATAAATAACTCTAAATTACATTTTCCTATTTATTTTAATTCCTAAATTTATATCTTTTGTGTATAAAACTTAATGATATTAAATGGCATTACAAATTATTTTGTTTTTATAATAAAAATATTAACATGTTTAAAAATGATTATGAATCTCTCATTACTGTGAAACATTCTGGTCATATACAGACTTCTGAAAATGCTTTGAAATTACAAAATCAAACAAGTGGTGTTCATGTATTCATTAAGTAAAATATCACTGTAATGTGTAGCATGCAGCAGATGTATACTTCATATGCAGTAAATCTTTGCAGAATTCAAATAATTGATCTATGAAGTCTGAAAATAGAACGATCAGACCATGCTTGAAAATTTTCAGTGATTCATGAGATCAGTAACTGGAAACATTTTCCTGCAATGAGGCAAACTATCGGTATCGTTAACGTAATAGAAATACACAATTTTACGAATTTCCATTCGTAATTCGACCTCCATCGATTCTCCAGCAAAATCTGCAATTCCAACATTTATTGTCATCAATAACAATGGAGAAAATTAACAGGCATAACAGAAATCAAAAGAAATTAAAGTATGTATATGCTATTTAAACAGGCATCTAAGCCTCTAATTCATGTGTATGTGTCTCGATTCAGTCTGATCGTAAAACGTCCTTTTAAACATTCTCAACAATTTTTCAGTATGATGTATGATGATGTATTTGATCTGTACTTCCATTCTAACGAGAAAAGTAAGAAATATTTTACTTGTAGAGTATAGTATTTTTTATAGTACCTTATTGTTTTATGCATTTTTACTGCTGTAATATAATATTTACTGGTTTAGTAGCATTAAATATATTTTCTCATTTATACACTAAAAAATACTCTTTTAATAATCCTTATTTATATATGTATTTATATAATTGCCAACAGTTTAAGATGAGAAATCGCAAAACCTGCTGGGAATGGTAGACATATAGTTTTTAAAATAAGAAATATTACAAGAATACGTCCAATTAGAAGGGGAAAAAGGACCCGCGAAGGTAAAATGCTTATAAAATTAAACATGTTCTTGTTTTTAGCATAACATAACTAAATAAAGTATTTTTTATAATATAAAGAAGTCATTCGAATAACTTTTTTTCCATGTTTCAACAATAATTCCTTTATTTGCTGCCTAATTAGACATTCTTTGAATGTTTGGCAAAGTAAGTAGCTCATGAGATTAAGTTATATTCATATACTTCTATTATTATGTGTGCTTTGCGGCAAATATTATTTAAGTGCTTTTCAATACATTTCAGTGCGCAAATACGTACAAATCGGGCAACAACACTATACACTTTGATACCTTAAATAACATCTATCCCCAGTACAGTGCGTGTCAAAAGTTTAAGCACAATAGGAATTTTCAAATAAAATTTTAAATATTCACTTTATTTCAATATCTATCTTGTATATGTTAATAATATCTATTTTAACACCATATTCATTGAAATTAACTTTTAAATTTTATTTCAAACCATGGAGTTTAAGAATTGGACAAAAATAACCGTGTCAAAAGTTTAAGCACAAAATCGTTTTTATGCAAATTTTACAATCTCACGCAACGTGTTGCACACGCAAACAATTTCTGGGTGTATAAGAAGTAGTTAATTGTTGTTTATGAGTTAGTACGAAATGCCTCAGTCGAAAGAATTTTCAGTGGAGGAGGGAATTAAAATATGGAGTATGAGAGCAAAATCTAAGTCTGTTTCTGAAATTGCAAGTACATTAAAAAGATTAAAGCTAGGTATTTATCAAATTTTGACTCGTGGTAATAATTTCAAACGAAAATTTCGTTCAGGAAGGCCACGAGTGACTAGTTTGCGCGAAGATAGCCGCATCAGAAATTTGGCTTCAACTGGTAATTACTCTCTTTCCCAAATAAAACATGCAGTTGGAGGACAAATATCGAAAAAAAACTATTCGTAGAAGAGTTTTGGAATCCAAATACATCAAATACTGTAAAATGGCTCGATTACCGTGTCTCAAACGACACCATAAAGAAGCTAGATTTCAATGGGCCAAAGAGCATATGTCATTTGGTGAAAAGTGACTGAATGTCATATTCAGTGACGAAAAAAAAATGGAACCTCGATGGCCCTGATGGGTTTAAGTACTATTGGCATGATCTCCGCAAAGAACCTAGTAGTGTATTTATCCGACAACATAATGGTGGTTCTGCAATGGTATGGTGAGCTATTTCTTTCAATGGTCAGACATTTCTAGCATTCATCAGTGGTCGAGAAAACTCTGAAACTATCAAGAGACACTTGGCAATCATTTGCTTCCTGTTGCCAAGGTTTTGGGGAGGGAAAAATGGTTATTTCAACATGACAATGCTTCTATTCATACCTCAAACTCAACTTCATCGTGGCTTAAGTCTAAAAAAGTGTCTGTTTTGAAATGGCCGGCAATTAGCCCTGATTTAAACCCTACAGAAAATATGTGGGGTATTTTCACTCATGCAGTTTATCTTAATGGAAAGCAGTATTCTTCATTTAAAGTTTTCAAAGATGCCATTGAGAACGCTTGGTTTAAAATTGAATCAGAAACTCTACAGAACCTCATTTTATCGATGGAGGGCCGTATGTTTAAAGTAATTCAGCTAAAAGGAGCAATAATCAAGTATTAATTTCTTTTATTCTTGTTCTGCTAAAGACTAAAAACTACTGTGCTTAAACTTTTGACACACTCATTTTTGTTGTTTTGATAAATTTTATTATTTAAGATAAATTTTATAACATAAATCTGTTATCTTTTTAAAACTACAATTTGTAGATTATATGAAAAGAAAATTAACTTTCACGCATTAATAAAATATTATTTTGAAATTTTCTGTGGTGCCTAAACTTTTGACACGCACTGTATTATATAGATAACTATGAATTTCATTGTAAAATATTTCGACTGTTGGGTCAAAATAGAAAATATATATATATATTGGGTTTCAAAAAAGTATTAACATTATTTTGAATCTTTCAAAAAAAAAAAAACATAACAATCCATTAATTTCAAGTTATATTTGTATTTCAAATAGAGAGAGAGTAATACACAAAATATAAAGAAACAGCCATATGATCACATTGAGGTCGTTTTTAGTTTGTGAAAGAATATCGCTTATAAAAATTAAAATTTCAAAAATTGCATTTTTAAACTAATATTTTTCAGATTCGACACTCAGTATTACAAATAAAACTCTAAATAAAATTAATAATAAAACTACTGGTTTTATGAGGTTATTATCTAATGCACAAGATTGAATAGCTGCAAAAATTACTTATGTTTCTATTTTACCATATAAAATCACAAGTTTTCATAATTTGTAAAAAAAAAAAAAAAAATCCCTGAAAAGAAATTTTGAACTTTTTCCCTCTTTTTCTAGTTAAATGAAAAAGACTTACTCTAAAAATGATTTATGTTTAAGTACAAATCAATATCTGTAAACTTACTTCCGAATCCTAGAAATCCATGAAATGCTTTATTGAATCAATATTTCTTGTGATTGGACATTAATATTTCTTATTTAATCTAGCCATTGACCAAGTCTATTAATTTTTCATGTGACAGAAATTAAAAAAATGTTTATTCAATAATAATAATAATAATAATAATAATAATAATAATAATAATAATAATATTAATAATAATAATAATAATAATAATAATAATAATAATAATAATAATCGGTTTCAAGTGGAACATGAAATGTCTGACTTTTATTTGTCATTTAAAATATTTTTTTAAGAAGAACAATGAAGTATGTTTTTGAAAAATATATGGCCGAATTCCTACAAAATGAGTCTTTTGCATTATTATATTTAAAACACATAGTGGATTTACCTCTTTACTACGCTGATTAGTTGCATTTACAAACATGATATATCCATTATCATTCTCTTCCTATATTTGTGTCTGTGCGACTTTGCAGTTATGTGTGTGTTTATGTGTAAATATGTTTATGTATGTGAAATATGTCAAAATTTACAAGTTCGTAAAACCTTGTATAATGTAAAATCTATGATAAATGCGCACATATTGTTGTATCTAGTATGGGTTTATTATAATTTCAGTAAATATCACCAAAACGTACTAAGTAAATATAAAGATTTATGAAAATCCATGCGTTAATTCTTAAGACATGGCTATTGTGGAAATTGTAAATAATGCAACATACAGAGCCACCTGTTGAGAGATACATTCCAAAAACTGATCAGAATAATTTATATTAAGGTTTCACAGAATCTGAAGTTTTGTGAAATTCCGAGCATTGGTTCTTGAGATAGAGCTATTGCGACAATCACGAATAATGCACCCTGAAAGCACCACCTGTTGAGAGATTCTTATCAAAACGTAATCATCAATTAGATATATCAGGTACTAACTAAATCTAAAATTTTATGATAGTCCATGAACTAGTTCTTGAGTGATGGCCATTGTGGAAATTGTGAATAGTGCAGCATAGCAATTCCACCTTTTGGGTGATATACACCAAAAACTAATCAGGTCTAGTTAATATCAAGGTCTCACAGAATCTAAAGTTTTGTGAATTTCCATGCGTTAGTTCTTGAGATAGAACGCCCATAAATTTTTGTCATATACAGACAGACAGATTCACGGACTCAGACTCACAGACTCATAGACAGACATTTTGTAAAAACCCGTTTTTTCCGGTTCTTTGACCCCTAAAACGTGTAAATCCATCGAAAGCCAGATTTCGAAAATTTTCATGAATTCAATAAGAGAAAATAATAATAAAGACACTAATCATTAAAAAAATTACCTCACAGCAAAAGAAATTTGAATCTTTATATGACTCTTAAGCATATTTTAATGATAATAAATGTAAAAGGAAAAAAGAATGATATGCGAATTTTTACTGTAATTAAATTAAATGTTTCATCACTAAACTGCATAAATCAATCAATTTTGGTGTCTTCACTGCATTTTATGCTATATATATTGTAAAGGGAGCAAGCAAATAAGTTAAGAGAACCGTGCGAGACAGCCATGTATTGGCATAAAATGGATAGTACAAGTGTATCAATGCACAATACAGAAAAAAAAGACTCAACAAAATTTCGGACAGTAAAAAGAGACCTTGATCTCGCAGCAATGCATTGTCCGACAGTGACTCAAAAATATTCGGTCAGGTTCTGGTCAGATAAACACGCTGGTCATTCCATATGTTGCATTGTTTCAATTTCAAGCATGTTCTCCACAAGACGAACTCTATGAGGTCTGGCATTATCATGCTGGAAAACAAAGGAATCTCCAATGGCTGCATTCGTACGGTACGACATCAGGTCTCATTATCTCGTCCTTAATTGTATGCAGGTTCGTGCGTCCATCTATGCTGATTCCAACCCATACCATTCATCCTCCTTGTGTATTGAAACCTTTTACGAACGAATGTGGAGTTATTTCAAGTGCCTTTTTCCATCCGTACCAGAACACGTCGGGTGTCACACTCCAGATTGAATTGAGACTCGTCTGTAGACAGCACTTGGCTCCGATCATGATCTTGGCTCTCAATCTCGATGTTCATCTGCATATCTTCTTCGGGCCGCTTCGGTGACTTGAGGTGATTGGAATGCAGAGCATTGGCCTACGTGGATAGAGACCTCCCTGATGAAGCCTATTACGTACTGTTTTGCTGGACACTCTTCGTCCTGTTGTCAATAACAATGTCTTTGCAGCTGAGTAGCATTGTCTGTTCTGTTTCGAACTGTTAGTATGTACCGGTCATCAGTTGCTATAGTGGTGAGTGGCCGACCTTGACCTGCTCTACGTCTAACATTCCCTGTTTCTTGGAACCAACTCCATAGCTTTGTAGCGACACTTCTCGACACTCCAACAGCATCCGCGATATGCGTTGTGTTTATCTTGGTTCAAGTCTACCTATTATTCGCCATGCCATGGATTCCGGTAAATCACGTTGATTGGACATTTTCAAGTCACCCTTTCTTAAATAAATAAATAAATAAATAAATGAAAATAAGCTTAGCAATCGGATTTCACAGTTAATGCAGTGAAACAAATGTCTCTAACAATATCCCGATTTCTGCCTTTGCGTGCTTTTTCAGATTTTTGACATGATGAGTTTTCATTTGCATGTGAAGTTTTATTCTTGTGTTTCCTGCTAGGCTTTAAACTATAAATGATTTATTTTATCTTATTTATATGTGTAAGTATTTACGTTTTAATTCTTACAAGTAAAAAACTAAGTAATAGATATCAATAAGTATAAAAAAATTACAGTTATCTAAAAAATAACTTCTTGTACTTCGGGATAAAATCAATGCATGCATTATACTAGGAGAATAACTATAAGCTCTGTAATGGATTCTATATGAGCTTTAGGTTTTATGCTTGATTATAAAATCATTTTTCATGCATATATGCAAACATTTTTTCTTATTTTTATTCAAAGAATATTTTTAGAAATTTATTTGCAAAATCTTTTGTTGTTCATTATGCACGTCAATATCAACTCAGTTATCTCAGACTTTTTACTTTCCGTGAAATTCATTAATATTAGGTTAAAAAATGTAATTTGTCAAAGATCGAGCATTCTAATGTATATATATACATATATAATTGTTTTTTACTTGACCTTTTTGTAAATTTTTTGTGTCATTCTCGTGAAGAAAAACAAAATCAGTAGCATAATTATTAGATAAATACAAAAATCTATAATTATAATATATAATCAAAGAGCGCATACTCCAAAGAGTATGGCAGCAGTTTTCAGCACTTTCCAACAAAGTTGAAAACTGCTTTTGCCTTCGATTGGTCTGTCCCTCTGTCCGGCTGTCCATCCTGGTATCTCCCATAAATATACTCGGACTTTCATGCAAATGATAAAGGTTATTTCGGGTCACCAATTTATCTTTGGTATTGAATATGAAGTATGCGCGATATTAGTTGATTTACAGGGACACTCAAAAGTATTCGATTACATTATGGCATATAAGGAAAAATCGTTTGGAAAGCATTACAGTGATAGTATGTTATTTCAAATGTATCGAAACTCATTTAAATCACTGAATTTCACTACCATCACATTAAAACAGAGTATTCACAGCATTTTTATTAATTTACTGGGACACAAAAAAGAAATCGCTTTTGCCTAATAACTGCTGGAGAGTACATTTCAAAATTCGATATGCAATTTTAAATTTAATTACTATTTTGCATCTTACTTTGTATATATAAGTTATATACCTCATATACAGAACTGCACAGAAGTATTCCCTAACCATTCTCCTCAACAGAGGAAATTTCTGAATGGGAATTTTCAACTGAAATATATGTATCTCTTAAAGGAACTAAACTTTGGAATGTATACTGTTAGTAGATAGAAATCTCTGTATCATATACAGGCCTGCTGAAAAATTTAGATAATTTTCCGATTACATTCTTCTGAATGTGTTGAAAAGTGCTCCTACAGGGTGGCAACTAAATACTGATACAAATACTTGGACATTTTATTTTTCAAATGTAAAATTAAAAAAAGACACTAACATGATGAACATCATACATGAAAGTTTACCTGGAAACACTTTCACTCAAATCGACAGCCATCTTTATCGATTACCAAAGATAATCTCTTATGGCATTGTCCAAAGGCGTTACGAATAATTTTAAGAGGTAATCTGTCCCCTTCACGCAATATGGAAGCTTTGGGAGAGTCCAAATTTCTGTGCTGTTTGCTATTTTCTTTATCCTATAAAATCCCCCAGACGCAATAATCTAAATGATTTAGATCCTTTAAAGAAGATGGCCAATCTTCGTGCATGATAAAATTCGGACAACTGACCTGAAGCGAAGCCTGTGTTGATTTAGCTCGGTGCGAAGTTGCAGAATCTTACTGAAATATTAAATTCTTTTTTGTATACAACCTGTCAGCATGTGGCAATAAATGTATACACAATATGTTCTGTTTGTAACATTCAACTTTGATTTTTACTTCTTTATCTATGAATTTCAAAGGCAATTTCCCATTGTTTGACACTGCAGCCCAAACCATTACAGACTTCTTGTTCTCAAAGCGTTTAACTGTTCGAAGAGTTTGAGGTATATCCTAAAACGTTGCAGAATGTAAATTTTTAGCATTATAACACTGTTCTGTGCAAAATAGCTTCACAACAGAAAATATCATTCTCTCGATAATTTTTTTACCGTGCCGCTTCAGAATTTTCTTCCATCTTTGTAATCTTTTTATGCTGTGCACAGCAGTTAAACCTTGAATTTTTCTTTTACGATAAGAGCAAAAGTCCAGGCCTTCATTTACAATAACTTGCATAATTCTATGACTCACGTTCTCTTCTGCAGCCATTTTATTTGCAGAACGTTGTGGATTTCTTTGTATCTTTACATGAATTCTTTTAATGCGCTCTTTTGTGCAAACTGATCGTAGGCGAACAGATATAGATCGATCTTTACAGATATTAGTATCCAATAATCGATTTATAGTTCTATACATAAATAATGCATTAAAACCAACGCATTTCATTTGCTTAAAGATTTTACCTGTGGAAAGTGTGTGTAGTTATTTTGGATGCATTTCATAAAGTAAAGACAAGATTTTGAACGCGGGTTTATTTTTGTAAAGATAATATTTTTTTTATTGAGCGGACAGTTCTAAATCATGTTTTACAGATTTTTGTTCTATAATTTCTAATATTTAGCTTTTTAATTTTAGCTTTATAAAAAAAAAAGTTTAGCCTTTAAAATATTACATGTATGAATGAAAGTAATGAAAAAAATTGTTTCCTTCTTTTTTGGAAGTGTTTTAAAGTTCTATTGTAATATTATTCATATTTATTTATTTATTTATTTTATAAAAGGATACTAACACACTTTTTACAAAAAAACATGTATTTTAACAAATATTTTGTATGACGATCTAGTGTAAACTCAATAAAGATAATTACTGTGGGTTATTAAAATTAATTACATTTATTGATTTTTATGACCTAGGTAATCGCCAAAATGATAACAATCTCGGTAATATATTTCGATATATTTTAAATTTTATGTGCGAATTTCTTAATTTGAATAGATTTAAAAAATATATTAAAATTAAAAGTAGATTTTTTTTCCATTTTAAAATATCCTACGCAATTTTTATATTATGGTATAAATAAATTAAACATTATTTTAAAATCATACTGAAAACTTTCCTTAACTATCTCAAACTTAAAAAGAATTAATAAATATTCTTCTCATTATTATTATTTTAATATTGTAAAAATATGTTACCTTTTTATTATTAACTCAGAAAAAATAGAGAAATGTTGCTATAATGTTTTTCTATTCGTCATACAGATGGCGCCACAGCTAAAAATACCGATAACTTGTGCTGTTTAAAATGGAAGTTGTACTGTTTCCGGTAAAATTGATGGAACACTTACCAGATTTGTAATTTCTAAATGTGAAATACGGAAATACTACTGTTTCCTTGAAAAAAAAATTATTCCGTAAAATTTTACGGAAAACTTCGTGTATATCAACGGATATTTTTTACAGTGTACAAGTGAAAGGATTATATTTAAATGAAATTAATAAAATGCAAAAAAAAAGGCACAGAAAGATTGTTGGCGAATTATCACCTGTACCCGTTCAGTATAAAAGTACCGAGTTTTTGAATTTTCTAGCAAAATTTTCTGATTTGGCACACATTTTAGCAGGTAAAATTAAATTATAAATAACCGTATTATGATGCAATGTTTAGTATAAATTTAAAGGAGACACAACTGGTCACCAAGGGCGGCTAATTTTTTAAAATATCACTTACAACTGATGATAATAAACTGATACTTTGTTGAAAATATCAAATTGCTTTTTAAAACAAATAAATTTAATTTTCCATCACCATTTAGAGACATGTCAAAACTTGTAAAAATTTCAGCATCTTAATTCTTGTTTCCTATAAAATTAAGACTTTTGATAGATCCTACTTCGCTAGTTTTGAAAAGAATTTTCCTGCACATTCGAATGTAATGTCAGATACATGTAAAAAGAATAAAGTTTACAAGAAAATCTTTTGACAAAAACCAAGTTTTGATGTCATTTTTTAATAACTTTAAAGGTGAAATGTCAGAAAAAGATTTACTGGGGGACATTTCTTGTTCTAATATTATGGAAAAGGCTGTCAATGTCATATATATATATATATAAACAAAACAATTTCAAGAAGAAATATTTTTAAAAATAAAAACCATCCGTGACAGTAATAATTTAACTACGTAGATACCAACCTTTTTTTTTTTTTTACTCCTTTTTAGCCATAAAAATTAATTTTAAATAAGAAATTTTAATTAAGAAATGTTATGGAAAAAGTACGACATAGAAATGTTATATTTATTTAAATATTTATTTAATGTCTGTGAAGAAAAAATATTTTAAAAAAATTAATGATATTCTTACACACGATATCCGATATCTTTCCATTATCTTCTGCTGGAATGAAAAAGTTTAAGTTTAAAAAAAACATAGATTACGTTTTTTTTATTTCCGGCAACATACAGCACGCCAACAGAAACAACATGCAGGATACATAAGGAACTTAGAATAAGTCCGAGATGATAAATTGTAGAAGAATTCAAAAATATGTACTCTAGGAATATATGTACTGAAGGAACATGATGAAATACCGTAAACTCCCGATTATCCACGGAATTGAATGGCACAGCTATTGCGGATAAGGCGATTTCGCGAATAATCAACAAAATTATGGAAGAAAAAAAATTAACATAAATAGCACCTGAACAGTTTATACACAAAATAGGTAACATAAAGATAATTTGAATAATTTATGCACACAATAGATAACATACACATACTTAGTATTTAAAGAATAAAAGAGTTATTCTCTTAATTTTTTTTAGGTTTTCGTCTTTGAGAATTCCGTATATAACATAAATGATGCCATTTTTAAGCATGTATGTTCATGTATGTCAGGGTAAATTTCAAGAACTGCTGGATGCCTTTTTAAAAATTACTTACATCTTTCAATAGGTTTGCGGCGTATTTATAATATAACGATTCATCTGTTTTTTTAAAACAAATTGAGATTTTTTTTCATTGTTTTCGGTTGCAAAAATAGTCAATTTAAAATGTTTATCAGCTGCGCAACTACATATTATTATTCTACATGTCATTAAATGCTTAAGCTCTTCTAAAACTTCTTTATAAAATTATTTTACAATTAAAATGCAGAAACATATGAAAATTATGCATATAAAATGCATATAATTACTCCCCAGTAAAGTTTATTGTAATTATATTTTTCTTTTTATTTAAAATATTAATACACGGAGTACCACTTAACCGAGATTCAGATTTGAAAAAAAACAAAGTTTTAATAATTCGTGAAGAGTACAAATATTATTTTAATTACTCATTTATAAGTATATTTATTTGAAATTTGTTAGTGAACCATTAACATATTATATTAGGTCTCAAGACATTTATTCCATAACTGTTAGTTAGATTTCAATTATGACACTCACAGCTGCCAACGCATTATTGATATTAAGTACAATAATTAATCTTGTTTTAATATATTACAATAATGATGATGAAACGTGATATGAGATTCTTAATAGATATTATTATTTCGAAACAGAGTTAATGAGGCTATTTCACATTTATTGTATTATATTACTGACTTCGTTTTTGTTAAATTGCTTACACTGTTACAGGTGGGTCTTTAATAATTAGAAAACTGTACTAATGAGTATTTAATATAGTGTTTAACAACTGCGTAAACATTATCATTGTTTGATTGCCAATCACCAACAGAGAACCAAGCAAAATAAAAAATAAAACAGGGTTATCGCTGGTTCTTAGATTTTCGGACCAACATGTTTTAATGAAAGCCTTTGTCTTATTTAATATTAAAATTTATTTAAATAAATATGAAATATAATACTTTTTTTCAAACAGATGCACTGTTACAAATGGTGCTTAAAAATTAGCAAACTGTACTTATGGCTACTTAATATATTGTTTAACATAATGTTTAGCATATTGTTAAACAGAATGTTTAACATATGCGTAAACATTATCAATGTTTCAACACCAATAATCATCATTGAAACAAGCAAAATACAGAATAAACAGGATTCTCCCTTATCTGTGTTTTTTCGCACCAATATATTTTGATGGGAGATTTTGCCTTATTTAATATAAAAATTTATTTAATAAAATATGAAAAGTAATACTCTTTAGACACAGAGATATGGAATAAAAAAATTCATAACAGTGCTACATAATTTAAACGATCATTCTAAGGAATAAAAATCTCAAGAGTATTTAAATCTCATTTTTATTTTATTTCTTATCAAATTTTATTTCTTATTAATTATTTCGATTTTATATACTTTTACTTCTACATAACATTATTTTAGGAATGCATCCATGATAAACTCAAAAGTTGTAAATAAATTGAAACAGATATATTAGGTGTGTAAATAGAACTCCGTCCTCTTTCCTTAAAAAAAGGGGGGGGGGACAATTGTTCGCAGACGTTTCGGGAACTGAAGTCATCTTCATTCAAATACAGAGAAATGTTTCAAGTCACATGAATTTTTTATTTCCGGTTTTAGAAATTTAATATTTTGTCTCTGCAAAAAGAAAAAAATCTACACATATACAGAGCTATTAAAATTAAGCCTTAGTTAGCATATGTACTAATGACAAATATAATTATCTGTCTTAAAAGTTGCGATTTTATGTTATTTAATACTTTGAACTCATTTCGTTTAATACTTAAATGTCTGTTATGGCAGTGTTACTTGATTCAGGAAGTTTCAGAGAAGTAACTCTTTTAAATTGTAAAGAGAAATACAGTTAGATGTATCGATATTTATAGATAATTTATATTATGTGAAAACGGTTTATTATAATCATCCGTCGATGTCTCATTTGGTCAACGTAAAATCGAAACTATCTTAAATTTTCAATATGCTAAATCTTCTACGCTCATTAAAATGTTCATTGCCTGATATTGATATTAATATTTATTTTAAATAAGGAATTACTCTCCTAACATTTTGCTAGTAATTGCTTACTTTAATTATTAAACTTACCTGCAAGTAACTTTTTGAGCTCTTCCCAAAAATTTTATATTCTAAGCCACTGCCTTTTTTAATGTAAAAATGAAAGATATGTGTTTCTAATTTGCTTTGTATCGGGCATACTTCTATTTATCAAACAGTAAAATAATTCCGCAATTAGGAATATTCTAGTAGTTTTGAAGTAAGTCAATCTCCAAGTAATTTTTTTCCCTTCAACATTATAATTGCACCATTTTCTATATAGATCCTGCTATATTAAGTAAAATGTATAACAATTTGACGAAACAATATCAGGTGAATCCTGTTGTAACGCCCGTGTAATTTTCTAGGTGATAGCTCCCTAAGGAAAATTTTTATCTAGTAACAGGGAAAATATTTGAGAATTTTCTCCTATAAGTTATAATAATATCGCTTTAAACATCTTGCGACAAATTAATATATCTAAAATTATCATAAAATACAGTTGAAATGAAGAAATATATATTTCTTGTATAAAATTTTGTAATAATGTGATTAGTTATTTCAAAAAAATCATCTTTGAATTGTAGATAATGTGATTTCATTTACTATTGAATTATTTAAAAAATATTTAGATATAATTCAAGTATGTTTAATTTTTCTGCTTATTTCTTTCTACTTCCAGAGTAATTGTTGATTTGAAAATTTTATAATTAGTCACATACTAGACATACAGAAATCTTTCAATAATAATAATGTTTGTACACATCTGTAAACATTTTTTAATTTAATGAAAATATTATTTAGTAAAATTAATTTTAGTAAATTGTGTCAGTTTTTGCAGAAAAGTGTAAAAATGTATTTATAGTTCTTTCGGCAATATCATTATCCAGGAAAATATCAGATAATATTCATCAAGCAGAGTAAAAGATAATGTTCTCTTAAAAGAAATAATTAGAAAATATCCTAGAAACTATTTACAATATTGCTGCTTTAAAAGTTTTACAAGTGACTAAATAACTCCAAAATTACACAAAGAATACTATTATTCAAATGAAATCAATTAATTTCTATGACTTCATTAAATTTTGTAATAAAAACGTTAGTTATTTTATAAAAATTATTTTTGACCAATCTTCACTGATATGAATTTTATTTACACTTATAACACTTCAAAATAGTAAATGATTTAAATAACAGATAAGAAACGTACGTAACTTTATTCTTTCTTTATTGATGCTTTTTAAGTTAGTAATAACTTTAAGTGAACTATTCAGATATTCATAAACCGTTTACAGCAAACCACCTTCTTATGTCCTCCATAAACAATCTTTTATAATTTTTAAATTATACATTACAAAACTTTTTTGCAAGATTTACCATATTTTTCAAAAATTTTAACATGCTTTATTCAAGTTCCGAGATAGATATTTTTTGTCATAAATTCTACAATATATTATCATTAAGGAGAAAATTTCAGCAGTTATTCTCTCCTAAAAGTTGTTTACAAAAATAATACTTAATCCTTAAATGCCTGATTTTTCAAAAATCAATTCAAAAATGTTTTTTGACTTTCATTACTTTAATAAATCACGAGTAAAATAGTTTTTAGAAACTTATTCTTTTATTTAATTGTAATTTACGGTTAAAACACAGTTTATTGCCTATCAGAAACACTGGGATTTACTTGAAAAATAGCTTCCCTTGATTAAATATTAGAATATTAAATGAACATAAATTTTAAAAACTGCGAAAAGAAATGAATTTTATTTGCTCACAGAAAAAAAAAAAAAAAAAAAAAAAAAAAAAGATAGTTTTATTAATTTGTCAGTTTCCAAAACTGCCAAATTAAACAAAAAGTACGTATCACAACAATTTATCAAATGATTTAGTGTGATCCCAGACTTCACAGAGGGTTTCATTTAATATTCAAAACAACTTATTCTTTAACTAATAAATCCAAATTGTTCGGTAATAATTAATAAATTCTTATATAGATGAGAACACCAATAAATTTAATTTTAAAATAATATTAAAAGGAAGTTATTTATTCTAATAAAATAAGAAATGTTGAATTCAAATTACTTAAATAAAATCTAAAATTCCACATTTTTTGAAAATCTCAATTAAAAAAAAATTAAGCGGAGACAAATAAAATTTTAAATTTCTAAACATGATAATAATTGTTAAAACGAGATTTAAAAACTTTAATCATTAATAAATCGCAATAGTTTTTAAAATAGTAAGAAAACTGAATTCCAAAAAATATTTTGAATGTCAGATGAACGAAACCCTAATAATATAAAGCCTTAAATTGAAAAAAAAAAAGTGAAAATTCTTTTATCTTAATTTCCGGTGTATAATCCGGGGATCAAACAATCATTTTTCGATCCAGAAATATTTTAAAGTTAAAAGTAACTTTTCAGATCGCGGTAAATATTTGGTTTCGATTATAAAATAAAATTTCTGTGTCCAAAAACAATTGTTTAATACGAGATTATACGCAGGAAATAAGGGTGATTAAATTTATCTTAGTATAAAAATTTCAATTTGCAGCATATTGGAAGAATACACAATCTCCTGTTTACTAGTGAGACACTTTATATCAAAGCTATGATGTATACACGCAAAAAGCTCAAATTAAGGTTTTCTTTTTAAATATAAATCGAAAAGATGAACGGATGACATTGATAAAATTAATTTAATTAAGGTAACAGACGTTTTCAAAATTTTACATTTTCTCGTGTTCGACGAGGTTTTCAGATATTAGTACATAAAATTCGAAGTATCTGATTTACACAGTTTTTTTGTACGGACTCTGTGACAGACGAACAGACACGAACAAGATTTTGTGAGATAAACAAAACACTTAAAAATAAATTATTTTTATTCATAAAAAGCACTGGTGCTTCCATCTACGTGTTATAAAATACATTTTATAATAATTTCAGTAAGACATTTACTGGAAACATTAGATGTTAGAGCTTTAGTACTATTTTAATAATATTTTAAAAAACTAAAGTGGATTTGTTTCTAGAAGATATTGCACGGAATTTAAGTGTCAAACTTTTTACAAATGAAGGAATATCTACAAAATTATAAAATTACATGCTACTGTTGAAATGAAAATACACTTATAAAATGCTTTCATGAAATTTTGTAATTTTGTTTTCAAGAAAATCATTTTCGTATTATTTTGATATGTCTGCTTTTTATGTAGCACTAAAATATTTTAAAATATTCATATCTAATTAAAATAATACCAAATATTTAAACCAATATAAAATCAATTTATGCACTTTTTTCTTATTTTTTATAATTCAAATGTAATTAAAGATGTTAATTTAACCAACTAGTGATACGAAAAACTTTCACCGTTAATAACCGTTTTGCGCTTCTATACACAATCGCAAAATTAGGAAAAATAGCTTCTACTAGCTCTGTAATGTCTTGAAAAAATTTTAGAAATACTTTATGGAAGAAATCTAAAATTTTTTGTCATAATTCGTTTGAGAATATTATCCTGAAAGAGAATTCGTCTACTAGAACATACATAGAATAACACAGCTTTAAAGATTTTACAAGTGAACGAATAGTTTAAATAAATAAATAAATAAAATATCTACTTATCTCTAAATCGAAAACACACTTATAAAGTGTTTTCAGGAAATTAACAAATAAAAACATTAGTAAAAATTTTCCTTTATTTTTTTCCATTCGTGTGGTTTTTATTAATGAAAACAATACTTTGACATATCTACATTTTACATATAATCGTACATTTCCATTGTTTATTTCATCCTGTCAAACAAAAAATCCAAACAATAAAGATATACAAAATAATATTTATTTTAGAGCTCGTAAAATATATCGGTATTTTAATACATATGTTAGGTATGAAATGCAATGAAAAATGAATTGTCTTTGTAATACACAGGCATGTGCTAATGCACAGTTTTGAAAGACCATTTATTAATTTTGCGTTCGTAATATGAACAATGGCATGCAAAAATAAACAAATATCTCCATAAACAAATGCATATTCAACGAGCTTTTGACAGAATTTTTATAAATATTTTTTTTCTCAAGTATTCCTAGAATTGTTCACTATTGTTTGCAGTTGCACTCGTGATCAAAATTTACATTCATTAATTATTAAAATCTAAAAATTTGCATTTACGAAACTTCTTAACATCTTTATTTTAATGTATGATACATCTATATTATATACACATGTAATCATAACTATAAAATTCGATGATAAAATGCTGAAATAACACTTAACAATTATTTTAAAAATAACAACTAATAATATCTCTTGTGGCATGTTAAAGGCTTTTTATTCTATGAATGGGAAATTTCTTATGAAACTAAAGACTTCGCATTATTCTAAATAATTAAATTCCTATTTTTTTCATTTTTGTAATGTTATGAGTAATGATGTATATATTTTCTGTTAATCGAAAATATAGAAAGTTGATCAAATAAATCTGAAAATTAGTATGGTATTTTCATTGTTTCGATAAAGACGGTAATTATAACTGTACTTATTAACATTCAAACGAATAGTGTTGAGAAAAAATTTTATGTACAAAATTACTCCCGTAATGTATAAATTACTTTGCAATTGCTAAAAAATATTTCCTAGATTAAACGTAATCGTTTTTCTTTTTAATGAATATTAATTCTAATAAAAAAATATATGTAGTTTGATAGATTACAGATAGAAATAAATGTGATAAAAATTTATTTTTCGTTGCATTAAAAAGCTTTTAGTTTTTTACAAAATGATAACTTTTCTAATAACTAAATTTAAAAACTTCATTACCAAATTATAAACAAGACAAATTAACATTGATAAGTTAAAGCTGTAAAATTACATTTTTTATGAACAACAACCACTCTTTCTATCGGAACTCTTTCTATCGGATAGAAAATACGAAGAGTGAATACATAATTAATATTTAGTTAACATTCAAATATTCCGTTTCCAATTAGTCATATATTTCATACTGAATTATTCTTAAAATGAATGGTTTATAAATGAGCTAGGAGTTCTAAATTGCATTATTAATACCACTACGTTAACTTATAATTCTAAATTTATCTAATCATAGTGAAAATGTTAATTTTGATTTTGTTTTATATTAAGTAAAACTAATATTTATCTTAAATTCAAGAAATAAAATAACCTTCAATTATTAAATAATTTGAGTAAAAAAAACCGCAGTCCTTCTAACGGAAAACCTATTCTTTTAATCCTCGGTGGGCATATAACTCATGCGACATCATCGAGTTAATAAAACTAGCAAGAAAAGAAAATCCGATTTTTTTTACGGCTCCCTCCACACAAAGCAAATTTAATTCAGCCTCTTAATGTGTCATTCATGGTACCTCTAAACTCATACTTCGAACAAAAAATGAGATGCTTAATACTTTTTAATTCTGGGCAATCTGTATTACTTTATCAAATTGGAAAATTATTTAACGCTGCATTTTCGAGAGCATCAGTATGATATACTGTAATCAAACAGTTTGAGAAAACATTTATTTTATCTTACAATTGTTTAATCATGTGGAACAGACAGAGAAAGTTAGTGATAACATTTCTAGGTCTACACCACAATAGATTGTATAGTAACTTCAGCAATAAATATCTCTGAAATATCACAAAACTATGGTATAATTTTTTTCTGAAATAAATTTCCGCTTTAACTAAATAAACTTGATTCATTTTAAACTCAATTGATAAAGGTTTAATTTCACGTTCTTGCAGTACTAGCTAAAAATATAATGAATATTTTAACAAATATATATTTTTACAGTTCATTCAATTATACATAGAATAAACTTTTAAATATTAATGAAATGTCTAATTATTAGTTACATAATTGCACATTTTTTAAAATATTCATTCGTTGTAAATGAAAAAGAACAAGGTTAACAATTATTGCAGAAGAACTGTTAAATACAATTATTAAGCTTTATTTTAATAACCTTAAACATTGATCTACTTTTTCCGCTAGTTTTTTTTTAAGTCTTAAAAAAATTCATTAATTGTGAATAGTTTTGAAAATTACTTTCGGCAATTTATAAATATGAAGGTATGTTAATGACTTTTCCGATTAAAAATTCCTTAGGAAAATGATAAATTTATCGAGAAAATAGGAAATATTTTTCATAACTTTAGAAAAATAATCTTATATATTAAAACAGTGGTTATAAATTAATTCAAATATGGTCTTATTTATTAATTCAAATATGGCCAAATATTTGAGTTAATGCATTTCAGGGAGTGTTTAATCTACATTTTTCGTTAATTATTTAAAATTAATAATACAGTTAATTAAACACAGATTTTTTCATTATTAACGGATGTTACTGCTTTTGAGCACTTTAAAATTATTAAAAATTAATGTACTATCTAGCCTATTGATAAATCTGTAAAATAAGCAACATAATTCTTTAATTAAAAATCGTTAAAATGTTACATAATTGTTTGTAACGTTGTAAAGTATTTATAACTTTTAGATACCTTCACGCATTACATATATTTACTTAACACTTAAAATACATAAATACAAGGTAGACTTCTATCGGAAGAATATGTAGAAGAAGGAACTGTTTTATTGATTTACAATAAACCTACACAAATAGTTACAATAAAAAATGCATCTTTTATTAGTAAGTATAATTCTCCAAAAAATAATATTTAATCTAAAGTCAACAAAACATTATTACTATTTTTTTACTTATGAAATCTAAACCCGACATCATTTTTACCATTTCAGAATTTACATATGTATCTGTAATATCTGTACACACTTTTTTAAAAAATTGGGCTTTGTTTTTGAATTTGATCATTTAAAAATTATTTTTGTTGAAAACTTGAACGATTGTCAGCAACATCTTTGCATGTGAACGGACTCGGCTCCCGTAATTTATGTTTTTTAGATGCATTTGTGTTAAAATGTTTAATTTAATCTAAGAAAACAATAGATTTTTTATGTGACATTGTTTTTAGTCATTTAAGTATTTTTTCAAGTGTCTTACACTTAGTATCAGTAGACACGCTGAAGAAAAAAATATGAAAACTTTATGAAGAAAAATGCGTATTTTCAGAAGTTGTACCCCATTTTCCTTTCAAAATATTATTCAAAATATCCTTTCAAAATATACTCAGCATGTCCTTAATGAGGTTTTGCGCCATAAAACGGTATACAACAAAATTTAAACCAAACAAATGATTATACATAATATGTATATATATATATATATATATATATATATATATGTATGTATGTATGTATATTTTATCAGGAAATCGTATAGATAATGATACGTAAAATTATTTCTATCTTCTCTGCAGTAATGAAAGCTATCTAATAGCCTTTATTTGAAAGTAATTTCATAAATTTCTTTTAAAATTGAAATATAAAAATGCGATTACTTAAAAAAAAGTCTAGTGAGGCCTCATCAAGAAATGAACAGCTTGGAGTAGAAAAAAAAAATGCTAAAATTGGTTCATAAGAAAAAATCAAAGCAGGTGACGAAAAAAACCCATTGTATTTTAAATATAGAGATTATATAAATTACAGTAGGATGTCTTAAAGAATAGCAATAAAATTTTTTTAGTCGAGAGAATTTTGGAGAAAAACTTGGGGAACTTGATATTATTTTATACCTCGAATTATTGTCAAAATCTTTTGCTTGTCTGACTCGGTAAAGTAATTTCAAGATCATTCAATCAAGAATTATCAAATTCTGTAACATAAATCGCTATTTCTTGAAGAAAGAATTCTGATCAGATCATGCATACTGCATGTCATAGCTCTTCTATAAAGACACTCTAAATTGTTCTAAACCTTCGGGTTTTATAATAGTGGGATTTGGATTACGATATTTTCAAAAGTGAAGTATATTCACTTGTGAAGGATTTCAATGCTCTCGGAGTGAAAACGATGCACTTCTACATCATATATTTCAGTTTTAAGACTTAAAATACACATCTTTGTTTATAAAATGATGTCATTCCGCTGAAGTATTCCAGTTTTACGATTAGTTTTTAAACAATATCTACAGAAAAGTATTCATATAACGTCAAAAGAGACACAGCAAAAAACAACGTTGTGGTAGACATTCAATAAGCAAACAGGCTACCTTATGATTCACATGCCTTCATTTGTTTATTTATCCTTTGTTTTATGTTGTTGTTTCATTTGTTTGTTGCACCATGATTTAGCGAAAATCAATCATTTGTATCTCTTGAAAATTCGTAAAATGATTTTACGCACTGAATAACAAATTTGTATTCTTTTAGCTATTTGATAAGAATTAAGAAAAGTGGAGAAAATGAAATGAAATGCATTTAAAGTGCAATTTTGTAAAGAGTACCGTATGTAAAGTAACTTTCCAATAAACTACAAATCATTTAGTTGATAATTATAAACGAAAGAAAACCAAAATTCACCGGGATTTATAACAGACAATATTCTTAAAATAACACTTTTTTAAATTTTTTATGAGAAAATGGTAGAAATGGAGTCTTCTGTTGCCACGATTTCAAAATTGGTGTTGAAAACTACAGAAAATCAGTGTGTCAAAAATAAATTGAGATACAGTTTTCAAACAAATTGCACTTAAAAGTACATATTCCCTGTACAATGGAGTAAAATTTGAAAATGTGCAATGTTTAGAAGTTAAAAATCTGCAGTAGCTAAAATTTCAAAACCGAAATTTTGTTTCAAATTTCTAAGTGTTGCCATTCGCAAAATAACGTATGTGTTACACACAGATATGTTTGGTCTTTATAATGTAGATAATATAAAAGATTTAATATTTATAAAAAATATAATGTTTTTTATGCAAAATTTAAACCTTATACCATAACAGATAAAAGCGATAAATTGACACTATTGTAAATCTCCACCATGCTGTTCTTTGGAGAAAACTTCTTAGCCTTTTCTCCCAATGCAACGCAAGACTATGTGAGACATCGAAACTAAGTTTATTCTCATCTGAGAACGTAACAAGATGCCACTAGGCCTTCCTAGTTTGTTTATATTTCGCCCCATCGACTCTGCTTTGCTTGTGGGTAGCTTTCAACATAGGTTTGTAGGCGGATTCTTATTAATGGGGTTTGGAGTCTTCGACTATGGTGATAAATTTAATCTGGCTTTTCACTCAGAACGCATGAAGGCTTTCAATTACGAATGAATGCTAGAAACCAATTTACTGTCGTTTGCAGAGAGAATTGCTGGCCTAAGTTGGATTTTCCAGTAGAACATCGTCCCCATAATCTTTGCAAAATCCTGCTAGGAATGGTTTTTGGATAATTGTATGCTTGTCATGGAATCGCCTGTCCTGTATGCTCATCTCAACACTCAAAAAAATGTGTCGGGTATTCTCAGTAGACCTCTATATGTCAATGACAGACAGCTTAAATTTATAGCAGAATTGGAGGCCGCCATCATTGAAGCCTAGGATAATATTGATCTTTACTGTCTTCCAGAGATTGATAAATGGTATGCCACATCATATACTCCAGGACATATGTAAACATGGTGGATGTATTGGCTATTAACAGTAGTCGCTTAATGTCGGCGGGACACTTGCATTCCCTTCTTTTTTTACACATTCATTTTTTTCGTGCCAAGATGGGGCAAGGATTGAGTTTTTCGTCGTAAATATGTATTTATATAAAAACTTTCTTATCATATTTAGTTAGTTCTCGTTGGTTTGTTTCCTGTCAAATTACGATACAAAATCATGGGGGCTTTATTTCGGTCGGGCACACTTTAAATACTACACAGCGGAATATTATTAAAATAATAATAAAATATGAGTGGACAACTAAACGTTTAAAACAGAATTATTAGGAAAACATCAAAAGCATACATTTTCATCATTTACGTGGATGCACTTTAAAGCTAGATATATAAATCTAAAAGGAAATTGGTGATTTCATTTTTGCTATTTGTAAAGCTACAGAAATGATAAAATTGATCTTTCTATGTTTAAGTTTGGAATAATTTATTCTCTTGCGCGGATAAAAATTTCAAAAAACGTTTTCAAATATTTATTTATTAAGAAACCGTTACGTGGAATAAAAATAACATAAAAAAGATGCATCACAGTATAATAAGAAGAAAATAAGCAGTAAAAAACTTTTTTTATGAAGAGCAGGAAACATATGTTGTTGTTTGAACATTTTTATTCTGTAAACAAGGTTAAGAAAATTTTCTTCAGACCGTAACCTCATTTAAGAATAATTCAATTAGATTTCGTCGTATGTGCGATGATAGAAAACTGTGTTGTTGGCAGAGACACATTAGAAAATAAGTTAGTAACGTAAAAATAATATTTCTTTTAAAAATAATTTGCTTGTTTTAAATCATGTTTGTTTTACATTTAATAAATAATGAAAGGTATTTTGAATTTTATAACAATTTTCATTTGCAGATTTTAATAAACTTTAATGTGTAAAAAAAAAAAAAAAAAAAAAAAAACTTTATAATTTTTATATGTTAAATTTCAAAATACCTGCATATATATATTGAAAACTTTTCTACTGTAATTAGAATACACTACACTGTAAAAAAATTTTGTAAAATTCCAGTAGATGTACCGTAAATTTCACGGTACTACTACCATTTTCACTCTTTACGCTGTGAATACCGTATTTCTAAGTTATATTGAGCGTAAAAAAATAGATTTTGTTCCCTTTCGATTGAAAACGGTATTTACACAGTAAAATGATTGTTTCTCAGTAAAAACTCGGTATTTATACCGTAAAATAATTATTTTTCAGTAAGATAAATGACATTCTAAACATTTTTGTAGCATTTCAATAGGTGTGCCTAAATTTTACGGTGCTTCTACTGCTTTCATTCTTTACGATATGTGTACCGTATTTTTAAGGTATATTAGGAATAAAAAAAATCCAGTATCTATACTATTTCGATTATAAACAATATTTCTACCATAAAATAATGTTTTTTCATTAAAAACGCCATTTATACTGTAAAATACTTATATTTCAGTAAGGGAAATTTTTTTATTCTCGCCTCGGTGTACGGCAACCTATCAAATGATGTTCTTGCTGCTTAATGAGTGCAGATCTGAGGAGAGAGGGGGGGGGGGGGGGGGGGTTCAGCCGGCAAATTGTTTGGAGGACCAAGAAGCACAAAGCAGCCCAATAGTTACAATACACATTGTACATTATAATTTATACGTATACCATAACGTAACAACAAAAAAGGAAAGGTCTATAATTACTTTTGTTAAATAGTATTAATATCTAATTAGTATCTTTAAATTCAGAAAAATAAATAATTAATTTTATGAGAGGCGAACAAAGTAGTCTTCAAAGTCGCTGAGGTATTATTAAAGATTCACATGCTTTTTATGTATCTTCAGAGTCTGTATAAGAGGGAAGGGGATGTGTGACTGATCCTGGGCACGTCACGGCTCTCGACGGCCTGGATAGATGTCGTTTTTCTAGTGTGAAATTTCAATCTAATGAATGAGTTCAACCAATCCTTAATTTTTATTGAAGAATTATAGCATTCGTAGACGTGAAACTCTAGGATTTTAAACTAGTGTAATTAATCAGTTATTCAAAGTCATGCAATTAAAATTATAATATTGTGTACCATTGAATATACAGGGTGTTCTAAATTCATGGTACAAACTTTAATGGGTGATAGTATACATCAAGACAAAAAATATTAAATGGGAAACTAAGGGTCCCAAACGTTTTCCGAAGAAGATAGGCGCCATTAAAGTTTAGGGTCCAAAAATTCAAATGATTATAAAAAACAGAAAAATTGGTCGATTCGTTTGCGGTTTTCACTAAAACTATTCTTTATGTCAGTATTGCCTTGAAAATAAATTATAAAGATAAATTTCAAAAAATGCCGATAGAGGGCGCTTCAGACATTGGAGTAACGAAAAACTATTTTTTACCGTTATTTTTTGCATTTCATTAAATATTTTGAGAAGCTTAGACATAAACGTAAATTTTGGGCTCAAAATCTAAATCATTGGGAGTGGTTAAACAGCGCAAACTGAACTGTGGGGGGAGGTTCAAATTCCAAATGGTTATTAAAAACGGAAAAATTGGTCAATTGATTTGCGATTTTCACTAAAATTATTCTTTATGTCAGTATTATCTTGAAAATAAATTATAAAGATAAAATTCAAAAACTGCCGATAGAGGGCACTTTAGACTTTGGAGTAACATACAACTATTTTTTACCGTTATTTTTTGCATCTCATGACTTTTTTTAGAAGCTTAGATATAAACTTAAATTTTGAGATTAAAATCTGAATCGTTGGGAGTGGTTAAGAAGCGCAAACTGAACTGTGTTCAATGGGGGTGGGGAGGTTCAAATTAATGATTATAAAAAACGGAAAAATTGGTCGATTCGTTTGCCGTTTTCACTAAAACTATTCTTTTTGTCAATATTTCCTTGAAAATAAATTTTAAAGATTAATTTCAAAAAATACCGTTAGAGGGCGCCTAAAATTTTAGAGTAACCAACAACTATTTTTAACCGTTATTTTTTGTATCTAATTAAATGCTTGTAAATGTTCAAAGTTAAATTTTGAGCTCAAAATCTGCATCGTTGTGAGTAATTAAGTAGCGTAAAATTGAAATGTGTTCGAGGGGTGGGGAGGGTAACATTTCAACTCCTGAACACATTTCAGTTTGCGCTTCTTAACCGCTTCCATCGATTTAGAATTTGAGCTCAAAATTTAAATCTAAGCATTTGCAAGCATTTAATTAGATACAAAAAATAACGGTTAAAAATAGTTGTTGGTTACTCTAAATTTTTAGGCGCCCTCTAACGGTATTTTTTGAAATTAATCTTTAAAATTTATTTTCAAGGAAATATTGACAAAAAGAATAGTTTTAGCGAAAACGGCAAACGAATCGACCAATTTTTCCGTTTTTTAAAATCATTTGAAATTTGAACCTTCCCACCCCCATTGAACACAGTTCAGTTTGCGCTTTTTAACCACTCCCAACGATTCAGATTTTAATCTCAAAATTTAAGTTTATGTCTAAGCTTCTAAAAAAAATTATGAGATGCAAAAAATAACGGTAAAAAAATAGTTGTACGTTACTCCAAAGTCTAAAGCGTCCTCTATCGGCATTTTTTTAATTTTATCTTTATAATTTATTTTCACAATAATACTGACATAAAGAATACTTTTGGTGAAAATTAAAATCAATTGACCAATTTTTCCGTTTTTTATAATCATTTGAAATTAGAACCTCTCCCTACAGTTCAGTTTGCGCTACTTAACCACTCCCAGAGATTAAGATTTTGAGCTCAAAGTTCAAGTTTATGTCTAAGCTTCTAAAAAAATTAATGATGCAAAAAATAACGGTAAAAAATAGTTGTTTATTACACCAAAGTCTAAAGCGCCCTCTATCGACAATTTTTGAAATTTATCTTTATGATTTATTTTCAAGACAATGCTGACATAAAAAATAATTTTAGTGAAAACCGCAAACGAATCGACCTATTTTTCTGTTTTTTATAATCATTTGAATTTTTGGACCCTAAACTTTAATGGCGCCTATCTCCTTCGGAAGACGTTTGGGACCCTTAGTTTCCTATTTAATATTGTTTGTCTTGATGTGTACTATCACTCCTTAAAGTTTGAACCATGAATTTAGAAACACCCTGTATACCAGTGACATACGTTAAAAGGATTTATCCATCTTTGTATGCTCTTTGTGTTTCATTCAGTTGGATCCTTTTACCGGACGTGCGAGACAAAGAAGTATGTAACATTTTAATTATTTTTAAGTGAATGTAATTAGTATGCAAGTATGCTTGCATAAATTCTTAATAAAGTTTTTCTTTAATGTTATATATCTGTCTTATTAATTTATTTTAACTCTAAAAAACATTTTTTTTAAAGTATGACAAATAAGAAATTTGCCAGCTAAAAATTACTTAAAATTCAAAATTCATTGAAAAAAGCTAATAATACAATGTTAAAAATTTCCGCTTAAAGTTGAGTTAATCCATGAAGCAAAATAAAGAGAAGCACCGAAATATGGTATTTCTTATTTTTCGAAAATTTCAAGCTGGACAGCACGATCTGTTTTACCATTTCTTTTTTCTTTATTCAGCAACACAATTTCTTAACGTTCCTTACAATACTAATGCATCGAAAGTCGCATCGCTCAAATATTGAAGATTGGCGTCTAGTACGTTGCCTGCTTAAGAAAAAACGAAATGGTATAACGTATCGTGTGTGCGCAGATGGGGAAATTTTGGAGACTATAAATACCCCCCCCCACCCGCGAATCACCCCCTTTCAAAATTTAGACAAAATTATCATAAAAGTAGAAAAAAATACATGCTTATTAGAAAAATATAATAAAATACCAAACAGTCAGTTGACTTAGATTTACGGTTAATCCATCGGTAAAACTACAAACACCGGTCCCTTTTCCTCTACCAATCTTATAAATAACTAAAATTCAAAAATCTTTTTCGCATACGTTGTTGGAATTTTAACGACCTCAGACCACAATCTTGATGAGCTCATGGATTTAGTAATTAACGATCCTTTTGTTCTAATTTTTAAAATTGTGGTAAAGTTCAAAATCTCTAAAAATCTTAAATCAAAATTTTTGAACCTGTCTCACTCGACGTACTGACAATAACGCTATTTCGCCATACGGCGCAGTGTTGAATTCAGACATTTTTCTCCGAGAGTGACTTCTGTGGCTTTGTGGGGGGGGGGGGGGGACATTATAGAATACCGGGGGGAATGACACTTTTTCACCAGTAAAAACACAAAAACTATTTTTCTGGGGGGGATGCATTTCATTGTTTAGGGGGGTGGGAGTTTACCCCGGGCCACCCCATGAATCAAACACTGATGTGGCAAGACTGCTATTTTTGTTAATAGAAGCGTCTCTCGTTACTCGAACTTGCCCTCCGAACGAAGGGGACGGGGGGAGACGTAGAAATTCTTATCAACAGAACAAGTGGACAACATTTTTTCTCTTTTATTTATTAGAAAATACAAGCTGTATTTCAAATAAATTTCACATAAGGTTTCTCGATGCATGATTATACATATATGCATACACATATGAAGATGAATAGGAATGTCAAAAGTTGGGGTATACCATATTTTAGAACTAGATAATTTCATTATAATTTAGGGATTTTAATGATAGCTTTGTATTTTCGCGAAAATAGATAACAGAATAAGAAAAAAACGTAATGTACTATTTTGAACAAAAAACCATGTTACAAAGAAAGAGATAATTTTTATTGGGTCAAAAATGATATCGATATCAAAAGGCAAATCCCCCCTCCCCCTAGAGATATCTTATGATATCATGTGTCAGACAGCCCCTCATTCCTAAAATGATAATGTTATATATGCACCTAATAAAAAAATTATCATTCTTGTTTCTAGTAAAACCATCGTAATTATTGACTAATCAAAACATTTTCCTTGAAAATGTCTAAATTATACGTAAGATAATGCAGCACATAAAAGTTATTTTCGACGAAAGTAATGGTGTTAGATTTTCGAGACCATAGCCTCTTTACGGGTAGTAGCATAAGTTTCAGTATTTGCCAACCAACCAATCTATGACGTCAAACTGTTGATGTCGGCAATGGAAGAACTGCGCCATACACACCACAATACTATCTCATGAGAAGACATGAGATGAGAGAGAGAGAGAGAATGGAAGAACTTGCGATTCCACTTAATCAAACTAAAGTGAGTTATTGGGTTATATTTCATGTTTTCCTTTAACTTACATAGTTAGATAAATAATTTGAACTATATCTATTTTAAATTTCTTTGTCTTAAAAGTATGTAATTCATTTGTTTGTCTACATTACCTAAGAATTAAAAAATAAATCAGTTTATGAAAAGTGCGCGTTGGATTAGATTTTGTTAAAAATAGGCAACTGACTTCTGTAAGTTTTAGAATATTTTCTATTCAACTTTTCAACTATTTCTGTTTAAATTTAACCCTTTTTATTAGAATATTTGAATAGTATTAGTAATTTACATTTATCTTATCCAAAAGAAGGAATTCGACTTATTTCATTACTCCTTTTGCTAGCTTGTCCCATTTCTCCCCATATCTTATTTTATGTTAAACTGCTTATATAAACAACAGTGCTGCTTTTAAGTTTAGTTTAAATTATGGATAATACATAATATTAGGTTTTCTAAATAGGGAAACTATTACAGCTACACGTAAACAAGTCATTAATATACAGCAAAACCATTAAATTATATGAAGCAAATTTATTTTTTTAATAAACAATTTTTTTATACAAATCTAAGTTTATGCTCATCAGCAACTTTTTTCAACAGAAGATTTGGTTGCTCCATCTCGGTGGCGTAGCTAGGATGGGTGACACCCGGGGAGGATGTAAATTGTGTTACCTCCAGCCCCCATGGTGTCATCCCCCCCTGCCGATCCGTTATATTTTTCTTTCACAATTGTACGCTATTATAACAAATGACCACACCATTCCTCATTTACCTTTTGCTCTGCTTTAAGGGAAAAAAAAAACAAACAGAGGAGCGATTTTTTACTTAACCCATAATCCGCATAAATCAATGTGGTGTCTGTATCTAGAAGATTCTCTCTTTCTTTTAAAGTTTACTTTTGATACCCACTCGTTAGATAGGTTAGTTTTTGTTCCGTGGTGCATGTATCTTATTTAAACACACCAGTCTGCATAAAATTTCGACTTCTCTAAGAAAATTAACTCTATTTCGTCGTTACGCTAGAAATTAATTTTATTTCAGAATTCTTTTCCAAAATTGTATTAGATTATTATATATCTATTTGGAAATAAATATTGGGTGATACCCGGGGCGGACCGCTCCCTCCGCCCCCAACTAGCTACATCACTGCATCCATCTAGTATGTGATTGATGTTTAGAATAATACGTAACGAGGAAAATTTTCTGTCCCATTCCATCCCATTCTCCCTTACTTACTAATACTGTAATAAATTTTTGTACTATTTATTACTAATACAGTGAAACCTCCAAATAAGGGACACTCCGAATAAGGGACAAAAGTTGCGGTCCCAAAAATGTCCCTTATTTGGAGGTTTCACTGTATTAGAACTAGTACTAACTAATATATCCCGTACTACTAATAACAATAATTAAAACTTGAAAACATAGTATATTAACACACAAAAAAAAAAAAATCATAAAGCCCGATTTAAATAAAAATAATCCGATTTAAATAAAATATACATATATATTTTTAAAACCATGACTGTTTTACACATTAGTTGCCATTTAAAAGCGTGCTTATTCATGTACCGGGTGTCCAGTAAATGACTCACCCATTTTGAATGTAAATAAAAAAAAACTATTTGAGATAAAAATGCGCGGCTTGCTGTATTGTTATTAGAATATAAATAAATTTTAAAATATGAACTTTGTTAATGTAATATAATAATATTTAAAATAATATCTCAGTCTCAAGACTGAGGAGGGGAAATGAGGGAGGTGGTTCAATCACAAATGTTATTTTAAATCACTTTCCAACCAACGTACCCTATTTCTGAAGTTGATTCGAGAGTCGATTCAACATATAGATTCAGATTCGACAACATATAGATTCAGATCCAGCCGAAAATTTCATATTTATGAAAATTAGAGTCATGTCTGTATTCAAACAGCCTGTTATCGCCAGCGCAATATTTTTTTCCGAAATTTGAACTGTATTAACAATGTACATGTTTAAAGATTTATTGATTTTCTAATAACAATACCGCAAACCGCGCATTATTATCTCCGACCGTTTATTTGTTATTTAAGTTCAAAATGGGTCAGTTATTTACTGGACACCCGGTATATGCCATTCATAATACTGGTTTTAAAAAGAGTGAGAAATGGTGTTTATATTAAGACTTTCTTTGGTTTTAAATATTTCTAAAATATTAAGTCTCAATTAAATCTCATTAAAACTAGTGTTTGACTAAATAGTCGATCCGGTATTTTGTGATTCGGCATGTTATACGAATATAAATGTCATTGAATTAATAAAAAAACTTAAAAATTTGTAACTTATAATTCAAATACTTCGCTGAATAAATGCGAATTACGGCCAATTTTGCGACTCCCAATTACGACCCCCTCCCCTCCTCTCATAAACCAAAGAGCTTTACCTTTCAATCCATATTTTATCACATGTTCTCAATATTAGAAGTTTTACGGGAAGTGTAAATTATAATTATCATCTATTTGACATCTTCGAAATCAGCCTGCGTAATTTAAGTGATAAATATTAATAACTGTAAAAAACATTGATTTACAGCATAACTATTTAGTTTCTTACAAGTCAAAACCTTGTGTGATATATATTTTTTTCAAATTGATTATTTAGAGAATTTAAAAAATATGGTTTTTATATTTTCGTTTTTTATGAAAATACATTTGCTTTTCGATAATGAGTAATTATAATATGACGGAAAAGGGAGGGGTCTTCATCTGTTATTTTATTTATTTATTTATTTATTTTTCTTTTCATAGTCATTATCGCCCAAACTCTTCAAAATGTTTTGAAATTAAAACATGTTTTCACAGTTTTTGACAAGCAATCCAGAAGAAATATTGATATTTACTAATAAAATGGCTGGTAGGGTAAAATCCCCAGTAATTGGCATGCACCAGTGATTGGCACATCCTACAACATGTCCTAAAATAAGATTTATATCCAGTCTTTTAAAAATGCAAGACCATATACCAGTTATATGCTCATTTATGCTAAATATTATAATTTTGATTTATGCTACTAGATGACAATAGTGCCTAGGAAAGAGAAACACTTATGGCTTGTATGAAATTAGCCATTTTTGTTGCAAATGCTTCTTCTTTGGCTTAAGGAAGACATGCTTTTCAATTCATTAATATCTGATTTATAATATATTTTAAATTTTAATTGACAATATTTTTGTTTGGTTAAAAATGGTTACTTTAATTGTGTAAAAGTATTTTCGACACAAATATTTGGATTTCTGAATTAATGATATATGCCAATTAATGGTGCTTCAATTTTGCTAGTTCCAAGTAATTGGCGCCTATTCCACTTACAAAGAATTCACAAGGAATTTGAGATTAAACCACTTATTTTGGAAGTACTTTTAAAGTTATAGACTAATTTTGTTTAACATTTGTTTTTATTTGAAAATATGAAATATTATCAGTAATTGGAATCCACTAAAGCTTCATATGACAATTACTGGGGACAGCATGACAATCACTGGGTATTAATATAAGTATATTGTATTGTTTTAAAGTGTTCACATTTCAGACTAATATGCTGATTTCTTAGTCTCAAAAACCTGGAATATGGCATCTTCATCTATAGTAAATTCATTTAAAGCGATTAAACCCAATTCAAAGTGTAAAGTTTTTTTGTAACATAAACATGTGCCAATTACTGGATCACAAGGTGTCATACATTGGTGTTCTAGGTGCCAATTACTGGTGATTTCAGCAAGTTTTTATAAATATATTTTTAGAAAAATATTTTTTCAAATTTGTTTGCTTTTAGTGGGCAAAATAGATGCACAGATATGCATTCTTTGATTTAAAAATATTTTCAAGTAAATATCTTGTTTCTTTGTAATGAAAATTGAAGTAAGTTTAAAGAAAAATTCTTAATGTGCCAATTACTGGGGGTGTTACCCTATAAAAACTTTTTTTCATTTGGTATATTTAAGTAGTTAAGAAATAATATGTTTATTTTCAATAACAGGAAATTTGGAATGGAGGAGGAATATGGCTACCTAATTTCATTTTTGAAGCATGGTGGAAGAGTAGACTTGGAACTACCTACTACCCAGTGACAAAAAAGATCTCGATGGTCTGCGACAGATACTAAAGAGGCAGAAAATAATCCATAGGTAAAATGTTTTGCAACTGCAGCGTTAACTAAACCCTTACTTGCAACGATTTTACGCGTTTTATTCACTTCTATTAATAACTAACTCAAGTTTTTGCATTAAGTAATAAAGTGTTAAATATAATACAAAGCAAAATAGATATTTGATGAAAAAATAATCTGTAAGGAAGAAAAGAAAATCTGTAACACCTGTCTCCATTCTTTAACATTCTGCTAAAGGGCTTGCAATAAGAATAGTGATTGCAACAAATAGTGGATATGACTGAATATCAGCATTTTTTTATTGCACAAATACTAATCATAGTTTCTTTTTTTTAATTTTTCAAAAAGAAATAAAATCAAACACAAACTAAAGTCGATATTTGCTTTATTTTTTAATTAACGGCTTGATACATTTCTTATAATATTTCAAACACATATAGCTAATAATAAAATAATGACCTTCAGCTATTACTAATAGCATAATTTTATTTGTCGGTACATTTAATTCACACATAATTTAGATAAAATAGCGTCTCAGTATTATCATTATTAAACGCATACTTTTATTTATTTCTAGTTAGAATTTTTTATAAAAAGCTTTTTAACCCCTTCTTTCCTTCTCCAAGTAAACCAAGTTTTTTAATCGATTTTTTTTCATACCCTGCTCTTCATTATAATTACCGATTCACTGTCGCCAGATGCCACACATGGCTAATTTTTTGCTGCGACCTGTAACTTTCAGTGTTTAAAAGGGTGCGGGACACAAAAATATTCAAATTTTATTAAACAGTTCTATTGCATTAAAAAAATTCTGCTTAATGACGTTTAAAACCTTGTTTCGATTTTAACTGGAACAAGAAATGTTATTTTTTTCGTTTTTGTTTCTTTTAAAATCTAGCTGTCAAAGCAATCATTCTCATAGAAATGACTTTCTGTGAAAATGCTTTTTTCTTCATGAGTTTTTTCACCATTTCTTGCATTTAAATTGTTTTAACTCAAGAACCGTTAAAAAAAAACTTGTTTAAATTTGGAACAAGTCTTTTCAATTGTTGTATTTTAATTTTGATTCAGCAACTTAATTTTGATAATAATATTGATAATATTATATATATACATTTTTTTATTTAATTTTTAAATTTTGATAATATAATTTTAAAAAATCACATTTTTTTCAATTTTTTACTTTAAATATTTTTTAATTTTATTCAAATTAATGTTTTTTTTTTTAATTCCTAAGTCAGAATTAAAGCTTATATATTTCTGTTTATATAAATGAAAACTTGTTTAAATTTGGAACATGTCTTTTTCAATTGTTTTATTTTAATTTTGATTCAGCAAATTAAAATATGTATATATATTTAATTTTGAAAATATGATTTTAAAAAGTAATTTTTTTTTTCAATTTTTTGCTTTAAATATTTTTAGATTTTATTCAAATTATTTGTTTTTAAAATTCCTAAATCAGAATTAAAGCTTATATATTTCTGTTTACATAAATGAAAAGAATTTCTATAAATAGTATTTCGAGTTATGAAGATTTTAAATTACCCCACTTTTTAGTTACTTTTAAATTTAAAAATTAAAAAACATTATGAGAAATTCTGTCACGTGTTTTGTTTCCAAATGACATGATAAACCATAAAAAAAAAATTCAAAATTTTAACTCAATTAATAACAATTCCTTGAAAATGTTTGCGTTGTTGAGAGAATGTATTAAATTAAGGATTTCAGCACCGACATTTCCATTTTTGTTTAAACACTTAGCCTACACTCGGCTCGGTAAGAAATGTTCAATCTAAATATTAATCCTATAATAGTGTTATTTACAGACCTCTTGGACCCTTTTAATATTTTTAAATGGTTTTTTTTTTTTTTTCACACAGGGTGCAGTACTTATTTTTTACTGTGCATTTCTATCTTTTCAATTGTTTGTTACAGTTTTTTGATATGCAGATGCTTCTACTTTGAAAGCAGTTCTGAAAATAAAACTATTCTCCCATAAAGAAATTGTTACAAAAGTTGAAAAAGTACATACACACAACAATAGATATCAATTTAAAGTATCGCATTAAAAACAAGTTGGAAATTGCACGTGAAGCGTAGCAAAAGAGGTGCGTTCGTACGATAACGTTATTACACCTCAGTAACATATATCTTATATTCATAAAATGTGAAATAGTTTATTATAATTGAAACAAGCCCCAAACAATGTTTCCCCGTATAGCATTATGTAGTGGAATACTTTTGTATGTCCCTTTAAATCAATAACAAATATTCTTTGCACCACAGATTATGCAAAATGTATATTATAATATGCACTTTATAGATGCATGTCAATTTTATTACGTTCGAATGAGTGTAACACCATTAAAATGCATTTGAAACATTTTCTCCATTAACCGTAATGTATCGGAACACTTTTGATTGTCCCTGTAGTTGAACTATGCATCCGATTTTGATAAAATTTGAAATAACTCGACAAAATTTTGTAATAATTATGTATTTAAAATTTCAAACGATTAAAATGCGTTTGACACTTTTTTCTCCATTGACCGCAATGGAACGAAATACTTTTGATTGTCCCTTTAATTGATCTATCCATCCGATTTTCATAAAATTTGAAATGATTCGACAAAATTATGTAATAATTATGTATTTTAAATTTCAAACGATTTGGTTGGGTTGTTTTTGCGTTGTTATATGCGGACAGACAGACGGAGAGACGGACGGACTGAGCGACAACAATAGGTGCTACGTATTTACATAACTACGAACGCATCTAAGAAAGGGTCCTGAACGTTTTCTAAAAGAGATAGCCACCAGTACAGTTAAGGGTCCAAAATTTCAAATAAACATAAAAAGCAGAAAAATTGGTCAATTTATTTGTGGTTTTAAAAAAAAAAAAATTCTTTATGTCGGTATTTCGTGAAAATAAATTATAAATTTCAAAAAATGCCGATAGAGAGGCGGTTTAGACTTTGGAGCAACGAATAACTATTTTTTACCGTTATATTATCTTATTAAATGCTTTCAAATGCTTTGACTTAAATTTTCATCTCAAATTCTGAATGGTTTGGAGTGATTAAATAGCACAAAATTGAACTGTGTTCGAGGAGGTGGGAGAGGGTTAAATTTCAACTCTTGAATGCATTCAGTTTGCGCTTCTTAACCCCTCCCAACGATTCAGAATTTGAGCTCAAAATTTAAAATTAAATCTAAGCTTCCAAAAACATTTAATGAGCTTTTGCAAGCATTTAATTAGATACAAAAAATAAATGTTAAAATTAGTTGGTGGTTACTCTGAAGTTTAAGGAGCCCCCTAACGTAATTTTTTGAAATTTATCTTTAAAATTTATTTTCAAGAAGATATTGGCTTAAAGAATAGTTTTATTTTCAACCGCAAACGAATCAACCAATTTTTCCGTTTTCTATAATTATTTGAAAGTTGACCCCCCCCCCCCAATCCCCTTTGAACACAGTTCACTTTGCGCTACTTAACAACTCCGCACGACCCTTGGTTTATTTAATGTTGTTTGTCTTGGTGTGTACTAACACCCTTCTTTTTTTTTTTTTGGTAAAAAAAATTTAGAATCACCTTGTATAAAAATATTAAAATACAAGTGCGAATTTTGTAAGAAATTTTCCCGTTATTTTAACATTAATATTGAAAATTTGGCCATGGGACTTGTGTAGGTTCTTAAGAGTCGTGGGAAGTCCCACACTAGTCATGGATAGAAACGAAAACACTTATGTAAATTCTATGGGAGCGTTATTTTATAATATTTAACTTGGATATTAATATTTTTAAATGACTTTTGTGTAGGATAACTGAAGGCGATCTATCCGGGGTAATTTTTAATTTTTCGATTTTAGTTTTAGTTTTTTTTTTTTTTTTTTAAGTTTTCCTTCATTTACAGAACTGGTTCTGAAATAGAAACTACCTGTTATTTTTGTGTAGGATAACTGAGGACTATCTACCCGGGGTAATTTTTAGATTTTAGTTTAAGATTTTTTAAAAGTTTTCTTTCACTTACAGAACTGTTTCTGAAATTGAAACTACCCAAATCTGAATAAAAAATCTATAACTAAAATAGGAAAAAGAAAACTAGCCCACAGTTGCAGGTCATCCTTATCTATTCTATGTAAAGATACATATATTAAAATCAAAGCGAGAAAATTGTAAATAACGCTCCCATAGGATTAATATTAGCATTCTTGTTCCTTCTTGTGAATATTGAAATAACCTCTTTAAAATGATTTTGTGAAACCATTTCTACAAATTACTTTTGTATTTTCTTTGATGATTTATTTTAATGCTTATATCCATGCTGAAAGAACCTTTTTCTTTAAGGTACTTGATGTTGATGAACCATGTTTGTGGTACAAACTACAACAAATCAATTGGCGGAAAATCATGATGCTATATAGTCGGCAAAGCTATAGGAATTTGTATACTAGAGTAAATGACACACTGTGTAAAAAAAAAAAAATATTTACATAAATATTATAACTATGTATTATGATATAGTGTATTAATGTAATTTAATCATTGTAATAAATATCTTTTTTATATTTTAATTGTTTGTTTTAAATATGTCTGAATCATAATGATATTAATTTATTTTGTAAATGTTCTAAAACATTTATATTTTGAATTTTTATGTGATTCTCAAACCATCTCCTTATAAATGCAAAGCTTTGATACAATTTTAAACTTATTTTTAAGTATGTATGGATAAATTTAGTCTTGATTATTTAGAAATTTGGAATGAAAATACATTTTTCATTTTTTATTAATTATTTTTCGCGTTATAAGCAATTTTGTCCACAACAACTGTTTTTTTACTTTTCTTGATCTGTGTGGAGAATTAAAGTTTGTTATTAAGATTATAAGCTATAAACTATATATCAATTCTTGTAAGAATAATATAATACCACATTTCCATAAAATAAAATAAATAAATAAATAAATAAATAATACAAAAGTGGTGATTTGCTAGACAGTGATATTCTTAAACATTTAACTGAATGTAAGAAAATTTAGATTTGTATGTTAAGAAATTAAAGAAAAAAAAATTTCCAAGTAATTAACAAGGATATTAAAATATGTATATTTATGTACATAAATTTGACCACTTTTATTAATTTTACTTTATTTTTTGAAATTGTATGTGGTTGTATTCTCTTCACGTCCTTCTGATCCTTTAGCTTTTATAATTATGACTTTCAAACAACAAAAGAAGTGTGAAATAATTTTTCAGCAATTAGTATTCTTGAATTATTTGTTAATATTTAATAAAATTTAGTAAATTTTTACTATTTAATAAAAATAATATAAGATCTATTAATTATTTAAAGTTTTAATAGTTTATAGAAATGAAAGGAAGAAATTTAATATTAGCATTTTATATTATCAGGGATCATCTCACATTATCATAGCGGTCATATGTAAATACTTTTTTGGTTTTTTTTTTAATTCTCTAAGTGCATACTACTTTTATAGCATCTTTATACCTCTATTTTAAAATAATAATTTTCGCTATATATTTAAACCTGAAATGTGACAGTAATAACTGATTTAAAATAGAGGTATAAAAAATAAATGTCTAAAAAGATGTAGTGGTTGACAGCTATGTAATTGTAATTGCGCAATTCATTGTTTTTAGTTATATATTGCCATATTTTTTTCAACAACTATACATAATGACAAAAAAAAACTTCTTTAACAAATACAGAAAATTTAATATTTATAAAAAAAAAAAATGTATTTTTTTGTTTTTGTAGCAGTATACATATCTTTGCACAATTTAATGGCCAACAAATGGTCTTATTAAAATTTTTATCAAAATATTTAAACGTATCCTCACATATCTAATATTTTCCGCCTAAATAAATTTTTATAATAAGTAAGACTTCATGCTTACCATGTATATTCGGTGATTCTAATCACAGAATAAAACATAAGAATATCCCATGTTTGACAGGATAATATAAAACAAAAAATGACTGTAAAGAGAAACGTATTTGTTTTAAAATATAGAATGGGTATGACAAGAGTTTAAAATGACTATGTTTTAGAAATAATGCTTGGTAAGTGTTGTTCATTATAAGCGATGCAAATATCTAGACAATATCTGAAATATATCATCACCTAACATATTTTGTCTTGTGGAAGCTGCTACCTCTGCTTGAGACAATCTTGAGATAAGACCTACACTCATTGTCACCTCAAGATAGTAATTCAGGTAGAGTAGCAATTCTCCCACAAGACGGTGCGTTCGTGATGATAGATTCCAGACATCGTCTTAAATTGTGCATTGCTCGCAATAGAAGACACTTTCCAGAAGTCATTTCTGAAAAATAGTCATTTTAAACTCTCGTCATATCTATTCTATATTTTTAACAAATAAGTTTCTCATTAGAGTCGTTTTTGTTTTTTTTAACCTGTCAAATGTGGGAGGTTTTTTTTTGGATCATCCTGTATTTTTACGGTATATATACCGTATACTTCATTTACGGTACACATACTGATTACAAATGTTTTTACGGTACATATACCGCACATTTAATTTATGGTATATATGTTGTATAAATATTTTTTACGGTACATATGTCGTACATTTAATTTATGGTATCTGTGCTGTAAAAATATTTTTTACGGTTCATATACCATATATTTAATTTACGGTATATATGCTGCAACGATATTTTTTTAAGGTACATGTACTTTAAATACTTTACGGTACATATACCGTGCAGTTAAATTACGGTATATATACTTTAAATATTTTACGGTACATATACCACAAAATATTTAAATTTATGTTCAGTTAAATTACGGTACATGTACTTTAAGTTTTTTACGGTATATATACCGTGCAGTTAAATTACGGTAAAAGGAAGTGTCACAAAGTTGACGGTATAACCACCGTGATTTGTGACCAAATTTTTTTACAGTGTAGAGTCCATGTGCATGTTTAGTTTTTCCTTATGAGGCCATTCGCACTCGACGTCCGTCTTGGGTAAAACAATATATACAGGGTGGTTATAAAATAAGTATCCCTATTTGGAGCTATCTGTAGCTTGAAGGAATATCCCGAATGAAACCAAAATCGGTACATACACTGTAAAAAATTTTGATCTCGAATCATAGTGGTTATACCGTCAACTTTGTGACACTTCCTTTTACCGTAATTTTACTGGACGGTATATATACCGTAAAATACTTAAAGTACATGTACCGTAATTTAACTGAACATAAATTTAAATATTTTGTGGTATATGTACCGTAAAATATTTAAAGTATATGTACCGTAATTTAACTGGACGGTATATGTACCGTAAAGTATTTAAAGTACATGTACCTTAAAAAAATATCGTTACAGCATATATACCGTAAATTAAATGTAACTTATATGTACCGTAAAAAATATTTTTACAGCACAGATACCGTAAATTAAATGTACGACATATGTACCGTAAAAAATATTTATACAACATATATACCGTAAATTAAATGTGCGGTATATGTACCGTAAAAACATTTGTAATCAGTATGTGTACCGTAAATGAAATATAAGGTATATATACCGTAAAAATACAGGATGATCCAAAAAAAAACCTCCCACATTTGACAGGTTAAAAAAAACAAAAACGACTCTAATGAGAAACTTATTTGTTAAAAATATAGAATAGATATGACGAGAGTTTAAAATGACTATTTTTCAGGAATGACTTCTGGAAAGTGTCTTCCATTGCGAGCAATATACGTCTTGAAATCTATCATCACGAACGCATCGTCTTGTGGGAGAATTGCTACTTCTACTCTCTTGAGGTGAGAATGAATGTAGGTCTTGTCTCAAGATTGTCTCAAGCAGAGGTAGCCGCTTCCACGAGACATAATGTGTTAGGGGATGATATATTTCAGATATTGTCTAGAAATTTATATTGCTTATAATGGATAACACTTACCAAGCATCATTTCTAAAACATAGTCATTTTAAACTCTTGTCATACCCATTGCATATTTTAAAACAAACAAGTTTCTCTTTACAGTCCTTTTTTGTTTTATATTATCCTGTCAAACATGGGATATTTTTATGTGTTATTCTGTAATCAGAATCGACGAATATACATGGTAAGCACAAGTCTCACTCTTATTATAAAAACTTATTTTGGCCAGAAATATTAGGTATGTGAGGATACATTTAAATATCTTGATAAAAATTTTAGTAAAACCATTTGTAGATCATCAAGTTGTGCAATGATATGCATGCTGGTAAAAAACAATACATATATATATATATATATTATTTTTCATAAATATTAAATTTTCTGTATTTCTTAAGAAATATTTTTTTTCTTTTTGTTTTTTGTCATTACGTACAATTGTTCAAAAAAAAATTATGGTAAAATGTAACTAAAAACAATGAATTTGAATTATACTTACATAGCTGTCAATTACTACACCTTTTCTACATTTATTTTTTATACCACTATTTTAAAATAGTTACTGCTGTCACATTTCAGATTTAAATATACAGCGAAAATTATTATTTTAAAATAGAGGTATAAAGATGTTGTAAAAATAGTATGCACTTAGTGAATTAAAAATAAAAATCACAAAAAAGTGTTTACATTTGTGACCGCTATGATAATGTGAGATAATCTCTGATAAAATAAAATGCTAATATTAAATTACTTTCTTACATTTCTATAAATTATTAAAACTGAAAATAATTAATTGATCTTATATTATTTTTATTAAATAGTAACAATTTATTAAATTTTATTTAATATTAACAAATAATTCAAGAGTACTGACTGCCGAAAAATTATTTCACACTTCTTTTGTTGTTTCACAGACATAATTATAAAAACTAAAGGATCAGAAGGGCGTGAAGAGAATACAAATCACATACACTTTCAAAAAATAAAGTAAAATTAATAAAAGTGGTCAAAATTATACATATACATTAATATTCTTGTTACTTACTTGGAAATTGGGATTTTTATTTTTATTTTCTCAACATACAAATCTAAAATTTCTTACATTCATTTAAAAGTTTAAGAATGTCACTGTCTAGCAAATCACCACTTTTTAATTTTTTTTTATGGAAATGTGCTATTATATTATTCTATATTGATATGTAATTTATAGCTTATAATCTTAATAACAAACTTTAATTCTCCCTACAGATCAAGAAAAGTAAAAACTAGTTGTCGTGGGCAAAATTGCCTATAACGCGAAAAAAAGTTAATAAAAAATGAAAAATGTATTTTCCTTCCAAATATTTAAATAGTCAAGACTAAATTTATACATTCATGCTTAAAAATATGTTTAAAATTGTATTAAAACTTCGCATTGTTAAGGAGAGGGTTTGAGAATCATATTAAAACTACAAATATAAATATTTTAGAACATTTACAAAATAAATGAATATCATTATGATTCAGACATATTTAAAACAAGCAATTAAAATATAAAAAGATATTTATTACAACGATTAAATTACATTAATGCACTATATCATGATGCATTGTTTTAATATTTATGTATACAATTTATTTTCTTCTACACAGTGTGTCATTTACATTTATATAAAAATTCCAATAGTTTTGCCAACTTGCTGCATTTTGATTATCCGCCAATTGATAATTTGTAGTTTGTACCACACACAGGGTTGACCAACATCAAGTACCTTAAAGAAAAAGATTCATTCAATATGGGTATAAGCATTAAAATATATTATCGAAAAAAATACAAAAGTAATTTGTAGAAATGGTTTCACAAAATCACCTTAAGAGGTTATTTCAATATTCACAAGAAGGAACAAGAATGCTAATATTAATCCTATGGGAGCGTTATTTTCAATTTTCTCGCTTTGATTTTAATATATATATATATATATACATACAATAGATGATCTACTGGGCTACTTTTCATTTTCCTATTTTAGTTATATATTTGGGTTATATATTTAGTTATATATTTAGTTATATATTTAGTTATAGATTTTGTATATATATTTGGGTAGTTTCAATTTCCAAACCAGTTCTGTAAATGAAGGAAAACTAAAAAAAAAGTCTAAAACTAAGATCTAAAAATTAAAAAACTACCGCAGGTACATCGCCCTCAGTTATCCTACACAGAAATTACTAAACAATATTTATATCCATGATAAATATTATAAAATAACGCTCCCATAGAATTTACATTAGTGTGTTCGTTTCTCCCCATGACTAGTGTGGTACTTCCCATGACTCTTAAGAACCTACACCAGTCCCGTGGCTAAATGCCAATATTTAATGTTAAATTCACGGGAAAATTTCTTAGAATTTTCTAACTTGTATTTTAGTATTTTTATTTTTACTTTTTTTTTTTATGTGAAATTTTAAATTGATATATATTGTTGTGTGTTTGTACTTTTTCAACTTTTGTAACCATTTCTTAAGGCGAAAATAGTTTTATTTTCAGAACTGCTTTCAAAGTAGAAGCATCTGCACATAAAAAAGTCCTTCCGGCAGTGCCGGGAGGAAAAGGTAGCTTTATATACCTTATTTATTTATTTATTTATTTTAAATTAAGTTATGTTATTCAAACATACGAAGTTCAAATTAGTGGAGTCCGATTATATAAGATTGAATACTCGTTTTTGGCAATACTGAATATTAATGGGAATTTTTATAAATTAGTCATCTTTTATTGAAGCTGGTTTTATTTTAAGCGATTTATAGGGTCTCCAAATTCCACGATATCATGAAGTATATGCCATTTTAAAACAATATAATGGATAAAACAATCCAATGAGCTTGGTCGAAATCTTAATTCATGTACAAGCGCACACTCACATCGAAATCGATTAATATATACAAGGGCTGTCGCTGGCAAATTGATTAAAAAGAAATGTCATCCACATTAAAAATTCAAACTGCTATATCTCACGCGCTTTTTAAGGTAAAGACAAACCAAAAAGTATTCCGTAATTCATTATTAATATCAAACACTTTAGAAAGAATCTTTCCTCAATTTCTAAATTTTTCTTTGTACATCATTATACATTTAAAAGATTTTTGATAAACTTAAATGGACACCATTTTGAAACAAGATGGCATCTGATGCTGCCCAACGAACTCGGTCGAGCCATTTCTATGTACTATGTACATACCAAGTTTCATTCAAATCGGTTTATAAATACGATAGTTACAGCGTGTCAAAAATCATATATATACAGGGTGTATCGAAACTGTTGGGCAAAACTTTAAGGGGTGATAGTACACATCAAGACAAACAATAATGAACGGGAAACTAAGGGTCCCAAATGTCTTCCGAAGGAGATAGGCGCCATTAAAGTTTAGGGTCCAAAATTTCAAATAAGCATAAAAAACGGAAAAATTTGTCGATTGATTTGCGGTTTTCACTAAAACTATTCTTTATGTCAGTATTTTCATCAAAATAAATTGTAAAGATAAATTTTAAAAAAGGCCGATAGGGGGCGCAATAAATTCAAGTTTATGTCTAAGCTTTTAAAAAAAATTAATGAGATGCAAAAAATAACCACAAAAAATACTTGTTCGTTGCTCAAAAGTCTAAAGCACCCTCTATCGGCATTTTTTGGAAATTTATCTTTATATTTTTTTTTTTTTTAAAGACTGATTTAAAGAGTAATTTTAGCAAAAACCACAAACGAATCGACATATTTTTCCGTTTTTTATAATCATTTGAAATTTGAACCTCTAAACACAGTTCAGTTTACGCTACTTAAGCACTCACAAATATTCAGATTTTGAGCTCAAAATTTAAGTTTAAGTCTAAGCTTCCGAAAACATTTAATAAGATGCAAAAATAACGGCAAACAAATTTTTTTTGTTACTCCAAAGTCTAAAGCGCCCTCTATTGGCCTTTTTTGAAATTTATCTTTACAACTTATTCTAAAGAAAATACTGACACAAAGAGTAGTTTTAGTGAAAACCGCAAATCAATCGACAATTTTTTCCGTTTTTTATGCTTATTTGAAATTTTAGTTCCTAAACTTTAATGGCACCTATCTCCTTCGGAAGACGTTTGAGTCCCTTAGTTTCCTATTCAATATTGTTTGTCTTGATGTGTACTATCACCTCTTAAAGTTTTGCCCAATAGTTTAGATACACCCTGTATATATATATATATATATATGTCAACATTTGAACGGAGGGTGGTTTGGGGTCTGGGGGTCATGATCGATGAAAATATACCAAAATTTTCCGGAAGTGCTTTTCTCTGGACGGTTGCAATATAGATAGCTTTTTACTTTTTCTAATGAAAGCTACCTAAAACTGTAACAAACAATTGAAAGAGTAGAAATGCACAATAAAATTTACGTACTGCACCCTGTGTGAAAAAAAAATCATTTAAAAATATTAAAATGGGGGGGGGGGAGGGCTCTAAATAACAATACCATAGAATTAATATTTAGATTGAAAATTTCTTACCGAGCCTAGTGTAGGCTATGTGTTTAAACAAAAATGGAATTGTCGGAAATGAAATCCTTAATTTAATATATTCTCTCAACAATGCACACATTATCAAGTAATTGTTATTTATTCAGTTGAAATTTTGAAATTTTTTCTGATTGTTTACCATATCATTTTGAAACAAAAGCACGTGACATAATTTCTCATAATGTTTTTTTTTTTTTTTTTTTTTTTTTAATTTAGTAGTTATTAAAAAGTGGGGTAATTTAAAATCGTTATAACTCGAAATATTATTTGTAGAATTTCTTTTCATTCATATAAACAGAAATATATAAGCTTTAATTCTGATTTAGGAATTTTAAAAGCATTAATTTGAATAAAATTTAAAAATATTTAAAGTAAAAAAATTTAAAAAAAAATGTAATTTTTTAAAATCATATTTTTAAAATTAAATATATTTTTTTTAAATTTGCTGAAGCAAAATACAATAATTACAACAACAAATAGACAATTATAAAACAATTGAAAAAGATTTTTTCCAAATTTGAACAAGATTTTTTTTAACCGCTATTGGGTTAAAGTAATTTAAATACAAGAAATGGTGAAAAAACTCATGAAGAAAAAAAGCATTTTCACAGAAAGTCATTTTTATGAGAACGATTGCTTTGAAAACTAGATTTTATAAAGAAACCAAAAAGAAAAAAAAAATAATATTTCTTGTTACAGTTAAAATAGAAACAAGGTTTTAAACGTAATTTTAAGAAGAATTTTTAATGTAATAAAACTGTTTAATAAAATTTGAATATTTTTGTTTCCCGCACCCCCTTAAGCACCGAAAGTTACAGGTCGCAGCATAAAATTAGCCGCGTGTGGCATCTCGCGACAGTGAATCTGAAATTATAATGAAGGGTAGGGTATGAAAAAGAAGTCAATTAAAAAACTCTGTTTATTTGGAAAATGGGAGAGAGGTTAAAAAGTTTTTAAAAAATTCTAACTAGAAATAAGTAAAAAGCATGCGTTTAACAATGATAATACTCAGACGCTATTTTAGCTAGATTATGTGTGAGTTAAATGTACCTACAAATAAAATTATGCTATTAGTAATAACTAATAGTCATTATATTATTATTACCATTATGGGTTTGAAATATTACAAGAAATGTATCAAGCCTTTGATTAAAAAAAAAAATCAAATATCGACTTTGTGTTTGATTTTATTTGTTTTTCAAAAATTAAAATAAGAAACTATGATCAAGACTGTGCAATAAAAAATGCTGATACTCAGTCATATCCACTATTTTTTGCAATCACTATTCATACTGCAAGCCTTATAGCAGAAAGGTAAAGAATGGAGACGGGTGTTACAGATTTTCTTTTCTTCTTTGTAGATTATTTTTTCATCAAACATTTATTTTGCTCTCTATTATATTTAACCCTTTATTACTGAATGCAAAAATGTGAGTTGGTTATTAACAGAACTGAATAAAATGCGTAAAATCGTTAAAAGTAAATGTTTAATTAACGCTGCAGTTGCAAAACATTTTACCTATGGATTATTTTCTGCCTCTGTAGTATCTGCCGCAGACAATCGAGAATTTTTTTTGGTACTGGGTATCCAAGTTCCAAGGATTAGTTCCAAGTCTACTCCTCCATTATACTTCAAAAATGAAATTGGGTAGCCATATTCCTTCTCCATTCCAAATTTTCTGTTATTGAAAATAAACATATGTTATTTCTTAACGATTTAAATATAACAACTGAAAAAAAGTCTTTATACCAGCCATTTTATTAATATATATCAATATTTTTTCTGGATTGCTTGTCAAAAACTGTGAAAACATGTTTTAATTCCAAAAATTTTTGAAGAGTTTGGACGATAATGACTACGAAAATAAATAAATAAATAAAATACCAGAGGAAGACCCCTAGCTTTTCCGTCATATTAAAATTACTCAATATCAAAAAGTAAATGTTTAAAAAAAAAAACCCGAAAATATAATAACTATATTCTTATCATTCTCTAAGTAATCAATTTGAAAAACAAAGAAATCATACAAGGTTTTGACGTGTAAGAAGCTAAATAGTTATACTGTAAATCAATGATTTTTACTGTTATTAATATTTTATCACAAAAATTACGCAGGCTGATTTCGAAGATCTCAAATAGATGATAATTATAATTTACACTTCCCGTAAAACTTCTAATATTGAGAACATGTGATAAAATATGGATTGGTAGGTACACCTCTTTGTTTTAAGACAGGGGTGCAAAAGTCTTTGCGCCAGTTGCTCCTATGCTCTCACTACTAATTTTTTTTCGACTTGTATCATCTAATAATTTGTATAAATTTCTTGCTAGAATGCTATTAAATTTTACTCCGTGGTGTGATTGCCCCCCGCTGGTGCCTAGATTTTTACACCAATAGTCTAAAATCTAAATATGTAAAACTGTAAATTTTGAATGTAAACTTACGTAATCAGGCACAATCAAAGCGAAATTTGGGGCCTATTTAAAAAAAAATTCATTGAATAATAGGCTCTTTCACAAAATCAGACATTTCATCATTATTTTTACCATCCAAATTAATAATAATAATAAGAAGAATAATAAGAAAAAAAAAAGTTCACCAGAAAGTAAATTTTTAACACAAAGACTTAAATCCGATTCAATAAACTCTGTGTGCAAAAAAGACAAATTAAAATAAAGAATACTGCCCAGTTAAACTGATGGCATTGAGCTCACAGGCTACAAATACTAATTGTACATTAAAGCCTTATATTTTCAAGGGTTAATTCCGTTCGAAAAAAAATTAAGAAGGGGAAACAGCTCTCCCCTTTCCCCTTTTTTTATACTTAATTATTGAACCTCCTATACTATCAAAGACATGCTTTATCATATAAGAAATCTATATCAAAAATTCAGAGCAAATGAGATAATTCTTAATAAAAACCCATTTAGCATTTATATAATTTAAAAGGAGTTATCTCCCTCTTTTATACTTAACCATTAAACTTCCAAAACTATTCAGAGATTTTAACGAAATCTGAAAATTCTGGTTGAAAAACTCATTTATATAAATTAAGGGGAGGGGCATTAGAACCCCTGTTCCCCCTATTTATACTTATTCAATGAACACCTAATAACAGTCACGAAATCGCCTCATCAGAATGATCCTAATCCAAATTTTGAACGAACACTTAATTCTGCATGAAAATCCCATTTATATCAACTAAGGGGAGAGGCATGAGCCCCCCGTTCCCCCTCTTAAACATATCGAATGAACTCCAAAAACTAATCAGGGAAGCGCCTTGTCAGGATATACCTACATACAAAATTTCAAGTGAATCGGATATTTTTATCACGAGTTATCGCGTTACGCACGAACGAACATACAGAACGGACGGGCACATAAGCTCTCAGGCTATGATAGCCTGTGAGCTAAAAAGTATCACTCCAGAAATTTGACTTTAACTGGGTACTTTTCTTTTTCTAGAGAGGAGGGGGGGGGATCAAAAAACGCCGTAATTCGGATTTATTCAGCGAAGTATTTGAATTATAGGCTACACATTTTTAATTATTTTTTAATTAGTTTAATGACACTTATAATCGTATAACATGCGGAATCACAAAATACCGAATCGACTATTTAATCAAACACTAGTTTTAATGACATTTAATTGACTTAAAATTTAATAAATAACCCAGTTTCTCACTAGTGAAAACATAAATACTGTAATAACACATAGATATGAGTTGCCAGTGAATTTTTTTAATCAGATTTGCAAATATGCCAGCTGAATTTTAAAAGGGCCATATCAACTGGTTTATTGATTTACATTGACTTAATTTCCTCTCCCCCCCCCCTCTTTTTACTGTGTTCTATAAAATAAAACAGGACGATGACTCTAATTTTAACTCGGAAGGACGCGCGCAGGGCCTAAAAGACCCTGAGTGCGTATGGTTTTTACAATTGTAACCACTAATTTTTTAAAAGTAATCTTCAACTTATTTTATCACAAAATTTGTATGAATTGTTTCCGTCTAAATAAAGTAGTTGTTATATTTTGATTTTATTGGTGACAAAGTTAAAACCATTCAAACACTGGGTAAGGGCGTGTTCTCCCGGGTTAAGAGCAATCAATGCACAAGTCTTTTTTTATAAACATTTAAAACCAAAAAAGTCTTAATATAAACACCATTTTCTCACTATTTTCAAAATTAGTATTATGAATGGAATGTGCATGAATATGCATGCTTTTAAATAGCAACTAAGGAGCAAAACAATCATAGTTTAAAAAATATATATGTATATTTTTATTTAAATCAGATTCTTTTTATTTAAATCAGGTTTTTATGATTTTTTTCGTGTGTTAATATACTATGTTTTCAAACTTTAATTAATAAATGTTATTCAAGTACGGGATATATTAGTTAGTACTAGTTCTAATATTAGTAATAAATAGTACTAATATTTATTATAATATTAGTTAGTAATGGAGAATGGGATAGAATGGGACAGAAATTTTTCCTCATTACGTATTATTCTAAACATCAATCACAATACTAGATGGAGGCAGTGGCGTAGTTAGTGGGGGTAGGTGGGGCGGTCCAACCCGGGTGTCACCCAATATTTATTTGAAAATAAATATGTATAATCTTACACCATTGGGAAAAAGAATTCTGAAATAAAATTAAATTTCTAGCGTACGACGAAATAGAGTTAATTTTCTTTTCTAAAAGAAGTTGAAATTTTATGCAGACTGGTGTGTTTAAATAAGATATTTGCACCAGAGAACAAAAATCTAACCTATCCAACGAGTGGATAACAAAAGCAAACTTTAAAAGAAAGAATTTTCTTCGACATACAGACACCACATTGATTTAAGCGGATTATGGGTTAAGTAAAAATTCGCCCCTCTGTTTTTTCTTTCTCAATGCAGGGCAAAAGGTAAATGAGAAATGAGAAATGATATGGCCATTTGTTATAATAGCGTACAATTGTGAATGAAAAAATATAACGGATCGGTGTGTGTGTGTGGGGGGGGGTGACACCATGGTGGCTGGCGGTAACACAATTTGCATCCGCTCTGGGTATCACCTATCCTAGCTAAGCCACTGAGATGGAGCAATGACAACCAAATCTTCAGTTGAAAAAAGTTGCTTTTCAGCATAAACTTAGATTTGTATAAAAAAATTGTTTATTAAAAAATAAATCTGCTTACTATAATTTTAATATTTGCTGTATATTAATGACTTGTTTACCTGTAGCTGTAATAGTTCCCATCTTTAGAAAACCTAATATTATACATTATCCATAATTTTAACTAAACTTAAAAGCAGCACTGTTGTTTAAGCAGTTTAACATAAAAACAATAGTGGAGGGGCGTGGGACAGTTTAGCAAAAGGAGGAATGAAATAAATCGAATTCCTTCTTTTGAATAAGATAAATGTAAATTACTAATATTACGCAAATATTCTAGTAAAAATGATTAAATTTAAAAGGAAATAGTTGAAATATTGAACAGAAAATATTCAAAATTTTATAGATGTCAGTGTGCTATTTTTAACGCAATTTAATCCAACATTCACATTTCAAAAACAAAGTAATTTATTTTTCAATTTTTATATAACTTAGCCAAAAAAATGAATAACATACTTTTAAGAAAAAACAATTTAAAAAATGTATAGTTCAAATTAGTTATCTAATTATGTAAGTTAAAGGAAAACAAGAAATACAGCCGATTAACTTACTTAAATATGAATAACTGGATCTCAAGTTCCCCATTGCCCGAAATCAACAAACTGACGCCATTAGATTTGTTGGTTGGTTGGTAAATACGAAACTTATGCTGCTACCCGTAAAGAAGTCTTTTGCCTCGAAAATCTGACATCATTACTTCGGCCGAAAGCAAACTTTCACGCTCTGTATTATCTTGCCTATAATCAGACATTTTCAAAGAAAATGTTTTGCTCAGCCAATATTTACGATGGTTTTACTAGAAACAAGAATGATATATTAACTTTTTTTATTAGGTGCTGTGCATATATAACATTATTCTTTCAGGGGGGACGGAGGGTCTGACACATGATATCGTAAGATATCTCTAGGGGAAAGGGGGGATTTGCCTTTTGATATCGATATCATTTTTGACCCAATTATAATTATCTCTTTTTCTCTGTAACGTGGTATTTTGTTCAAAATAGTACATTATCTTTTTTTTTTTTTTTTTTTTTTTTTGTTAACTATTTTTATTTGAATAAAGCGATATTTTGTTAAATTATCTTCAATTGAATCAATAAAGTTTGCGAAAAATAAATTTAACCCGTTTTGTATGTTAATCAAAACAAAAGAACTAAATTCTAAACATCAGTGGTAGTGTTTGCATCAAAATTCCACTGATGACCACTGAAGTAACCTGAAAATATCATTCAACATCTAGTCTGAATAATTTATCCAAGCCGGACTGAAGAGAGATCGGGGGAGGGGGGATTGTCTAAGGTTTGAAGACATATGGATGGGACTGTGAATTAACTTAAACTGGCTAAATGGTTTTTAGTGTTTAATTTTCCAAAATTTGGAGGGGAGAGATTGAGTTACCGAATGAGAGACCTTTCTTTTAACAAAAATAACAGTCTTGCCATATCAGTGTTGAATTAATGGGGTGCCCCAGAGGGAACACCCCCCTTCAGTGCAATGAAATGTCCCCCCCCCGGAAAAATAGAGTTATTGTGTTTTCACTGGGGAAAAAGGTTTCATTCCCCCACCCCCCGGAGCCACAGAAGTCCCTCCCGGAGATAAGTGTCTGAATTCAATACTGAGCCGTATGGCGAAAGAGCGTCGAGTGAGATAGGTTCTAAAATTTTGATTTGCGATTTTTAGAGTTTTTGAACTTCACCACCTTTTTAAGGATTAGATGAACGAATTACGAAATTCCTGAGCTCATCGAGATTGGGGTCTGAGTTCGATAAAATTCTAACAACGTAAGCGAAAAAGATTTTTGAATTTTAGTTATTTATGAGGTTGGTAGAGGAAAGAGGAACGGTGTTTGCAGTTTTACCGGTGGTTTAAGCGTAAATCTAAGCCAACTGACTGTTTGGTATTTTATTATTTTTTTCTGATAAGGATGTATTTTTTTCTAGTTTTATGATAATTTTATCTAAATTTTGAACGTGGGGATTCGCGGGGGATGGGTCTTTATAGGCCCCAAAATTTCACCATCTGAGCACACACGATACGTTACACCATATCATTTTTTTTTTTTTTTTTTTTTTTTTTTTTTAACAGACAATTTACTAGCCGCCGATTTTCATTATTTGAGAGAGGCGACGTTCGATACATAAGAATTGTAGAGAACGTGAACATGCGTGTTACTGGTGTGTCGCTGAATAAGGAAAAAGAAAAAGGTAAAACGCTTCGTGTTGCCCAGCTTGGAGTTTTCAAAAAATAAGCAGTACCATATTTCGGCGCTTCTCTTTATTTTACTTCATGAATAGACTTCATTTTGAAATTCCACCACGGAAATTTTTCACATTGTATTATTAGATTCTTTTTGAAAGAACTTTTAATTTCAAATAATTTTTAGCTGAAAAATTTGTTATTTGTCATACCTAAAAAAATATTAATTATTAATGTCATAATTTTTAAACCCAAAATAAATTAATAAGACAAATATATAACATTAAAGAAGTTTATTAAGAACTAATGCAAGTTAAAAATGTAATAAAAATACATGCATAATAGTTACTTTCACTTAAAAATAGTTAAAATGTTACATACTTCTTTGTCCTGCACGTCCAGTATGAGGATCCAACTGAATGAAACACAAAGAGCATACACAAAGGTGAACAAACCCTTTTAACATATAAGAATTTCACTGGTATATATATTCAATCGTACATAATATTACAATTCCAATGGCATGACTATGAATAAGTGATTAATTAAACTAGTTTAAAATCTTAGAATTTCACTTCTATGAATTGTATAATTCTCCAATAAAAATTAAGAATGGATTTGATATCATTCAGTATGATAGATTAAAAGTTCCCACTAGAAAGACAACATCTATTCAGGCCGTCGAGAACCGTGACGGGCCCAGAATCAGTCCCCCCCCCCCCCACTTACACAGACACGCAAGACACATAAAATGCATGTGAATCTTTAATAAAGCCTCGTCTACTTTGTAGACTACTTTAGTCATCTTTCATAAATTACGTTATTTATTTTCTTGTAGTTAAAGATAATAATTATATATTCTAATAATTATCTATTCTTCTTTAATACTATTTAACAAAAGTAGATACAGTCCTTTCTCTTTTTTTATTGTTACATTATGGTATCCATAAAAATTATAATAAACAGTGTGTATTGCAGGATTTGTGACCCTTTGAGATTTTCGGACTCCAACACAAGTTAACGGCTGCACTCCCCCCCCCCCCATCTCCTCAGACCTGCGCGCATTTACCTAGCAACAACAAGAACATCGCTTGAGAAAATGCCGTACACCGAGGCGAGGATACCATATTGTCCCTTACTGAAATATAATTTTTTTCAGTATAAATATCGCCTTTTTACTGAAAAACAATCATTTTATGGTATAAATACCGTTTATAATTGAAATAGCACAGAAATTGGTCATTTTATGGTATAAATACTGTTTATAATCGAAATAGCACAGAAAATGGTTTTTTAAATGCCTAATATATCTTAGAAATACGGTACTCATACAGTAAAGAATGATAACAGTAGACGTACCGTAAAATTTAGGTACATCTATTGAAATGTTACGAAAATTTTTACAATGCCGTTTTCCTTATTGAAAAATAATTATTTTACGGTATAAATACCGAGTTTTTACGGAAAAATAATAATTTTACTGTGTAAATACCGTTTTTAATCGAAACAGTACAAAAACTGTTTTTTACACTTAATATAACTTAGAAATACGGTATTCATACCGTAAAGAGTGAAAATGGTAGAATTACCGTGAAATTTACGGTACATCTACTGGAATTTTACAAAAAATTTTTACAGTGTATACTATTCAAGAGGGGGAAGAAGAATGGAACAATAAAAAAAGATAGTTACAATAATCGGCAACAGATGGCGCTACGGGTCCTGTCGATGCAAACGCTGTTGTAGTCATTAGTAAAATCAAAATGTGGTCATTTCTGCCATTAATGTTATACGACATGGCTCCCAGTTTACCAGATCGCCTTTAATTTTAAAACTATTCTACGTTAACAGTTCAAACAGTGCAGCTGCTTTACGTGAATTTAGGCGTGTGAAAGCGATGCGTAAAGGGAAAGGTCCTTTGACACCGTGTGCAGTGAGAAGAATGGTAAAAAAATTCGAGGAGACTAGAACGTTTACTGTAAAATGTGGAAGAAAGAGGAAACCATTACCTCTCCGTACCCCAGAAGAAATTGCTACCGCGATTGTGGAGCCATCAGGGACCCCGGAACACGGTCCTAGTGCACGTGGAGTTGCCCGCAGTTTGGATATTCCACATGCTACTGTTCGGAAAGTCCTACGACAGGTAATCCAATTTTATCCGTATAAAATTAGTGGTCATCAACAATTGTTACCAGGTGATACAAAAGCTTCAGCTGTCGGCGATTATTCCAATTATTTTTTTTTATTGTTCCAGTCTCCTTCCCCTTCTCAAATAGTATGTGTACAAAGTTTGGCTTCATTCGGGTTATTCCTTCAAGCTACAGACAGCTCCAAATAGGGATACTTACTTTACAACCATCCGGTACTTTATGTAAAAAGTTCCCTTTCATAAAAAGATATTATTCATTTTACTTACCCAACATACGAAGTATAGAGTAAATCTCTCAAACGTTTTCAAAATCATTTTTTTTTTTTTTTTTTTTTTTTTTTTGCTGATTAACTCGTTTCAGACACTAGAGATTTCGAAAAACATATTTTGAAAAAAAATTACCGTCCGTCTGTTTGTGTGTTCGTTAAGCGCTCTATCTCCCGAAGAAATTGAGAGAGATACTTCAAATTTGGTGTGTGCCTTGTATGTAACATTGGAAAGAAGCCTATTGAATATAAGTAATCTCGATTATCCGGAATTTTTTTTTTCGGACTCTCGAAATATTCGTTCTAATGAATGTTATATTTAATTAACATGTCGACTAAAAAACTATCGCCAAAGTATAAGATCAAATGCCAACAATGGCTTACCTTAAATATCACATTCACTTGATATGAAACATGTTAAACGTGTTTGTTACGTCATCAAGTGACATTTAATTCGACGTTTTACTTGTACTTCTGTTAATCTTTACTAATTTATTTATTCTTTCGTTATTTAAAATTAAAATTATGTAAATTTCTATAATTTTGCAAATACTTTGGCGATTTATATAATTTGTGAAAATTGGTCGACCAGAATAACTAAGTAGGGCCTGCATTTCTGTTTTAAAGAATTACTAGGTATATTAAAAGATATTTAAATAGACGTTTACATTTTATTTTCCAATTGCAATGCGTTTTATAAATAGTTTACGCATGTTTTATTTTAATATTTTATATTATGCATATTTATATTATGTATCCCTTATGCATATTATGCATAAGGGAAAATTATTACGGTGGCCCCTAACGACTAGTTTTCAATATCGTGTATATTGTTGAAAATAGATTGTTATTTCTTTTGTGTTGTTGGCAACAACATGGTTTTGTTTTCGATATAATAAAAACGTCTTTTTTAAAAGTTGGCTGGTTAATGCGTACATTAAGCTTAATTTTGAAATAATAAAGTAAATAAGCTTAATTTAATGGAGTCAGATAAAACAATTTAATAAATAAGTAAAGTACGACTGAATGAAATAATATTCAGGGAGATACTACCGTCATTACTGGTGACACCAAAGACGTGATATTTAAAAAGGTACTGTTTTACTTTATTTAATGTAATGAATATGGATCTATTAATTAAAAAGCGCTCTTCTGTTAGAGCTAATTTTTCTAAAACTTACAACGCATTAACAAATTTATTGAAAGAAGATAATCCTAAGGAGGAAAATATTAAATCTACTTTTGCTAGCTTAAAAAGAATTTACAATCGCTTGGTAGATTTAGACAACGAGATAAGTAATAACATGTTAGAAAATTGCGATATGGCAGAATATGAAGCTGAATACAACGCTATAGAGGAATATAATAAAAAATGGATGAAGTTAGCGTGAGTGTAGAAATTTACTTAGAGAAAGATTTAAAATCGCAGTACGCGAATTCAGTAACTACCTCGCCTGTAACGAAAAAGAAATTAATTACCAAAAATAGAGTTGACCAAATTTAGCTCAGATATTAAAGATTGACTCTCTTTTTGGAGCCAATTGAAAAGAATTCATGAAGATAATGATATTGAAAAAGAAGATAAATTTCAGTATTTAATTCAGTACATAAGTAAAGGTACAAGAGCTCGCGAAATAATTGATAGTTTTCCCCCGACTAATGAAAATTATGAAAAAGCTATCGAAAGTTTGAAATCGCGATTCGGGCGCGATGAGCTGTTAATTGAGTTTTATGTCAGACAACTTCTTAAACCTGTTGTTCAAAATTCTACAGAGTCTAAAAATAGAATGAATACTAGTAACGTGTATGAAAAGCTAGAATGTTATATAAGAGCTCTAGAATCGATAGGCTTAACCTCAAATAAATATTCTGCAATGCTTTTTCCACTTGTGGAATTCTGTATTCCGGTAGAGCTATTCAGAGTATGGTTAAGAAATCCTTGCAATATTACAGCCGATTCTTCGAATAATGTTTACGGTGAAAAATTGAAAAATGTATTATCCTTTTTGAAAACGGATGTTGAAAGTGACGAACGAATTCTCTTTGCAAAATCTAGTTTAATAAGTGAATATCACCAACGGGAAGAAAAATCGCAACATTTTATACAGCCCACCGCTAATCATTTGTTCTCAGGAACCATTCATAAAAAAAGTAAACAATTCTTGCGTCTTTTGTGACAAATTACAAGATAGTAAAGAATGCTTTAACGCTCAAAAGCTTAATTTTGAACAAAAGCGAGAAATTTTGCGAAGCTAAAGATGCTGTTTTCTGTGTTTTAAAATTGGGCATCGTTCGAAATTTTGTAAAGCTAACATGAAATGTATTTTATATAATAAAAAACATTTAGTATTGATTCAAACATTAAATTCATTAAATATTCATATTCATTATTCACATATTCATTAAATTCAACCGACTGAACATCACTCTGATTCTGCAGCCTCAGAAATCAGTTTATCGAATCAATGTGTACCAGAGAAAGTGTTACTTCAAACACTGATAGTTAGATTGAAATCAAGAGGTAAAGAACGTCAAGCCCGACTATTGATCGATAGCGGTTCTCAGAAGTCGTATTTTTTGCAAAGTACTGCTAAAAATTTGGTTCTGGATCCAATAGAAAGAAAAAGTTTAAGACATTCATTATTTGGTGGATTTAAAACTGAAGAAAAGAATCACAAGCTTTACAAACTAAAACTTGAAGCACTCAGTGGAAAATTTTCCTGTGATATAGAGGTGCTGGATCAGCCAAAAATCTAGTAAAATTCTTAGGCTTAAAAAAGGATTGTGGAATAAGGAATTAAAAGAAAAGAAGATATGGATTGGGGATTATGGAAAAGGTTGTCCTGATATAGAATTATTGATAGGAGCAGATTTTTGTGGTAAACTATTTACCGGAAACATGCATAAACTTAAATGTGGCTTAGTTGCATACGAAACGTTTTAAAATTGGCTTATCATAGGCAAAGTGCCTGGAGAAAAATTTGACTGTTCTTTTATTCATGCAATAATTTCGTTGTTAATAAAAAATGCACCAGCAGCAAATCTTATGGAAAACAGACATACAGCTTCCAGAAAGAAAGCATAGGGAAAATAAGTATCTAGATTCTAAAGATAGAGCTCAGTACCAAGCAAAGAATTTCAAGGCGAATTGTACAACAAAGATTAGACCTGTATTTAATACTTCGTGTCATGAAAAGGGCCACCTGTCATTGAATGATTGTAATGAAAAGGGACAAAATCTTATAGAAGAAATTTCGCTTTCTCCATCTTTGTCTATTCAAGATATTCGAAAGGTGGGAGTTCCTGATTTGGATCATTTGGATAAAGTCAACATATCAAAAAGATTGAGACACTAGCAAAGACTACGAGAAGAATCCCGAAATGAATATCTTAGTCTTTTGGTTCAATCACCAGTGAAGCAAAATGATGACGCCAAACCCACACATAAAGTTCATAAAGCAGTTTACGAATTTAAGAATAGTCCTGACAAAAACATTTCCACAAGTATTAAAACTAAATGTGGAAGAACAGTAAAATTTCCGAAACGTTGTAAGAACTGACTGAACTTGTTATTTTAAATGTATTTTTGAGAGAAATTTTAAATTTATTTATTTACAAGTGTTTGTATAATATTATTTAGTTCTAACTTTTAACTTCATCACTATGTTTATACAGAGTTGTTTGTAATATTATTTTTAGATTATTTTGAATTCTTATTGTTTTGATAAATTCTATTTATCAAAAGGTGGAAGGATGTTGAAAGTAGATTGTTATTTCTTTTGTGTTGTTGGCAACAACACGGTTTTGTTTTTGATAGAATAAAAATGTCTTTTTTAAAAGTTGGCTGGTTCATGCGTACATTAAGCTTGACATTCAAGCTTATAATTCAAGTTTGAAATATTAAAGTAAATAAGCTTAATTTAATGGAGTCAGATAAAACAATTTAATAAATAAGTATAGTACGACTGATTGAAATAACATTCAAGGAGATACTACCGATATATATTACCGACATGAAAAACACAATTTACAAACTAAAAAGTTTCGAAATTCAAGTTAATATATTTATGAATATTCAATTTGTAGTATGGCTGAACACTTACATTAGCCGCCTTTTCCGTCTATTGCTAACTCCGTATCTGGTAACGTAAATAAACGACTCAAATAACTGGTAAAACTGGATAGTTCAACGTACAAATTAGTCACATGCTGCATGAATTTTAATTTTTGAAAATTAAATTATGTTGTTTATTGCGTTGTCTTAGTTTCAGATTTTTTAGATGGACAAAACACATGTGAAATTTCAAAAGAATTTAATAAATTTATCTCGCTCTGGATAATAAATGAAATTACTAGAGTCTTCATTATGATGCAAAAAAGTACTAAAAATACACTTTTCCCTCTTTCACACCTATCTTCAAAAAATTTTATGAGAATGCATGTTAATTTTATATATTCATTTCCCTCAATTTTACTGTTATATATTATACAAGCTTATTTGGGATCATTTAAAAAAAGAATTAATATAATTATGCTTTGGTAACACAATGATTTTAGCTAGTCAACGTTTACTCGACTGTTTAATGTAAATAAAATAATAGAACCTTATAAAAAGTGCATTGAATTGAAATGTGAAATGATGAAATTTTTTTATTTAGTATTACAACAAAAGAAAAATTAACAGGCTGTGATATTACTTGTATAGTAATAACGACTTATTTTGGATTCTGAAGAATAAAAAATTGTCTTTCTAAAACATTACTTTCTTTGTTCTTGAGAGGTTTTATTTTTTGATGATTTTTAAAACGTGTACGTTATAAGACAAATTTTAAATTAAAAAAAAAAAACTTAATAATCTCTTATTGAAATTTCAAGAGTAAAACTGCCAATAAAAATTCTCTTAACCGTCAGGAAAGCTTCTTTTTGACTGTTTATTAGAAATTTGCACAATAGTCTTTGAAGTAAAATATAAAAATGTATTTATTGTATTGTAAGTATGTTGAAATATTTTTCAAAACATGGCTGCATACTTGACATTCTGGATTCATGAATGTGAATGTAATATTTTATTTGTAAAAATACTTAGTTTGACACGGTAAAGAAAGGCATTTTGCACCGTTTTATATAATACCCTCATAGAAATTTTAAAAATATTTGTTTGAAATAGAACAAGAAAAAAAAAGACGCGATTCAAAATATATTTTTACTGTGCAAAATTGCAATGTGTTTTGCTCAACTTCATTAAAATTTAAGGACCTAGGGTAACCTATCCTAAAATGACATACTCTAAGGAAAAGGTGCAGTTATTCATACAATTTTTTCGCGTGATATGTTGTTTTACAGATTAACTTTGCAAAGTATACAGAATGCACTGGTACTTTTTAAAAGAGTATGGCTGTAATTGTTATAATTGTGAGTAATTGTTATTATGTAATCGTAACAAATTGTGTCACAATTACATAATAACAATTTATATAAAATGTCGCACTACGTCATTCTATCTACAGTGCTGTCCAAAACAATACTCCGTCAAGTAGCTATTAATTTAACTATTAATCATCACAAATATTTTTAGCACGGAAAAAAATACCAGCATATGTACTATGTACACATTTTGAACACTTAATACATTTTATCTACTTATCCAGTTCTCAGTGATTGAATAAATCATTGCACTGTAGACTGGCTTCATCATATCATTGGCATTAAGATCCATGTGTTTGTCGTAATCATTGGATATAACAAAGTGAACTTTCTTCATTAGCCTGTAAAGGATTACGTCTTGATTCAGAATTATGATTCACAGCAGTTTTGGGGTTTGTTTCGATAATATTAAGAAAGCTACTGATAACATTTGCACGTTCAGGCTCCTCTTTTCAGGAGATTTAATGAACGAAGTGGAGATACATCACACAACGAAGTGGTGATACATCAAGTGGTCCTATAAATAATGGTAATAAAAAGGATGGTTTTGCTTGATGAAAAGATGCACTAAACACTGTCTTAGGAGTACAGAAAACAAATTTTGTATTCAATGAAAATTGAGAAAGTGACATTAAGACTGTGATCATTTACAAATTAGGTCTCTAGACCTAATTTGTAAGTTACTGATACTAGACTGTTATCTGTAGAATTTGTGCTACAGATGCTGTTTTCTTTATTTTATAATAGACTTTCTGACATAACTGAAGCAAAAAAACATGATGGGGGGAAATGTCTGGACCCATGGGATGAATTGAATTTTTCAAAAACCGGCATACCAGTTTATTTACAATCATCATATCATAAATACAGCGGCAGCATTTAAAAACATATGCATTTATATATTTTTTTTTTTTTTTTTGCATGAGCAAAAAATAATGTAAAAAAAGTATTCACATTACTTTTCAGATATGAAATATGAATTATCTAACAGTTTACAACCTGCCTTATTTTTTACTGCATGAAAAGTTGGAGAAAATTTCAGAGTCTTTGTATTTTAATATTTTTTTTATTATTATTACTTTCTTAATTTTACTATTTTAATACGTTAGATAAGAACTGATAATATAAATTTTCATAAATATATTAAATTCATTTCTGCCTCATCATAAAATATCATTCTATGATTTTCAGATTGGAACAGGAATTGATATTAATCTATAGACGCCAGTGTCTTATATAAAGCAAATAATGAAGCTTTAAATTCCCATATTTTCAACAAATTAAATTCTTCAGGATCTAATGGTTTGTTGGCAATAATATCTTCTTTGGCGTGTAATAACATCATAAAAATTTTTATGCAACGAAATGTGCACAATAATAAATTCCTACAATGTAACATGTCACTATCGAAGATTTTCTAGGAAAACTGAAATATCTAAAGAAAGCGGTCATGTTTCAAACCCCTAAACTTTCAACAAATAGTTGTCAATAAGTAAAGTACTTTCTTAGTCTTATATTCTTTCATTAAAACCTGAACATCGCTTTGAGCTTTAAGACGATTAAATGGGACGTAGAGTTAATAGCATGTGGATAAACATAGGATTTGGTGAGAGTGTCATTTTCACTTTACACACAAATTTCGTGTTCCTGCAAACAAAAAATTTTTCCCAATGTACTCTATTCCGCACTTTTACTCAATGTCACTACCGCTTTTAATACATCTAATTTGCTTATAATGTTTCAATGAATTTCATCGTTTATTCAGTACAATAACATTTTCGTTCTCACGTGTTAGTATTTTATTACAATAATTGATACTATGATAAATAAAATATTATTTAGATAATTTTCAACTGCATGTTGTTTTTTATATATAATTGTGCGTATTCTTGTTTAAGTAGCTTCTGTTACCAGTTGAAATTTATTTCTGTTCTTGTCAAAAGAGTCTATTATGAGAAATTATTAACTAAGCAATTTATCACAATTACAGTACTTTAATATTTTTAATGACTGTCAATAATAGTGGCATGATATTTTTAGAATGTTTTTCCTCTTTGTAAGAGATTTTAGATATTGTTCATCACTTTTATATAACTAACAGGTACATTTAAAATAAATTTACATGTAGTATCTCTACCGTATAATTAAACTGATCGATAAATCAAATAAAATATATTCTCAGGACAATTTTTTTCTTTCTGAATTTAAACTCCGTTACCCAAGAGACTACAAATGCCATTCTTCAAAATTAGCAAATAATTACCTATTATACATATAATTAAGAAAAAAAATATTGGTGTAATAAAAAATTTAATATTATTGTTATCGTACAAAGATAATAAACGCTCTAAATTAGGTTGTTATGGTAACTTCTGTTACCTGACGTACCTGTAATTGGATAACACACTACGGATGTTATTCGGAAAAATTAGGTATTAGTGAATTTTAATTAAAGATTTGTTGGTGTAGTAATCTGTAAAAATCATTTTTAAAATATAAAGAACCCATTATCACTAAAGTTTCAAAAAAAGCGTCTTAAATTATTTTTTTCTAGAAAGAAAAATACATTTCTGAAAATTTACTTTTTTCATTATTATGTAATCTATCAATACAATCAAACCCTGTTATAACAAACTTATAGGAGTCAAAGATTTTGTTCGCTATATTCGAACCGTTAAAAGTGTGCGAATCATTAATTGCTACTTGTATATTCAATAATGACGTATTAAGAAAAACAGATAGCATCTATTAATATGATAATTAATGAATTAATAAATTAAATAAATAAACTAAAATCGATTACATTAGACTGACACAATACTTAATAAATTAACAAAAAAATGAAGACAAATAGTAATACAGGACTGCGCTCAAATAGTAACAAGTTGTGACCAACTTTGGTCACAACCAAGTTCAAAAGTTCGAATAAATGGCCAGACAATATTTAAGGAATGATGCCGACTGTACTAAAACTTAATCCAGGCTTAAAATTAATAGCACCAGTAACTACTGGCGTGTATAAAAATCGTTTTATTTTATTTTTATTTTTAGGTATTTTTTAAATCGTTGTTTACTTTTTTATCACTTAAATTTTCTTTTTGTGTTTTGTTATCACCTTCTGAACTACAGAGATTTTAATTTAAGCAAAAAAAACGTTCTTTTCAATTTTCACATATCTAGATTTATTCTTAAACATGTTAGTTGAATATGTTAGTCTTGAATAATTTATTAAAGAGCCGTGATAGGAATGATGGAAAATGACTGATCACACCTGCAAAAGAGCTACAACAGAAGGGAAAGAATGCAGTTTTTTCTAGATTTTATTAAAAATATTTATCGCTAATTTGCACCATGTTTCACGACTCGGTATACATTCTCTTATGAAATTAGAGTTGAACTCCTGTTTTCAGAACTGCGAAAAAGTAAACAAGAAAAAAAATTCATGGTCGATTGGGAAAAAAATGTTCGCTACATCCGATACTTAAAATTTAAGAGGTTTGCTATAAAAAGATAAATTTGCACTAAATGCAATAGTAAAAAGGCGGGGCCAAATTTTCGTTCATTATATGCGTGAATCCGTTATATACGAGGATCACTATAACGAGGGTCGACTGTAGATTTATTTTCTCAATAAGTAGCCATACAATCATTAAATGTCATTTCTAATATTATACTAATTTGTAAAGCTTTCAGAAAAAAATTTATTCTAAAATTTTTACTTAGTAACAGAAGCTACAGGGTAACTATTTTATTCATTTTCCTTAATCAGATTTTAGTCAATATGCAACTTTAAGTTAGCCTGAGATATCCATTAAACACAGTATAAAGGTAAATGTTTCGCTGATTGCTTTTATAACTATGGTAAGTACATCTTATTTTCTGGTGATAAAGGTTACACTATTTTACTCTATGTGTCTTTCTTACGGTTTGATAGCTTAAATAAGTAACATTAAGCTGGGATTTAGCTCATCTGTTTGTTTTAAGCCTTATAATATAGCCAAATATTATAGCCAAAATTTATATTATAGCCAAGCTTTATACTATAGCCAAAATATAGAGAAAAAACATTTTCATTGAATCTAACTTTATTCCAGCCCTATATTTTTATTATTTCAATGTTATGTTAATCTGGAAGAAAAACACCCAGGAATAATGCCATTGAAATGTCGGAGATGTGTTGCAAGCGCCCTCTATAAAAAAGAGTACACCAAAGCTGCACGTCATTTTTAATGAATTTATTACGGAGGGAATGACCTACACGCAAACCGCAAAAAAATCGATTAGTCTGCCCGATGTTTATGAGCGTTTAAACTCCCCCTCTCTGTTCACATTTTGATTTTCGCTAGTTACCCGATCCCAGTGTTTAAAATTTTGAGCTTAAAATTTAAGCTAAAGTCTAAACTTTAGAATAATATTAACCCCATACACAAAATAACTGTAAAAAGTAGTTATTTGTAACTCTAAAGTCTAAAGCGCCCTCTATCGTCAATTTCTGAACGTAACCTTTAAACTTTTTTTAGAAAAAATTCGTGATATAAAGAATGATTTTAGCGAAAACCGCAAACGAATAGACCCTTTTTTCCGTTTTTTATCATCGTTTGAAGTTTTGAACCTTAAACTTAAATGGACCCTAGCTCCTACACAAGACGTTTGCGCCCCATGGTTTCCTATTTAATAATGCATGTTTACTATCACCCCTCAAAATTTGTCGGTCTGGTAACGAAACACCCTGTATATATATATATATATATATATATATATATATATATATATATGTTACAGGCCAAACTAGATTGGCCTAGGCCAAATTAGTTTATCCTAATGCCCATCGGATAAACTAGTTTTTTCTAGGCCAAACCGGTCTATCCTAACACCCATCGGATAAACTAGTTTTTCCTAGGCCAAACCGGTTTATCCTAACGCTCATCGGATAAACTAGTTTTTCCTAGGCCAAACTAGTCTATCCTAAGGCCCATAGGACAAACTAGTTTTTCCTAGGCCAAACTAGTTTGACCTAACTCTTAAAAGATATATTAGTTTAGCCTGCTGTTTATTAGTCTGAACTAGTTTATCGTAGGCCAATTGAATTTTGCATGATTTTATTGAATTCCATGACTGCCTCAGCGCCAACATTCTACTTTGTCCTAGGCTGATCTAGCTTTTCTAGGCCAACGTAATTTTAGTGTTTTTAGACAACAGGCGTCAAAGCCTGAGACATAATGGGCTAGCAGGTTCTGTATATATGTATGTATGTACGCATGTATGTACGTATATACATACGTATGTACGTAACGCAATATTTCTTGATAGAAATATCCGATTTGATTCAAATTTTGGATGTAGGTTCATTCTGATAAGGTACTTTTCTGATTAGTTTTGGGAATTCATTGAATGAGAATAAGGGGGGGGGGATGGGAGGCTAATCCCCACCGTTAATTTAGCGAAATGGATTTTTCATGAAGAATTATCTGTTTCCATTTGAAATTTTAGATATAGGATCATTCTGACAAGGCGTCTCCGTGATTAGTTGTGGATGTTTATTGATTTATTGGATGTTTATTGTGAATGGTCATGTTTAAGTACAATTGGGGGAAAAGGGAAAAGATAATCCCCCTAACTTTATTTTTTGAGGGTTTTATTCTTAAAAAAATAAGGCTGTAATGCACAATTAATGTAAACAGCCTGTGAATGCAAAGCCATCAGCTTAACTGGGAAATATTCTTTTTAATATTGATCCAGACTACTGCTCCATTGCTAAACTTCTGCAAACTGGTTTTGCCATCACCCCTATATAATGTCTTTTATTCGAAGGGTAGTAGAATACTGTTGAAGGTTTGCACGGGCCGGAATTTCGAGGCCCGGGCTCAGCCCTGCCTTTACAGCAATCAGTGAAAAGAGACTCAGTACGGCTCGGTCTGACCCTACTCAATTTCTGCAAAAAAATCAGATTTTACTTCACATACAATTAAGATTTCTTTAAAAAATACTGCATGCATATTTATTGGATACATTTACAATGTATTTTTAAATAACGATGTGTTCGCAGAAAGTAAAATATGTATTTTAATCATTTAGATTCTTAGACCTTTCAATATTTAAATAGGGATTTATTAAATTATTAATGTAGTTTAGAACAAAAGAATAAAGGAGAGCTATAAACATCATAACTTTTGAATCTGTTTAGCAATAAGTAGATTTGTGAATATATATCTCTGTTATTCCTTTTCTCAAATCGAAAAGAGCTACATCCTAACACATTTATGAACTAATTCCTTTTTGGAAATGCATAAGATTAACAGGCATTCTCACTCAGAAAATATGTAATCGAATGGTGTGAACCATTTTTTTATAAAAGCGATGTTTTTTTCTTTGTTTCTTTCTTCTTTTTTTCTTTTCTTTTTTTTTCTTTTTGAGAAAATACATTTAAACCTACATATTGAATCGAATTTCCGGTACCACTTCATGGAAAATAAAAACTTGACGCCATGTCAAGAATAGCTTATATGTCGACAGATAATTAATTTCTCAAAAATGTAAAACGCTGTTCGATTCCAAATTATGTTCAGCTCCGATCTAGCTCGAATATCCAAAAAGTATTAATAATAATAATAATAATAATAAATGATAATAAAAATAATAAATAATAATAATAATAAAGTTTGATCTCAGCACAGCACGAGTCTGCAGAAAAAAAATGAGCAAACAGCATGTCCAATGCATCATGTCTCTACGGTGGACATGTTAAATTTCTTTGTTGATGTTTTAAGCAATGACTCTTGACACACATTTATTCTTATTCTAGTGAAAAATATGTTTTTTACCTGCCAAACCCGATTTTGAGCCAAATTAGATTAGCCTGGGTCAAACTATTGTATCCTAACGCCAATTGGATAAATTAGTTTTTCTTACGCCAAACTTGTTATCTAACTACCTAGTATAGGATAAACTAGTTTTTCCTAGGTAAGAGGGCAATCCTTTATATTTCTCTTAAAATATTTGATTTAAAACATTAAACCCCGCAAAACTATTCAGAGAATTACCTTATGAGAAAGAACCTATATCCAAAATTTGAAGCAAATCCGCAAATTTTGCGTCAAAAATCATTTATCTAAATTATGGGGGGGTTACCTACATTGCCTTTTCTTTTACAGTTAAATAATAAAGATCCACAACGTATCACGGAGGCGCCTTGTCAGAATGATCCTATATCTAAAATTTTAAGTGGAAACATAATTCTGCATGAAAAATCCATTTTTCTAAATTAACGGTGGAGGATTATCCTCCTGTTCGCCTCCCTCCCTTTTTTTATCCAATGAATTCCCAAAGCTAATCTGAAAAGTACCTTATCAGAATGAACCTACATCTGAAATTTGAAGCAAATCGGATATTTCTATCAAGAATTATCGCGTTGCGTACATACGTACATATGCATACGTACATGCGTACATACATACAGAACTCGCGAGCCCATTATTGCTCAGGCTTTGACGCCTGTTGGCTAAAAACACATAAAATTGCATTGGCCTAGGATAAACTAGATCAGCCTAGGACAAACTAGAATGTTGGCGCTGAGGCAGTCATTGAATTCAATAAAATCGCGCCAAATTGAATTGGCCTGGGATAAACTAGTTAAGACCAATAAACCGCAGGCTAAACTAGATTGTCCTATGGACCTTAAGATAAACCGGTTTGGCCTAGGAAAAACTATTTTATCCGATTTGTGTTAGGATAGACCGATTTGGCCTAGAAAAAACTAGTTTATCCGATGTGCGTTAGGATAGACTAGTTTGGACTAGGCCAATCTAGTTATGCCTAAAATCGGGTTTGGCCTGTAACATATATATATATATATATATATACATATATAACTACACGCCATACATACATATATTTATTTATTTATATATATGTATATAACTACATGCCATATTATTCTATTCATTAATAAACCTCATCAAAATTAAAAATGCATATATTTTTTTGATTTATGCATGTAATAAAACTAAAGTAGAAAAGTGAATCAAGAAAGAAAAAAGGATAGAAACAAAGTTATATTTCATTATCGTAAATTATAGTTCAGTTTTTCTATTGCCTCAGTTATGCTCTTTTTTAATTCATTATATTAAGCAATTTTATCATCAACGTAAAAGTAAAGAAAAAAGACGATTTTGTTTTTATTTACGATGAGATTTTCAGTTAAGGATGGCAAAACAAGTCAAGCGAAAAATACGATAGAAATATTTTGTTATACAATGTTTCTCTTTCTTATGATACTTTATAATCTTTAGTTTCTTCTATTTTTATGAATTTTCAAATTCTTTATTTGCGTAGTAATGCACAAAGAAAGCGGTGGCGAAACGCTTTTATGTAAATGAGAAAATGTGTTGCAAGCTGTAGTTATTATTTACTTTGTGTAAAGATAAAATTAATTTTATTTAATATTTCCTTTAATAAAATAAATGGTACTTCAATAATAATGAAATGTGGTGAATCTTATGTTCAGAACTTTTGTTTAGTTATAAATTGAATGTATGATAATTAAGTTTATGGTTTAAGTAATTTATAAATATGTAATTCCTAAGTATTATATATGGATTTATAAAATTTCATCAATATTGTGTTTGCCTTGGAGTTAGTGGTTCATGAAAAAAATATTCCATCTTGTGCTAAAGTATACCCTTGCCAACATATGAGAATTAGAAGTACCGATGACCCGGGTCCGAGAGCCGGAATGGGCACTTTTTCACACTGTTGTTTGTGCGCCTTGAAATTTGCAATGCGAAATAAATTTTCTACAGAAAAAATTATAAGAATGGATTTAAATGAAATTCTTTTAAAACTTTATACGTTAGTAGTATATGGTACCGACTCTGGAACACTTTTTATATTCCACTAAACGCAAATATTTAAGGATTTTTGTAAGATTTTCATCAAAAAGTTTGTCTGTCTAAATATCGAGGATGTAACGATTTTAGTACGATTTATCGAGTAAATGATGATAAAAAATGCATTGGTTGGCTATTTTATTTTTTCTACTAAATTATGTAAAGACGAAGTTTTAAGAAAGGGTTATGGAATAAAGAATCATGATTATAAATAATAACGTAATCAATTGAGATGAAATATTTATCAATTTTAAAAGCTAATATTTAATTATTGTATTGATGAAAAAATTTTGCCTGACGCCGTTAGTCTACGAAATGCTAATAAACAATCTTCCTCTAGGATAGTCTTGATAGGAAAAGCAAAGAGCTGCATTGTATAATAAATTATCAGCATTATAACCAATCCTAAAATCTTTAGTTGCATTAAAAGCTATAAAATAATGTACGTTATTAGCTCCCGGAATATAAATATCAAACCATTCTTTTGTTTCGGGTATTCTAATCCAATTGTCATCACATTTACTTTCTATCCAAAAATAAACACCTGGTTGAGAAAATTTAGACGCTTGATCCATTTTGTATATCTTTGCGGTCAAAGTTAATTTTATTGTATGATTGAGGTTATGAAATATAGTATAATTATTAGAGTTATCTATGCTATGATTTGTAATAACGGGGTCAAATTTGAAATAATGAAAGGTAGGCGAAAGACAATTAAAGAGTAAAGTACTTATGACAAAATATTGCAGCATTTATTTGGAAATAAATTTTCGATAGATGATATTAAATAAAAAAATAGTTTGTGTCAAAATGAACCCATGTATGACAGGAAAGAAATTTGTACTTAAAACAAATATATTTTGAATTTCAGTAAATACTATTCTGTTAGTTTCATCGTTCGATTATTGTAAGATTTAAACCAAATTGTAGGATTACGCTTTTTCTAATTCATAATCATAAAAGCCGTCATTATTTTTTCCTTTAAAATGAAAGATATAACCACCTTCATTCAGTTTTGTTATTGCATTTTCAGAAATTTTTCCATGACTCTTTTTAAGAAAATAATCTTTTTCTACATCATTAACTTCCAATCTTGCAATAGTCGCATTTCCAAATTTTGTTTGAATTTTCTTCAACGAATTCAGCTTGTATTTCCCTGTCTCTAAATCTTTTAACTTATGAGTTACAGGGAACGATCTGAGACTGTTGAATTCTTCCATTTATTCAGAAACAATTTTTGAAAGACAATTTTTATAGTACAGACATCTGTACATAGAGCAGCCAGGCCCTAGTATTCGAACACATCTCGGTACTTCTAATATTTTTATAGGAATTCCCCATTCTTCAAAGGTACTTTTCGGAAAAACGCCTCCTTTAAAAGCAAATGTGCCTCCGTATATCTGATGCAATTGTATGAAATAATCTTTTACATTGTCACTACTAATCCATAAGCCTGTATTATCTGAATATCTTTTAAATCTTAAACCATGGACATCGTTAGTACATCGACGAACTATTCCATGGTCTTGATCACTTAATTCATAGTTAGGTGTAAACACAGAAATAGTTTCACCTATTCCCTGTTTTAAATTAACCCAGCTTATTTCTCTCGCTATAGACTTAAAAGGAAGTATAAAACCTTGAACATTTATGATAAGGGTGACATCATCCATTTATTAGAAAACAATTTTTATAAACTAAAAAATTCGGCTTAAAATCCAAAAGGTACAGTATCAAAGTTATCTAAAATTCTTCTTTTATCATATCCAAACATATATCTTTTATTCATTTTATTCACCTTAATATTTCTATCTTTTTGTATCTGAAATTGATTTATTTCTACATCTATATGGTCAATTTCCCCAGTTATTATTTTCATTCTATCGTCAAAATTGAACTTAGTTTCACTCTCATAACTCATTTTAAATCCTTTTACTTTTCCTTTTACAGAACCGTCGTTCAGAATATAACCATAATCTTTACTTGCTCCAGATATCCACGATTTCATATATTTATCTTCTCCTAATTCATCGGTCCACTCTCCTAACATACAACCCGTTTTTACTTTATTAGAGCCGTCGTCGATATAAACAATACTATCTGTATCGTAATACATTACTTTATCTCCTAATCTATCAAGCATTTCATATAATCTTATTCTAGCCGAACTGGTAGTAAAAGCCGCTATATAAATATTCGTATTAAAATTATTCTTGACATATTCATCTTTCATCTTATAATCCATTTGCACACACTCATCATTTAAAAATATCATATTCAAGTCTTTAATGCGGTCGTTCAGTATAATTCTATAAAAATCGGTTAATTCCATAACATTTTCTGTCTGTTACAGGTTTTTTCTCTGTCCGAACTTTCCCCATAAAGAGTTTAAACAAATTTTGGATATAAATCTCATTCCTGGGTTTTCTTTGATTTCTCCTAACTTTATACCCAATTTCTTTTCTACGCACCTTTTATATTCTTTTTCAGTTTTGAAATTTTCAGACCATTTATCATCTGTTTCTAATTTGATTTTCAAAAACATTTTAACATAATCCTTAAATAATGTATTAGATTTTTTTTCAAAATGCCAAACTTCATAGATATTTAAAATCTTATAACCTTTTTCAATAGCCAGTTCAACTTCGGTAGTTGTCCACGTACCAGTAAGACTTCTCTCCTCATCCGTATGATTACATTCTTTATTCCTCATTTCATAACAATTTCGATATTGTTTCTTTTCGCATTTTATAGGTTTTGAACATAATTTACACAAACTAAATATTAATTTTTCTCCTTTATAAGGTAAAACAGGATGATAGAGCTTTCTTGGTGGAAGTACTTTGCATTGTATCAAACCATACCAATTCTTATCATATTTTTCTGGATTATAAATCTTAATCGGATGACCAACAGGATAGTAATCAAAGTAATTCACTGTTGGATAAAGTGAACAAACATCGATATATCTACCCTTTTCGTTTTCTTTCATTTCGTATATTAATTTGGTAGGTTCACACCTACCTCCGCTGAATGCGTTTCTAGGATTTAAAGGTTCTACAAAATCTCTTTTCCATTCATTTTTCATATATTTTTTTATTTCTTTGTCACTATTAAAATCACATTCCCATATTTCAATCAATTCAAATCCGTTATCTTTTATTTTTTTATTTATTTTTTGAGTTCTTTCATACAAATCTTTCATACATATCTGATTTTGAAGATTGACAGTGGATTCTGTAAAACAGCGAGGACAACCGTGCCAATGACATCCTTGAAACTGATAAACAGTATTCTTATAAAAACCATCTACTTTATAAGTTTTATCCCCCAATTTAAGTTTTTTCTCACCACCGTTTAAAGCATGCTGTATTTTGATATTGTGTTTTTTGGACAGATAGTCTAACCAAATGATCGATTTCTTACTGTATTGATCTTTTGAAATACACTCCTCATCAATTGCTATTGTATTCACTGGTATGAATTTATCTCTGTATATAGCCATACAAACGCCAGCTAAAGTGACATATTTAAAAGGATCAATATTAGCAATGTTTAGAAATAATCTTCGCAATTCTAAACATCCTTTTCTTAAAATATCAACATCAGACATACAATACTTTATAATTTCTTTTTGAAAATCAAATGTTTCGTTTTTTACCGATGTATACCATTTATCAAAAGTTTTTCTTTGATCTAAAGTCATAGTATCATAACCATAATAGTATTTTTCAGGATATTTCCCTATATAATTTTGATTTTCAGCAGTGTTAAACAAATGAGGAAAATAACCTTTAGCCAATTCTGTTAGTCCAAATGTTTTAGGAAATTTTCTTAACGGAATCAATGTAAAATTTATAGAATCGATAAACCTTATATTAAATGCGGTTGCTTGCATATATATGAGTTTATTTCCTTGATATATTGTAAACACTTTAATTTTATTTTTAAAGCAATATTTAGCTAGAAATTGAAAATCGAATCCTTTTCCATAATGCGCTAATACTGTATAACCGCAATGTTTTCTTTGGAATAACCATTCACAATATTAATTTTCATTCTTAAATATTTTTTCTTTTCCGTTAAAATCATGATTTATAACTAGATTGACTTGGTGATTTCCTGTCTCTTGGTTCGTTTCAACGTCAAAAAACATATATTTTTCTGTAAATTCTGACTTTTGACATTTCTTACACCATTTCTCTCTGTCTTTTATATTTTTAGGACAGATATTTTCACAAGTCCCTCCCTTAGATTCTTTCCTACGTATATAACATTTATGATCTTCCAAAACCCACTGTCTACAGTTTAGACATTTTTTTTCTCCACATTTATGATTTTTCGGTTCTCTTTCACTTCTACGGATATTTCTCTTACATTTTAAACATTTCCACAGTGTTTCACAGACTGAGTAATTTTTTCTCTCTTTATCTTTATGATTTTCGAAGCAGTTTTTTCCTTTAAACGATCTAAAACAATCATTACACTGAATATCATCGCCTTCGCAATTACTCTCTTTTCTAAAACATCTATTGCATTTTAAAGAACATTTATGTTGATCCCTTCTACTATAACTGACTTTACAATAATGACAAAAATGGTTTTTTCCTAAAAATCCTGTAACCGTTGTAATGACATCAAAATGATTTCTATTTTTTTAAATGTAAACACAATTAGATTTACCATAATAGTATTGATAGGCGCCGCTGTATATTTTTTCGTTAAAATTTTCTCTGCAAAATATAGTTATTTGAATATCTAAAAAATTTTCGAATTGTTTAATATGCTCTAAATTACACATTTCTAATGGAATATCACACATTTCATGCAATTTTATCGCTAAACTTTTTTGTAATTTTCTACCATTTTTTATATATGTTACTTCATTATCTGTAAGTTTTTCTAGATTCAATTTTTCGCATAAAATATTACGATTTTGAATAGCTAGGGCTATAACGATGGATCTAGCTAAACAAATATTATCGTCATTTTTAATTTGAAGAATACTTTTTTTATTGACAATATCGTTATCGTTCAGTAATTTCAAATGTTTACCGCCTTTAGGCAAATCAACGACAGTAAAAATAAATTCACAATCTTTAATATCCAACTCTTTGTATTCAATTTTATGCGTTAAAACATCTAAATAGGTGTCATAGGCTTCTTTTGTTGACATCATTTTAGGGTGAAAGGGCTGTGTCAAATAGGGATTGAATACAATTATATCTACCTTTCCTTCGATTTTTCCAATTGCTCTCCTGAATAAATCTTTTAAGATACTATAATACTGGCCCGGTGTGAGTTTGTTTATTTGTTTTATTTTATAAACATATCTATAAGTATTAAATTTTTTTACAAATTTTTTATCTTTCTCAACAATTTCGTAATCGGGTCTAAACAGATTTTCCAAATTTGTTTGTAATTTGACTTTTTTCTGTCTTTTTGATCAATTTTTCATCTTTATATTTCAAGCCGTAATAATCAAAGAGTTTTTTAAGTTTTGGACGGTTTTTCGGTTCATTTATAAATTGTTTCAATTTTTCATTCAAATCAGGAAATAATTTTTTAAGGTTTACCACTGTTTTTATCTTTTTTTCTTCGTTATTTTTTGGATTAAATTCTTCTGTGTTATTGTTATATTTTAAATCGAAAGAATCTAATATTTTTTTCAATTTATTTCTTTCTTTAGGATTTTCGATAAATTTTTTCTTCATTTCATGTAAATAATCTGTGACGTCTAAATTTAATAAATCTAATAAAACAAATTTATAATTGCCTGTTTTTTTTTATGTATCTCATTATCAATCTAATTAATTCATCTTTTTTACAATTTTTGGGTTGTTTTATAGTTAAAAGTTTTACGACCTGCCTTAATTTTGAAATATGTATTTTTGAAGCAGATATCAAATTTAGAGTAGACTCCATTTATATAGAAGAAATTTTATGAATACTTTTTGCTACACATTTTTAATAGCGACCACTATCTATTAATCCAATTTCGGTTGCAGGTAATTTTAGATTAAGCGATTTAAAATGAATGTCGTTAAAATTATGAATTAAATTAAATTGAAGAATTTCTGAAAACGACTATTAAAAAATATATTTCAAAAATAAGATCGTTTACTCAAAAAGACTAATTGCTGTCCATTGAAAGAAATCTAAATTTTTTCTACAGGTTCGCCATTCAATTTTAAACATTCAAATCGAAATCCGTTTTTATCTATTTCTGTTATTCTAACAAAAAATGGTTCGCTGTATTTACATACAGGCGTTATATGGACATTGGGATGAACATTAAAAGTATGATTCCAATCTACATTTATTCTTTCAGTTGTACAATTACCTGTCAAAATCTTTGTACTTTTTGAATTACCCATTTATTTAGCCTAAAAATCAATGTCATAATCAGGCTTTTCTATTTTACCTTTAAATTCTAAATAAAATTTTTCTGATAAATTTTGACATTTGAATATAAAATACCAATCCACTCTGTCTTGGAACTTTTCTATAAATGGTTCTGATAGCAGTTTTATGAACACTTTTTCCCCCTCACAATTCTAATTTTGAAACTTTCAAGGTCCAATTGAATAATTTCTGAAAATGCAACATTCAATATAATATTTTCAACTAAAAAATACGTTCAATTTAAAACACAACATAAAATATCATAAATTTATTTTGATGTTCAAGTATTTTTATCAATACATTTTGCTACACATTTCTAATTAGTGGCAGCTATCTATAAATGAAAAGCTTCCTGCGCCCATTTTTAATCTTGGTGTTTGTTCGTATCAAACTAGTTAAAAGACTTTCACCCCGGAAGGTCAATTGATTGCGACTTCAGACAACAAAGTTCGTTTGTTTGAAGCATTTTTGATGTCAGTAACAGGGAAGTGACGTATTTAAAAATAACTGAGGAAGGAATGAGATTTACTTTCATCTCTGAGATTGACTTTAGTCTCTGCCAAAGAGGGTTATTTTTTAACTATGGCTGCAAATAATAATCAGTTAGACGTGAAAGCAATATTACAAGAGTACGAGGCATTAAAAGCTACTTGTCAAAATCTTACAAATGAAAATAACCTCTTAAAAGCTCAAAAAGAATTAAAATTATCGATTCCGGATTTAAATATGGAAATTTTAAAACGTGAAAAAGAAATTGATAAATTAAGAAAAATTAATAGAAGTAAAAGTTATAATATAAGAAAACTGCAAAATGAGGTAAGAAATAATTTAAATTTTATATCAAAATATGAAAGTGAAATTTCAGATTTAAAAATACAGATACAAAAGATTCAGGATACAAAAATTGAAATAGATGATCTTATAAAGTAAACAAATTAAAAAAAATAGCCTTCTTTGGCTAGGTAATTTTAGATTAAGCGATTTAAAACAAATGTAATTTTTTCGTAAAAATTATGAATTAACTTAAATACGTTTAATGTAGAATTACCTGTAAAGCTACCACTATCGAGGTTGGCACAGTTTTACCGCTAAATTTTAACAGTACTTTTCTGCAGTGAAATACTGTTAAAAGTTAGTGGTAAAATTCTACGAACTCGATACTGAAGGTCCAAAGTCCTTGTAAATGCTGATGGCGGGTAATTTTAGATTAAAAATCGCTGTTATTTTAAATTACATCGCTATTTAAAAGTCGTATTATAAGAAGTCTTTTAAATAGCGATGGATCTACAATTTAAGTAAAATCTATTTATGTTGATATTTTAATAATATGATTTATTTTAAAAAATAATCTGTATTTATTTATAAAGTTATTCCAAATGGATACTTTAAATCTTGTTTAATATTTTATACGTATTTAGAATTTTAAAAAAAGATCACGATGAAGTATTTTTTCTCGTTTTGAAAATAGAACACGATTTAGTATTTTTACGCGTTTCGAAAATAGAACACGATTTAGTTTTTTTCTTGTTTAAAAAAATAATCTGTATTTATTTATAAAGTTATTCCAAATGGATACTTTAAATCTTGTTTAATATTTTATACGTATTTAGAATTTAAAAAAAAGATCACGATGAAGTATTTTTTCTCGTTTTGAAAATAGAACACGATTTAGTATTTTTACGCGTTTCGAAAATAGAACACGATTTAGTTTTTTTCTTGTTTAAAAAAATAATCTGTATTTATTTATAAAGTTATTCCAAATGGATACTTTAAATCTTGTTTAATATTTTATACGTATTTAGAATTTAAAAAAAAGATCACGATGAAGTATTTTTTCTCGTTTTGAAAATAGAACACGATTTATTATTTTTACGCGTTTCGAAAATAGAACACGATGAAGTATTCTTTCTCGTTTTAAAAATAGAACACGATTTAGTTTTTTTCTTGTTTAAAAAAATAATCTGTATTTATTTATAAAGTTATTCCAAATGGATACTTTAAATCTTGTTTAATATTTTATACGTATTTAGAATTAAAAAAAAATATATTTACAACTTAAAATATTTTTCATAGTTTTTTATATTAACCATCGATTTAATCTACTTTTGAAATCCATAAAATATTCATCTACAACTTAAATTATTTTTTATAGCTTATTTTGATGTTCGTTTAATATGATAATTGCTTCTTAAATGTCTCTTTTTATGAGTTAAAGTGTATTTTTTACCACATTCGCAATCAATTTTTTTATTTTTCATAGCTAAATGACAACTTTTGCAATTAGCGTAATGTTCTATTTTGCCGTAACGAAATCGAGTATAAAATTGGTCTAAATTTTTTGTCATCTCACAATGCTTACAACTTTTAGACAGCTCCATTTATTAAGAAATATTTTTAGAAAGCTATTCCAAACGTCTTCGTTTTTCTTATTAAATTTTACTTTCAAATTATTATCAATATTATTATAATCTAATATTTTCTTTATGAAATATAGGTAATTTATCGACTTTTTATAGTACACTAAATCTAAAAACTGAATAAACATTTCTTCAGCTTTATATGGAATATTTAACTTCAATTTCCACTTCAATGCTTTAAAACGACTTATTCGGGATTTGCGTCTTTCGCTTAAAAAAACATCTATATTTTTATAGGTAAAATATTCACCGTCCGAATCGTACATTATTTCACATTTTTTCATCTGGTCATAAATCTTTAGATAGTTTTCAGGCATTTCATATTTTTTTACTTTGTCAAAAGTTTGTGTTAAGCTTGATTCGGTATCATCTATTAGAATGTCTTTAAAAAAGTCGTAATTCATTTATTTAATCTTATATTCTAGCAATACGTCGATTAAAGCAGACCTTTTTTCTACCAAAGACGTCATTTCCTTCCAAGTGCAAAATATATCGGGTGAGTACGAATGTTGACGCTCGCTCTAATTTGAACTTCATTTATAGGTCAACGCTTTCATTCAGTGGCCTTCCTGATAAAGATATTAAGTTACGTTTTTCTTACGGAGTATTTAGAAACATATTTTTCGACCGTTCGAACTTGATATTCAACATAATACAAAGCAGATATTTATGATTATTAAAATTAGATACTATTCTTTATTTATAAAATCATAGAAATTTTTTAAATTAAAATGCTAAAAGTCACTTAAAGCAGAGCCATTCATTTACTTTTTAAAATTGAATAATTTCTGAAAATATAAAAGAAAAGTTATTTCTACATAATTAGTTTTAAGTATGGACTTGTTTTATTAACATGGTTTGATATTTTACCATGTTTATATTTTAATACTTGATTACCCCGCCTAGACGGGACCTGCATAGACGGAAGTTTTTTTTCTCGTTCTAAAAAAGGATCACGATACATATATTTTACTCGTTTTAAAAATAGATCACGATGTAGTTTTTTTACTCGTTTAAAAATTAAATTGACTTGATATCTTTTTCATCAACCCAAGAGTTAAATTCGTCGGAATAATTTAACCATTTAACAAGACATTTATTTCCTTTCTTTCTTAATATTTTCTCCACTTTAAACAACTTATCCTTCTTATTATATTTAACTAATTCTGGTTCATAATAAGTTCCTTTTATTTCGTTTCCATTCAAATCTTTTATTCTGTAAGTAATGGGGTCAGTCTTTAATATTTCTGAAACGATGAAAATTTCTTCCGTAAAAGTGGGTTGGTATCCGCGGGTGAAAGCAGTCTGGTATTTCGAAATTCTTATTCTATCGCCAACCTTGAATTTCGGTTTTCTTATTATTTTTTCCTCGTATAAATTTTTATAAACTTCGGATTCATTTTCTTCCCTACTGGCTTCGGTAGGCGTCATTTTGATAGAGCTATGCCTGGTATTATTATAATTTTTAACTAATTTGTCCAAAACATCTATATATCTTTTAGTATTGTTGGCCGCTAGATAGGTTCTAATTTTTTTATTAATTGTCCTGTTAAAACGTTCGACTACAGAACATTTTATTTCAACATTTTCAGTTGTAAACCACTGAATATTATGATCTTTAAACAACTTTAAAGTTAACTTATTTAAAAATTCTGTGCCTTTGTCCGTCTGCAGTTTTTCAGGAATTCTTTCTTTAAATATCTTTTTAAATGCTTCCGTTACTTCTTGTCCAGTTTTTCTTTTTATCGGAATAGCCCAAGCATATTTACTAAATACATCTATCACTGTCAATAAGTAATTAGTTCCGTTATTATATTTACTAAAAGGTTTGATAAACAATAAATCTGCTTGCCATTGATCATCGATATGACTTACATAAATGCGTCTTCGTTTAAATTTACGAATTAAAGGCTTATGTCTGGTATAAACATCTTGGCTATGTAAAAAATCTGTAATTTGCTTTTGACTAAAACCTGTTTTCCGTTTTAATTCATTGATCCCACAATAACCACTTTCAGGATGATAATATATTTTTTCTAAGATATTTTTAGGACCTAAGGTTTTCCTAAAAAAACACTCTTTTTAGAACCACAATCTAAACAAATACCTTTCATCATTGGCCTGTTATTTTTAGACATTGTATTTTTAATATCTTTTGTTTCTGTGTAGTTTTTACATTTTAAACAATAGATCTGTGTATTTCCCATACCAAAAGATTTTTTAGCTTTAATAATCGGTTTTACAATTCCTCTTTCAATTCTTTCTCTAATCGTTGGATTTTCAATATTATCTAGTTCATCAATCATATTCTTATCGCATACTTCATTTCTACTTTTTGTATCTTTATTTTCTAAATAACATTTGTCATGTTTATATGCAATTTCATCTACTCTGTTAACAGGTTTAGATGAATTTTTATACGTTAAATCTGGATTTAATCGTGTTTTTCCCCATAATAACTGTGTCCCCGGGCCGGTAAAAGAATGGCCTGGTAAATGCATTTCGAAAGGTAAATTACTAATGACTTTATTCAGAAAACCCGATCCCGTTTGTCCGCATTTTAAACATCCACCTTTAAAATTACCCTTTTTAGTTAAAGACGTCACAACAAATTTTTTACATTTACAACTCATTTATTAGGCAGCAAAAAGCTGATGCTTTCTAAAAAGAATATTTATATCCATTCAACTGTACTTTTTTCACATACTTTTCGATTGGGAAGTATACTAAATTATTTATAAAATCTTGTTCTCTTACATACACTTCTTCTTCTGAAATTTTTTTAGCTTTCAACAAATTTAATTGTTGTTTATAAAAATTATAACATTGCTTGTATTCTTCTTTTCGTTCTAAAATATTTAAAGATTTCTCAATAACTTCTACAATTCCGACGGTCAAACTCAATGCAGCCAGTGGTATGAAAACAAATGCTGATAATCCCGAGGCACTCAGCATAAATTTGCTAACAGATAAGGAAACACTTATCTTTTGATACAAATTGTAACTTTTCCGATAAACATATAATCTCTTTTCTAAATATTCTTCCATATTTATATAGGTTCAAAATTTCTTCTGTATCTCATTTCAGAATTTACTAAGTCTAGCATAAAGAAGTTACCCTTACAAGAATTATATTTTTCTAGAAATTCCTTTTTCGTTAGATTTCCGTCTATTTCTCTGATTATCTGATTGATTTCCCTAGGCTGTAGCTTAAAAAATATGAAGTAATTACAATTTTTTCTAATATCTGGAGGAGTTGAGTAATAAGACTGCGTTAAATAAATAATGGATGCATTTTTCTTTCGACCTCTTATAAACAAATCTACTATAACTTTCTGGTCTTTCTCTGTAACACAATCGTCAAACACAACAAGATTTTTTTCTGAGGAATCTAGATCGTCGACAGTAATAAATTCACTCAAATCTGAAGAAAATAATACATTCTTTTTATATTTATCATACAATTTTAATATTTCCGTTTTTTTATTTTTATTTATTTTTTTACATTTTAAAATATCGTCTCTTTCAACACCTTCAAACAGTGTATAATCTTCTTGTAATTTAGAATACTTTGGCTCGAAAATATCTTTTGCGCATAAATATAGCGCGTCGAAATCTAATCTTACATTACTAGGATTCTCAAAACCGTTTAATAAATTTATTAGTAAATTTGTCTTTCCACAACCTGATGGGCCGATTATTAATAATCTGAAAGGATGTCTGGGTAAAAAACGATGTTGTTTAGGGTCCGGCAATACTTCCGGTTCTGTGTAATTTTTAATTTTAATCATTTATTTACTGAGAAAGTTTACAGCTAGTAAAAAATAAAATTACTGCTAGTAAAAACATATTAGCCGTCAGTAAAAATAGACGTCTGTGCTATCGCTTCTAATTAGCTTCAGCTTTTCACTGTCTATAAATGGATAAAATAAACGATTTAGAAAAATATCGAAATAAGAAACAAAAAGAAGAATTAAAAAATGCAATAAAACTTGTCAAATTACAAGCAGATATTAGAAAAAATAATGAAGAACAGCGTGATAGAAAGCTAGGTATAGACAAAAGTTTAACTGAATTTCATAAACCTGTCACTAAAAAATTAGAAGAACAGGATAAAAGTAGAAAAGAAAATATTAAAGCTATCAATGATAAATTGGACGAATGAAATATATCTTTACAGCCTATTGCAGAATCATCTAGAATTATTCCTGAAGCGATCGAAGATGTCAAAGAATTATATAAAGAACCGCCGCTTACTTATAACGTTGATCAAAATTTAGATCTAAGCTATTTAAAATCTGTACAATTATACAGACCTTCGAAACTCCTAGACAATCAAGAAAAATTAGATGAAATGTATACAAAGGCAAAGCATTTAAAAGAAGAATTATCGAGGAAAAAAGGCAACTTACAAAGTACAATTACGAGGGCTAAAAATCTTTCGGAGGAGGAATTAAGTCAGAAAAAGGTTGAATATAAAGCAGTTGAATATAACGAAGGGGAGCTACAAAAATATATGGTTAGATTAACTACAATTCGAGGTAGCGAAGTAATGAAAGTCGGTAAAGGATTAGGTTTATTATCTGAATTGCTGGATAAAATATGTCAAGGTAGCAAGTCGAAAAAATTAAAAAATGAAATCAAACTGCTAATAGACAAACTCATTAAAGCTAAAAAAATAACTAATGGAGATAAAGAACGATTATACAACCAATTTCTTCTTTGAAAGCGTCAGCTTTTTGCTGCCTAATAAATGAGTTATGTAAAAAAGAAGATTCATTTGAGTGACGGGCAGATTAGTAAATTGAAATCTGCTCTTAGAAAAAAAGAAGAACTGACACTGCAGATAGACAATTCAAAACCTCCTAATTATGAAATGTATTTAACTAAAACACAGATTAATCAGATTAGTAAAGGTAAAAGAATAAATATAAGCAAAACTCAATTAGATAAAAACGGTGGATTTTTACCCTTTTTAATTCCTATTTTAACATCACTAGGACTCGGTGCAGCGAGTGGGGCAGCAGGTTGGGGAACTAAAAAAATCCTGGATAAAATTTCGGGATCTGGAGTTTATCAGCCTTGGGAAAACAAAGGATCTGGTCTAAAAGCGTCAGCTTCCCTGTCTAAAAAAAAAAATCCGATAACAAAATTGGGTATATCGGATAAAACGATTAAAGAAAATATGAAAGATGAAAAAGGATTTAGATCAAAATACTATGTGCACATTGGAAGAAGGACTTAATTGGCTATTAATAACCCGTTTTCAAACATTTGGTGAAAGATTTTTAGAAAAGTATATGCATAAACTAGATTTTTGTAATCTCATTGAATATAAGTTTGATCAATTACCAGATAATTTTTATAACGATAAATGGAAAAAAATTCTTTCCGTTCAACTGGGTGAATTAAATAAAAAATTTGGCCATTATTACGAAGAAGAACTACCGAACAGAGAAAAATTAATGGATGAAATTTTCGAATTAAAAAATATTTTAATACGATTTATTAATGAATTGAGACAAGTTTTGAATAAAGACGAAAAATAAAAGTGTTTATAAAATTGCTTCGATATAAAATGGTGTTGGCTCAAAGATTAGACGATATTATAATTCATAAATATAAAGATTTATTTGTCGAATTATCGCAATGTAAAGAATTTTACACATTTATTTCATTATATATCAATAAAATTAATTTTCATTTAAGTGAAAAAGTTATGAAATTACCCATTGAATTTATAAGAAAATTTAAAGATAAACTTGACTGGGATTGTATATCACAGAATGAAAAAATATCAGAAGATTTTATTAGACAATTTCAAGATAAAGTTAATTGGTATTATATATCGTTTCGTCAGACACTATCAGAAGATTTTATTAGAGAATTTCAAAATAAAGTTGATTGGGAAGGAATATCCTTTCGTCAAATATTATCCCATATTTTCTAAAAGAATTTGAAGATAAAATTGATTGGGAATGGATATCATATATAAATGGTTTTTAAATAAAATTTCAATTTTAAGCCGAAGGATTATATCCTTTATTTGACGAACTTTCTGATAACACAATAATCAAATGGATTCTACTCAATACCATTTATTGAACTATGAAAGTATCAAAATAATATTCACATTAAAAAACATATGATAAAAAGCATTTAACTTTTATTTCAGACTTCAATGTAATGCAATTGATAATAATATTATACAATGCAGCTCTTTGCTTTTCCTATCAAGACTATCCTAGAGGAAGATTGTTTATTAGCATTTCGTAGACTAACGGCGTCAGGCAAAATTTTTTCATCAATACAATAATTAAATATTAGCTTTTAAAATTGATAAATATTTCATCTCAATTGATTACGTTATTATTTATAATCATGATTCTTTATTCCATAACCCTTTCTTAAAACTTCGTCTTTACATAATTTAGTAGAAAAAATAAAATAGCCAACCAATGCATTTTTTATCATCATTTACTCGATAAATCGTACTAAAATCGTTACATCCTCGATATTTAGACAGACAAACTTTTTGATGAAAATCTTACAAAAATCCTTAAATATTTGCGTTTAGTGGAATATAAAAAGTGTTCCAGAGTCGGTACCATATACTACTTACGTTTAACCACTTAAATATTTGCTGTAGTACATATATACATTTTCGTTCAATACCTATAACCGCCTTGACTGAATCATAAATACCCACAATCTGTACCCTGTACACATTTTATACACATACCCCATCAAACACTCAATACAGAACACTTATTTGTCGTACTCTGCAAAAAATGGACCAATGAGTGCAGTAAATATAAAGTCAGTTACTACATGCTATTTTTAATTATTTAGTAAAAATATACTCCTATGAGAATATTCTTAGTATTTTACTTGTCCTTAGGAATTCGAGCGGAAAAAAATATAATATACACAATATTTAATAAATAATAACTGAAAATTCAATACGTATTTCCTTTAAAATTTATAAGATAAATCCTTTTCGCTTAGAACAATAATCGAATAATAGAAAGCATTTCTCTAAAGTAGACAATAATTTGTATTCCCTAAACATTTACATCAACTGCATTGTTTATGTTTTCCCACTCACCCATTCAATTTATATGTAACCCTTTTCGTGATTATAAAAAACGACAGTAAAGCTAAAAAATCTACAATTTAACTTATTATGCGTTATTTCTAAATGTATGTATCTACAATATGAATAGATTACGGCTAAAAAAAAACATGAAATTGTATGTCAGATGTAGAGCGTTCGTACTAAACCAAGTTTTTAAAAAATGCAGTACTTTGTATACAATACAGTATACGAATTCTTTTCTGTGTCCCTATAAATACTAAATGCTTTTTATCACACACGAATTATCTTCTAATAAATCTCAGCAACGTTGTCATTTTCATTAAATATAAAATATTTTAGTATAATTAAAACACACCCCAAATATTTTCCCCCTACATCATGATGGAATAGAATACATTTGTGTGACCCTGTATATAAATCAGAATATTTTTTGCACCACAGATTGTAGAGAAAGTATATTTTAGAATATATTTCATTGTTGCATATGAATTGTATTATGTTCGAAAGATTGTGGCATCATTAAATAAAACTTAAATTGACCGTAATGTAACATAATATTTTGATTGTCCCTGTAATTGAACTATACATCCGATTTTCAGAAAATTTGAAATGTCTCGTAAAAGTTATATAATAATTAAATATTCTAATTTCGAGATGATTTGATTGGATAGTTTTTGCGTTATTATATCCGGACCACAACGTATTTACATAATAACAAACGCACCTATTTTTTTTCGAGCCCATTTGCATTCTATTGCCACTACCGGTGTTTTCTATTAAGTTTAAGAAATAATCACGCTTACACCTCTTAAAAAAATTCTAACAGTCTCAAATGTGTTTATCATTTATCTGCATAATATAATAAAACTAGTCTTTGGGAGGCTATCGTAAATTTACCCATCATGAATATCCATAATATAAAATTAAAAAAAAACAAATCATGATTAATCTATTTATAAAATGCATCGCAATTCCAAATTAAAATTTAAACGTATATTTAAATATTTTTAACACATGGTAATCCTCTGTTAATGAATTGCTGATGAACAAATTTCGACATATTATATAAAACGCCAAACTACTCAAGTAGTACCAAATAACGTAAAAGAAATATCCTTACAACTCCAAAAATAAAAGTCCGATTAAATAACAGTTTACTACGTCGGATTAAGCGACTTAAATCCAATTAAAATATATCTTTGAATTGAAATTTGAATGAAATACAGGTCATGAAAAAACAAGCAGCTTAAAAATAAGATTACAAATATCTCGGCAGCTAATTATCTGATCGGCTTCATTTTTATGCAATACTTGTATTATTTTATATTCTTTTACAACCACATCTTAAAATAAAAAATATTTATGAAAATGTTTTGTTACCTTCCATCAGGACGAATGTTTCGAGTGTCCGAAACAAATAGGTCCGGATAATCGAGGTTACTGATCTGCATAAACTTCTTCCCATTTTTACTTACTAATTTCACATCAAATTTCAAGTCTATCTCAATTTTTCCGGGAGATAGAGTGTTTACAGACAGACAGATGAACGGCATTTTTTTTCTAAAAATATGTTTTTCGGAACATCCAGTGTATGAAAAGTGTAAATCCAAAAAAAAAAAATTTTCTTGATATTCAAATGATTGTAACATTTATCCTATACTATGGATGATGGGTAAGTAATAACAATCCATTGATTTTTCGTGAAAAGCCTCTTTTTTCATCTTACTTATCAAGAACAAATCTATATAATGAGCATCGCTAAAGGAATGTCAGGCACTTGACTGGAATTTCTATTGTTGGCTTTAGAGAAGGATTTTCAACCTGCTGATAATGCATTTAGCAGGCTTATTTTGTCATCACAACAATGTGTCGTAGGAATTTACAATGGATATGGAATAAACTATTCATCAGAAAAACGAAAACAAGCATGCCCCAATAAATTTGTACTTTCTTCTGCACAGTAAAATATTATTGTCAGCTGAATAGCTAATATTTTGTTTATTCAATAATAATAATATTTACAAGAAATGAAAAAATATCATCGATGAATCACAACAATTCGAAATTATTTAAAACAAAATTTTACATTTTAATTTCCCAAAAAGATGTTTCAATTAAAAAAAAAATTAAAACGAACTCTCCCGCAATTATTAAGCAAAGACAATATTGTAATCGATTCCTTTTGTGTGACCCTGTAAATACTACTATGAATAGTCTGTTTTAACCTGATCTTAGTGAAATTCAGTGATTTATATCAGTTTCGATACATTGGAAAAATCATAATATTAATAAAATACTCTTCAAACGATTTTTACATACATAATTTAATCAAATTCCTTTGAATGTCCCTGTAAATGAACTATTAATCACACATACTTCATATTCAATAGAAAACATGCTTTGGTGACCCTAAATAATCTGAATCAATTGCATGAAAATAAGAGTATATTTACGGCATTTAGATAATGGACAGACGACAGGCAAACCGAATGCATAAGCACCTTTCAGCTTTGTTGGACTGTCACAAATGTATTTCTTTTTAGTTGAATATCAGCATTTAATAATAAAATAAAAATCCATTGAAATTTTATGAAAACCGTCTATCCCATCTGACTTATCAAAAACAAATCTATATCATGAGCATCGCTAAAGGAATGTCAGGGACTTCACTGGAATTTCTATTGTTGGCTTTAGAGAAGGATTTTCAACCTGCTGAGAATGCATTTAGCAGGCTTATTCTGTCATCACAACAATGTGTCGTACAAATTTACAATGGATATGGAATAAAATATTCATCAGAAAAACGAAAATAAGTATGTCCCGATAAATTTATACTTTCTTCTGCACAGTAAAATATTCTTGTCAAGTGAAGCAATTAATATTTTGTTATAAGTTTTTGTTTATAAAAAATGAAAATTATTGTTGATAAATCAAAATAAATCAAAACTATTTAAAACAATATTTTCATTTTAACTTCCAAAAAAAGTTGTTTAAACTTTAAAAATAATAATGTTACTTCTTTTATAAAATGTTAAAAAATGATAATGAAAAATAGAGCAAAATCAAAAATGAAAAAAACGATAAAGTTTATTACAATTCATTATTATAAGTTTTTTTTAAATGATTTCATATTTAATCTGATTCCTGTTGTTTTAGGGGGGGGGGGACGTAGAGGTTTTTAGAAACCTAGTATTCTGCCCTAAATAAAAATTTCATACTTTCAGAAAAAAAATAATAATAATAAATTTGTAATCAAAGATGGCATACAATAATAGCAATGTGCAAACTCAGAAAATGGAAATTAATTTAAATCCAAATTCATCTTTTTAAATAATGGATTAAGTATATGCCCAAATTAAAAATTTATTAACCGAATCCGCTCTACCACAATTCCTCTCTAAAAAGCGCAAAAATTACTAAAGTTTTTTTTAAGGGGAAAAAAGGTAAGAATTTTATATTAGACCTATTAATTTTCGAAATTTGAAAAGCAATTTGTACAAATTTATTGTTTATTTGATAAAATTTTATATCTCTTTCAAAAGCGTGATAACATCCGGGTATTTTCTTAAAAGTTTTATGATTTTTAGAGAAGTATTTATGTATGAATAAAAAACAAGTTCAATGTATTAGAAATTTATTCTTATCATTTTCATTATTCCTGTATGAGGATTCTTTAATAAATATGATCATAATTTTTTTATTTGTATACTTTAATGAACACAAATTTAATTTTATGTTCCATTCTTAATTAAACGTGAAATGAATGCGTGGTAATTTTTCTTAATTTATTTCCAGTAGTACATTCTTGCAGCCATGGAAGTTCAGATATTCTATTATCGACTACAGAGACACTGGAGGAAGGGTTTTCGTTGTCGCTCACCACTACACTTAATTGCGACTAAATTCTTCTTTTGGCGAATAAACAAGCTATTAGATTCGCAAAATTGCTAGTGCTCAATTTGTGCTTTTTCTTTCTTTTCTTTTTCGTTTTTCATACATACGCGTACATGTATATTTTTAATATATATATATTTAATATATTTGTTGCGGATAATTGAAATTATATTAATAACAATCGTGTTGTCGCAGTTACAAAAACTTTGGTTATTTTAGAACATATTGGAAAAAAAAGGTTACATTAAAGGATTAAGGATAATTTATTTTTGTGCTACTCAACAATTCAATTTTGCTAATACTTTTTTCATTTGGCGAATGCTTTTTTTTTTTTTTTTTTTTTTTTTTTTTTTTTTTTTTAATTAGCCAAATTACTAACGTTGGTCAAATGTCAGCGAGAATACTGAGTGGAGGTAAAATTCAATTTGCAAATATACTCTTTCCTGGTGGAGATTTTGCTTTTGCCAGAGGAAAACTTCCGTCAGTCGAAGAATATCGTTAAAATAGGTGATTTTTCTCATGTTCATGTAATATCACAGTTAATTTTCTAAAAATCTACCACACGTTTGCCTTTTCAATATGAAAAATATCATAAATCAAGGTGCTCAAACACGTCTCGTGCTGACTTATTTGTTACCAACGTGTAGGTGCACGGTAATATATAACTGAACCATAAAAAAATCTTATACCTAACGAATTTCTCTGACAATTATAGAGAGAACATTATACTGACTCCAGTAAACTCAGTAACAGGAACTTTCTGTCCATCTTCATTTGAAGATAATTGTCTATAATTTTCTTAAACATCTCAAACAGCCATTTAACTGTGCTACATTGAAAAAAATACTATCCACAAGTATCTTAAAGCATAGACTTCGACTAATGATTTCTTCTGGAGAAAGCAAAATTTCCTGTAGTCAATAACATGACTGCTCATTGCGTCTGTTGCCTATATCTTTCGCTTAGGGGCTACGGAGAGTGTATGAATTTTATGTCTGCTGTAAATAAACCAGCAAAAATAATGCCATGTTCTCGTTACACATTAAGCTACCGGCTTTCTTAAAAATGACTGATAGATTTTAAAACTCAATAACTTTCAAACAGTAACAAATATTTTTAAAAATTGCATTAGATTTATATGCATGATATCAGGAGTTTTTTTTTTTTTTTTTTTTTTTTTTTTTTTTTTTTTTTTTTTTTTTACTGTGATTCTTCAATTTAGTTCGAATTTAAAAAATAGATGGTGCTTCCAGTCTCGATTTTTAATACTTCAAGATCTATTAAATAAATCTCCTTTTTTGCATAGGAGAATATAGGGGTAGAAAAATCGAGCCTGAATTTAGGGGTTATTACTTTCAGCGCCATCTATAGCTCCATTTTTTAACTGGGAATCACAGCTTATAAACTCCTGACATCATACATAAACCTCCTGCGAGAATTTTTCATTATCTGTCACCATATGCAAGTAATAGAATTTAAAATCCGTCAGTAATTTTTTTGAGACACCCAGTAACAATGGAACGCAAATTAAATTTGTGTGTAACAAAGTCTGCCACTAATATACAACGATCATTCTTTATTGAACAACATTCGTACATTCTCATACAAATTAAATGTTGACTACATAATAATTAAGAGTATGTTCTTTTTTTGTCATTGTTAGTTATATACTAAATACCTTTTTTATGATAATTTTCTTAAATATTGTCAGAGCTTTAAAAAATTACAGTTTCGGTCTAGACTATCACTACAGGCACATCAATTCCCAAACCATTTCTTTCTTATAAAAGTGTCTCAGCCGGAGCCAATACACACTCTTAACGAAAGAACTGATTTGGCTTCTCATAAAAGAGCTGTAATTTTTTCGATCATAAAAGAGTTGTTTTTCAAACGATTAAATCTTCTTGATCTAAATTGGTTATTTAAATAGCTCAACTTCATTTAAATTGGTTAAAACTCGAGTTATTTCAACTCTTTTTTGAGAAGCTGCTTTTCAACACTGAGATGAGTGGATTTCAGCTCAACTTGAGCTATTTTGTGGCTGAATTTTTAAGAGAGCATACCTTATGTGTCCTTTGACGTTATTTATGTGACCGGCAATATAGCGGAAGTACCCTTGATCTTTCACTTAATCCGAAACTTTCAAAAATCCAGCTTTGTTCTTATAATTTTATGGCGCCGTTGTTGCCGTATTTTATGTTGCTGATAAAATATCGTACACTTGATCGTCTTTCATAAATACGGAAATTACAAAATTCCTCTTTTGTCTCGGTTCTGACGATGCTAGATTTTTCAATATTACACAACACAGTATGTTTCTATCATCAACGTGTTGAAGAGAAAAAAAAATGGGCATAAAATATTTTCTGAATCCTCCTGTATGGCAAATAACATATCATGATGGTATTGTACTTCCTGCGTTTTAAAATTTTAATCAAAACTTCAGAGCACTTTTTGAGAAATATGATTTTTTTCGATCAAAACATGTGTTTTTATTTAAAACAGCTAATAAAACTATAGGTTCATACAAATTTTTAACGCAATTTTCATTAACTTTTCAAATTTAGGTAATATTTAGTCAAATTGTAATAAAAAATTGCAATTATGCCAAATCTTCTGTAATGAAGTCTATTCAATATATTTCATTTTTTTTTCAACAATACATTGGCAAACTGCTTACCTGTATTATGAAGCAAATTATTTGTAATACCTCTTAAATTTATTATTACAAAGTTGGACCCGTAGAGTTTCGACGAGAAAAATGTTTAAGTAGGAACTGTTTCATTGATTTATAATAAAACTACAAAATCAATTGCAATACAAAATGCACCTTATATTGGTAAGTCTAACTCTTAAATAAATGATATTTAACCTAAATTTAACAAAATACAATTTCTATAAAACTTAGTTGTAGGAATTGTTAAAATAAAATTTTAGTCATACATGTAAACAATAAAAAATATTAAAAGATTTTTTATTGTCATAAAGTTAGCTAGCAATTTATCATAATCGAACTTAATCATCAAAATTTTCCCCCATGAAATCTAAATCAGACATCACTTTCACAATATCAAAATTATATTTGCACCTTTCATATCTGTATTTATCTTTAAAAAATAATATTTTAATTTGATCATTTTGAAATCATTTTAATTTGAAACTTGAAGTCTCGATGCCATTAGCTGGAAATAGATACTGAACTATTTATCTTCTTTTAAGTATAAATGAAAGTTTGTAAATGTTTGTGTAAAAAATTTTTAATGTTTTTTTCACTTTTAAAAATAAAATGGCAACATAAAAATATTGTCATCTAATTTTTTTCGTTTACTTTTAATAGAAATGGAGTACTTTTGTTGCCACAATTTGATAAACAGTATTAAAAACTACGAAATAGTTAATGTTTTAAAAATAAATTAAGATACATTTTTTAAACAAATTGTATTTAAAATTACATATTTTCTTCTATACGACGGTGAAAACATCGAAAATGTAAGATATTTAGAAATTTAAAAAAATTGCAGAAACAAAAATTACAAAACTCAAATTTCATTTCAAATTTCAAAGTGTTGTCATTCGTAAAATGACGTATACGTTACGCGCAGACACATTTGGCCTTTATAATATAGATAAACCAAATTTTGTATATAAAAAAATTTAAAATGTGTATTGTTCAATAAAAATGGCTCTTAAATTAATATATACAAACTTACTAGTCTAATTTGCTTCAAGATATACCTACGGATGAACAGAGCCTTGTCGCAAAATTTTATTTCAATATCTTAAAACTTTTAGAAATGATTTTACCAGTAAATGTAGACAACGAAAAAAGCAGTTTTTTTTTTTCAGAAAATGCAAATTCAGGTTTTTATAGAGCACAAAAACTATACATAAAATTTACAAATTAATAATTCACCTATTTGTAGGCATTTATATATTTGTGTATTAAAAATGTATACTTTACTTTTCAGTAGTTCTTTAAACGGCTACTTCCGGTTTTAGAAAATTCATTTCCGGCTTATATTTTGGGCTGTAACTTTGCTTCTTATTATCGATGAATCGAAAGTAATACATTTTTAGAATCCTAAATTTTGAACGCTAATTTAAAATAATAATTTGACAGATGTGGCAGATTCAGATTCATATTCCAATTCAGCCAGATGGGGAGGACTACCACTTGGTTTGAGCTCATGCAGCCCGACCCAGCAATGTTTATAAAAAAATTGCAGAACATTTATAGAGTAATAAAATAATGGTAGATAACAAAAAGTATTTGAGATAAGGAATTAAGTATGGATAAGAATAGTAAAATAGACGAGTTGAGTGCTTTACAGACGTTGAACCCATAACTTTTCTTTAACAATAACACTAATTCTATAACTGTTTTAAAGTAAAAGTTTGTTTGATTTGTTCCATAGCTCATCATCATTATCATATCATAGGTCCCATGGAGTCATTTAGAAAAGTTCTTGATTGTTTTCAATCAGCGTTACGCAGTTTATAATTTTTTGTAATAGTACTCATTGTTTTTTTATCATTTTGAACCACGAAGAGAGTTTTATGGTTCTGGAGTTTCTGAGGTTCACAATACCAAGAGTAAATAGCACTTTGCTGTGTCCATCGTGAAGATTCTAACGATATGAAATTTAGTGCATTAGTTCTAGAAATAAGGCTATCGCGAATATCGGGAAAAATGCAGAATAAAAGCGCTACCTGTTGTGCGAGTTTCACCAAAACATAATCAGCAATAATATTTATCACATTAAACCTGAATCAGAAGTTTGATAAAATTTCTTGAATTAGTTCTTGAGATAGAGTTATTAGGGGAATCGGGAAAAATTTAGCATAGCAGTCCGACCCATCGGACTACTGACACCATAACATAAATATAATCACTTCATATCAAAGATTAACTGAATCTAAAGCTTGATGAAAATCTTTTATTAATTCATGAGATACAGCTATTGCAGAAATTATGAAAAAGACAGCTTAACAGCCCCATCTGTTGAAAGATTTTCAAAAGAACGTAAACAGCATTTATTAATGTCAAGGACTAACAAAATCTAAAATTTATTGAAAATCCGAGCAATAGCTCTTGAGATACAGCTGTTGCGGAAATTATGAAAAACGCAACATAATAGCGCCACTTATTGAGTGATTTACATCAAAAATTAATCAGCATAAATTTATATCAGAAACTACCTGAATATAAAATATTATCAAACTCCGCATATTAGTTCTTGAGATAGAGCGTCCACGAATGTTCTGTCACATAAAGACAGACAGAGTCGCAGATTCACAGACACATTTTGTAAAAAAAATTTTTTTTGGTATCTCTGGTCCCTAAAACGTATAAATCCGTCAAAAGCCGAAATTTAAAAATTTTCAATCTAAATTCGAACACAATACTTTCTTTTTGTAAAGATAAATTTTGAAAATGTTACTGAAATAAGATATTCTAATTTAAGACACCCATAATTTATAATACAAATATGCCTCGATGAAATCTGTGACCAAACAAGCTTAATAATAAGTCTAAAGTATGGGAGAATCTTTTCATTTATGAAAATATCAATTAACGTTTGTCTTCAATAATACAAAGACAAATAATTAAAGATTATAAATAAGTTTTCATATTATAATGCATGAGAAATTCGAAATGTACTGGAACTAAGTTATTGAATACCTCAATTTAAAGTATTACCACCAAGTATTTCTCTTTTTAATTATCAGCTAGAGTACTCCCTCTTTATCTACATTTATATTGTTCGGCTGACAAAGCCTTTTGTTCGACAATGCCGACGAAAAAAGGAAAAAAAGGACTCACAAGCACAGTTTGTTTCAATTTGATAAAAACAATCATATTACATACAGTAAAATCACTCCATTGTTTATTTTAACATTAAATATTCTTGATAAAGGATATTTATTTTTAAATCTTATTTACAATCAGAAGAAGTTTTTGCATATTTATTTGCAAATCAGCAAAATTAAACATTTTCTAAAGTTTTCCACTATTATTAATATAATATTTTTCTTTAAATAAAATTCTGACTAATTTTGAAACAAACATTAAACAAAGGGGATTTCTAGAAGTACGAAAATGTCTGGTATAATGTAAAAGAAAGTAAAAAATGCGTTTTTCACAAAATTTTCCACAATTGCGTTTTTTACGGAAACATATTTTACTTTATTTTTTATTTCACGAAAGCTCACAAATTGTTGCAGAAAAGAATATATTTTCCATTACAGTAAACAAAAATAGAGAATTTAAAACCTTCTTAAATAAAATAAACCAAGATACTCTTGAAAGGAAATATTTTTTAAATTAAATATGCCGTAGTTATTGGTTGAATATTGATTGTGTAGGTATTCCCCCAAAATCAAAAATCTACAGAGCTACATTTTTCACGTCTTTGACATTTATTTTACATTTTTCTTACAAAAATATATGTTAGAAATTCTAGACATGAGTTGACATTCTTTGTTGTTTTTCAGAAAATATTTCCTTTTGAAAAAGATACATTTTTAAAGATGAATAAAAATTTAATTTCGCTGAAAAAACATTTTGTAGATAATTGTTCAAATGCCAGGAATTAGTATGTAAATATTTGAAGAGATTAATTAAAAAAAATTATAGATAAATTTGATGATATTATTTTTAAGAACATTAGGATGAAATAATAGTTAAGTTTGATATTTCTTAAGGACACAGACGATCATTATTGGGGCAAAACAGTCTATAGCAAAATCGTCGCATAAAAGATCTATTTCTGTGGTATAATAGTACCAAAACAGTTTTTTCTTATTAAAATATCATTTATGAAGTTTTTAAGAAGTAAAGAATAAAAATAAGTGTATATATATACTTTAAATCTGTGTTTCTCAAAACGAATTTTTCACCGTTTTAAGATTTTTGAAATGCTTTTTGCGACGTAATTTTTTATCAATATTTATGAAGAAATTGATAAGGAAGTAGCCTGATATTGTTTAGAAAGAAATTGTGTAAGCTTTTTAAAATTCGTCTTCATTAACATAGTCAAATATGAATTTTTGTTTATTAAAAGGCAAAATTTTGATGAAAATCGGTATAGAATTTAGAAACAAATCTGTAACATATCTACTATTCAAGAGATTAAAAAAAAATTGCACAAATTTATTTAGAATAGAGTTTATAAGTGATAAAAATGCAAAAGCAAGAAAATATCTCAAAAATTAAAACACGAAAAGCATTTTAAAATTTCGTTTAAAAATTTAAGTTTTTTTAATTTAAAAGTTTTAATAAGATTGAAATTTTTTTAAGATGTTCTATGTGCTTTTGCTGAAATGGATATATGCACAAAATTTCATATTGCTATGATGAAAAAAAATAACGTCTACCGTCCCCTTAAGTTTTTTTTTCTTATTTTTTATTTTTGCTTAGAAAATAACTTATTGCTAAAAAAATAAATTGGCATTTGGCATCCATTTTGGGCAATCCATCCACCTGGCCTCAATAATGCCGTATTTATATTATGCTTTATTATATTATATGCTGAGATTTGTTTGATACATATTGTATGGGTACTTTCGAAGAGATCTAAAAATTAATAATTCATAACTCTTCCATTCATCATTTAGCTATGCAAATAAAAAAAAAATATTTTACAAGAGAAAGTTTTTGTGAAAATTGTAAAGGAGTAATTATTTATGTAAAATAGCACGAAAGCTCTGGTTTCTATTAGGAAATATTCGTCAGAATTGAAGCAGAATTTTATATTTCTCTTATTACTAAGATAAGCATTGTTTTGATACACCGTGTAGGCTGGCATTTACTTTCATTTTCAATGCTCCAACTGTTAATAAAGATACATGGCAATCTATGATAATAATCTTTTCAAAAGACAGTAATTCAAATAAATAAAACTCCAAATAATAAATAAAGCTCCTCAATAACATGAAACATATTTCTTCGTTTGAAAATAAGTGAATTACTTAAAAGTTCGTCCCATCATCCATTACATTAAACTACTACTAAATTTTGAACATCCCTAATACATTATTTGCTTTAAGTTGGGCTTTCAGAGTAAAATGTTACTCCTTATTTTAAATTGTTATTTCTTTAAAAAATGTTTACGAAAACCATTGACCCTGCTTTTAGATAATTGACTCTTTGAAACAATGAATTCAGATCATGCCTTACAATATTACTTATTTCATGCTTCAACATTTTATCCATTTTTTTTTCTCCGGTAGAGCCAATCTTGGTAATTTATTATAATATGTATTGAGATTTTAATTAGAAATAATTCTATGGTTGTTAGAATGGCGATGATGATATATCTTGTTAGTGCTTATAAAATTTGTGAACTTTATTAACTCATTCGAATGACAAGCACATTCTGGCACACGATAAGTTACATGAATATTTATTTTCAACACTTTCCAACAAAATGGAAGAGTTGCTATAAATTCTAATTTTCGGTCTGCTTGCTTGAATGTATGAACATCTGGAAACGCTCTAATTCTCGCAATTGTACTCAGATTGTCATGTTACTTTTTCATGTTACTGGGGCATAATACAGAATGTTTAATATTGAAATGAAGGTGTGTTTGCTGTGTATTTTATTCACATTAGGCTGTTTCAAAAATTCGAATGACAAGTTTTACTAAGGCGGCCTACAACATACTTACTCAAAGATATGGAATAAGAACGTGTTTACATATGAATGTCTTCATGCAATAAGGACTTCAGTCAATTAACCCTATGCACTCTAGAAGCGATTATCACTAACCTTTAGCCTTACGCATAAATGGATGCCCCAAATGTTCTGGACGCCAGTACTTTAAGTTAACTTTCTTCACTTCATCTAATGGCCGATTGATCTTTGATAAAATATGGCAAAATAAATTGTAAGAAATTAATGATGCCCAAAGCATTTAACATCCCAATTTACGAGGGACACATGCTAACACTAGTAATGAATAATAGTCATCTCACAGCTGCAAAGGCCTCAAACTAGTTTTGAAAAAAACTGGAAAAAAATCTTTGCTGTTTTAAGCCCGTTCTGGATATAATATTAAAATTTAAGTTGTTTTTAGAGAGTGTATGGCAACAAAACTGAAACATTCGTTTTCATAAAAACATAGATCTGTCCTATAAAAACAAAAGTCCGTGGAATCTCAGTTTTGTCAATTTAGAAACTGATCTTTTTTCATGGAGCAATTTACATCATTTACAAAGTTGCACAAATTGTAGGTGTGGATGCTGCTGTTAATAACTAGAAAAATAAGTTTTTACGCGGTGGTATTGGATTTTTAAACTCACCGATTGTTTAGTATATTACATGGTGTGTATAAATGCCGTAGATTATGTACATGGCTATGAAACGGAATCAACACGTATCACCTAATATGGACAGAGACTTCCGAAAATAGTCTTTTATAGAATTATATGTATTTTAAGTGACTTAGTCATACATATCATTTCGTTTTATAAAAGATTAATTTTTTAATAATATCTTATTGCTGTTGGAAAGTGTTTCAGAATATGTGCCTGACGCATGATTGTTTCACTATAATGCTGAAAACATTATGCATTTATAAAATGTGATGCACACTTATATTTATAATTAACATAGAACTATTAATTTTCAGATGGCAACAATCCACAAACTCCTTTTTTTACGATCTGAAGTCGAATTTTCCTTCTTTTTTATTAAGATAAAATTATGAATTTTAGTGACCGTATATTGCTTAGTAATTAGTTTTATTTTGATTGTCAAAGCCTAAAATGATAATAAGTTATCTATTAAAATAACCTTTACTAGACCTATAATAAAGAAACTTCAAATCTATGATAGTTAGTTATTCCTCGGAAAATGAGTATTGCACAAAAGAAAATTCATCATCCTTTATCTGCAAAAACTGGCAAATGATACAGTTCCCTAATGCATTACTTGAATTTAAGTTAATACTTTAATACCAAGAGTAACTTATTAAATTAAACAATTTCTTTCTTAAATATATTTTCTACTGTACTATCGACCATGTTTTTAGTCAGGGTAAAGCCCATTGAAAACAACGTTTGAGACAATTTTCTACCATTTTCTATCGTGGAAAAAGACAACGTATTGGCTATTGTATTAACTGCTTCCATTCTTATGATAAACATTGTATAAGTCAGTATTATGCGATAAAAAATGTGCCTTTTTATGCCTCAAAGTTAATTGAGATAAAATGTTTTGAGCTAAAATGAAAGAAGCATTGATAAAAATAATCATTGTGATTTTTCTCGCAAAGTAAATGAACATAATTTAACGGGGTATTTTCTTAAAAGAGATCTTCAATATATTTATTTAAATTTATCTTGTATTATTTAGCATGCATGTTAAGGACTTTTCTACTGCAGTTTTAAAATCAGTGACACATTTAAAAAATATATTTAAATATTTTAATATATTTTTATTAAGGTTAATCACAGTAATGATTTTTAAGATGAAAAATTCTGCATTTAAAAACTCTCCCTTTTAAAAGTTGAATTTACTTCGCGAGTTAAAAAAATCATAACAATCATTTTGAGATACTATATATTGATCATTATTAACTATTATTTTATCCGCATTAAGGTATAGAAAAAAATGAATATTTCAAAAATAATTGTTTACTCGAATATATTTTTAATACAAAGTACGAATATATCCTTCATTAACGCTGATGTCATTTTGACAATGACAACTGTAAACTATTGAATTTATCTTTCTCCGTAATTGGTACTACTCGGTTATCCGGTCGACTAATTTTGCCAAATTATACAAATCGCCAAAATAATACCCAAATTATACCCCGTAAGGCATGGTGACGTCACTGCGACGTCGCGTGGTTGTAAAGTCACATTGTGACTTTTTGACCATCGATTGTCGGCGTGACGTCACGTGACGTCGAATGTGAAGTCACAGTGACTAAAATGTGAAGTCGTTATGGCCGTTTTAGAGCTCGTTTGTGACGTCACATTGTGACTACTTTGTGAAGTCACGGTGTGACAAATTTGTGAAAAATGTATCATTTGTGACTACTTTGACATTAACATTGTGACGAAACTGTGACAAAAGTGGCGATATTTAAATTATATTAATCGATCGTTGAGGTTAATTGGGTGAAATAGTCCTCCAGTGTTCGTTTCCGGGATAGCTCAGTTGGTAGAGCATTGGCGGCTTCAGCCAATACATTCCTGGTTCGAATCCTGGCTCGGACTTTATTCACCCAATACTGAAAAATGGAATAAATTATTTCTGGTATTTAAATTGCCAGAAACATGTTTTTTAAAGTAAATAACATGTTTTGAAGAATATTTGTAATTTTCTAAAATTTTTTAAGAAAGTCACATCTCAGTCACAATGTGACGTCACTGAGTGGTGGCATTTTGATCACAGATGTGATGTGACCAAAGTGACTCACAGTGACTTCATTGTGACTTTTCTGTGACCATGCATGCTATGAAGAACATGTTGACATAAAGTTTATTTTAAATAACGAAAAAACAAATAATTTGTAGAGTATTGATAAAAATTGAAATAAAAATCATTTAATGACGTTTTAAATACGCGTATCGTATTTATTGTCATTGAGTGTGACATTCAAGATCATCCATTATTGGCATTTAATCTTATAGTTTGGTGATCGTTATTTGGTTGACGGGATAACCAAGTAGTACCCTGTAATTTTCTTTGACTTTTAAACATCGCACCTTTTAATTTTTTACGATATCAAATAGGAAAAAAATGCACTTTCAAATGAAATTTATTTGAAATCTGTATCTCAATTTGTTTGTGAAAAAAACTACTAAAATGGTATTTCTACTCAGATTAATATAAATAGATCTATTTTGTTTCCAAATTTTATGACATAAGGAAATTAAAACATTGATCTATAATAAACGAAGCAGAAAAGTATAAATAAAATAGAAATTTAAGACATGTGATTAAACTATATGCTTAAATCATTAAAGCGGTCAGAATAACAAGAGGTTAGTTTTAAATAATGCGTGTATTTAATCGCGTTTTAAATCGTGTATTTAATTTCTTTTGTTGTCTGTTTTTGACGTGCCGTTAATTCAAAACTATTTCTTTTTAATGAACTAGGGGGGCGCCGCCCCCCCGCTCGCTATGCTCGCCAACCCCCCCGCGTAATCGCTTCGCGATTCCAAATTATTGGCTACCCCTGCTTGCTGCGCTCGCCAATACCCCATGGTATGAATAAGCAGTTGCAGACCTTTCAACTGATGTGTCACACGACTGGTGTTGTAAAGAAATTAAAAATGTGCCCCCCTGTGGGGCAGAATGGGGGATAACACACAAGACATCCATTATATAAATAAGCAGTTGCAAACCACTAAAATGATGTATCAAACGACTGGTGCTGTAAAGAAATTAAAAATTTGGTGAAATATTACAGTTATCGCCAAGTTGGCGTCACTTTTGACAACTAATTTTGGTCGCCAAATTTGGCGATATATCGCCAAGTTGGCGACAAACTTGGCGATTGTTGGCGATGGTAACCTTTCCTCTCTTTATGGTAACCCATACGGCGATGCATAGATGGAGCCCTTTCCTGATTGGTCTATTCGGCTCATGGAAGGAGTGGACAACCCGGATTCGTTAGTTCCGGAAATCTTCCACATCAGCATCATTCCAGGAGTCATTCCTTTTAAGGCTAGTTTTTTTTTACTATAGAAGGATTTCAAAATTTACTATTTTTCATGTAAATATAATTACTGATATTATTAGTAATTACTCGAAAACATATTAACCCTTTGGACTCGAGTGGTGATTCTCACTGACCACTAGTGTTCCACATAAATAGGCGTAATCGCGACTAAAGAAGGTGAAATAAATTGTAAGTCATCAATGGTGTCCAAAACACTTTGCGTCTTGATTTACAAGGGGCACCTAACAACATTAGTGGAGAAAGAGAGTGTCTCGAGTGCAAAGAGTTAAATGTAAATAATCTAATTTAGTTATCAGTTAAATAAATAGTTATAACAGATGCAAATTTTCCAAGTGGGTGAAAAAAGTCCAGGCCAGGATTTGAATCAATGGCGTATTGGCTGAAGCCGACAATACTCTTCCATTTGATCTATCCCGGACGAACAATGGAGGATTAATTCACCCGACTAACCTTAATGATCCCATAATCTGGTCTGATATTTTGGATAACTTCAACAGAATAAATCGAAGGTTAATATTTGGAACAGCAGAAAATCTCGTCATTCGAAATTACTTCAGATTAATTTATAACACGATTATTCAATCGGTAAATAAATTATAAGAGAATACATCAAATACATTCCTGGTGCAAATCCAGCCCCGGACTTTTTTCACTAACTCGGAAAATTTAAATTGATTATAATTGATTTACCAATTGAATAATTGTGTTGTAAATTAATGTAATGTAATTTCGCATGCAGCGACTTTCTGCAGTTCCAAATATTGACCTTCGATTTATTCTGTTGAGCTTACCGAAGGTATCATACACGATTATGTAATCGTTAAGGCCAGTTGAGTGAATTGGTACGCCAATATTCGTCCGGGATGGCTCAGTTGGAAGAGCATTGGCGGCTTCAGCCAATACATCCCTGGTTCGAATCCTGGCCCGAACTTTTTTCACCCACTTGGGATATTTACATCTGTTATAATTGATTTACCGATTGAATAATCGTGTTTTAAATTAATCTAATGTAAATGGTTATAATCTCTATTCTGCAACCACAGAAGTCCGAATATTTACCCATCTGATAATACAGTCCAAAAATTATATATTTTTAAACTTTTCTCTTCTCCTTAAAAAAATTGCAGTTAGAATCTTCTTTACCCTCTATAAATGAAAAACTTTACTCTTCCGTAGTGCGTTATTCAAGCTTAAGTTAGGCTTTTAATGCAAAGCGTTACCTATTAAGTTAATCGATTCCTTTATTAAATGAAGTTTTAGGAGAACTACCAAGCATGCTTTTGTTGAAAGATAGTCCATTCAAAAGATGAAGCCAGATGTATGCGATAGAAAAATATTTTTTCTTCTATCTGCCTTTTATCACTTGCTTTTCATAGAAGAAACAAACTTATTAGTTATTATATTATTTTTTGAGAGTTTGATGATAAATATTGTACGGGCATTAGAATTATAATAGCGTTGCCAAAGAACTTTTGAGATAAAAACTGTTTTGATCACAAAATTAATCCGTCGTAACTCTTGCTCTTATTATTAAATTATGCTGATAAAATAGTTCATTCATTATAAACAACATTTATCGACAGTATAGGTAAACTAAAATAAAAGGATGCATTAAAAATTAATCTCTCTTAATTTTTTTTCGCTGGGAAAAGCTATAGAAATTTACGGGGAAATTTCAGGTGATGCTCGCTGTCAATATGATTCCTCTTTTATTATTTTGTTACTAAGAAAACAAAAGTTTGTCATGTACTTTAAGAGAATTTCGTCACCGATATGAAATGAATTGTGTTACTTAACAATGTAGTAAATGTTTAAATTATTAAATGCAATAATGTATCCATAGAGTAGAATTCTACGAACACAATTGTACAGTACTTTTAATTTTGGTTTTATCTGTGCATGTACGAAAAAAAAAATTCGAGAAAACATTCGACTGCTATTTTCAATGAATTCACATTGCATTTAGAAAATAATGTGTCCAAAACATTTGGCTTTTCGATGTACGAGATACACCTGACAAGACCAGTGGTGAGTGATTGTCGCCATTCGAGTGCAAAGGGTTAAATATAAAAAATCTAATGCAGTTATCAATAATATAAATGGGTGTAATCTATATTCTGTAATAAAAGAAGTCCAAGTATTTTCCCATCTAATAATATAGCCGGAAAATAATAGTTTTTAAACTTTTAGTTTCGCCTTAGAAAAAAAAAATAAGTTACATTTTTTTTTAACATTCTATAAATGAAAAGTTTTACACTTCTATAATGCATTATTCAAGCTAAAGTTAGGCTTTTAATGCAAAGCATTACCCATTAAGTTAATCGATTTTTTCATTACATAGAGTTTTAAGAGAACTACCAAACATGCTTTTATTGAAAGACAGCCCATTCAAAATATGATGAAGCCAGATATCTGCGATAGACAATTATTTTATCCTCTTTCAGATTTTTATCGTTTACTTTTTATAAAAGAAACAAAGTTATTAGTTATATTATCTTTTAAGAGTTTAATGATAAATATTGTACGGTCGTTAGAATTATAATGGTTTTGCCAAAGAACTTTTTGTGATAAAAACTGTTTTGATCACAAAATTAATCCGCCGTATCTACTGCCTTTATTATTCGTTTATGCTAATAATATAGTTCTTTATAAACAATATTTATCGACAATAAATATAAATTAAAATGAAGGGATGCATTAAGTTAATCTCTCTTATTTTTTTTTCTCTGGAAAAAGTCATAGAAATTTACGAGGAAATCTCACGTGATGCTCGCTGTCAATATCGTTTTCTGTTTTATTATTTTGTTACCAAGAAGATACAAATTTGGCATATTTTTATAAGAATTTCATCACCGATTTGAAATGAATTGTGTTACTTAATAATGTAGTAAATGTTTAAACTATTGAATGTAAAAATGCATTATTTGTATGTATCCACAGGGTAGAATTCTAGGAATACAATTTTACAGTATTTTTAATTTTGCTTTTTTCCATACATGTGCGAAAAAAAAATGAAGTTGGAAAACTTTCAATAGCTATTTTCAACAAATCCACATTGCTTTAAGTAAATAATGTGACCAAAATATTTGACTTTTCGATATACGAGAGTCACCTGACAAGACTAGTGGTGAGTAATTGTTATCATTCGAGTGCAAAGGGTTAAATATAAATAATCTAATGTGGTTATAAATTATACAAATAGTTATAATCTATATTCTGAAATCAGAGAAGTCAAGGTATTTTCCCATCTAATAATACAGCTCGAAAATAATATTTTTTTAAATTTTTATCTTCGCCTAAAATACAAAAAAAAAAGTTTTTTTTTTTTTTTTACTTTGTATAAATGAAAAGTTTTGCACTTCTATAATGAATTATCCAAGCATAGGTTAGGTTGTTTTTAATGCCAAGCGTTACCCATTAAGTTAATCAATTTAATAGTTCATTATAAACAACATTTATCGACACTATAGGTAAACTAAAATAAAAGGATGCATTAAAAATTAATCTCTCTCTTTTTTTTTCGCTGGGAAAAGCTATAGAAATTTACGAGGAAATTGCAGGTGATGCTCGCTGTCAATATGATTACTCTTTTATTATTTTGTTACTAAGAAAACAAAAGTTTGGCATATACTTTAAAGAATTTCGTCACCGATATGAAATGAATTGTGTTACATAACAATGTAGTAAATGTTTAAATTATTAAATGCAATAATGTATCCATAGAGTAGAAGTCAACGAATATAATTATACAGTACTTTTAATTTTGGTTTTTTTTCTGTACATGTACGAAAAAAATTAAATTCGCGAAAACATTCGACTGCTATTTTCAATGAATTCACATTGCTTTTAGAAAATAATGTGTCCAAAACATTTGGCTTTTCGATTTACGAGATACACCTGACAAGACCAGTGGTGAGTGATTGTCACCATTCAAGTGCAAAGGGTTAAATATAAAAAATCTAATGCAGTTATCAATTATATAAATGGGTGTAATCTATATTCTGTATTAAATAGAGTTTTAGAACAACTACCAAACATGCTTTTATTGAAAGATAGTAAATTCAAAAGTTGAAGGCAGATATATGCGATAAAAATTACTTTTTTTTCTATCAGCCTTTTATCGTTTGTTTTTCATATAAGAAACAAAGTTATTAGTTATTATAATATCCTTTAAGAGTTTAATCATAAATATTGTATGGGCTTTAGAATTATAATGGTATTTCCAAAAAACTTTTTGTGATAAAAACTCTTTTGATCACAAAATTAATCCGGCTTAACTCTTGCTCTTATTAAATAATTCATTATAAACAATATTTCGTATCAACAGTATATGTAAGCTAAAATAAAGAGATGCATTGAAAGTTAATCTCTCTTTTTTTTCTCTAAAAACGCTATAGAAATTTACGGGGAAATTTCACGTGATGCTCGCAAACAATATATTTTTTGTTTTAATATTTTGTTACTAAGAAAATAAAAATTTGCCATATTCATTAGAGAATTTCATCACCTATTTTAAATGAATTGTGTTACTTAATAATGTATTAAATATTTAAAGTAGTAAATGTAAGTACGTATTATTTGTATATAACCATAGGGTAGAGTTCTATGAATACATTTTTACCGTATTTTTAATTTTGCTTTCTTCTTTACAAGTAAGAAAAAAAATAGATTCGTGAAAACTTTCGGTGGTTATTTTCAAATGAATTCACATTTCTTTAGTAAATAATGTGTCCAAATCATTTGGCTTTCCGATTTACGAGGTTCACCTGACAAGACCAGCGGTGAATGATTGTCACGTTTCGAGTGCAAAGGGTTAAATATAAATAATCGAACTTAGTTATCAATTATATAAATGGTTCTAATCTATATTCTGCAATCAGAGAAGTCCAAATATTTTGACATCTAATAATACAGGCAAAAAATAATACTTTTTTAAACTGTTATCTTCTCCTTAAAAAAATGTAAATTACATTTTTTTAACCTTTTATAGATGGAAAGTTTTACACTTCCATAATGCATTATTCAAACTTAAGTTAGGCTTTTAATGTTAAGCGTTACCCATTAAGTTAATCGATTTCTTTATTAAATAGAGATTTAAGAGAACTACCAAACATGCTTTTATTGAAAGAAAATTTGGAGAAGAAGATTTTTTCTTAGAAGAAACAGTTATTAGTTATTATATTATCTTTTGAGAGTTTAATGATAAATATTGTATGGTCGTTAGAATTATAATAGTGTTCCCAAAGAACTTCTTGTGATAAAAACGGTTTCATCTTAAAATTAATCCGCCGTAACCCTTGAACTTATTATCAAGTTATGCAGATAAAATGGTTCATTATAAACTATATTTCTCATTGACAGTATATTTAAACAAAAGTAAAGAGATGCATTAAAAGTTAATTTCTTTGTTTTTTTTTTTTTCAGGATAATGTTATAGAAATTTACGGAAAAATATCAGGTGGTGCTCACTGTCAATATCTTTTCTGTTTTATTATTTTGTTACTAAGAAAATAACAATTTGGCATATTCTTAAGAAATTAATATACTTAATAATGCATTAAATATTTAAAGTAGTAAAGTTAAAAAATGTATTATTTGTATGTATCCATAGCGTAAGATTCAACGAATACAATTTTACCATATTTTTCATTTTGCTTTCTTCTACACAAGTACGAAAAAAGGGATTCGCAAAAACTTTCGATGGGTATTTTCAATGAAATTACATTATTTTAAGTAAATAGTGTGACTAAAACATTTAAATTTTTGATTTACGAGAGACACTTGATAATACTAGAGGTGAGTGGTGATTGATTTTCAACTCTCGAGTGCAAAGGGATAAATGTGAATAATCTAATGTAGTTATCAATTTAAATAATGGTTATAATTTATATTCTGTAATCAGAAATATATTATTCCATCTAATAATACAACCCGAAAGTAATACTTTTTCAAGTTTATGTCTCCTTAAAAAAAATGTAAGTTACATCGTTCTTTACCTTCTATGATTGAAAAGTTTTACACTTCCATAATGCATTATTGAAACGCAAGTTTTCTTTATTGCTAAGCGTTACCCATTAAATTAATCGATTTCTTTATTAAACAAAGTTTTAGGAGAACTACCAAACATGCTTTTATTGAAAGAGAGTCCATTCAAAAGATGATGGCAGATATATGCGATAAAAAAATATTCTATAAGTCTTTTACTGTTTGCTTATCATAGAAGAAACAGTTGTTAGTAATTATATTATCTTTTGAAAGTTTAATGATTAGTATTGTATGGGCGTTAGAATTATAATGGCGTATCCAAACCACTTTTTATGATAAAATCCGTTTTAATCACAAAATTAACCCGCCGTAACTACTGCCCTTATTATTCAGTTAAGCTGATAAAATAATTCCTTATAAACAATATTTATCGACAGTATATGTAAACTAAAATAAAGCGATGCATTGAAAGTTATCTCTTTTACTTTTTTCACTGGAAAAAGCTATAGAAATTTACGGGGAAATTTCACGCTGTCAGCATGTTTTCTTCTTTATTATTTTGTAACTGAGGAAATAATAGATTGGCATATTCTTTAGAAAAAATTCATCACCGATTTCAAATGAATTGTGTTACTTAATAATGCATTAAATGCATAATGTATTAACAGTAATAATCTATTCTTTGTATCCATAGGGTGGATTTTTACGAATACAATTTTACCGTAATTTTAATTTTGCTGTTTTCTACACATGTACGAAAAAAAATGGATTCGCGAAAACTTTCGATGGCTATTTTCAATGTATTCACATTGCTTTAACCCCTTCGCGACGAGAGACTTTTACAAAATTTTCAATGATTTGTCACCGGTTTAAAAAAACAGAAATATGTGTTTTGTCAAATCGAGAAAATGCTCCGATTCAATAAGCCCAATTTTTCAGTATAATTTTACTGGTGGGGATAAACAAAGATTCTTAAACCTTTTTGCGGCACGTATACGTGTCGCTCGTCCGCAAGGAGTTAAGTAAATAATGTGACTAAAACATTTGGCTTTGAGATTTACGAGAGACACCTGACAAGACCACTGGTGAATGATTGTCATCGCTCGAGTGCAAAGGGTCTAATATAAATAATCTAATGTAGTTATCAATTATATAAATGGTTATAATCTATATTCTATAATCAGAGAAGTATAAATATTTTCCCATGTGATAATACAGCCCGAAAATAATGCTTTTTAAACTTTTATCTTCTCCTTAAAAAAATGTAAATTAAAATTTTTTTTTAATCTTCTGTAAATGAAAAGTTTTATTCTTCCATAATGCGTTATTCAAGATTAAGTTAAACTTTTAATGTTAAGCGTTACCCATTAAGTTAATCGATTTCTTTATTAAATAGAGTTTTAGGAGAACTACCAAGCATGCTTTTATTGAAAGATAGTCCATTCAAAAGATGAAGGGCGATATATCGATAGAAATTTTTTTTTCCACTATCAGCCTTTTATCGTTTGCTTCTCATAGAAGAAACAGTTATTAGTTATTATACTATCTTTTGAGATTTTGATGATAACTATTATATGGGCATTAGATTTATAATGGTGTTTTCAAAGAACTTTTTGTGATAAAAACTGTTTTCATCACAAAATAATCCACCGTAACTCTTGCACTTATTATTAAGGTATGCAGATAAAATAGTTTATTATAAACAATATTTCTCTTCGACAGTATATGTAAAATAAAATAAAGAGATGCATTAAAAGTTAATCTCTCTTAGTTTTTTCCTCTGGGAAAAAGCTATAGAAATTTACGGAAAAATTTTACGTGATACTCTCTGTCAATATGTTTCCTTTATTATTATTTTTTTTCTAAGGAAATAAGAATTTGACATAATCTTTAAGAGAAATTCATCACCGATTTAAAATAAATTGCATTACTTAAAAATGTATTAAATGTATTTAAAGCATAGTACGGGAGCGCTATGCTTTATTTCTTTCCAGTGCGAGTCCGTAAAGTTATTTTTATACGGAATTTAACATTAAACGAGTAATCAAAAAAAAATCTAGAGGTCAATGGATTGTTGTACCATTTAATCATTTTTAAGTGATTTCAAAATGAAAAATGAAATAGATTTTTTTTTTCATTTTATTCGACTTCAATAAGGAGGTTATGATTTCGACCTGTAAGTATATTCCTTGTTCACTCATAACTTCCCTAAGTATGAACCGATTTTGATATTTTTTTTTGAAAGTGTAAGATCCTGTGTGGTCTCATTTCAATTTCATTAAATTCTGTTGAGTAGAATTAAAAAAAAAAAAAAAAACTTTAAAAATTCAAATTCTTTCTGAAGCAGCCGTCCAATTAAACCGTTCATTTTTCAGGCTATTACTCTTATACCTATACGCGATCTTTTTACTTCAAAGTGCAAAATTTTGACTAGAAAACGATCGGTATCTAGTTCAGTTCCATTCAATTTTAAACGATGCATAATGTTCACGGTTTAAATTCTGTAATAATTTGTCCAATAATTCGAGGCTTTTGATAGAAAACAGTCACATAAAATTTATGTAGTTTTATTTGGACCATAATACAGCCAAATATACTTAATAATATAGTCAAGTAATAATTACCTAAAAATACGACCTAATAGCTGACAACTTGCTGCAGAGTTTTACTGCTCCTGTTTTATGTCTCATCTCAGACACTACTGCAAAAAACCACAGTGATCTTATATTATAATTACGTATATATTATTATGAATTTAACGAAAATTAATTCCACCCAGCATGATACCTATGTAGAAACTTAATATGACAGCAAAGGGTTAAAAATGTAGTGTCTAAAAAACTAAACCATGTTGTTTTACAATCTATTAACTGTTATATCATCGTTTTCTTGACCGTGATTCTTTTGGTATAATTCACAATATGTCCCGGTCAGAGGTTTTGTCTAACACGGGACCCTCAGTATTTTGCATCCGAGCAAGATACTACCAATGATTAATTCCAACCAGCATGGCACATCTGTAGAAACTTAATATGACAGCAAAGGATTAAAAATGTAGTGTCTAGGAAAACTAAACCCGTTATTTTACAATTCATTAACTGCTATATCCTCGTTTTCTTGACTATGATTGTTTTGGTGTTATTCACAATATGTCCCGGCCAGAGGTTTAGTCTAAAACGGGACACTCACTATTTTGTGACGGAGTAAGATATTACCAATGATTACACATGTAATCGATCTCTAAGAATAGAGAGTTGCGTTGTTTTTCATTGTTTAATACTAAAAAAGGATAATATTAAAGTTCTTGATTGGTCTCAATGTTTAAAAAATAATAAAAGTGACCACTAATTTAGGTGATTAATATTCCTAATACTTAAAGTATTCCGCTTCCTAAAACTCTGTGGCATTTCGTGTTCAAAATTAATAATTAAAGATTTATAAGCTGTTACCTACTGTAATGCATTAAGTCAACTGTGCATCATTTAAATTCATGTAACATTAATATATCATACCCATAAGCTGTATAAACATCTAATGAAAATTCAAATTTAGAAATGCTGTAATCCATCTTTCTGACGAATCGTACTGCAACTTGTCACATCTTAAAAATATGTATTAATCTATCTGTAACAGCCGGATTAATGCTATCGTGTATGATGTCTATTGAAAGAAGAAACTTGAGTTAGAAAATACTTCATACACCTTATTATAAATAGAAAAGATATTTTTATCAATAATCATTAGGGAATCATAAGTGAATGTAAATCACATCTATAAAAGTTGTTTTACAGAAGCGATACGATTAGAAATGGAAAGTACACTACACTACTCAAGCATTTTAGCATTTTTAAACTGTTACTTTATTATGTGTTACAATTCTGATTGATTTCAGTTCACAAATACTTCTTGTTGAGATATTAAAATATTATCTTGTGCGATAACATATATTTTAAAGATTAAAATCCCTGTCACCTCGGCTTACAGGTGGAGGTAGTTTTCGAAGTTTGGTACAAATTTCCTCAACAAGAACTAAATCAAGGTTAGAGATAAATCCAATTTCATCACTAAGAATGAACTCTAGGGATCTAAACTTTCTGTGAAAATTCTAATATACACGCTTATATACATGGAATACATTTAAAAATTGCGTAAACAAAATCAGAGAACTTTAAAATGATAAAATATGCCAATATGCTTATAGTCGCGTTTTTTTATCGTGTTTCATCACGTTTTTACTATGTCACATGACGTTATATTCACCTGCTTTCCGTCCATTATATTTCCAGAATAAAACATTGTATATGGTATTTTTTTTATCCGTCAATCTGTTTACTCCATTTTTCATTTTCCTGTGGAAATCTTGCTATAGAAAACTTATGACATATTGCTTAAATTTTCTTAAATTCGTCAAACTATTTTATTTTCATAAATCGCGTGCAAATCTTGCAGTAGTAAAGTAATTGTTGTAGAAAGAATTTTATTGTGTTTTTTTCAATTGTTGGCAACTGATATAACTAAAAAAGTTTTTTCCTGTCACTGTTGTGTGAAAGCTGGTTTTGTCAAAGCCATGTTAAAGCTGTACTCAAATTTTTGAACTTCCCCAATATTTCCTCCCCCTTGAACCGATTTTGCACATTTTCGATACCCGCCGATATATTAACCATCTCAATGTATTTGGCGAGTTGGAAGATGATTCGTGAATAATTGCGACTTTTATCGTGAGGACAAAATTTAGTACATATATATATATATATATATATATATATATATATATATATATATATATATATATATATATATATATATATATATATATATATATATATATATATATATATATATATATTTATATATATATATACCGGGTGTCCCAAAAATGACTGATGGTTTTTAAAATTCAATAACTCGCAAACGGTGACAGCTATTTAAAAATTTTTTGCAGGAAGGTTATGTATACTGTGAGGAGTTTTTTTTTTTTACCATAACTTTTGATTTTAGTTCGAATTTCAAACAATAGATGGCGCTGACGGCAATTAAAGCCCAGGTCGACGCCTCACTCAGCATTGATCACCTGGCCTTCAATCGCCGTCAGCGCCATCTATCGTTTGAAATTCAAACTAAAATAAAAATTACTGTAAAAAAAAACTCCTGACATTATACATAACCCTCCGGCAAAAAATTTTTAAATAGCTGTCACCGTTTGCAAGTTATTGAATTTTTAAATCCATCAGTCATTTTTGGGACATCCGGTATATATATATACATATATATATATATATATATATATATATATATATATATATATATATATATATAAACTTTTTAGATGGAGTAGTTTTGGGTTCATGGGATCATACAATCAAAAGTTATGAAGAAATTTTTCAAAAGTCGTACCATGGTAACGACTGTGCAATAGGTAGTATTTCTTACGAAATTTAACTAATAGATAGACTTAAGGCCGAGCAACAGCCTCCATCTGGTAACGCGCCAAGAAAACAGCCGATTATTATGCAAGAAATTTAGTGAATTTTAACAATACCCAATTGTGACAAGAACAACCAATCTCTGTAACACCTAATACAGTCATACTTCGTTAACATGAAAACGCTTAACATAAATTACTTTTAATATGAATTGTTTTCACAGTTCCCTGTAAAAACGAATACAAAGAATTGGTACTGATAACATGAACAGAATTTTTATTCCCCTTGAGGTTCATCTTTACAAGGTTAGACTGTATTAAGTTATGTTAAAGAAATACACAAATCATTTCATGAAAATGTTATCTACACCAGATAATGACCACAGAAAAAATCGCAGCTACAATAAAAGCCAATTATCTAAATACCAATGCCTAATAAGATAAATGATGTTACCACCATGATTTCATAATTTGTGATTAACATTGGGAAAAGATTTTTCTTTCAAGAAAAGTGAAAAAAAGAGTTAATGAGAAAGAAAAATTAAGAAATTTGATGAAACACTTGACGCTAGTGACGACATCAAAGGCTGACAGCAATAGAAATCCTTTACGATAAAAGGAAAAATGCATTTTTTTCAGTACATTGTAACGACACAAAGATGTTAATTTGTCATAGTATATGTCAGGTGTGGACGAGCGACTCTTATCTCAAACTATTCTTATGTGATACTATTCTTTTACTTTCTCATGTGTTCTGTGTAGTGTAAGTTCTAAAATAGCATTCCTTTTTTATCTGGAGTCTAATTCCGGGTAAGGAAGTGACATAGTTCTGGTTGAAAGCATGTTCCATACAATAGGTGATCATTCGCTTGTCAGTCAAAGTTCGTAGGTAAGACAGGCAAACTGGATCTCAAGATAAAAATTTCTTTAAAGAGTGAACTTCTTTTAGAGAACGAAATCCGTGGGGAATTAGAAATGAAACCCATTTGCTGTTGGTTCGCTGGTGAGTGAGAGCTGGGTATTTAGTTTTTACATTGCGAGGGAAGAGGTAGGTGGTTCCAGAGAAAAAGTCTGGTCCAAAAAAGCGTGCGTAGAGTGAGGCTCTAAGAGGACGGAGTCTGGGTGTTTGGAGAGATTAATATCTCTGAGTTAATTAACATGCATAAGAGAGGGATAGTGTAGTGCCCGATATCGCATAATTATATTGGTGGTAGCTGCATACTAAAGTAAAGCTTTATGCTTCAAAGTTTCGTGGACTTAGAGGGGAATCCGACAGTCTGTATTAGTAATCTTAGATTATATTATCTTTAAGCATCGTCTGTAAATGTACTTCTCTCAAATTTTTTAGTGTGTATAAGGACAAGATATGCAGGCAACTTGTATGAGTTATGTGCAAGAGTGAGATCTCCCCCCATTTTCATTTCTTCCATTTTCCAGAAAGTACAAAATCACAATCCAAATACATATTACAATAATCATAATACAATCTAAAACCTGTCAACGCTGTAACAAAAGTGATAAAATAAAATTGCAATGCAGCCATAAAGGACAGGGTGCTAGATAGGATAGACCTGCGTCAGGAAGAAATCTGACGAAATTCGTCTCCCAATTAGGTGCAAAACTCTTTAAGCTAGACATCATAAGCAAGGCAGATAGGAGCCTGGTCAGCGGTAAAATAATAATGATAAGGTATTACAAAAAAAAAAAGAATATTAATTTTAAGCTTTTTTATTTTAAGAAATAATGGAGTGACGGTACAATTCTTTTGAATCACGCTGCAAAATAGTGCCATAAATGTGTGGAAATTCCAATGCCTATGGTTGCAAATCTGATTTATTTGTATAACAACAATGGTAGTGTAATAGTAGTGTTTATACTTCTGCTTTTTTCTGAATGGTTACATTATTTGGTTATACTGTATGTTTCTATCACCAATGTTTAAAGAGATAATTGCTATGAAGTTTTTTCTGAATTAACTTGTGTAGTTAACATATATAAATATGATGTTTATTTTTCTATATTTTAAAATTGTAATCGAAACTTATTTAAATGTATTCAGATATGCATTGAATATGTTATTGTTGGAAGATAATACTACATTAAGACTACGTTGTAGTTATACAAATCTGCAGTGATAAAATCTGTGAACAAATAAATTTAATGATCCTAACATACAGAATAAAAACAAACAAGTGTTTCTAAATCTAATAAAATGTACTGTAATCCAAAAGAAAATGTATAATAACCTATTCCGAGTCACCTAAAACTCCGTAGAATGCACCTTTTTTATTAAAAACCACAAAAAACAATTTGTTTTCGAAATTAAGAATACACATATATATATATAATATTTTGTTAGTTACCCATTATTACCTTGCACTTTTACCGAATAGCTTTTACCATGCATTAATCAGTTTTCTGTTCCCAGAAAATTGTAATTTTGAACTTTATCATTTCTCAAGTAATCTTCGACCGTATAACTAAATTTGTGCATGTAATCGTAGTAAATTAGTAATTATTTTCATATTTGTAGTAATACATTTCAGTTTTTATTTTTGTTTGTTAAACTTATTTAAGGAGACTGTGGACATTAATTTTCCTTTTTTTTTTCATCTTAGCAATATTAAATTTTGTGCATATATACATTTCACCAAAAACATATAAAAGACCTTCAAAAAAATTTCAAACCTTATTAAAATCTTATATTTTTTAATTAAGTTTTTAAAGGAAATTTTAAAATACTCCTCGGGTCTTAATTTTGAAGATATTTTCTTGCTTTTGATATTTTTATCACTTAAAAGTCTAACTGATTGGTAACGTTATCACTTTACCAATCAGTTTGATTGTGTTAAAAATAATGGTATATCTACGTATCCATCGTTATATGGAGTTCCATTACCTGCGGTTTATTCTGCGAGCTGATTCAAATGACAGACCAGATGCTACGACCAATAAGGTTATCTGAGCGAAAAATCCCAGCCGGCTATCGCCCAAATAGCTTAACAGGTAAAGCATTGGCCTTGTAAGCCAAGTATCCGGGTTCGATTCCCGGGCTGGGCAATTTTTCGCTCAGCTGGAAATTTTTAATTCGTATGATAACTTTATCAATCAGTTTGATTGTGTTAAAAATAATAGTATAGCTATTACCCGTTCACAAATCAGGTCTATAAATGATTGCTCAACAGTTTTTTGCTTAGTTATTCAATAATTATATGTCCTCATATCAGGACCGTATGTATGGGAGGGTTAAAGGTTTTCAATAAATTTTTATATCATAATGTGTAAGAAAATCGAAATGTGCTAGAAATAATATCTCTCATTTCTCTGTTTTATACATTCTAAGAAATACTAATCTTTTCAGTTATCAAATAAAGTACTTCCTATGTATCTACAATTAAAATTTCCCTGCGATAAAACCTTTCGATAGCGAATGCAGTTAACAAGAACAACAACAAAAAACTCAAAAACGTGGTTCGTTTTCAATAAAATGAAAACTAACATGTTAGATACAATAAAATTGACTATTGTTTCTTCTAACATTAAGCATTTTTACGAAATGGTATTTTTTTTTATAACTTTTATAATTTTTTATAATTCTTTACAAATAAGCAAATTTAAATAGTGTCTAAATTTTTCTTGTAGTGTTTATGAAATATTTTTAGCCCTTTCCAGTAAAGTTGAAAACTGTTTATGAATTCGAGTATGTATGAAGTTTGGCCATCTGACCATCTCTCTTGTTTGGTTTGGTTTATTTTGTGTCGGCCGATTTTCTACTCGAGGGATATAGGCCAAAAGTGGTTCCCTTCGTGGAAGTCTTTCTAAAGAAGCCTAACCCATATTTACGCAAGGTTCGAAGAGAACCACGAAAACTCCGAACGGCTAGGCCGACGGCCGCGATTGTGTTCGATCCCAGCACCTGCCGGTCAGAACCTTTCGGCCACTAGTCAGGCCGGCCGTCTCTTCGTCTCTCTACACTGTTGTTCACGTGATTATATTCGGGTGTTTGCGCAATTGAAAAACTTTAATAGTGCTTGCTATGGTATGTTCAATATTGAATATGAAGTAATGTTGCATATGTGGAATATTGCATAAGTAACATTAATAGTTCATTTATAGGGGTATTTAAGCTGTTCTTAAATCTAAAAGTGCAACATTAAGACATAAGTTTTAATTAATTTTTGTATGGAAATACATAAAACCAGCAAGTGTTGCTGTTTAGAAACTATCTAATCGCACTCAATTTCCTTTTTTTTCCCCAAGCGCAACCGTTGTTTCAGGAAATACTTTCAAAGTTGACGTTTTGAACTGAATTTCCCGACGAAAGTAGAAAAAATAGTCAACGGTGAGAGAAAAACGCCATGTCACACGATTTAAAACACTTATAGCTCAAAAAATAATTTATTGATCAAAAAATAGAAAACACAGCTTGATTACAAATCGCTTCCATAGTCAGGTCAAAACAAGAATTTCTAAATGTTTCAAAGCGTTTAGCAAACGTGCAGCTGTTTACAACAGCCTTAAGATTTTTCAAGATATATTGGTATATGGAGAAAAGAAAAGGGTATTAACATCATTTGTTGTTTATTTAGAGGGACACACACACACACAAAAATCAGCTACAGTAGTGTCTTTGAGCAATAATTGGTGGTGGCTTTCAATATTGATATGCGCTTTTGAAGTAAAATATTTTTTTGCATTTAATCGTTGCATATAAATTTGGTTCCTCGTATACAGGGCTGCACAAAATAATTCATGTACCATTCTCCTTATTAAAGGGAATGGCTGAAAAAGAGTTTTCAAACTAGCTATGTATTTCCTAAGTAATCAAATATTTTACAAGCATATGTAGTTAACAAATACAAATCAATGTATAATATACAGGGAATCTCAAAAAATTGGATAATTTTTGTGATTGTAGATGAGAATAGTTAAAATTGAGTTATGCGTTTGTATATGATTGAATTATATATGTCGTATATTGTTCTTATAACTCCAAAACAACGTCACCAACTAACAAAAAATGTCAACAATACAATAGCAACATATATGCCTTATATCAGATTAATTTATAACTCGATTCGGCTGAATTTTGATACCGATTCGGTGAAATATTCCTCCAGCGTTCGTCCGGGATGGCTCAGTTGGAAGAGCATTGGCGGCTTCGGCCAATACATCCTGGTTCAAATCCTGGACCGGACTTTTTTTCATCCACTCGAAAAATTTGCATCAGATATGTCTTATCTTTTAACGCAGAAGTTTTTTTGGAACATTGTAAAAATGTTGGAAAGTGCTTCATAATCGATGCTAGACGCATTGTTTTTTCTTTCTTATTTAATTAAAACTATGAATAATTATGAAATGAACTTTAAAGAAGAGGAACTCTAGAAGTGTGAAAGTGCATAATGTAAAAGAATGAAGAATGTAAGAAAAAAAATCCCTGAAATATGTTTTTTTTAATTCTTCATTTCATGAGAGCTGATAATTTGTTGTATAAAAGAATTTTTTTTCCATCACAGTAAATTAAAGTAGAGAATTTAAAAGCTGTATTGAATAAAATTAATCGCGGTATTCTTAAAAAATCCCTGTTGGCTGGGCCTATGGGCGGAGGTAGATTTCGAAGAGTGCTCATTTCAACAATATATATATATATATATATATATGATTAGAGATAAACCCAGTTTAATAACTTCATTTGGCCGTTTATGAAAAATTTTTAATTTCATTTTTCTGCAAAAACTGGTTTTATCAGAATCATCTTAAGAAAAATTCAGCTCAAATGCCCATTTTGACAACATATTTTGAAATAGATTCTGAATTTATTAAAAAATCGGCCAAAACAGTACATTATACAGTTCCTAAATAACAAAAAACTGTCAGATGAATGCATTTGAGAAAAAAATTGAATTTAAAAATGAGTCATAAAATAATCGATTTGTTGTTTGAATACATACTTTATTCTTTAATCATGATAGCTTCGGAAAATTTTGTGCGAAATACTCACTTTGACAGCATTTTTAAAAATATATTCTATCTTTATCAAAAAACTGACTAATGCGTCACAGTATATAGTTCCTAAATAAGAGGATCTGTAAATTGGATGCGTTTGAGAGCGAAAATGGGTTTTAAAACGAGTCATAAAAAACGCAATTTGCTATGTGAAAACTTCCTTAAATTTTGAAATCACGAAGACTTCGGGAAATTCTGTTCAAAATACCCTTTTTGGTAGCCTTTTTCAAAATATATTCTGTCTTTATCAAAACACCGATCAATGCATCACATTATGTAGTTCCTAAATAAGAGGATCTGTAAATTGGATACATTTGAGAGCAAAAATGGATTTAAAAAAGAGTCAGAAAAAAACGCAGTTTCTTACTTGAACACTTCCTTAAATTTTCAGTCACGATGATTTCTGGAAATTCTGTTTAAAATACCCTTTTTGGTAGCCTTTTTTGAAATATATTCTGTCTTTATCAGAAAATTGACCAATGCGTCACTTTATACAGTTTCTAAATAAGAGGGTCTACCATTTGGATGCGTTTAAAATCAAAAATGAATTTAAAAATGAGTCAGAATATAAGCAGTTTGGATTTGAGGTTTTTTTCTCCAACTCCTATTTTTGTTTAATTTCTTTTTGCTATACGAATTGGTCCTATGAAAAACTTGTCAATATAAACGTTGTAGATATTTTTGAGAAGATGTAAAATAAATTTAATCAGATTTGATATCTTAAAAATTGACGGAGTTATGGATTTTTCTCTTTTTTCAGCGCCCTTTTTCTTTTCGTTTTTAATTTTTTCATCGGTAAAAGTTGGTCCTATCAAAAACTTGTAAATACAAAAGTTTTAGATAATTTTAAGAACATTTACAAAAAATTTAGTTGGACTTGATATCTTTAAAATTAACGAAGTTATGAATTTTTTTCTCTAAAAAGCCCTGTTTTTTTCGCCCCTTGAGCCCACTTCTAAATTTATCAGAAATCTGTCATGCATATACGTTTGGCCCATTTTTAAGAAGTAATATAAACTTTAAACCGATTCGATATCTACTTTAATTAAGAAGTTATGGTGTTTTTTCGGTTTTCACAAAAACGCCCCCTATTCCGACCCCCTTGGTCCGATTTTGCCCATTAACGAACTTAGCCAAGATTTTATCTCCTTTGATTTTATGTACCAATATGGTGGAGATTGGTGAAGAATTATAGAAGTTATCGTGTCCATAAAAAAGTGAGATATATAGATAGATAGATAGATAGATAGATAGATAGATAGATATAAACTGGTGCGATTGCAATAGGTAGTATTTCTTACGAAATCTACCTAAAAGAAATTCCTTTTCCGTAAGTATGACGTAGATTTTGGTTGAATATTGATGTGGTAAATGTTCGCCATAAAACAAAAAATGCACCGAGCTACATTCTTCACGTCTTTGACATTAATTTTCCTTCTTCTCTTACAAAAGAATATATGCTAAAAATTCCAGACATGTAGTTGACATTTTTTATTATTTTTCAAAAAACATGTCTGCTTAGAAAAGATACATTTTTAAAGATAAATAAATGTCCAATTTCATTAGAAAACAAAAGATAATCTGTAGATAATCCTTTAAATGCTTGAAATTAATCTGAAAATACTAAGACGATTGTTTTATAATATATTAAATTCATTAAGTGATATTTTTTCTATCAAGATAATGATAGAGTAGTAGTATTATATTTGATTTTCTTTCAAGGTTTTTTTTATATTATTTTTTGTCACTTAAAAAACAATTGATTGGAAAATGGTGGAATCATGGCAATAATTGCTCCAAATCAACAGCATTAAACGTAATTCTTCGGCTGAAAATAACTAGATTACTTAAAAGGAATCCATCATGCTTTATCTTAAACAAGGAGTAAATTTTACATTATCCTAATGTATTATTTGTATTTAAGTTAGGCTTTTAACGCTAAATGTAACTCATTAATTCAAGCAATTTTTTCTTTAAAAATTTTAAAGAAAACTATTGACCATACTTTTTGATTATAGATCCTTGAAGAATGCACGTCGTGCGATACAAAATTACTTGTTTTATGCTTTATCCTTTTATTCATTTGTTTTCCAGAGAAGAAGCGAAATTATTTGTTTATTATATTTTTTATTGAGGTTTTGATCGTAAATATTTGCATGGATGTTGTAATGATAACGCTGTTTCTTGACCGTTGTTTTCTGCATATAAAATTTATACACTTAAATAATTCAGTCGAATGATGCACATTTTCATAAACAAAAAAAATACATGAATACACTTTTTTATGTAGTTCTTATTTATACATATGTTTTATATTTTTTATAGGCCCTGTATATCCTTTTATCTATATTCTGCAAACATTTCTCAGTAAATTGAATAAAGCTCAGCGTAACAGTACATAGCTTATTTAAGAACCACGTTTAAGTAATTTACGCTCACATTTAGTAACGTTGGTGAGCTCTTTTGGGTAGCCCTGTATATCAACTATAACATTTATACACACCATGTAATGTGCATATATTTAGCGAAATATAAACGCGCATATCATAATTAAAATGCATTTCATCCCTCCATCAGCCATCATCGGACACATATACGGTACTTCAGAAAGAATATACTATTTGAAATCTTTTGTATGGCTATGTTAATGCTATGTACTTCATATAATGCAAGACAGTAGCGTGTAATTTATATTAAGCTTCAGTGGTATACATAAATTTTATCATACATGAAACAGCTTAATATATTTAAAATATGTCACACACAATTCTCCTTTTACCATTATCTAATGAAATTTTTTTGTGTGGCCCTGTAAATGAATAATAGCTACATTTTCACCTTATATTTTATAGAATGCAGATTTTAATATGTTTGACAGGGTATAACATCTTTAAAATTCCTTTGAAACAATTTTTCCCCATAGGCTGCAATGTAATGGAAAACTTTTGATTCGCCCTGTAGATAAACTAATCATGGAAGAAACTTCATTTTCGATTGGACTTGTGCTAGGGTATACGTCAATAACGTACTAAAATTTCATGGAAATCTGAGTGTATTAACAATTTTTCCCCGTGGGCCATAATGTAATGAAAAAATTTTGATTCGCCCTGTAGATTAACTAGTCATGGTGGAAACATCATTTTCAATAGATTCGTGCTAGGGTAAACGTCAATAACGTCTTAAAATTTCATGGCAATCCGAATATATTAACGATTTTTCCCCTTAGGCCGTAATGTAATGGAAAACTTTTGATTCTCTCTGTAGATAAACTAATCATGGTAGATACTTCATTTTCAACAAGGTTTGTGCTTGGGTAAACGTCAATAACGTCCAAAAATTTCATGACGATACGAGTATATTTACGAGAGTTAGAGCGCGGACAGACGGCCATACGGACAGACGGAATGACGGCCAGACAAACCGAATGCATAAGCACTTTTCAACTTTGTTGGAAAGTGCTAAAAAGGAGTTAATTCTATCAGTCTATTCTACAGTGCCATCAAAAGAAATCGTGACACTTAACCTCTTCGCGAAGGGAGCTTTTTACGAAGTTTTTAGTGTTTTGTCACCGTTTTTTTTTTTTTTATTGATTTATTGATTTTAGAAAATACTCCGATTAAATAAGACAAATTTTACTCGTCAGAATAAACAAAGATTCTTAAGGCTTTTTGCGGCACACATACGTGTTGCTCGTCCCCAGGGGGTTAAGTCACACTCTCGAATTCGAATGCGTCATTTTGTTTTTTCTATTTTTAACTAGAAGATGCATGTAACAGTTTCTACCTAGCATCGGTTACCTGGAGTGATCATTATTACTGTTTAACACGATTGTCCTCTTATTTTAAAAAAAAATGCTGGTAGTGGTCTGAAAAGAGGAAGGTTTTTAATTATTTTCTCTACGAAAAAAACTTTTTGGTGCACACAATAGACGTAAAAAGCTAACAATTGTTGAACACCTTCGTGGTTTGACTTTATTAGAACAAAACATTCCTATAAATTGTAAAGCATTACATTTTCAAGCAACAGGGGAGAACTATCTATGTCCTTAAACAGCAAAGCCGATTTACGACGCGTCAATACTCGAAAACGAAAAATCGGTTTAAAAAAATCTTGAAAGACTTCAACTAGATCTATTAGTTTTTTAAACGCGATGTACGGTAAATATGAACTTAAAAACTTCAGAAAAAATTATTGCTAATGAATATATTAGTAAGGACCATATGTCGCAAACTTCACATATTTCAATAAAAGTCATTTTTTTTACACTGTGTTGAGGAATTTCCATGATAAACATACTACAATCTGCAAAAACACTAGTTTTATTGTGTGTTTCTGACATTTTATAATCTTGGTTTACAAGTAAAACCATTGGAAGTAGTCAGGGGTTTTCACAATTTCCCAAAATTTGATTTAAGGTGAGTTTTGAAACTGGCTTGCTCATATATATCACTGCGCGGCGAAATCATTACGTATTGTTTCATATACGCACAATTTCTGAAAATGGATTTTTACGTTATTATGTGTTTCTTAAGCTACATATTCACATTTAATTTCTCGTTGCATTAAGGTAGTCATATCAAATTATGAAAAAGTTAGGTTTTTAATAACATCCTGCTGCTGTTCAAAAGTTTTCAGGCTATCATAGCCTGAGAGTTTATGTGCCCGCCCGTTCTGTATGTATGTACGTGCGTAACGCGATAACTCATGATAAAATTATCCGATCCACATGAAATTTTGTATATGGGTATATCCTGATAAGGCGCTTCCCTGATTAGTTTTTGGCGTTCATTCGATATGCATAACAGGGGGAAGGGGGGTCATGCCCCTCCCTTTAATTGATATAAATGGATTTTTCATGCAGAATTATCAGTTTTCACGCAGAATTGTCAGTTTTAGGTATAGGATAATTTTGATTGGGCGCCTCCGTGATTGGTATTAGGTGTTTATTGGATAAGTATATTCAGGGGGGAACGGGGGTTCTAATGCACATCCCTTTAATTTATATAAATAGGTTTTTCACGCAGAATTATCAGATTTCGTTCAAATCTCTGAATAGTTCTGGAAGTTTAATGGTTAAGTATAAAAGAGGGGGATAACTCCTCTTAAATTACATAAATGGGTTTTTAGTAAGAATTTTCCAATTTGCACTGAATTTTGGATATAGATTTTTTATATGATAAAGTATGTCCCTGATTATTTTAGGGGGGACAATAATTAAGTATAAAAGGCGAAAGGGGAGCTGTTTTCCCTCCTTTAATTTTTTTTTTGGAACAGAATTAACCATTGAAAATATAAGGCTGTAATGCACAATTAGTATGCGTAGCCAGTGAGCTCAATGCCATCAGTTTAACGGGGCAGTATTCTTTTTATTTATAATCTGTGCCTTATGCTTGATTTTTATTATAATGACACAATGCATTTGAAAACTGTAACGCAAATTTACTTTAATAATTAGCATAAAATTGCTGATATTCAGTTGAAATAATTTACAGCTAAGAACCTTTTCTTTTATAATCTGGATCCGATTTCCTTTCCGTTCTAATAAGATAAATACATTATTTTGAAAGATCGTGTATTAGTATTAACTTTTATTTTCAACTAACTGTCTGCTCATCGTTGCTCTGGATCATGATGAATGGTCAGAAAAGTGAACTTCAAATTAATATGATGTTATATCGTTACTACATTTTTTATGAATACATATTTTGAAATAAAAACTGACGAAAAGTATTTTATTTAAAGAATACGCTATTTGGTATTTTATTTTTTGCACAATTTGCTTTTTGAAGAATGCGTACCGAAAGCGAGCGAAACCGTGGCAAAATACTCAAGTTTTTATTAATTCCGTAGAATTTTTTACACATTTTATTTTCTAAAAAATATTTAATCCTTCTGAACAACTCAAAATTTTTGTAACCGATATAAATTTGGTCTAATGAGATGCTCTAAAAAGATTGTTTTAAAATACGGACCTTTAGTTACATTCAGAGTGGAAAAAATATTGTCTCTGTGAATCGGGAAGGGACTCGAATCGGTCAGTGTATTTGAACGGGTTAGAATTCCTGTTTTTAACCAATTGCATTACAATTAAAAGAATATTACAGCGCTAAGATCTAATTTTTGGTTTGTCTGAGTCTCTAAAAATTTCCTTAGTGTGCGTTTCAATAAGAAAGAAAAAAAGTTTTTTGATAAAAATTAACATTTTTTAAATTTAGTTTGGGGTTAGCTGCGATATATATTTTTTATTTGATTGCGGCAGTTGAGATGTAAGACTACGATTTTTAATAATGTATCTTTCGATTTTAGTTCTACCAAAGCAGTTTGGTCGAGATAAATTAATAAATAATGGTAAAACCCACCCTAAACAAAGAACAGGAAAAGAAAAATCTTTCTTTATGGTCTTCACTTTTTCCGATGCGTAAATACGCGAAATCTTCACACCAATGTATTTTCTCTCTCACCAGGATCGATATGAGTATTTAATGGGAGTGCGTTGTTATTAATAACTAATAATTCGACCAATTATATAAATTTTAAAATTCTTAGTTTCAGATGTATCAAGAGAGAATTTGGGTTACCCTCACAAAAATTTTGAGCCTCGTACGTGACATATATTCTATTAGACCTCGCGAACAGGTAGATACTCACACATACACTAAGCAAACATATTTTTATCATTATTGATACTCGTGTGAAAAAAAAATGTTACCTATTAAATAATCTTTACTAGATTTATCAGATTGAAAATTCAAATAAACAATATTTCTCTGAAAACAAGCTTTGCGTAAACATCGTGCTTTATCTTAAATAACTGGTAAATCTCACAGTTCCCATATTATATTATTTGAAATTAAGTTAAGCTTTTAATACCAAGCGTAACTCATTAAATTAAGAAATATCTTTTTTTGAATTAAAGCATCTATAGAACTATCTTCCTTGCTTTTTGTCAGATAAAGCCGTAGAAACAATGAATGCAGATGGTACAATCCAAGTATATACTTATATAAATATATTTCTTTATATAAGATTTTTACGCTTTTGTTTTTCGTGGAAAAACAAAATTTATTGCTTCTTAATAACATTTGCAATTTTAATAATAAATAGTGTATGAGTGCGTTTTTTGTGGTTAATTTTGCTTTTTATCTCAAACTTAAGAAGTTATAATGAAAGAGCTATTGATTAAGCTAATATTTATAATTTTTTTTCAAAGAAAATGCTAAATTTTAAGAAATATTTTCTTTCTGGAAGTTTACTGCATTTTCAGCATGTTTTCCACCTAAATTTAAAAGTAATTTTTTGACATACACATTTAAGGATTTTCAACAAATCAATATATTTTAAAAACAGAGATATGACAGTTTTTTTTAAAATCATAAATCAACTTACCTGCTTCTTAACCCCCCCCCCCTTTCACTCAAAGTAATTCATTTTTTTATTCTTATTTTTTACTTCCGCCCTCCCCCCCCTCGTGCAACTGGAACCATTAATTCTAAAACCATATGGATATTCATCAGCTTTATTTTTTTCCATTTTTGTAACGACTTTAATTGAATACTTTTAAACTTTAACTTTTAGGAATATAGATTTGTAATTCAAGTTTAAATTGGAAACCGTCTTACATTCCTCTGATTTATTTCGCTAAACTTATGTTGATCTTCGTTCAATGTTAAAAAAACTTTGTAAATTGGTGACAGTTAGTAACGGCAAGCCATATAATTTATATAGCGTACGTTGATCACTCCGCTTCTATCAGATCTGCTATCTGTTCCCAAAAAATGAGCTCTTCTCTTTCTGGATTTATTTAATTGGTGAAGCACCTCTGCATATATATTCTATCAAGGAATTGGTATTCCATGAACACAAATAAAAAGCTTATCAATTCTTCTAAGCATATTGTTTTTTGTTTCTTCTACTGAAACAAGCAAATAAATAAGTAATTTTAAAAAAAGCCGAAATATACACGACATGAGAAGCATTTTTATTTTTATTTTATTTTATTTTATTTTTAAAAACTGCAATGATGATTTCTAAGATTAAATGTTCTACATTTTAGGAAGTCTTCCTTCTACAAGTTGAGACTTTTCTTCATAAGAAGAAGACAAGAAATTTTGGTACTACTCTGTTATCCCGTCGACCAAAATACTATAATGATATGATAATCAACATTATACACAACACCCTGCATTCGAAATTAAAAAAATAGGTATAATTGTATGAAAAATAAGCAGTTTTACTAAATAAGTTTTCTCTACGTATGCGTCAACTATATAACAATTTCATTTGCATATTGTGTTAGCTAAAGTAATAGAGCAATTTTTGTTAGAGTTTCAAAATCATAGCTTGAAAATTCTGAAAATTATCGTTGATAGAATAAAATGAAAATTCGTTATTCCCAAAATGAAGCAAAAAAAGATTAGGAGCTGTATCCAAATACAGTAATAGGTGCAATATTGTGTAGACACTAATCAATAGAATATGGATACAGCCCCTGATCTTTTTGATTCATTTTGGGAATAATGGATTTTTGTCTTATTCTTCCGGCAATAATTTTCAGAATTTTCAAGCTGTGATTTTGAAACTTTAATAAAAGTTGCATATGCAAATGAAATTTTTATAGAGTTGACGCATGCGCAGTGAAAGTTTATTTAAAAAACCTGCTCATTTTTCATACAATTATTATCATTTTTTAAATTTTGATTAAAGGGTATCAGGTACAATGTTGTTTCTCATATTTTCTGAAAAGAACATTGTTATATATTAAGAACTCTGCAAATTATAAGCAAAAAAAAAAAACTTGGCAAAATTTGGGACCGTTATTAGAAAAAGCTTAATTTTTCTACGAGTATCTATGCTATCCGCATAAAAAGGAACACAGTTTATTACTATAAGCCATTTAATCATAATCTGCAGTTTGAACGCTTTTGCTACATCAGTTTTGACAGGGTTATTCAAAAAATATTCGTTCTTTTTCGACGGTCCCAATTGGATTTTGGGAGAAAATCTTCGCTAAAAGATATGACCTGTACTATTTTGTTTATATATCTGGAGTTTCAGAGTCATTCCGCATATATATTTCTAGATATTTAACAAAACGTCTGAAATCGCAAGTATCAAGAATTTTTTTGCTGGGACTGTAGACCTTAAAAAAAATGTAAGTTACATATTCTTTTACCTCAAATAATGAAAGCTTTTATACTTGAATAATCAATTATAGAAGCTTAAGTTATGCATTTAATATCAAGCGATACTCATTAAGTTAATTTCTTTATTAGATAAAGATTTAGGGGAATTGAGGTACCAAACATGCTTTTAATGAAAGGAAACCCATTCAAAATGTGAAAGCAGATATATATGCGATACAAAATATTTTTTTTTTCCTTTATCAGCCTTTTATCCTTTGTTTTTGATAGAAGAAGCAAACTTGTAAGTTACTATATTATCTTTTGAAGGTTTAATGATAAGTATTGTATGGACGTTAGAATTATAATGGTATTCCCAAAGAATTTTTTGTGATGAAAAATTACCTTGAACACAAAGTTAATCCGGCGTAATTCTGGCTTTTATTATTTAGATATGGTGATGAAACATTTTATTGTAAACAATATTTCTTATCGACAAGGTATGCAAACTAAAATAATAGGAGTCATTAAAAATTAATCTCTCTGAAGTTCTCTGAGAAAAAACTATAAAATTTTATGAGGATTTTTTTTTTTTTTTTTTTTTTTTTTTTTTTGTGGTCGTTATCAGTATTTTTTTTTTCATATTGTTGGAGCATTCCTTAACAGAATTTTATTTGTTTCAAAAGAATCGTGAGACTTAAGAATGTATTAAGCACATTTTACTTGCGTGTAGGGGAAGATGGGGATACTTGAGCCATTTTTTGAATTTTATTTTTTTTTAATTTTTTATATTTTTTTAGAATAAAATAAAATATTGAAAATGAAAATTTGATTTTTTTCCTTCAACTAAAAACCACTTTCAATAAATTTTGAACTATTTTTCTATGCATAATAAATGTTTATTTTTTGTTTTACATCATGGCTCAAGTATCCCCATGGCGGGGATACTTGAGCCATAGTGAAGGGATACTTGAGCCACTACGGAAAAATACCTACAAAAGTAATTTTTTTCGCTTTATTTTTGCACAAATATTTTACAGAATGATAAATTATGAAACGTAAAGTGTTTCAAAACCAATTAAGAAAACAAAGCTAGTAATACGATCATTTTTTGTCGTTAAAACTGGTTGTCGAAGGATAATTTGAACCTCAGTTATAACGACGTTAGAAACATCCTCAGTTCAGAGCCATTTAAATTTGGAATCTGCAATTCTTCTTGCAAATTTCATTTTCAAAATATTAAGCACTTATCCAACAAATATTTTTTACAGTTTTCTTTCTGGCATATTTTATTAGTAACCAACCATCAATAGAAGGTTTTCTTTCACATCATCACCATCATTGACAGAATTTTCCTCTAATGATATTGTCGAACTCATGCTTTTAGTTTAGTAGCTGTCGGAATTTAAGCCAGATGTATCATTCTACTATTTCAAACACTTTTTTGATTTCACAGGAAAAGATTTTGTCTTCCTCTTTGGCTCCATGTAGGTAAGTTTGAACTGGGATTTTTGTTGCTTTTCTTGTTTTTGTGCGCTCTTTTTACCAATTTTTCTTCAATTTTCTTAGTTAAAAAAAAAGTTACAGCAACAGAGGTTACGATTTCAATATAAAATACTAATCTTAATATGTTATATTAAAAAATAAATATTTTATTATGTTGGACCTAACTAATTAAAGTATTAGAGATTATAGCCTGTAAAACCGTTTTAAAAAGTTATTTTCATTTAATGAAAATTAAATTGAAAACTATGTTTACATTTATCTAGACAGACTATTTTGTTCGAATTTTGGTCGTTTGTCAAATCGAACAAATCGAAAAATAAAATAGACATTTTCATTTAAAAAATATGCATTTTTAAACATTTTTAGGTCTTTATTTTTTTAAGAAAAAAAAATAAAATGAAAAATTATTCTCCCTTTTCTCCAGAAAAATATCTATTAGTGAATATGAGGATGGAATTTTATTTTTTGTTTGTTTCACCCATGTTTAATTTCTAGTGAGGATGGTTAAGACATGGCTCAAGTATCCCCACTCTCATTGGCTCAAGTATCCCCACTATCACTATTTTTGTTTCCCAGAGTTTTACTAAATAAAGCATGCAGCAATTAGAACTATTTTAGACTCAAAATACAATTGAAATTATGCTTATTGAATGTATGTATATAGTTGCAACTTTAAACAAAACTTTGATTACAAAAAAACAAAAAAACCATGCACCCAAATATTTTTTTCAGATGGGGAAAAGACAAATATTAATCACTATACTTTCAAAATGGTACCAAGATGTGTGATTTCTTTTTTACATGTTCAGAACTATAAATATGTTATCATATTGGCAGTTTTGGAAAGAAAAATTAATCAACTGTAAAGATAATAGGGGTGGCTCAAGTATCCCCTATGCTCAAGTATCCCCACTCTCCCCTACTTCAATGATAAAATTGAAACACTTCAATTTTTCTTTTAACTTCGCCATGCACTTAGTTAAATAACCCTAACTGAAAGTTGTTTATAGACAAAGCTATTGTTTTGAAAATTTAGAAATTTTGTGATAAACATAATATAGAAACAGAAATTTATTTAAGCAAAAAGAAAAAAAAATTAAATTTTGGTACCATATCGCAGTTTTTAATGTCTTGCACGTTTAGCATATTTTACGACAATACACATGCTAAAATACAGATAGCAATGACACATTTTTTGACAGCATTTCACGATACATTTTATTAGAATTTTCCAGAACACACTGTGGTGAATTATCAAAGATGTTATTTTACGATTGCAGATAGTATATGAAAATGATGATCGTTGATAAAATTTATACACTTATCTTCAAAACTCGTACAAAATTTCTAAACTCTGCGTTTTCGCCAAATAAACTTGATTTTTCATCAACCTTGCAAGGATATTATTCATAATGTCGCGCGTTTCTGATTGGTAAATGGAAAAGAACGTCGCACGAAAAGTCCCAATGAAAATAATTCTACAAAGAATCTTACCAGAAACGCGAATGAGCAAAAAAATGAGGAGTAAACAAAAAATCTCTGGGGGAAAAAAACTTTGGAATAAAAATAGGTTAAAAGAATTTTTTTTTTTTAAATGGCTCTTTTAAAAACATTTGAATTCACAATAAATAATAGAATTTGGTAAAAAATAATGGGGAAATTTAGGAATAAACTAAAAGCTGTATATTAAAATAAAATGTCTAAGATAATAATTAATTTAAGGAGAATTTAACAAGATTAATGATAGACATTATTCGCGAAGGAAAAATTAATAATATAACATATATGATAAAAATATTGGATTTGAAAAAACCTTTGATTATAAATATTCATGACTTTACGCAATTTAAAATAAATAATGTGCGAAAACAAAAATAAATCTTACTAAAAATATAGCTATGGTCACATAATAGATAAGTTTATAACAATGCTAATTTGCATTAATTTTTACCTACATTTTATTTTAAAATCAGTTTAGTCTTTAGTAAATAGTTGATCTCCATTATCGAAATCCGTAAGAACAATCACGAAAATATCAAAATGTAACTCCAAATAAATAAACAAAAGGCATAATGACAGAAATGGAAAACATGGATTAGTCACAGGTAATGAAATACTTCGAACACGCGTAGAAAATAATGAATTTTTTTACGATGAAAACAGATAACTAAATTCTCCATATCAATAACGCATAACTGAGTATATATCCATTTTCAAAAACAGCTCTGCATACCTGGTAATACCTGCAAATTCTTTTGAGGATCCCTTATATGACATATGGAATTCTTACGCAGAATATAAAACAATGGTAATTAAATAAATTTAAAAATCATATATTGGCAGAAGACACACTTCTAACAATTATCTATGAGAGCTTGCCTTGTAACTGGAATTTTTTTGGCTTTTCTGTAAGTGAAAAATAAATACTGCGCATTCTATAACAAGTAGACAATATATTACTGTCTATGATGAGTATTACATAACACATCGTATGAGTGTAATCTATAGAAAGAACTGAGTATTTTACATTTTTAAATTCATCATGTTTGAAGTAAAATAACATTAATAAGATACACTGCAAATGATTATTCCACATAGATGAGAATGATACGGGTGCGTATCTGTAAACGACTTTTCCCAAACTTCTCAGATAGCATGTTGTAATAAATTTCAGTAGTTCATAACAATCTCATTTATATTAGAAACATCACAGTATCAATACAATGCACCGAAAAAGTTTTTTTCCTATAGATTATAACATAAAGGAAAAACTTGTAGTGCACCTGAGTAATATAAACCAATGTGTTTTTAGACAAGTAACATCATTAAAATACATTGCAACGGTTTATTATATATTGTAACGGTTATTTACAACGGTTTTTCTCTATAAACTATAATGTAATGGAATTGTTTTGCATGATCTTGTAAACGAACTAGAAATGCTGTGCACTTCACTTTCAATGCTGAACTTCCTAAACTAAAGGTAAACATCAATACATATAAACATTACATGGAAAAACTTTATAAATATCTCACTTATTTAATCTTTATTAGTTCTTTAGAATTAACTCTAAAGAATATATCTTTATATTTGTAATGTTCGGGGCACCAGGTGCGTACTTCTTCAGCAATTTGATATTTAAAAAACCTATGCTCTAATCTAGTAATTTTTTTATAATTCTGAATGTTTGCATAAAGTTTATGGTGGAATATTAAGAAAAATAATTAAATGAAAGGATTGTTCTGTTGTTATAGTTTCCTAAATGACCTCATGCAAAATCTTAAAGATGTGGAAATTCATAAATGTTGAAAAAATTATTCAAAATTGGTAAAACAATAAAAGTGGCTTAAAGTTTTCAAGAAATATTTTTGTTAAGTCATGTAGCCATTTTGCTTATTATTATTTATGTCTTTTCATATTTCTAAAGGTGATTATAGTTAGTCATTAAAAAAATAGCGTCAGATATTTTTAAAATTAGCCTAAAACATTTTAATCCAATACATATACTAGTATGTATTTAGTATCACTTTGTATTATGGATTTATTTGTAGTTTTGATTTCAATTTGAAACTAGTCGTTGAGAGGCCACCATAATACTTACCCGGGTGAGGGGGGGAGGGGGCAATCGTAATAATAACCCATCATGGATATGCGATTTATAGAATATGAAAATAAAACATGTGTAAACTGTTTATAAAATGCATCGCAATTCCAAAATAAAATTTAAACGTGTATTTAAATAATTTTAACACATAGTAATATTCTATTAATGAATTGCTGATGAACCAATTTCAACAAATTATGCTATAAAACGCTAAACTACTCAAGTAATACCGAATTGCCTATTTAGGCAATTCGTTTCTTTTATAAGGTACACCCTTATAACTCCGAAAATGATAATCTTATTAACTAACAGATTACTGAGTCTGATTAAGTATGTTATATCCAATTAATATATACATTTAAATTAAAAATTGAATGAAATGCCGAAGTCATGAAAAATTGAAAAATATGGAAAATAGAATTACAAATATCGTGGCAACTAATTATCCAATTGACTTGATTTTTTTGTGCAAAATTCATGTTGTTTTATTGTCCTTTACATCTACTCCTTAAAATAAAATAAAATAAATTAAATTTTTATCAACCTTTCATCAAAACGAATATTTCGAGAGTCCGAACAAAATAATCGGATAATCGAAAAGATAATAAACGGATAATCGAGGTTACTGGTAATAAATCGGCATCTTTCCATTATTACAACTATGTACACATCAAAGTTCAAGTCTATATCTCAATTTGTTCGGAAGATAGAGCGTTTACAATCAGACAGACATACGGACGGAAAAACAGACAGACACACAGACAGCCTTTTTATATATATATATGTTTTTTGAACTCCTCAGTATCTGAAACATGTAAATCCGTCAAAAAATTTTCGATTATCAAAAAGACTTAGCCATTCAACATTTGATGGGTGAGTAAAATGTGTTTTCACTTATCAGACTCCCCCCCCCCCTTCATTGTCTTGGGATCTGAAAGAATCAGAAAAAGAAGGTGAATGTTATTAATACTTAGAAATTTTTCCAGAGAGAAAATTTGCCTTGCAAACGACATTTCAAAGAGAAAAAAATCAAATCTTTAATTGCTTAAAAGGCGCAAATGCTAACCTATTGAAACAGTTTCCATGTAATAGAGAGAAGTTCTTGGCTGGATATCGTTCCATGTGATATAATCAGCAGAACGTCAGTGCGCTATACTGATGGTTCGGGTTCGAGTCCCAGAATGGAAACTTTCTCACTACATTGGCATTTGTTCCTCTTAAAGAATTTGAAATATTGTATGCAAGGCAAACTTTCTCTTTGAAAAAAATTCTAAGTATTATTATATTCAATCGGAGTTGATTTATTTGAGCTTCGTGTTTGCTCCATGTCGGTATCTTAAGGAAAATATTCCATCCTTATACATATTCCATTGCTGCATTTTTAGCCTTTCCATCATATAGTAGTGAGAAATTCCAGGTGAGGTATCGTTCATGTGGTTTGGTCTACAGAAAGACTGTGCGTTGTACTGAAAGCTCGGGTTCGAGTCCCTTCATGGAAACTTTTTCATTTGGTTGGCATTTTCGCCTCTTAAGCAATTGAAATTGACATTTTATTTGAAACATTTAGAATATTGAGCAGATTTTAAAAAAAAATGCGATCTATTATTGAATAACAAAAATTACAAATTCATTACATTCTACTTATGATAAAATAAAACATATTCATGTAAAATAAAAATAAAAGTAGAAAAAAGAAAGAAGATAAATTTATATGCAGTATACATGTCACAAAATTTAAAAATCTTTAATATTCAAGAATATATTGCAATTTAATTCTGTTGCTGATTTTTAACATAATTATATATTTGTTACTTTAAAAACAGATTAAAATTAGCATCGCATTGACATCCCTTGTTATAGCAATACATAAATCATGTTTCTTGAAAATCATGATTTGACACAAATGTTCAATATCATTACATCGATAAAAAATGTATGAAATACAATTTAAGAAAGATTTTTAAAAAATTAACAGTTTTGAATCTATTTATCATATTTTGTACAATTATTAACTTGTAAGAATAAGTTAAGTTTAAGAAATAAAAAAGTAAATAACAAATTAAAATAGAAATGATATACAGTATTATAGCTTTTAATTGACAATTAATTTATTTAATTATAATTAGAAGTATATTTATAAAACAAAAAATAAGAATAACAAATGCAGAATAACACCGGTATCGAACTCGAGTCTGCTTCTCAACGAGCGAACACGATGCCAATTGAACTACATCAACAGTGTTTTTTGTGTTCAAGGTAAGTAATTGTGTTGTATCATAATACTAGACCTCCTTTTTCTCAAGAACTAAGGAGGGTTGTATTAAAATCCAGTGAATCTGAGGTTAAGAGGATATGCTCAACAATATAAATTAAAATAATCAAAATTGGCCCTTTCCTAGTTAGCTAATATGTTTAGCATTCCAAATAATCTAATTCCTAAAATCCTGAGACATTTCGTGTTCTGTATTAAGCTTAATGATTAGTAATCTGTTACCTTCTTTGAAAAATGTAATGGATTAAATCAACTACGTACGTATTACTTAAATTCATCTAACGTTAATAAATTATGTATATATGTTGTATAAACTTTTAATGAAAATTCAAATTTAGAAACGCAATGATCTGTCTTTTTAACGAACAGCACCGCAACTTGTCAGATCTTAAAATTATGTATTAATCAAAATGTACAAACTGGTTTAATACTATCATTTCATGATACGCATCGAGAGGGAAAACATAAATTAGAAATATCTGTCATACATCTTATTAACCGACTTCCAAAAGGGAGAGGAGGTTATCAATTCAACGCGTATGTATTTTTTTTTTTTTATGTATGTTCACCGATTACTCCGAAACTATCCAACCAATTAATTTGATTTTGGTGTTAAATGAGAGAGCTTGCTCTCGAATTGGTACCACTTCCGTTTCATAGAAATTGGTTCAGTACTTTTTTAGTAATTAAGCAAAAACTAATAAAATTAGTGATTTCTCGCAAATTAGTTGTAATATGGATGTCAAATAAACTTACCGATGCCGAGAGGTCTAGGGCGCTTGATTTAAGATCTGGTTTTCAAAAGGCAGCGTGGGTTCGAACCCCAGTCCTGACGTACGTGTATTTGTATACACGTACAATCTTTTCCGTAATATAATTTTTAAATATATATTTAACAAGTTAAATACTAATTATGCTATTAGGAATATTATGTATTTAACCGTTACCACAGAGTATCAGAGATTTTTTATTAACTCAATACTTTATCAGTGAAAGAGTACTCAAAAAGAGAATAGACTTGCGAAAAGTAACATTACATTGAATAAGTTCTCTGAAGCGAATGAAGTCCGGACAGCCGAGCGGTCTAAGGCACCAGATTTAATCTCTGGTTTTGAAAGAGAGTGTCGGTTCAAACCTCACTTCTGACATATGTGTATACTATACAAAAAATTTTTCCGTGTTATATATATTTTTAAGTGACTTCAAAGAAGGAGAGGATGTTATAAATTCGGCGTGAATGTATTTTTTTTTCTATGTATGTTCACCGATTACTCCGAAACTATCCAACCGATTAATTTGTTTTTTGTGTTAAATGAAAGAGGACACTCTTCCATTGGTACTTCTTCCATTTCATTGAAATTAGTTCAGTACATTTTTAGTAATTAAGTAAAAACTAATAAAATTAGTGATTTCTCGCAAACTAAAAGTAACATGGACGATGACGAAGATGGCCGAATGAAGTGAAGTCAGGTGGCTGAGCGGTGTAAGACAGCAGATTTGATTTCTGGTTCTTGAGAGAGATCGTGGGTTCGAAATCCACTCCTGACATACGTGTATGGTTTACAGTGATTTTTCCCGTATTATAATTTTTATTAACTCACTTCAAAAAATCGTTAACTTTTAACTAAAAAGAGAAAAATAAACTTTTCTACCAAAAATTGAACCGACTTCAAAAGCTACTGCAAAGTGAAAAATAATTTTTTTTACAGAATAGTATTAAGAAATTAAATTAAGAGCGTAGTATTTATCATGCGTATTATTATATTTATGTAGATTAATTTGATTTTTTGAAGTCGGTGCCAGCCAAGCCAAGTTCAAAATTAAAATTAATTATCCAATGCAAATCGTAAGAAAACTCGTAGATACTTGGATGCGTGTCTATTGGAAAATTACATGTAACTTGGCTTGGCTGGCACCGACTTCAAAAAATCAAATTAATCTACATAAAAATAATAAAACGCATGATAAATACTACGCTCTTAATTTAATTTCTTAATACTATTCTGTAAAAAAAAATATTTTTCACTTTGCAGTAGCTTTTGAAGTCGGTTCAATTTTTGGTAGAAAAGTTTATTTTAAATTAAAAAGATATTTTTAGCAATAATCATTTAGTGAATCATAAGTGCCGTGCAAAATGTCACATAATGTTTAATTGTTTTGAATAAATTCCTGCTTTAAAAGTTTATATATATATATATATATATATATAGAGAGAGAGAGAGAGAGAGATAAGGAATACGGTGTTAGAGATAGATGCTAAGAAATAATTTACAAATCAATTTAATAAGCTTCATTGCTCAAGCATTTCAGAAAATTTACACATTTACTTCACGTATCACAGTTCAAACTGGTTTATGTTCTCAAATTCATCTTATTGGCACATTAAAATATCACAGAAAAAAAAATAAACAGGGAGTTACGATATGAAACTTTTTTATTTAAAAGAACGATGACTGGCAGTATGGTTCTTTTAAATCACACAGTAAAAGAGTACCATAAAAACGTGGGAATTTGAATGAAAATCGGTTGAAAAGCTGATTTGGGTTCTTCGGAGAAAATGGCATTGTAACAGCAGAGTTTGTAGGGCTCCTTCTTTCTGAATATCTTTAAATTTCATTAATTTATCATACGATCATTCAATCGGTAAATGAATTATAATAGATGTAAATTTTCCAAGCGGGTAAAAAAAGTCCGGACCACAATTCGAATGTATTAATTAAATCAGCCAATGCCCTTCCAACTAAGCCATCCCGAACGAATACTGGAAGACTAATTCACCTAACTAACTTTAACAATTATACAATCTAGTCTGATACTTTGAATTAGCTGAACAGAATAAATCAAAAGTCCATATTTGGAAAGGCAGAAAACTCTGGATACAAAATTATATTACGCTAATTTATAACAAGATCAATCAATTGCAAAAAAACTTATATCAGATGTAAATTTTCCAAGCGCGTGAAAAAATTTGGGCCAGGATTGGAAAAGCATTGGCGGCTTCAGCTAATGCATCCTTGGTTCGTATACTATCCCGAATTTTTTTTCACTCATTTGGACAATTCACATCTGTTATCTTTAAATTTGTTCAAAGTAAATAGAATTATAATAAAAGGAAATTTCGCCTAATTTAATTTCAAATTACAGCCATTGCAGACAAGTGTTATTTTTTAAACACAGTGTTTTAAATCAGTGGTATTCAAAAGAAAGCACCGTATGTAACTTTAACCAGAGTTTAAACATTTTAACAGCCAATAGTGTTAAAATATCCATATTTAGCTAATTTTTAACTCATTACAAGGTTCTGAACACGATTTGATGTGTTTTAGAGAATGTCTGTTTATAGGCGTTCTACCCCAAGAACCAAATCCGCTGAATTAAAAAAAATTCGATTTAGTTAGACCTTGATATAAAATGGAACTGATTAGTTTTGGTGCATATCACCCAACATGTGACGCTGTTATACTGCATTATTCATGATTTTTATTTACTAATTGTATCTCAAGAACTAGTTCGCATATTTTCATAAAATTGCAGGTTTCGATAGTCTTTGACGTAATTGGGAGCTTAATATTTTTTGGTGTAAATCATTTAACAGGTGCCGTTGTTATGTTGCATTATTCATGATTATCGCAATAGCTCTACCTCAGATGCTGATTAGGATTTGGTGCAAATCGCTTAACAGGTCGCACTGCTATGCTGCTTTTTTACAGGATTACTGTAAAGTTTTGACTCAACAATTGATACACGGATTTTCATCAAATTTCGGATTCAGTAAGATTTTGAGACATCTTGGTTTTTGATTAAGTTTTAATATAAATCACCCAACATGGGCACTGTTCAGGATTTACACCATTTTAATAATAGTTATTTCAGAAGAACTAATACACGTAATTTCATCCAGCACAAATGTTCCACAAACAAAAACTCAATTCGTTGAATTACCAGCGACAGGGTGATTGCCCAGGTTTTTTTTGCGATTTTCGCGTAATAATTACAAGTAATTATTTTTATTACTAGCAGCCCTTATCAGTTTGGTTTCTCTTAAGTGTATGCTAAGCAATGTATCACGTTACTTTTATCCATAATTCGATTTATTTGCTCAGTCTTTCTCCAAATAGAAAGATTCTGATAAAAAAAATGAAGAGCTTTTATTTTTATGTTAGCTTGGCGCAGGTGATAAATCACCAAACATTGCTCTCACCCCTTTTTTTCTATATCATTAAAAATTTAATCTTTTCATTCACTTCATTTAAAAATACGTTAATTTAATTTAAACTGAAACACCTAAAATTTACGTCTTTAAATTTTTTCCTTATTTTATTTTATTATTTTTTTAATGAAAAGAAGGGAAAAATAATAAGTAATGCAACAAGCAACGATATTTAATTTCAACTTCAAAACATTGTTTAATTTACCACGAGAAAAGTAAAAAATGCTTGGCGAGTTAAAAAATGCTATTAGCGAGAACAATAACGCGAGAACATTGGCGGCTAACATAAAAGTATCAATAATTCTTTATTATCATGCCAAATTTTATGTAGTTTTATTCGAAAAAAATTAAATCATTAGGTGAACATTTTGTATGAAAAGTCATGAAATCAGCTCGTAATTATTCATGATAGTCACATGACTTTGATTATAATATTATAGGGGAATTTATGGTTATAGAACAAAATTTGGAGACTTATCACCTGCGCTTCACTAACATTCAAATGCCAGAACGGTCACCCGGTATATAAAAAGTGAATGGGTCAAACCGGAAGTGTTTATGACTGTCACGTGACTTAGGTTTATCATATTGACTTAAGTTACTTATTTTATAGATTTTATTTATTTTTTCTTTCCTCTACTTTTACTCAAGATGAATTTATAAATTTAGTAAGTAAACATTACCATAATATTATCCTGTGGTAGAATTTCATTAATATAATTAGTAATTTCATGGGTAAATAAAATTATAAGAATTCAATTAAAACAATCCTTAATTCGTTGAAATTAAGCGAATCTTTAAAAGTTTCTTCGACATTTAGAAATGATTTCCCAGTGCAAAATGAAAATACTTGTTAAACAAAATTTTAATCAGAAAACTTATTAGAAAACTTTTAGAACCTTTTGGGAATTGCTTTTATTTTGTGAAAATTAAAAATTTCGCTAATGAAGTAAAAACTGGTCCTTTTAATTAGACTTCATGCTTGGAAATATTTTAGAGTATTAAAAATTAATCAAATAAATTTATATAATTCTGTTATCTATCATAATAAGTTGTTTAGGGATTACTTTTATTGAGGTAAATTAAGTGTAAAATAAAAAAAACTTAAATCTAACGTTGGAGAAAAAAGTTAAGCATCGCATATAAAGCTTATTTATTAAGCATTCAATTAAGAAAGAACTGCATGAATTTTCTTTGATTAAGAACATTTTTTAACTATTTGGAAAATAGTCGCAATCCTCGGTAGAGAATTGGGAAATCTGAAGTGTATCTGAATCTTTTTATAGGTTGAATTCCGCAACTTATTTTATTTTATTCGTTTTCAGATTGTTCCATACTTGATGTCTACAAATGGAATACTTCTGTTTTTTATTTTATTCGTTTTCTAATAGGCCCATGTTTAATGTCCAAAAATGAAATACTTCAATTGCCACGTTGACAAAAAAATGTATTAAAAACTAAAAAAAAAAATTAATAACTCAAAAACAAATTTAGATACAGATTTCAAACAAGTTGCATTAAAAAGTAATTTTTTTTCTATATGACGATGTAAAAATTGAAAATGTGCGATGTTTAGAAGTTTAAAAATTTACAGTACCGAAAACTGTTAAACTGAAATTTCATTTAATATTTGCTTATGATTGGTCCAAAAATATTATGCTGTTCTTGCGTAAACTACTTCTTGATCATCGTAAAAATGATCTTATTGTTGTTTTTCTAACTATAGAAATCATTTATAAGTCTAAAAGGTCGACCCAGTAGCGTGGTCGGTAGCGGCAGCTGCTGAATCACCGCGGGTTCCCGGTTCGAATCCGGGTACGGACATGGATGGTGTGTTGTCCCTTTGAAGTGTAATAAATATATGTAATGGATATCTGTAATAAAAAAGTGTTGTGTATTGTTTCTGTTTTTAACGGATCAATCGAGGTGACAGGCCTCAAAGCACTGTCCTCAAAGCAATCTAAAGGCCTCAAAGCACTGTCATTTCAAAGTTCAAAGTCTAAAATTATAGTCTTAGAAAATATTATTTTCCAAAAAGTCGTTGTAATTTGTTTAATTACATTTTCATATTTTGTTTTTTATTTCTATCTTTATAAAAAGATAGTTTTAAAAGCGAGAAAAAAAATTATTCATTTCCGACGACTTTATGCGTTTTAGTAGGTCCCAAACGTGAGTTATTTGATTTTAGAAAATGTCTGTTTGTGACTCTGTCTGTATAGGATTAAACTTTTGAGCACACTCTATCTCAAGAACTAATGTGCAAAATTTTACAAAACTTTATATTCAGAATCTTATAGCAAAAAAATGAACCTACAGCAGTTTTTTTTTTTTTTGTCAAAAAAGAGCATTTGAAAGTAATAGTTTTACATCAACAAGTAGTTATTCATATTTGAGCACTTTCCCCTACAAAAACAAGATTCAATTAAATAAAACAATGCAAAAAATATGCTTTTGTCAATTGATAACTTAATATTAATCAGCATATTAACAAAACAATTTAAGAATTCTAAAAAGATATTTCAAATGATTCATTTTATTCTCTCTTAAAAAAGAAAAACGTAAAAGTTGTATTTAAAAAAAATAAAATCACTCGATTGTTTTTCTTTTATCCTACTATAAAAAAGCAGTGATTTTCTTTTTCATAGTTGAGTTCGATGGCTGCGCCAAATTAATGTATTTTAACGGTAATTTTTGGAAAAAAACGTGAATTGTATAAAAAAAAGCGTGATTTTCAAAACGATCATTAAATGCCATATATCGCTATCCCATCAAACTAAACCTATGTTTGTTGGTAGAGTCTTTAAACGAAAGTATAGGTTTATTAGAAAATATTTAAGTTCAGTAGATCAATATTATGTAAAATAATTTTGCTTATTCTAGCCAGTTAAAACACATTTTATCATATTTTAGACGTGCATAGGCTATAAACTAAGGCTTGTTTTAGTAACCTCTTTAATCTCCATTAATCTCGTCTTTGAGGTCAATCTTTATCATCCTAGTAATAAATGGCCATTAGTATTAGCAACAGTTCCGATTACGGAAAATCAAATTTAAAAAAAAAATGCTTTACCTTTCAAAAATCTTTTTTAAAGACGATACTTTGATGTTGTCTCATAATCAAATAAAACAGTTTTCTTGAATTTCACCGGAATCGTATTCGACTGATGCAACCATTTGGAAAAATGAAATTGTTTTAAACATAAACAAGTAAGAAAAATCATGTGTTAAGCATAGATAATGAAGCACTTTCTAACATTTTATGAAATCTTTAACAAAACTTCGTTATTTAAAGAAATAAGGATATGTAGCTAAATACGGCCAAATATGCATTCCAATACTTTTTAACAGCCCTGTATTTGGTCTGTCAGTTGATACATACTGTATAATAGAAAAACTTAGTTTAAATGGAAAATGCCTAGTAGCTTGAAAAAAAAATTTCAGCAATTTGTATTAATAGATGGAACTATACTTGATTACTTTTGTTCAGCCCTGTAATTTAGCTTGTACCTTTATTACACGTCTGTTTTAAGCTAAAATTTATTTTAAACTAAAACGCTCTTAAAACAATTGAAATCACCTTCTCATAAATTATCATTCATAGGTGTCCGTGTACCCAATTCTTTGCGTGGCCCTATATATCAGTTTATCTATAATCTGCAAACATTTCTTAATAAATTGAATGCAGTTCAACTTAAGTAACTTATTTAAGAAGCATTTTTAAGTAATTTAAGCTCATATTCAGTAACGTTGGCGAGTTCTTTTGGATAGCCCTGTATGCCAACTATAGCATTTATACATTATTGTTCTGTCGTTATTTAACATAAGAATTATGCCAATTTGTATAATTTAAGAGTAAATTGGCGATTTTTATAATTTGTCGAAATAGGTCGATCAGATTATCACGTAGTACCTGCAATTCCGTAATAGAGCATTACAATATAGTAAAAATATTTATATACGTTTAAATTTTAGTTTTCATTTGTCATGCATTTTATAAATAGTTTTCCATATTTTATTTTCATATTTTTTAATATGGATATCCACGATGGCTAAGTGTTATAATGCCCCAAAGCGACTAGTTTATTTTATTTACTGGTAAATTAATGGAATATTTTTCCCCATCTCCAGCTCATTAAAATACTCATTAAAATTCTATATCATGTCTTTTCCTCAAAATATAATTAAAAAAAGAAATTTCAAAGAACTCTCTTGGTACGAATTTGAATTTTCTGCGTATTAAATTCGATAAAATGAATTCGCCACATTATACTTATAATTTGCATATATTTATATGCATATAAATTTCTATTCGTGTATCTCGGAAACTAAAAGCTTTTTGAAAAAATAATATCTAGTCGAACGTGGCATTCCCAAAACTTACTTCTACCTCATACACGATAATACTTTCAGTAAAATGAAACATAGCAGCGTCACCGCTTGGTTAATTTACACCAAAACTAATCTGTAACAACTTATTTCAACACATGTAAATTTTCCATGTGGGTAAAAAAAATCTGAGCCCGGACTTTTTTCACACAGATGGAATATTTACATCTGTTATAATTGCTTTACCCATTGAAAAATCGTGTTATAAATTAATCTATTATAATGTATTTCAAATTCTAACTAAATATGAAATTTCATGAAAATCCGTATATTAGTATATGAGATAGAATCATCGCAGAAATCATAATAAAGCTGAATGAAAGTGCCATTTATATAGCGATTCACTCCAAAACACATCTAGCAACGCCATCTGTTGAGTGATTTACTCCAATATCTAAAGAATGCTAAAATATATCACGGACTAAATTAATCTGAAGTTTAATGAAAATTCGTGCATTAGTTCTTGAGATAGGGCTATTGCGATAATCATTAATAATACCGTATAGCAGCACCTCCTGCTGGGTGATTTACACCAAAACAAAATGAGAACCATATTATATCAAGGACAAACGGAATCTGATTTTTTTTTTAAAGTCCGTTTCATAGTTCTTGAGGTATAGCTATTATGGAAGTCATGAAAAAGGCAGCATAGAAGCGCCACCTGTAGGGTGATATACAATAAAAACTAATATGATCCACTTTATAACAAAGTATAACTGAATTAAAAATTTTATAAAATTCCATGCATTTTTTCTTGAGATAGAATGCCCGCAAACTTTATGTAACATAAAGACAGAACAGACTGACAGACTGACTAATATACAGACATTTTGTAAAAACATGTTATTGGAATCTCTGACCCCTAAAACGTGCCCCTTAAAAAACTGGAATTTGAAAATTTTCAGGAATCTAATACTTTCTTCTTGTAAAGCTAGAATAAAGTAAATAAAAGTTTCACAGTCCAATACTTATTTCGATGATATAATATATTGATTAATTAAATAGCTTTATTGAACTAAATTTCTAAATTTAGGTGTTATATCCAAATATTTATTTAGAAACAGCTGGCTGTGTAACATGCAAAAAATATGTTACTAATGATCGCATATTATTTACTATTGTAATATTATTTGAAACAATGTATTTAAAAATATGTTGCAAGTATCTGAAGATGTTCTGCCACATTAAAAAAACTTACAAAGTAATACTTTTTAAATTTTAATTAAAGTTAATCCATTCTATTGAAATTAGTCTTAAAACATCTATTGAAATGTAATTTATCAGAATTTTTAAATTTTTTATGGAATAATTAGATATTTAAATAATAGTATACCATTTTCAGTTCCATACAAAAGTATCACATCGCTTTTCAGTTCATTTCAATTCATAAATAATAAATAAACTGAAATATAACATTATTCAAAATATAAACAACAAGAGTGCATCATTTCAAAGAATCATAATTAGTTTAGAAATAACCTAGTTGAAAATTTAAAATCTAATTAAAAAGTATATTTAAAAATCATCAAACATTATTTTATTTGTAATGTACGGTGAACTCAATGGATTTCGAGGCAAAAAAATATTTTATGCAGGAAAGACCTTATGATTAAGTCTTCTAAAGTTCATATCGAAAAAGTCAGCAAATTTCAAACTATCCTATCTTTTATTGAATTTGTAACTTGATAAGTCAAGATAATTAAATTACTTTCGCAATCTAAAAGTTCTTTTTGATTAATTTATTTCTCATGCCAGTAAATTACTAAAGATATTTTTTTCAGTTTTCTGTTAGATGGTGATCATTAAAATTCTAATTTATGATTTTTCTTCACATTTTGATTGAGAGGGGTCCTGAACACATTTAAAAATAATTTTTATTTATTGAGCTAAAATATTGAAATTTTTTGTGTTGGTTTATTATATTATTTAAAAGCAAAATCAGATAATAAAACTTCCCAGAATTTTCTATAAAAATTTAAATTTTAAAATTTATGAAAAAAGTGGTGTAATTTAAAATCTTTATTCGTCGAAAAAATATTTGCAAAATTTCAATTTTGAATCATTGAAATAAACAAAAAAACAAGAAAAAAATTATATTTGATTCAGTGTTTTTTAAAATATTAATTTAATCATAAATTAAAACTATTTAAAATAGAAATTTAAATAAAAAGATGTTGCTTTAAAGATAATAATTTTATTTTCAAAAATAAATATTTTCTTCATATTTGATGGACCGGAATTAGAGTAAAGAAATTGAAAAAGACATATTCAATGTTTGACAGGTTCAATGTCATTTATCTTCAACGGTTCTTGACTTATAACAATTTAAATAGAAGAAATTCTGAAAAAAACTATCATGAAGAAAAACATCTTTTTCAACGAAGTCGTACTCACGACAACCATTGCTTTAAAACTAGATTTTGAAATCAAACCAAAACGAAACAAATAATATTCCTTGTTCCAATTAAAACAGAAACATTGTTTAAACGTGATTTTAAGCGGAAATAAATAAATTTTAATGCAATATATATATATATATATATATATATATAGAGAGAGAGAGAGAGAGAGAAAGTATTGTATATATATAAATATATAGATCTGATAGATTTTTGTGTCCTGGACCCCTTAAAGGGTCTCAAGAATCTTAAAATTGAAAAAAATTAGAAAATATCCATTTTCAACATTAAATATCTTGAAATGTATATGATTTATAAAGCATAGTTTTTGATAGGATGAATTATTATAAATATGTTTTATTTTTTTCGTGTATTTAAATAAATGCAAAATACAGAATCAGCATTTATAGGGATCTCCAAATTGAAAGACATTTGTCGAGCATAATATTGGGATAACAACATAAAAGCAGGATTACAAAATATCATATCACAACTAGAATGAAAATTTTGGTGTTTACTTACAGTGACGGTCAAATATTTCCGGTCGGCAAACATTTTTCAGTTAATTTGTAAATATACCCATATGAAGAGGAATCTCAAAGCGATACTTATATATTATATTGATACATTAGTTAGGAACTTAATTATAGAAGAACGTGTAAATATCAATAAATTTTTTTGACAAATATAAATATAAAAGAAAATGCATGTTCTCAAAAGTTTCCGGCCACTTATCCTTCTTTAGTTTTTTTCTATCCATAAAGTGTTTTTTGGTTGTGTTTATGAATGAATCAACGTGCATAGTATAGTTTGAGTTCAAATTTGAAAAATTCAACAATTATTGTTCATAATTGAGTGATTAGTTTGTCGATAAAAGGCCAATCTTCTCGAGATATTGCGGCTAAGTTATCGATCGGTAAAATCGACTGTAAACAATATTTATAAAATTATATAAAGATGGTTATGGCTTTCAGGACATTCAGAGGTCCGGGAAACCCCGGAAAATTACTATTCCTGAGGACAGAATTATCAGGAGAAAAACCATTGATAATCCTCATGAAAATTCCGTTGCAATATACTGCGATTTACGGAATGAAAATATTGCTGAAATAAGTTAGTCTACCGTGTTATGATGCTGACGTGATACAGAACTTTATGGAAGAGTCGGTGTTAAAAAAATTTCAGAGGTAAAAAAAAAAAAAAATACCGACGTACCCTACTTTCATTTTCCAAGGAACACAAAGTCTGGTCAAGTGAAAACTGGAAAAAAGTTCTGTTTTTCCATCAATCGAATTCGAAACAGTTTTGGAAGTGATGGCAGACACAACGTCTGATGGCCTAACAAAAAAAGATATGATTCGACCTATGACAAGGATATCTTGCAAGACTATTTTCTGCCTTATTAGAGAAAAAAATCTGGTCACATCTAATTTTCTTAATATGATAACGACATAAATAATGTTTGCAAACCTCCATAAGCAATGGTTTTCGCACAAAAAATTTAGTTTTTGAAATGATCAGCCCAACCGCCCAGCATGAATCCAATAGAAAATCTTTGAAAAGAAGTTGACAAAAGTCTGCGGGACTATAAATTATCCGATTCAGCCGAAATTTGGCCAAAATTGCAATAAATGGGGGGGGGGGAAACGTACCATATACGATCTTTAACCGTTGATTGTATGAATGTCACGTTGCTGCGCCGCAGTACTTGTTGCTAAAGCTAATAAAATAGTAATACGATAAAATAATAATCGTAAATGTTGTTGATCACTGTAATTTTCTATTACAATACCACTTTTTTACAAACTTGTGAAGATGGTCGGAAACTTTTGAGAACATGCGTTTTCCTTTATACTTAATTTTGTCAGTTAAATTTATTAATATTTACATGTTCTTCTATAATTAAGTTCCTAAATATTATATCAATAAAATGTATAAATATCACTTTGAGATTCCTCTTCATATGGTTTTTTTACAAATTAACTAAAAAATTTTTTCTGGCCGGAAATATTTGACCGTCAATGTATGCCAAATTGCAATAATTTTCAATTAAAAAATTTTCGAATTACAAAAAAAAAAAAAAAATAAAAAAATAAAACATTTTCAACAACTTTTGGCAAATTATGAAGATTCATTAAAACTACAGTACGTCCAGCGAATAATACCCTGATTTCAAAATTAAATTTCTCAAAACAAAGATGGATAGAATTATGCGGTAAACGGTTTGTTTATTAGGTAAGCTGTAAAAATAATATACAGAAGTTTCAATCGGTGTATATTTTGAAAAGATTGTGTTCTGATTGCAAAGAATGCTTGATATGACATTTGTCTTGTTTTAGATTTCTTGCAGAGGAAGAGTCTTTCAACTTGTAGTGCCATATTTTAACAATTTTTTGAGTTTCAAAATTTAAAAAAAATAATTCCAAAAATCGTTAAAATACGGCATTGTACATCAAAAAACTTTTTCTCTGCAAGAAATCTAAAACAAGAAAAATGTCAAATGAAGCATTCTTTGTAATCAGAACACAATCTTTTAAAAACATTCACCATTTGAGACTTCTGTACAAGATATTTAAAGCTTGCCTAATAAACAAACCGTTTACCGAATAACTCTATCAATTTATGTTTTTTAGAAATTTAATTTTGAAATCAGGATCTTATTCGCAGGACACCCTGTAAATCTATTAGACGATAAAATATATTTCGGGAAAGAAATTTCAAATGCCGACGCCATGAATCGATTCAGTATATCCTTTTGTACATACAGTATGGACGCTACTACTTGGCACGTTAGCCAAAAATATTAAAATTACCAATCTATTTTAAAATTTTAAATACGAAATTACGGGATTTTATTAAATTACTTCATTTAATAAAATTAGTATAAGACTTATTCCAAATTATATGATTTGTCGTGTGATTGGAGGCATTCAGCTTTAAGTATGCAAAATTTCAAACCACTAACTTATACATTTCCAAGAAGAAACTCTGACAGACAGAGGTGGGGAATCCGTCCGATGAACAAATCCTTAAAAATCGAAAGTTATGACACGAAATAGAATCTCCGCTAAAAAGCTTTTTATCTCACAAGGGATCTATCTTCTTTTGGAGTTACTCGCACCTGGCGTTGAGATTTATTGCATTGTAAAGCTTTACATTAGGAAGTTTGATAACTAAATGCATATAATTAAAGTCATATTTTTATTTTGCAGCAGCATAACTTTCTAAAAATGTTATTTTTGAGGCCATTTTTTAGACTGTTAGCATAGTTTAAAATATTAAAGAAAGTTTAAACATTAAAATGCTACGAATATAGTTTTGAAAAATTACGAAACTATATTCATATTTTTGGAGTGGAAAAATTGACGTATTTTCAAAAGGAGAGTTTTTCTTCAACTCTAGTCGAATGTCACAGCCCCAAAACAAATTACGCAAAAAATTCGTAGCGCCATATTAGCCGCCTTAACCACTTTTGGCGTGAAGTGAAGAAATAAAAATCCAATATTAAAAAAAAAAAAATTAAAGTATAAAAAATACATATAAACTGTAATTTTTCAGAAATTTTTCATCTATTCTCTAACTTTTATGTATAGTGCTACAAAATGTACCATGTCTCGATGCTAGATGCGAGCAAGACGAGAAAAAGTTCCATCTTCAGAATACACACGACTTTCATATAAGCTATACGAAAAAAAATATCCCTGTCTGACAGATTTCTCTAATATTAAAAGATATAAGTGAAACCTATTTGCCTTATATTATCTGATCAAAGTTCTAAAAAATATATTATTCTCAAAATTATACTTCTCTTTATCTTACACCTTTGTGCCAATGAAGTTTTATCACAAAATAATGTGTCAAACTACGAAAAAGATTATTTTCTTTTGTGTAATTAAATAACATATTTTACGACAAATACGCTTCTACTTTTTTTTCGATCTGTACGTGAAAACATAAAAATGATTAGACTGAGTAAATTTTTTATAACTTCTTTTGTTTAGCTCAAAGACAAAAGAAACTGCATTCTCTTTATAGAAAATAAGTAATGACATTGTTCCATAAAACTCAATTTTCTTCCAATGTATTTCAAAGGTCTGTAATTGCAATCAATTTGTTTTCAAAGCGTTTCTTTTGTTGTTTATGAACTTTATCTATTAACAGAATATTACTTTATCTGGTTTAATTAATTGTCAATTATTTATAGTATTATTTTTTTAATCAGACAGGGAAACATATTTTAAAACATATACAAGATTTTTTAAGTATGGAATTGTATTGTGTTAAAAATGGTGGAGTATAATGTTAATATTATTATTTTGTTAATGATTGAATAATGATTTTCTTTGTTCTGAATAAAATAAGTAATTAGGTAATGATCCACAAACGTAAAAAATTGTATAATCGAGGATTATTATGGCTTATGGAGACATTGATAATACTTAATTGGTTTTTGTTGTCAAGTTTGGATATTTTCTAATTTTACGATTAATTCCTTAATAGAAAAAATAGATTTTTTAAAGAATTAAACATTTCCTCATTCTATTAGTTTTGTCAAAATCTAATAAAAATTCAATTCTGAATAACATTTTAAAAAATTAACCGAAATTGCTTTTTATCAGCAGTTTTTTTTTTTTTTTTTTTTTCGTTAATAGTGAACAGTTGGAGTAAACATTACGGGGAGCTGAGGCACATTGATATGTCTTTTTTCTAAGAATTTTTTGGTATCCAGAAAATAGAAATATTAAGTTTTTAAGCTATTGCATAGCTTTTATCACGGGCTTTGAGCGCGGCGACCGAATCCAAAAATTCCGTAACGCGAAAAATCCTAACACATCGGTAACGAAAAAACCTAACACTCGGGTAACGTCGTTTCAGCTCGGCAGACTTCGGCATGGTATCGTTCGGTAGACTTCGGTAGACATTGACGCGGTATTTTTCAGATATTTAGAGAATATCAAATCTCAAACTTATGTTTCTTATTTCAGTTACCATAAATCTATAGTTTCAATGATGAAAATTCCTGATAGAATCTGTATAGAAAAAAATCGTCTTAAGATAAAATAAGGTAGGATAATGTAGCTTTTGGTGATTGGAGACCCGCCAAACGGTGAGGATCGAAAAACTTCAAATGCTTATAACTCGCGATCTAAATTTCGTAGCGCGGCCAAATTTTGTTTGGTAATTTATTATAAGAGAGTGTTAATTTTTGGTGACAAGAGACCCCCCACGGTGAGGGTCGAAAAATTTAAAATGCTTAAAACTCGCGATCTAATTTTCGTAGCGCGGCCATATTTTGTTTGGTAATTTATTATGAGACAGTTTTAATTTTTGGCGACAGGAGACCCCCCCCCCCCCGGTGAGGGTCGAAAAATTTAAAATGCTTATAATTCGAAATCTAATTTTCGTATCGCGGCCAAATTTTGTTTGGTAATTTATTATATGAGAGTGTTAATTTTTGGTGACAGGAGACCTCCCACTGTGAGGGCCGAAAAATTAAAAATGCTTATAACTCGAGATCAAAGCGCGGCCAAATTTTGTTTGGTAATTTATTAAGAGACACTGGTACTTTTGGTGACAGGTGACCTTTCACCTTGGGGATCGAAAAATTTAAAATGCTTATAACTCGCGATCTAATTTTCGTAGCGCGGCCATATTTTGTTTGGTAATTTACTATGAGACAGTTTTAATTTTTGGTGACAGGAACCCCCCCCCCCACGGTGAGGGTCGAAATATTTAAAATGCTCGCAATCTAATTTTCGTATCGCGGCCAAATTTTGTTCGGTAATTTATTATGAGAGATTGTTAATTTTTGGTGACAGGAGACCCCCTACGGTGAGGGTCGAAAAATTTAAAATGCTTATAACTCGCGATCAATTTTCGTAGCGTGGCAAAATTTTGTTTGGTAATTTGTTATGAGACAGTGTTACTGTCGGTGACAGGACATTCCCCTTGGTGAGGGTCGAAAAATTTAAAATGCTTATAACTCGCGATCTAATTTTCGTATCGCGGCCAATTTTTTTGGTAATTTATTATGAGAGAGTGTGTTAATTTTTCGTGACAGGAGACCCCCCACGGTGAGGGTCGAAAAATCTACAATTCTTATAACTCGCGATCAATTTTCGTAGCGCGGCCAAATTTTGTTTAATGATTTTTTTATGAAACAGTGTTAAATTTTGGCGACAGGAAACCTCCCACGGTGAGGGTCGAAAAAGTTAAAATGCTTATGACTCGCGATCAATTTTCGTAGCGCGGCCAAATTTTGTTTAATGATTTTTTATGAAACAGTGGTTAATTTTGGCGACAGGGCCCCCCCCACGGTGAGGGTCGAAAAAGTTAAAATGCTTATAACTCGTGATCTAATTTTCGTAGCGCGGCCAAATTTTGCTTGGCAATTTTTTATGAGACAGTGTTACTTTTGGTGACAGGAGACCCCCCCCCCGGGTGAGGGTCGAAAAATTTAAAATGCTTAAAACTCGCAATCTAATTTTCGTATCGCGGCCAAATTTTGTTTGGTAATTTATTATATGAGAGTGTTAATTTTTGGTGACAGGAGACCTCCCACGGTAAGGGTCGAAAAAATTAAATGCTTATAACTCGAGATCAAAGCGCGGCCAAATTTTGTTTGGTAATTTATTAAGAGACACTGTTACTTTTGGTGACAGGTGACCTTCCACCTTGGGGATCGAAAAATTTAAAATGCTTATAACTCGCGATCTAATTTTCGTAGCGCGGCCATATTTTGTTTGGTAATTTATTATGAGACAGTTTTAATTTTTGGTGACAGGAACCCCCACACGGTGAGGGTCGAAATATTTAAAATGCTCGCAATCTAATTTTCGTATCGCGGCCAAATTTTGTTCGGTAATTTATTATGAGAAATTGTTAATTTTTGGTGACAGGAGACCCCCCCACGGTGAGGGTCGAAAAATTTAAAATGCTTATAACTCGCGATCAATTTTCGTAGCGTGGCCAAATTTTGTTTGGTAATTTAATATGACACAGTGTTACTGTCGGTGACAGGACACTCCCCTCGGTGAGGGTCGAAAAATTTAAAATGCTTATAACTCGCGATCTAATTTTCGTATCGCGGCCAAATTTTGTTTGGTAATATATTATGAGAGAGTGTTAATTTTTGGTGACAAGAGACCCCCCACGGTGAGGGTCGAAAAATTTAAAATGCTTATAACTCGCTATCTAATTTTCGTATCGCGGCCAAATTTTGTTTGGTAATTTATTATGAGAGAGTGTTAATTTTTGGTGACAGGAGACCCCCCACGGCGAGGGTCGAAAAATTTAAAATGCTTATAACTCGCGATCAATTTTCGCAGCGCGGCCAAATTTTGTTTAATGATTTATTATGAAACAGTGTTAAATTTTGGTGACAGGAGACCCCCCACGGTGAGGGTCGAAAAAGATAAAATGCTTATAACTCGTGATCTAATTTTCATAGCGCGGCCAAATTTTGTTTGGTAATTTATTATGAGACAGTGTTAATTTTTGGTGACAGGAGACCCCCCACGGCGAGGGTCGAAAAATTTAAAATGCTTATAACTCGCGATCAATTTTCGCAGCGCGGCCAAATTTTCTTTAATGATTTATTATGAAACAGTGTTACTTTTGGTTACAGGAGACTCCCAACGGTGAGGATCGAAAAATTTAAAATGCTTATAACTCGTGATCTAACTTTCGTAGCACTGCCAAATTTTCTTTCGTAATTTATTATGAGACAGTGTTAATTTATGGTGACAGTAGATCCCCCATGGTGAGGGTTGAAAATTTTAAAATGCTTATAACTCGTGATCTAATTTTCGTAGCGCGGCCAAATTTTGCTTGGCAATTTATTATGAGACAGTGTTACTTTTGGTGACAGGAGACCCCCCCCCCCCGGGTGAGGGTCGAAAAATTTAAAATGCTTATAACTCGCAATCTAATTTTTGTATCGCGGCCAAATTTTGTTTGGTAATTTATTATATGAGAGTGTTAATTTTTGGTGACAGGAGACCTCCCACGGTGAGGGTCGAAAAATTTTAAATGCTTATAACTCGAGGTCAAAGCGCGGCCAAATTTTGTTTGGTAATTTTTTAAGAGACACTGTTACTTTTGGTGACAGGTGACCTCCCACCTTGGGAATCGAAAATTTTAAAATGCTTATAACTCGCGATCTAATTTTCGTAGCGCGGCCATATTTTGTTTGGTAATTTATTATGAGACAGTTTTAATTTTTGGTGACAGGAACCCCCATACGGTGAGGGTCGAAATATTTAAAATGCTCGCAATCTAATTTTCGTATCGCGGCCAAATTTTGTTCGGTAATTTATTATGAGAGATTGTTAATTTTTGGTGACAGGAGACCCCCCACGGTGAGGGTCGAAAAATTTAAAATGCTTATAACTCGCGATCAATTTTCGTAGCGCAGCCAAAATTTGTTTATTTATTTTTTTATGAAACAGTGTTAAATTTTGGCGACAGGAGACCTCCCACGGTGAGGGTCGAAAAAGTAAAAATGCTTATGACTCATGATCTAATTTTCGTAGCGCGGCTAAATTTTGTTTGGCAATTTATTATGAGACAGTGTTACTTTTGGTGACAGGAGACCCCCCACGGTGAGGGTCGAAAAATTTAAAATGCTTATAACTCGCGATCAATTTTCGTAGCGCGGCCAAATTTTGTTTAATGATTTTTTATGAAACAGTGTTAAATTTTGGTGACAGGAGACCCCCCCCCACGGTGAGGGTCGAAAAAGTTAAAATGCTTATAACTCGTGATCTAATTTTCGTAGCCCGGCCAAATTTTGCTTGGCAATTTATTATGAGACAGTGTTACTTTTGGTGACAGGAGACCCCCCACCGTGAGGGTCGAAAAATTTAAAATGCTTATAACTCGCGATCTAATTTTCGTATCGCGGCCAAATTTTGTTTGGTAATTTATAATGAGACAATGTTAATTTTAGTGACAGGAGATCTCCCATGGTGAGGGTCGAAAAATTTAAAACGTTTGTAACTCGCGATCTAATTTTCGTAGCGCGGCCAAATTTTGTTTGATAATTTATTAGGAGACAGTGTTACTTTTGGTGACAGGAGACCCCCCCCTCCCCACGGTGAAGGTCGCAAAATTTAAAATGCTTATAATTCGCGATCTAATTTTCGAAGCGCGGACAAATTTCGTTTGGTAATTTTAATAAGACAATGTTAATTTTTGGTGACAGGAGACCCCCACGGTGAGGATCGGAAAATTTATAATGCTTGTAACTCGCGATCTAATTTTCGTAGCGCGGCCAAATTTTGTTTGGTAAATTTTGTTTGGCATATCTTTTATCGCGGGTTTTGAGCGCGGCGAAAGAATCTAGAAATTCCGTAACCAGAAAAACCGAACACTCCGGCTAACGTCGCTTGAGTTTGACAGACTTCGGCACGGTATCCTTCGGTGGACTTCGGCAGACATTAAAGCGGTATTTTTCAGATATCTTGAGAATATCAAGACTCAAACTTATGTTTTTTATTTCAGCTACCATAAACGTATATTTTCAATTATAAAAATTCCTGATTAACCTACATGTGTTTTAAGATAATAAAAATATTTTAAACGATATTAATTTCTCATTTATTCAATAAAAGAGAAAAAAAATGTTTTGTTATCGGTGATCACGCTCAAAAAGTATAACTTGAATTAATATCAAAGACAAAAAAACTGCATAAATAAAAAGTAAATAAATAATTATGATGGCATAAGTTGATAAAAAATGCTATGCAATAGCTTTACCGCGGCAGTCCCCGAGTGCCACACGTCTTTTTTTTTTTTTTCATGTGGTGTCACCAAAACTTGTGTAGTGTGTTATTAAAATGTAAAATCGTTGTTTTAAATAGTATTTCTGCATGTAATTTTAAATAAATCTAAAAAAGTCATTTGTATCAATGTGCCCCATTCCCTGGGCAGATTGATGCACCTTATGGGGAATACGATATGGAAAAAATGGAAAAAAAACACCAATGCATATTTTTTATACAAAATGAATTAGCAAACCATTTTATATTTCTTTATAGAAATTCAAATCACCCACGATTTATTTGTAAAAAAATATTAAAACAATGAAAATTAAATGTGTAATGATCTGATGTTCTGGCTGTTCCTTCTCTGATTGTTAGCAGTGCTAACTTTGTCATATTCGGCATTTCAATGCCTGCATTATTTTCTTTCTTAAGAAAGATGAAAAATTACCAGGTTTTCTGTTTATAAATCGGTTTATGAACAGAAAATAAATTATAATTATATTAAAAATTCTTAAAGATAGAAAACCAACGATTATAAATGCACAAATAATGTATGAAAAGATAGCAAACAACTGTTTCGAATCTACTATCGAGATTCTTCATCAGTGCAAAACTCAGCGAGCTAGAAAAACAAAGAGACAGAAAAACGCATGCTTATAAACCCGCTACGGGAACGATCCCGACTAAAGAAAGCAACCAATGAGAAGAAAGCAGCCTGAGCAACTGGGTGGACAAGTGATTCTAATGTTTGTTTGCTTTTATAAAGGCGAATTACCTACTTTTTGGGATGGGGTGCCCTCCGTGAGGGTCCTTCTAAGGGATCCTAACCTGTATATTTAGGGGAATCTAATGATCCATGTCTGTCGGAAATAAAGTGGTGCATAAGCCAAAAATTAATACCACCAAAGATTGACTCATAAGTTTATAACTGCGTTTGTCGTATAAGCAAAGGTGTGAAAACATGGAGAACTGGATGCAGGAAAACAAAATGATAAACCTACCTGCCAACCATTAGTGGTATTAATTTGTGGCTTACGCAGCACTTCACTTCCTGAAGGCATGGATCAATGGATTCCTCTATTCCTACTCTTCCGTAAAAAAAAGGATTTTTTGTTCTCGATACCTTAGATTTTCGTGCTGTCGGCTCTTAGATTATCAGTTTCTGTGTTAAAGCATAAAAAAACTGTGTAACATACAAATATTAAGAGACCATCGGTTTTTAAATTAATTGTATTTAGAACATCTTAAAACTTCAAAATTCATAGAAAAACTGTGTCATGCAACCATTCTCCTCCTAACCTCTTTTATTAAAAGAATTAAATAAAACCGAAGTGAAGAGACCAGCGCCCTCACCTAGAATTAAAGAGAGGTGAAGCGAGGAGCGCGGGTAAGTGTGTTGGAGTGTTTAGATGTTAGTAGGGTGTGTGGAACACCCGAGTGAAGTTTTCCTTCAGAAAGCTAAAGTATAATTTGGTAATAATTAATCTTGTACATATTCATCTCCTGTATATAGCTTCATTTTCTGTATATAATTCAGCCTATTAAAAAAACAGTTATAATCCAGCCTCTTTAGTGCAGCTAACGGTCACCCAGCCATCACAGCACGCTCTCGGTCCCGAGAACCAGAGCTTTAAAAGATTAAATAAAATGATGCATTCTTTCATACTGTTTGGATTACAAAAATAGAGGTGAGCAAAGAATATTTTAATTTTGATTTTTTACCGTATTGTTAAGTAAAATGTTCAAAAACGTTACCAAAGCAGATTTAAGTTTTGTTCTGCAAGAAATCGGCGAACAGGCTGATCCGAGATTAAAAGTGTCTGAGTTGAAAGATTTATTATTATAATCTAAAGAGTACGAGAAAGACAAAGAGCTTGTTACCGAATTTTTATCAACTACAGTTACCGAAAGAAAGAATGTGGAGGAAATTAATAAGTTGCGTTTGCAACAACAGACGAGAAATGATGATATGTCCCGTAATGAAGAAGAAAATACACAAGTTTCGTTAGATAACTTATTGAATCTGTGCAAATTTTGGCGATTCCTGTGCCTAAGAAAAACGAAACATGGAATTTGTTTTTTGATTTGTTAGAAAGAGCGTTTAAACATACAAACGTACCCAAAGAATTTAAATATGAAATTTTTTGAAATTAATAGGTGAAAAAGCAGGGAATGTCTTAGTATATATTAATGATGATGATTTAACAAATTATGATAAAATTAAGTCTTTAATTTTAAAATAATATGAGCCCTCCCCCATTTTCCTGTTTGCAAAATTTTAGAAACGCTAAAAGACTGCCTGGGGAAACACATCAAACAATTTGCTTCACGATTAAGATCGTGTTTTTTACATTATTGTAAAATTCGTAATGTTAAAGATTTTGATTCGCTTGATTTAATAATATCGGATAAAATTTTCGAAACGTTGGACAGCGAACTTTCCACTCATATTGCAGTTTAACAGGGAGAAAAATGGTTTTTGCCTGATCAGCTATCACAAGATTGCGATATTTATTTTACTGCGAAGGGCAGCTGTTTTAAGGAAATAAAATTTGAGAAACGAACTACTACTTGTCATGGAATAAATAATGAAAATGCTAAATATGTCCCGCCACAACTAAGAAATAATCCAGTTACATCTGAGAACAAATATTTTTCAAAATCACGTGACTGTTACATTTGCAAATCTTCTTTTATTTAGCTAAATGTTGTCCAAACCGAAAAATTAATAAATTTGATATCCCGAATAAAACAAGCGTTACTCCAGGTCAGAAAAAGTCTAAAATACAGGGAGATTCAAATAAATTACACTCAAAAGATAATGCTGTAGTCACTTACGTAAATTCCATGCATCTACAGACTAACGATCAATTAAAGAAAATTACTTTTTACCCGTTAAAAAAAATCACACTTTATATCGACGGTAAAGAATTGAAACGATAATTGATTCAGGAACTGAAATTTGTATCTTAAATGCATCTCTAATACCCAATTTAAAAATCGAAACGAAAGGGAGCATTGTGTTAGAATCCGCTTTTAAAGAAAAAATAAAAGCAAATTTAATATCAATTCCTATGCGTTATAAATTGCCTAACTCTGCTATTTATGCAACAATCACTACTTTATTTGCTTTGACTGAAAATTTAAATATCCTTTGTTTAATTACTCCAGATGTATAAGACGCATTGATAATTTTTCAGAATGACGAACTGAATAATGATAGCTCAGATGTATACAGATAGAAGTAGATATCACAGATTGAAACATCTCCGTCTAAAAATAGATCAAGTGAGGGGGAAAGTTATGTTGTTTCGTTTCCTCGGATGAAAATGATTCACAAATTTCAGAATGCAATTTATTTCGTACTGCACAAAAAGAGTGTCCTACTTTACAGAATTCATTCAGGGACGCTAGTTTAGGGAAAAATAACTTTTTGATAAGAGATGATTTATTGTTTCATAAAGAAACAATTTGCGGAGATAAAATATATCAATAAGTGTTACCAGAGAGTTATCGGAATAAAGTATTGCGATTAGCACACGATTCAATATTTGGAAATCATTTTGGAAAACATAAGCCGTAGGAAAGAATTAAATTAACATTTTATTGGCCAAATATTTCTAGAGATGTAGAAAATTATTTCAGAACTCGTAAGGAATGTCAATTAAAAAGCCCTGAGAAACAAACGGATATAATTCCCATAACACCTGTTGTTCATCCACCATACCCATTTCATACTGTAAATATCGATGCGATAGGTGAAATTGTGCCGCCCTCAGGTCGGAAATACAAATATTGTCTTACGTTAATTGATCAACATTCAAAATGGCCAGAAGTAGTAGTTTTGAGAAATCTTTCGGCGAAAACAGCATGTGATGCATTATTAGATATTTTTATGCGTACAGGAATTCCTGAAATTATATGTTCGGACCAAGCCACTAATTTTAGATCCGAATTAACTAAAGAGTTTAAGAACCGGTTAGGGACATCTCCCCGCTTCTCAACTGCCTCGTATCCCGCCTCAAATGGGGCTATTGAAAAATTTAATAGGGTGTTTAATAGGGTGGTGCGAAAAAACAAAAGTTTTTATTTCCGAATCGCTATAGTGCGGAAAAGTTGCGATTGGTAAATACAAGAAAAACTAAAAAAAATTTTTTTTGAAATCGGACATTATCTTCCGATCGCGCAAACAAACCTAAAAATTCAAAAAAATTGAAAAATTCCGATTTTTTCAAAATTTTTAAAAAAATATTACATATACACATATTTTATCACTATAGTGCTAAATATTTGCATATTGTACTTTTTAATAATAATAAAAAAATAAATTGCGTTTGGAGAATATCTTCCGATCGCGCAAACTCATTAAAAATCGGGAAAAATTCAATTTTCAGTGATTTTTGATATATTAAGAAAATAATTAAATAAGCTCAGTTTGCAGTCTCATGTTAAAATTTAAATGTAAATTAATACTATTGAGCATGTTATGCTATTTTTGAACAACCGAGATCTTACCACAACGAGATCGCTGCAAGGTTTAGTAGTTCTTCAAGGTTTAGAGTTTCGCGCGCATCCTGTTAGCCACGTTGCGAAAAATCGTTGAAGTCGCCTGACGTGTCCACATGCTTCTGTCTCCAACCTCGTCCACTTGCACAAAGCGCCATTTCGTATCAGAGAGCCCGTGAACGAATTTCGTTTGTTAATTGGATGTATTGTGTTATTAAAAATACATTAACATGTAACAGGGACACGGATCTGGATACGTCGTTGACAAAGAAAATTACTAGACAATCTTTTCATTGTCCTATATTCGGTCATCCAAGAGATTTTCTGCCAAATATTCTTCCAACACACGAAGATGTTCTTCAGTGCTACCTTGAGGAGAGGTCTCTATTAGCAAGTAAATTCAACATCATTAAAGTGAGTTTCTCATTTGTCAGTAATACAGGGGCACAAAAAATAAAATATATTTATTAGAAGGCGTCAATCCCAAAAGTGTTTGATTGTAGAATCTTTTAGCTAATTAATGCCTACTATGATAATATTCTAAACTAACGAAATCTTATATTCGAGACAAGGAATAGCCAAACCTTATAAAAAAGAAGAATCTCAACTGTGTGATATTTCCGCCTGCAAACGTGTAATGAATTTATATTGCTCCTGTAAAAAGTCACCAGATCTGAGTGAATGTCTAAATGAGACTAATAGTACGTCTCAAAAACACAACAAAATTCCAGTCATTGAGCATAGATTTATCTACCTTCAGAGAAAGGACGGAACGGGAAAAATTGGTACTAAAGTTTAAAAAAAAACGAAAAAAAAAACTGAGTACAAGACTTGGAAGACGAAACTATATATTGAAAAGGCAACCTTCCAAATTTGTTGAAGCGAAAATAAAAGACCTTGAGCATTTAGATGAAATACATGAGAATTTAATGCTAATGTAGGTATATGTAAAATATCATTACAATGACGGATACAGCCTATCAGATTTAAGAAGAAATTACCATGGCAAATGAAAGTGGAGTTACAATCTACATCTTTACATTGCGATCGCAATGGTGTATCTGACAGTGCAGGTGCTGCTAAAGCGTTGAGTGTACTAGAAGATATTCCTGTAATAACTAAACAGATGCTTTTCAAGTTATTGACCTATACAAAATTAGAAGAAAACAAACAGAAAGAAAAAAAATACGGCAAAGTCAAATGGAATCAGAAGAACCACATAACATACATTTTGATGGAAAAAAGGACGATTATTTGTTATCCTCCTCAGTTCTGAGACAAATATCACGATGGACAACATACACTGTTTAAAATTACTATAAACCATCTTTAAACATGCATCATTCTACATACCAATGCGTGTTATATGGACGCATTTATTGAAAAGGTCTAGAAGTATTTTTAACGATTTTAGAAGTATTTAAATTCTTTTAAAGGATTTTCTTTAGTTTCTCGTACAGGCGCTACATTCGTGAAGAATATATGACAAAAAATCTTCTGGGGATGACAAAATATAGGACAATGAAAAGATTGTCTAGTAATTTTCTTTGTCAACGACGTATGCAGATCTGTGTACCTGTCACATGTTAATGTATTTTAAATAACAAAATACGTCTAATTAACAAACGAAATTCGTTCACGGGCTCACTGATACGAAATGGCGCACCGTGCAAATGGACGAGGTTGGGGAGAGAAAAGGATGTGGACACATAGGACGATTTCAACGCTGTTTCGCAACGTGGCTAACAGAAGTTGCGCAAACTACTAAACCTTTTCGCTCTGCAGCGATTTCGTCGTGGTAAGATCTCGGTCGTTCAAAAATAGCATAACATGCACAATAGTATTAATTTACATCTAAATTTTAACATGAGACCACAAATTGAACTTATTTAATTATTTTCTTAATGCATCAAAAATCACTGAAAATTGAATTTTTTCCGATTTTTAATGAGCTTGCGCGATTGGAAGATATTCTCTAAACGCAATTTATTTTTTTATTATTATTAAATAGTACAATATGTAAATATTTTTCACTATAGTGATAAAATAGATGTATATGTAATATTTTTAAAAAAATTTTGAAAAAATCGAAATTTTTCAATTTTCTTGAATTTTTAGGTGGTTTGCGCGATCGGAAGATAATGTCCGATTTCAAAATTTTTTTTTAGTTTTTCTTGTATTTACCAATCGCAACTTTTCCGCACTATAGCGATTCGGAAATAAAAACTTTTGTTTTTTCGCACCACCCTAGTGTTTAAGCAAATGTTACATCATGTAATTCGTACTGATCCTGTTAATTGGGATAAACATATTCCTTTTTTACTTTTTGCTTATCGTTAAGTGCCAAATTGCACAACCGGGGTCTCACCGTTTAAACTCATGTATGGCCGGGAAGCTAGAGGTACTTTAGCAGTGTTAAAATCTTCGTGATCGGGTGAAATACCCCTACCACTAAATATTACTAAATCCGCGATAGACTATCTACAAGAGTTAAAGGTAAATTCGGAAAGAGCCGCTGATGTAGCATCTTTAGCTGCGTCAGAAAAACAAGAGAATTATGCCCGATACTTTAATCGTAGTACTAGAATGAAAGAGTTCTAAATAGGTGATTTAGTTTATTTGCTCATATCAGATTCTATTAATAAATTTTATGCTCTATGGACGGGACCAGGTGAATTAATTGAAAGAATAAACCCCCACTCGTATAAAGTAAAATTAACGGACGGTAGTTTAAGACACATTCATGCGAATGAATTTCGGAAGTTTCAAACAAGAGTACAAACGATCGGGATAATTTTTGAAGATGATATCGACTTTGGTGAAATTCACCCAACATCAAATAAAGTTAGTACCTTAAATGAAATTAGCACTGAAGTGGATCTTAATCATTTAGAGGCTGATAAACGATTCGACTTAAGGAAACTTTTAGAAAAACATGCACCATTATTTTCTGTTAAAATTCAAGTTGCAAATGTCGGAGCGCATAAAATTCGTTTATTAACGGGTCCGGAGAGGAAGAAACCGTATATTTATAAAATTCCGGAATCGTTAAAAAATGAAGTCGATAAACAAATAGAAGAGTTACAACAATTAGGGTTTATAGTGAAAAGTGAGACTGAAATAGCTTATCCTGTTGTATGTGTTGCAAAAAAGGATGGTAGCATGCGGTTATGTATAGATTTTCGTCTATTGAATACTGTGACAAAACCTCTTGATTTTCCAATGGAAAATGCAACTGAATTAATCAATGAAATTGGAAGTGCCAGTATAATTACCTGTTTAGATGTATGAAAAGGATATTGGGAAATCCCTCTAGAGGAACAGAGTCGTGATCTCACTTCTTTTAAAACACTTCATGCTCAATTCCGTTGGAAGGTAATGCCTTTTGGATTGCGCAACGCCGGTGCTACATTCCAAAAATCAATCAACGATGCTCTGGGTGCACACCGTAATTATTGCAAAGCATATCTGGATAATATTGCTGTTTCTTCAAGTGACTGGGATGCTCATATCAAACATTTAGACGCTGTTCTATCTAAATTAATTGAATTGAAGTTCACCGCAAATGTTAAAAAATGCTCTTTTGCCCAAACAGAAATTAAATATCTAGGGCATGTCATAGGAGGTGGTAGACATCAACCAGACCCGGAAAAGTTACGTACCATCGAGGTGATAGAATCGCCTAAAACCAAAACGTCTCTTAAAAGTACTCTTGGTTTGTTTAATTATTATAGCGATTACATAAAAAATTACGCAGAAATCACCAAGTCTTTAACTGACTTAACAAAAAAGAAAGTGCCAGAGATCATTCCATGGTCTGATGTCGAAGAAAAAGCTTTACAAACTTTGAAAACATTGTTGTGTGAAGCTCCTAAAATTCATACGCCAGATCCAAATAGGCCTTACTAGTCCGTTTTCTAATTACACCCCGTGTTTAATTTTATGATTAAGTATAGTGAGTGGTCTCATTTTGTTTCTTATGTCTTGTAGACTAAGAAAAGCGATGGTGGACATCCGGAACCCGCGACTGCGGAGGGGAAGGGTTGAAAAGTGCAAGGGGAAAAAATTCCATTTCATAAAAAATAAAGAAAATTAGCTATAAATATTAATGTTTAAAACATTTATAGATTAGGAAAAATATTTGTGGACATCCAGGACCCGCGATTGAGAAGGGAGAGGGGGAGAGGAAGGGTTGAAAAGTGCAAGGAAAAAAATTCCATTTCTTAAAAAATAAAGACAATAATGTATAAATATTCATGTTTAAAACATTTATAGATTAGGAAAAACATTTGTGGACATCCAAGAGCCGCGAGTGGGGATGGGGATGGGGATGGGAATGGGGAAGGGTGGGGGAGGGGAAGAGTTGCATAGTGAAAGGGAAAAAATTCCATTTCATAAAAACATAAAGAAAATTATGTATACAATGTACAAAATGTAAATATTAATGTTTAAAACATTTATAGGTTAGGAAAAACATTTGTGGACATCCAGAACCCGCTATTGGGTAGGGGAGGGTTGAAAAGTGCAAAGCAAAAAAAATTACATTTCATAAAAAGTAAAGAAAATCATGGATAAATATTAATGTTTAACTCTTTCACACCGGCGACAGAGAAAATCTTACTATCGTTAAAACCTGACGAAAAAAGGGGAGTATTTTTTAAAGTGAACTCGACCATTTCTTGTTTTCCTCTTTTCTACGCTTATTAAAGGGAGAGGCGTGTTTGAAATGTCAGTTTGATGTATGGTAGCTCAAATCTCCCTCCACATACCGCAATTTCCGGTGTGTAATCGTAATCCGCGGATGAAACAATTCTTTCTGGACCCAGAAATTTTACTTTGTTATAGAAGCCAAATATTAATAGCAATTTAAAATGTTGCATTTTATTTAAAAAAATCCCTGAATCGAAAAATAATTGTTTCATTCAAGGATTATACACCAGAAATTATGGTTCTTCTGTTCATTCTTATCCGAAATATTTAATATAAGGTAGTGATGAGTTTATTTATACTACATTTTTTCTCTATATATATTATTAGAAATGTCTATTCATAATTTATTATATTTGAAAGAAAGACCTTTAACATTGTTCTAAACAAGGTTCTTTATTCAAAAAGATTTTCCATTGACCCACCTGATACAACAAATAATGTTTACATTACAAAGAACATGGCTCTTCTATCGAAAAATGGAAAAAGCTTACCGTTTCCATGATTTCTAATTAAGAACACCTGAACAATTCTTATCAGGGCCGTAGCTAGAAGTGAACAAGAGGGGGGAGACTCAAGAAATTGTAAGGGGGCTCATAATTTCTCTCTCTTACTGACGCAGAAAGGTAAATTAGTGCATATTCACATTGTAGGTATTATGTTTCATATTAAACTGTTGTAATAACTTCATTTTATGCTAAAAAATGTATATGATGATGAAAATTTTGAGTGTATAAGTGGTGCAAAATTAAACATCATGTTAGCTTCATATGTACAAATAGGATAAGGGAGTGTTGAAACACTTATTTTAGATACAATTTAGTAACTCTGCAAAACTGTGAAAGGGTCTCAAAACTAAATTAGATTTTTAAACAGAATTTCATTTGAATTTTCGGAACAGAAATTCATTTGGTGACCTTGGAATCTTTTCCAGGGGAGTGGGGCTCAAAATATTTTAGGGGGGGCTGAGCCGCCCATAGCGCCCCCTTAGCTACGGCTCCGATTCATGTCTAAGTTGACCTTTTGAGGCGCAGGGAAAATTCATTCTTTAAGTGTTGAAATTAATGACTGCCACCGGAATTTGAAATTTTTTTTTATTTGTAAGTAAGAAAAAAAAGCGCTATATTTCACGCATTCAAAAAATTGTATTTTTTTTTTAAATCAAAATTCCGATGCCAATATTGTGTTTGTGAATTAAAATAAAGTGGTTTCACAGATATATCACCGCGACGCAAGAGGTTAAAAAAAATGACTTTATGAGGTATAACAGCTACTTGGAATTTAAGAGTAGCATTAATAAACGTTACTTAAGAAGCAATATTAAAATTGTTTACAAATATTAACTGCTTAAAAAAAGTGTTATTTGCAATATAATTTACAGCTTTCTATGTTACAAAAAAGAAAGATTTGCTTAGTAGTGTACATTTGCTTTAAAAGACAGATTCTGTTCCATGAATACGGCGACAAAAATTGCGTTTTGATTCGATTTTTCACAACGCTACAGTTAAAAAAAAAAAAGTCGTTGCATAGTAAATTATGTTGCAAGAAACTACTCATTCACAGGAATATGAAATGATTATTTGCTTTCTATGTATTTTAATACTATTGCTTTTACATTTTATGAATTTTGATTAAAAAAAATAAGTTTAAAATTATTAGAAATTTTTGACTGTTGGACAGGGAGAATAAAGTTTTCCACTGACAATTATTATATTATACAGACAATTTAAAGGTATTTATTATTAGATTCCAATGTTTTTGGTAACATTTATTTCATGTCATAGCATTTTTCCTGCAAATTACTCTAAAAAGTAAGGAATAAGATACTAAAGAAAGAAATAATGCTATTTTCACGATTTTAATTTTATTAAAATTTAGCATTATGGCAATGATAATTTAAATTTTTAATGTATATATTATAAAAAAATAAACTAACCATACACCTTTTTTTAAGTCTTCATTAAAGAAGTCTTTCTTCATTGCAAAATGCAAAAAAAAAAGTGAGAAATTGCAGAAACAATATTTTGCTGCTGCTAGCTTACTCATTTTCACATTTTTTTTTTATCTTGCTCTAAAAAAGCAATCTTTTATGAAGTCTTGAAATCATTGTATAATAAAATTACTTCCAGATGTTTATTCTTTTCATTACATTGACCACATATCAAGTTTTCTAAACAAATAAACTATCAAAATTCTTAGAAAAATAAACTATCGGAATTTAAACATCTTACATGGTTTCTAATTTCATTGTAAGACAATAGTATTTGACATTACATTGATCTGCTGTTCACGAGAAGGTTTTAATCTTTTAATATTTTCCCTTGTTGTATCAATGAATTATCTAAAAAAATGGGGGGGGGTGAACTGAGCAATTACTTTGTTCAAGTATCTCATTGTCTCACAACTGTATATATCTAAAGCAAATTGAAGTATTTTTATGATACACTTCATGAAGCCTATGCTATGTGGTAGAGGTCTGCACGGGCCGGAATTTCCAGGCCCGGGCCTGGCCCGGCCCATAGGGAAAGTTTTTCGGCCCGGCCCGTTGTAAAACTCAAAAGTTCGGCCCGAGCCCGGCCCGGCCCGTTCAAATTTTTATATTTTAGGTCCGGCCCGGCCCGTAGAGAAATCAGGGAAAACAGGCCCGGCCCGGCTCGGCCCGGCCCATTTTGGCCCGTTACAATTTCTACTATTTCTAAAAAATTCAGATTTTTTTCATATAATTAAGATTTTTTTAAAAGAGTACTGCATACATATCTATGGGATGATTTTACAGTATATTTTACAGGAAATACACATTAGAACATTAATGATTACTAAGATTCTTAGGCTTTCAACATTCAAATAAAGATTCATTAAAAGATTAATATGGCTTAGAATAAAAGAAAAAAAAAGAAATTTAAAAACATCGTAACTTTTGAAGCTGTTTAATAAAGAAAGATTTATAAAAATATTTCTATATCATTTTTATAAAGATTTTAAATCGAAATTCATACGTTAATTCAAAGAAGCTCCTTTCTGATACATTTCTAAATTCATTTTTTTCTCAGAAATGCGTAAGATTAGCAGGTGTCTTTATTCAGAAACTATATAAACGAATGGCGTTATCCATTTTTTGATACAAGCAATGTAAGATCACTGCAAGCAAATAAAATATTGTCATAGTTAGCGTTTTGAATAGAATTTCCGGAAGCGATAGCATGGGAAGGGAGAAAAACTTGCAACCATTTGAGAAACTATTATATCTCAACAAGGTTATACAAGTATTTTATTTACCAAAAATGAAAAACGCTATTCGATTCCAAATCCCTTCAATAGTCAGGCTTATCACTTTTATATTTTTACAATTAAAAATTAATGTAAAAATGTGTCAAACTTTTGCGTTATTGAAAAATTAATTTAAAAACCATCAAGAAGTATATATCCAAAAATTAAGCTAACATAAGCTCTTTATCGCTGTTCATAATTTTACAGATTATGTTGTCTGCCCTACAGATCTTGAGAACAATTAAGTCTTCTTTTGGTCCGGCAAGTCTATATATAGAAAAATAATGCCTTGATATCCAATTTTGATCTTGGCCCTGCACGAGTCAGTTTAAAAAATATTAAAACGGGTTACACACAATGTAACTGTCCGATGCCGATCGCTACACTGCACAAGTTACATTTTTATATTTGATGCTGTCAAACTAGTATGGCTCATGATGCACATTTATATTTATTCTCGTTAAAACCATTTTCATTGAAAATAGGTTTATATTTTATTGTTTATGATTAAATCTTCAAAAAGGGCCGGTAGGCCCGAAAATTTTTAAATCGGCCCAGCCCGGCACGTACGGCCCGTTCAATTTTTTGGCCGGCCCGTTGAAAAAAACATTCTAATTCTGCCGGCCCGGCCCGTTAGCAAATTCGAAACAATTCCGCCGGCCCGGCCCGCAGGTCGGGCCGGGTGCGGGCCCGTGCAGACCTCTACTATGTGGTTATAGAATGTAATACAATTTTAAAAAATGTAGCAATTTTAATAGAAAACGAAATAAAGTAGAATTGAGCCTTCCGTCAAACTGATAAAATATTAAGCCAAAAATTTTACAAATAAGTTTAGAATTGTTCCTCAATTTATTCTGTTCGTTCTTTTTCTTTTCTTGTCAAATAATCGCAAAACTTACTTAAATACGTAATTAAGCCTGTAAAATATCCATACATATATAGTTTTTTTTTTTTTTTTTAAACACATTTGCAAAAATAAATTGATCGAGTAAGCTTACAAATGCCTATTGATACCTTGCACTATTTTTACAATGCTGTTTACGGTTAGAGCAACTAAACTTCTTTTATAGCTTAGTATGTTTATGATTCCGCTTTTCTCCTAAGATAATGACAAAAGGCGAGACAATCCATTTGTGACTTTTTTCAAGCCCTTTTCAAAGACAGCAGTACGAAACTCTTTATTCGTCGCTGTCAAACCAGTCTTTTACTTTGAAGTAGAATTCGTGTTACACTTTATGCCATTTTCAGGGTTATTTCGGTATTTGCAACATAAGCTACTTACTCTATAGTTATAAACAAATTTGGATATTTGTAGAAATTTAAAAAGACGATATTTTTGTTTCTTGAAATTGTTTCTTCTTTATAACAGGTGCTGAAATGCATTTAAGCGACACAAAACATGTACAGTGTATCTGTGTAACATAATGGCCGGGTCATGGAATCTTTTCACTGTATTTAAAATTTATTTTAAATCTACACTTTAAAAAGTCTCCCTCTCATAAAGTCATAAAATAATTCCCTGTGTAAAATAATAAAAGAATAATCTTGATAAGATTTACGATAGAGTAGCGTTTTTGATAAATGTTATGCAGAAAAATATAACATATTGCGTTCAGCGAAATACTCAGTAAAAAAGGTTAATGACAAAAGAAAAAAAAAAGCACCGTAAAAATAATAATAGTAATTATAACGATTTACTAGTACTTAATAATTATAACGAAACTATTTTAAAAAATAATATTTTACTTTATTGATCATTAATGTAAGAGATGTAATAATTTGATAAGAATAAAATATGTGTACAAAAGAAGACAAAAACTGAATAGGCAACTTTCGCTACTACAGTCCTCCCCACTTAATAGAGTAACGGCTAATCGAAGACCCCGCTTATTCGAATAAATCCTCTGGAACCGAATTTAATCCCATTGAGCTAATGTTATTTTACCCCGCTTAACCGAATACGTTTCACGAAATGTCTTCGCTTAATCGAATAACAAATGATTGAGACAATTTGAAAAATGGGTGGGGAAAACACGTTTCAATTGGAATTTCCTCCACATTTTTTGTCATTTTCGGTTGTTACACAAAAAATAAATTTCCAGAACTCCCAGCATGCCTGGCAGGTGTATGACCTGGCAGGTGTATAACGGACTGGCCAAATGAGTTCCCTTCTTTGTTCATTTTTCGATTTAATTTAAAAAATGGTGAAATAAACTGGAGAGTATTTTCGATCAATTTTTTATTTTATTTACTTTCGTTTGTCAAAGGACTTTTTTTTTTCACTTTTTCGATTTTTTTTACAGTTTTTTTTTAATGGAGACACTTTCATTTTCAAAACCGGCTCCAAAACTGAAATAATCCTCATTAAAAATATCAGCAATAAAAACCTAATGTTAAAAAAACGACGCCCTTTGTACAGATCGATCTCAGCTATTCATTACAAAAAAGATCATTTAAAAATATTGAAATGCGATAGAGATATCTTTATAAATTTCTTCTATAGGATTAGCATTAGTGAGCAAATCCTATCGCGTGGTCGAAGTAGCCCTTTAATAATAATATGTTGTCACTTAGAGGCTCAAGATTATTGTGATACCATTCGAAAAAAAATCTCTCCCATTTTTTACTCAAAATTTTCGCATAAACCACTTTCGTCTACTTTTTTAAACCTGTATAAATTACGTAAATTAATTTCTAATAACAAAATTTGCCGTCAATTCACACGATCTGCATTAAATGTAGTTTAAACAAAATGCATGTGTTTACTGTCATTTAACTATTGCGTATTTACTTGTCATTTTGTTTTTATTTTAGTTTGTATATTAACGTTTTTAACGATTTTCTTATTCTGGTAATTAAATATCTATATTTAATAATTTTGTAATTTTATTACACATTAAATATTACATTTATATGTCTCCCCGTTTAATCAAATACCCCGCTTAATCGAGTATTTTTTCTGGAACCGTCAATATTCGTTTAAGCGGGGCCGACTGTATAACTTTTAAAAACTGGAAATAATATTTTTGTACAGAAGATAAAATAAAAATGTACATTTATTCAAATACTATAAGAAGATGGAGGAATTTTTTTCTGATTTTACAATCACCGCAAAAAAAAAAAAAAAAAAAAAAAAAATCTTGACACTTGTTATTTTAGACATTTTTTTAAATATCTAAAAATATACATGAGGAGTAACTCCGAAACTCCTGATGTATAAACAAAATAATACTAGTCACATATTTTCGCTAAGAGTTTTCCCCGAAATCCAACAGGGGACCGTCAACAAATTGAAAAAGAACGGAGATCTTTTGGATAACCTTGTCAAAATTAATGAAGCAAAAGAGTTCAATTTGCAGATTATGATTAAGTGGCTTATTGTAATAAACTGTGTTCATTTTTATGAATATAGCATCTAAACTCGTAGAGAAATTAAGGCTTTTATAAAAACGGTCCCAATTTTTTTTTCAAGTTTTTTGTCAATGGTTCTTCATCAAACACAATGTTCTTTTCAAAAAATATGATAATCAACATTGCACATAAGACCATGTAATCAAAATTAAAAAATAGAAAAAAATATATGATAAATAAGCGAGTTTACTAAATAATTTTTTTACTGCGCATGCGTTAACGCTATTAAAATTTCATTTCCATATTTTGTTAGTTAAATGTATAGAGCAACTTTTGTGAAAGTCACAAAAACATAGCTTGAAAGTCCTGAAAATTATCCTCGATAGAATAGTGTCAAAATCCGTTATTTTCAAAATGAAGCAAAAAGATGAGGAGCTGTATCCATATTCCATTGATTAGTGTCTATACAAATTATATAATTCCTTATCAATGTTACTGATGTATTTATTTGTTTGGCGTGTTATTTCTAGAATAAACATTAATTATTCCTTTCGACATTGCTTTCTAACTCTACATATTTTGTAGGATACATTAGTTTATAAATTACAATAGTTGAAAAAAAAAAAAAAAAAAAAGCAGACTAACAAAATATAGTCAAAATGATTCAGGGAACCTCATATCCCTAAAAAATTGAAATCTGAAAATAATATTCGATAAACATTCTATAGATGAAAAAAAAATGAAGATATCAGAATAATTCAGCGTATTTGTACCTCATTATTTTCATTATAATGTAATTATTTTCGTACTATATATTACAGCAAATTGAAATAGAAAATCGAATTTGCTTATTTTAGGACAGGGTTCATATCCATTTTAAAGATTTAAAATTCATGAATTTTTGAAGAGTTTTTTTTTTTAAGTCGCCTTTAAAACTCATACGGTACAATTTTAGAGCATGTATTTTTAAGGTGAATATTTAGAAAAAATATATATGTATTCTTTTCTGCTCAAAATTATGAAATTTTCTGCGATATTTAAAAAAAAAAAAAAAAAAAAAAAAAAAAAAAAAAAAAAATGTGTAAAATCGCGAAATTTTAGTCATGAGAAGTTCATCAGCCAGCCATTTTTGAATGATTCTGATTTTGTCCTTTTTATGATAAATTCTTTAAATTTTGCAATATAATCGATTGTTGTCTCATGACAGCTTTTCTATGGCTTTCGTCTGGGATTTTGTTTCAATACATCAATTTTAGCAGTATTTAAAAAAAAAAAAAAAAAAAAAAAAAAAAAAAAAAAAACGTGTGATTCTATTAAAAAATAGAAAATGTTGCTATAGTTTTCATAGTTTCTTATTAAAAACACCTGAACATTTCACGTACCTAAGTTTAAAAATGACTTCATGAGGTAGAATAATTAAATATAATTTGAAAATAGTCCTAATTACCATTATTAAATAAGTTATATTAAAACTACTCTCAAATCCAAACTGTTATTTATTTTTTTTACACGTTCATAAAGTTATTTTAAATACAGTGCAGCGTTCTTGATTAGAAGAGAAATAATTAGCATTTTCCTTATACAGACAAAGGCTTTTCCGGACAGAAATCGTGTTTTAAGTCGACTTTTGATATGCTACATTAGAATAATAATAATAATAATAATAATAATTATGCAGTAAATTCCAAGATATAACGAATTTGCAGTAATATGAAAAGCATCGTTCATTTCATAAATATATAAATGATAACGTATGTAAACTTCATTATTTTTTTCTGTCAAAAATGATTTTACTAATTGTAAAAAAGTTTGGCATTGTTGAATATAAGTTCAGATTCACGGCTGCCAGTCGCCACGCGACGATTAAATTTTTTGACTTGACGACTAATTTTTGGCTTCTAAGTCGTCATGCCAATCATTAACGGTTTTTTTTTTTTTTTTAACTTGCTCATCATACGTAGTATAGGATAAGTCTTGCAATCGTTTTGAAAGTCAAAAGAAAAAAAAAATCAAACTTTACTTATTTATTTTGTAAAATAAAATACTCTCAAAGTTTTCTTTTTAAATAAATTCTTCAATGCGAAAGCGCTTAAAATAACCGTCATGGGACAATAATCGCTAGGAAATAAAGATGCAATTAATTCATCGATAAAGAAAAAGAAAACAGTTCACTTGTAATTAGTTGGTTGCTAGTGTAATGTTTTTTCTTTCAAAAATAAGTATGTAAATATGACAACAAAATATTCCGTTATTGAACTTTATTTTTTTAGGACCGCGCTCAATTTAAATGTGCCTGTTATATTAAAAATATTCGCGATCACTATTGAATTTAGATGTTACATTTCCTTGGCGGGATTTTGAAAATCGGATGGGATAGGGCGTGAGGGCAAATTTTTACTGTAGAAAATGTGCAATTTCCATTTTGCTTCTTTAACTTTGAATTATTTTAATTTTCTAAATATCTATCATCTGATCCAAATAACATTCCATCTATTTCTTATTGTTTTCCTCCTTTGCGTGACTTTTTGTCATTTTGAATTAAGTGTAATTAAATAACTTAATAACAGCCCTGATACTTAATAATAAAACAAAAGTACTGATACCATACTCTTTTGAAATAAAAAGCTTTAGAAGAAAAAATAATGATAACATCCCCTCAATAGAATCCTTTTAACTGCAAAAAGAAGTAAATATAAGCCACATGTGAATATTCCATCACTGTCACCCAAACAAAGTAATCGGCAAAGATAGAGAAACACCCCTCAAGATAAGGTGAAACCCATCTCTTTCACTTCCTTACACCCCTAAATTCTCCGTACTCGGCCGTATGCGCCTGTGATCGGCGTTCAATGACATGGCCGTATCGGGGCGGGTTAGGTGTTAAAGGGTTAAAACATTTATAAATTAGGATAAACATTTGTGGACATCCAGGAGCAGCGACTGAGGAGGGGGAGGGAAGGGGAGGGGATGAGTTGTAAAGTGCATGGGGAAAAAATTCCATTTCATAAAAAATAAAGAAAATTATGTATAAATATTAATGTTTAAAACATGCATAGATTGGGAAAAACATTTGTGGACATCCGGGACCCACGACTGGGGAGGCGGAGGGGAAGGGGAAGGATTGAAAAGTGCATGGGAAAAAATTATATTTCATAAAAAATAAAGATAATTATGTATAAATATTAATGTTTAAAACATGTACAGATTGGGAAAAAACATTTGTGGACATCCGGGACCCACGACTGGAGAGGCGGAGGGGGAGGGGAAGGGTTGAAAAGTGCAAGGGAAAAAATAAGTAATAAGGGTAATTGAAAAGGAACTGAGTGATGATAAATACTAAATGATACAAATTTTTAACGCTAAATATTATTTATTACCTTTGTATTGTTATTCTAAATTATACATCATATACTTAAATAGTAAAAATTTTCAAAATTTAAATTGCAAGTAAAAGTTTAGCTTCAGAACAAAGTAGTATCATCAGTATCACTGTCATCATAATTTACATCACCAAGGCCTCCAACATTATCACATTTTTCAGTCTCACCCGAGCATGAACACAATTCAGTTACAAAGTAATCTATTTTGTGAACATTTACAGGATGCTACACTTCTTGACTTGACACACGAACAACGCACCGATTAAACCAGTTCTTGAGGAGCACATGGCATGTTACACATGACAGGTAGGTATTCTTTTTCCTTTATCATCCAAACAAAGTCAGTTGGGGGTGGAACATTGGTTTTTAAAATGTGTGCTTCTTGCCATATTATTGCTTGGTAATGAGCTCTTCTTATGGCTCGGTAAAGGGCGGCTTTAGTTGGAGGCATATTTGTTCCTTCAGGATGCTTTTTTGTAAATAATCACCATCTTAGCTCACTCAATGTTTTAATGTTTAATTTTGGCATATACACTGAAAATATTTATTCTTCAAGTGCAATATATGTTTCACTCTCAAGGATATCTGTTTGACCTTATGCGGCAAGTGCTTTCAGAATTCTGTCGTTAGCATTTATGAAGCTCTTCCAAAAACTGGTTTTTGATTTACCACTGAATGGACCAGTGGTGTCAGATCCAGAAAGAGAATGCAGTCTCACTAAAGCTTCAGATCTTTTTTCTTGTCCTTTTCAACCTTTTCCCCTTCCTTCCCCTCCCCCCAGAATAGTTATGGATCCCGGATGCCCACTATTGCTTTCCTTAGTCTATAAAAAATTTAAATACTAATATTTATATATACATATGTATAATTAAATGGCATTTTTTTCTTGCTTCTTTCAACACTTTCCACTCCCCTCTCCTCCCCTCTTCTTCCCTTACCTCCGTCTTCCTAATCACAAGTCCCGAATATCCACGAATGCCATTCTAATTCTATAAACGTTTTAAATTTTGATATTTATGCATATTTTTTTAAACAACATTTTTTTGCCAATTTTAAATTCCTCTCCTCCCCATCCCCTTCCCCATTCGTGAACCCCGGATGTCCACAAATGTTTTTTCTAATTTATAAATGTTTTAAACATTCATATTTTTACATAATTTTCTTTATTTTTTATGAAATGGAATTTTTTTCCCTTGCACTTTTCAACCCTTCCCCTCCCCAGTCGCGGGTCCCGGATATCCACAAATGTTTTTCCTAATCCATAAATGTTTCAAACATTAATATTTATGCATAATTTTCTTTATTTTTTAGGAAATGGAATTTTTGTCCCTCGCAATTTTCAACCCTACCCCTTCCCCTCCCCTCCCCCTCCCCAGTCGCGGGTCCTGGATGTCCACAAATGTTTTTCCTAATCTATAAATGCTTTAAACATTAATATTTATGCATAATTTTCTTTATTTTTTATGAAATAGAATTTTGCACACCTGCTCCTTTCAACCCTTCCCCTCCCCAGTCGCGGGTAGCGGATGTGTACAAATGTTTTTCCTAATCTATAAATGTTTCAAACATTAATATTTATACATAATTTTCTTTATTTTTTAGGAAATGGAATTTTTGTCCCTTGCAATTTTCAACCCTTCCCCTCTGCAGTTGCGGGTCTTGGATGTCCATATTTTCTAATCAATAAATGTTTTAAACATTAATATTTATGCATGATTTTCTTTATTTTTTATGAAATGGAACTTTGTTCTCCTGCACTATTTAACCCTTCCCCTCCCCCTCTCCATCCCCAGTCGCGGGTCCCGGATGTCCACAATTTTTTTTCCTAATCTATAATTGTTTCAAACATGAATATTTATACATAATTTTCTTTATTTTTTATGAAATGGAATTTTTTCCCTTGCACTTTGCAACTCTTCCAGTCCCCCATCCCTCCCCCTCCCCCTCCCCAGTCGCGGCTCCTGGATGTTCACAAATGTTTTTCCTAATCTATAAATGTTTTAAACATTAATATTTATGTATGATTTTCTTTATTTTTTATGAAATGTAATTTTTTGCCTTGCACTTTTCAATCCCCTCCCCTTCCCCTCCCCCTACCAAGTCGCGGGTCCCGGATGTCCACAAATGTTTTTCCTAATCTATAAACGTTTTGATAATTAACTAGCTGCACCCGTAAAAACTCAACGGAAAAGAATATATATTAGGTATGATATATATCAATCTTATATAGACAGTAAAATACTGAGCGAAATAAACAAATGCACAACTCATAACACATAACAAACAACATTAAAACAACTCATAAATTATTATGTTGGACTTCAGCTTCAAATCTTTTTTTAATGCGGTTTCTAAACCTTAAATATTATTTAAATGCCAAACTATTTAGGAAGTTAATATTATACCCCGGAAGACGAATTCAAAAATATCTGCATAGTTTATTTTTTCTCCATTTAAAGATCGCTTGATAACAGAACAATAATTATAATATCAATGAAACATTTTAATTATAATAGAAATAGAGACTTACTAAACAGCCTAACCAACCCAGTACACATTTACAGTACTTGCAATAAATTTAATTTATTTATCGGTTTGTGTCCTCCATGAACTTGTAAAAATTTATTTTATTGCTATGGCAACAGAAAAAAAGATATCTCTCTTATTAAAAAGAATAAAATTTTTGTATTTGATGCTGAAATGCAGATTTTTCTTTTCTATTTTAAACAATAACTTAATACAATGAAATGATTTTAATTATTTTTTGATATTATGTAAGATAGAAATATAGTAATACCGCCATATCACAGGTTTTATTCTTTTTTTTTCTTTAATATGACATCATTTACACCTTCAGAAATACTCATCTTTTCAATAAAAGCGAGATTTATGCAGTTATTTCAGAATTCTTTAGTTTCATAAAATATTCAGTATAATTAAATAGAAATGGTGCAGTTTATAGAAATATTTTCATTTGTGCACACCACGGACCTTTAAATTAATAGAAGTTCACTTTATTTAGATGCAGGAATTAAAGTCAGTGAATATCACATCATCACTGACACAGCTATAACAATGTATATTATATTCATGGAATAAATTTATCTGGTTTCTGTATGACGACATTTTCTCCATCGACAAAATTTCACTTTAGATATTATATTTTATTAAAGTTTATCTTCTGTTATTTTACTTACATAATACTTAACTAGTTGGATGTGTCAATCCCAAAACTTTCTTCTATCTCATAAGTATATTTTAATATTTTAAAAAAACGTGGTGAACCCAAAGTTACCCACTATCGAATTTCCTCGAATATTTGACCTAGCCTAATGAGATTCTGGTATCCGAAAAGCCTAAAACGCAAAATTTAATTAATATTCTTAGAAAATGAGCTTAGTAGTGCCTCATTTTGGATAATTTATACTAAAACCTAATAAGCATCTATTTTTGTCAAGACCTAACAGAATTTCAAATTTGATGGAATTTCGTCCATTAGTTCTTGATATATAGTTATAACAAAAAATTTGCAAAACGTAGCACAGCAACACCATATCTTGGACAATTTGTGTCAAAACGTAAAAAAGCGTCTAATTATGTTACGGTGTAAAAGAATCTGAAGTTTGATGAAATTCTGTGCATTAATTCTTGAGATATAGCTAGTTTTAAAAAAAACTGTGTAAAATATAGCACAGCAGCACCATCAGTTGAAGGATTATAACAAAACGTAATTATCGTGTAATGTTATATGTCATTTTGTAACAAAATCTGAAGTTTGATGAAATTCTGTGCGTTGGTTGTTAAGATATAGCTATCGGAAAAATCGTGCAAAATGCAGCATAGCTGCACCACCTGTTGCAAGGTTAATACCAAAATGTAATCCGCGTCTAATTATCTTATATATTCTAGTGTAACAGAATCTAAAATTTGATGAAGTTCTCTGCATTAGTTCTTGAGATACAGCTATCGCAAAAATCGTGCAAAATGTAGCATAGCAGCGCCACCTATAGGGCAGTTCACACCAAAACCTTATCAACGGCTATCTATCTCAAGGTATAGCGGAATCTGAAGTTTGGTGAAATTCTGTGAAATTAGTTCTTTAGATATAGCAATCTTAAAAATCATGAAAAACGTAGTATAGCAGCGCCACCTGCAGGTCAATTTTCACCAAAAACCAATAGGCACTAATTCATATCAAGGTCTAACTGAATATAAAATTTTATTAAATTTCGAGCATTAGTTCTTGAGATAGAGCGCCCACAAATTTTTTGTCACATACAGACAGACAGACATACAGACAGACAGACAGACAGACAGACGGACAGACTCACAGACAGACATTTTCTAAAAATAGTCAAAACGTGTTCAGGACCTTCTAAAACGTATAAATCCGTAGAAAACCGGAAGTCGAAAATTTTCATGAATCCAATACTTTCTTCTTGTAAAGATAGAAGAAAGTAATAATATTACTCAGTAAATAATCTGTGTATTGCAGGGGATAACTATGTGCAATCATTTTATTATGATTAAATTTAACGAAAACCTTTATTTATTCTTTTTTGTTTGTTTGAAATGCGATTATACATTCACCGATGCGATCAAGCTGCTGATTAGTGGAAAATAATGAAACAAAATAAATTTTGAGAACAGCTTAACCTGTTGCCACGGTTTTGAAGAAATGTCCTGAAAAACCTTTAAAATTAAAAATTAAATATAAAAATTGAAATAAATTAAAAATTAGCCAGAATGGACACATCTACACATAAACAGCTTTCATTTTAAAAAATAATTATCAAAATCGGGCCAGTAAAAGGCTCAGGGCTGATGACCAAAAAAACAGCCAGGTGTTTTAAATATATGACGACGTTTTCTCCATCGACAAATTTTCACTTTAGATATTACATTTTATTAAAGTTTATCTTCTGTTATTTTACTTACATAATACTTAATAATATTACTCAGTAAATAATCTGTGTATTGCAGGGGATAACTATGTGCAATCATTTTATTATGATTAAATTTAACGAAAACCTTTATTTATTCTTTTTTGTTTGTTTGAAATGCGATTATACATTCACCGATGAGATCAAGCTGCTGATTGGTGAAAAATAATGAAACAAAATAAATTTTGAGAACAGCTTAACCTGTTGCCACTGTTTTGAAGAAATGTCCTGAAAAAGCTTTAAAATTAAAAATTAAATATAAAAATTGAAACAAATTAAAAATTAGCCAGAATGGACACATCTACACATAAACAGCTTTCATTTAAAAAAATAATTATCAAAATCGGGCCAGTAAAATGCTCAGGGCTGATGACCAAAAAAACAGCCAGGTGATTTAATTATATTGATATTTATAGTTAATTTTCTTTATTTTTATGAAATGGATTTTTTTCCCTTGCACTTTTCAACCGTTCCCCTTCCCCACCCTCTCCCCAGTCGCGGGTCCCGGATGTCCACCATCGCATTTCTTAATCTACAATACATAAGGAACAAAATGAGACCATGCACGATACTTAATCATAAAATTTCACACGGACCTATGAAAAGCTGTAATTAGAAAACAGACTATACACTATTCAGTGTGATGCCAGTTCTTATGGTATAGACGCCTGTTTGTCGCAACGAGATGAGAAAGGAAATTTGCATCCGATCAGTTTTGCCAGCCAAAAGTTTACAGCAACACAACAAAACTGGTCAACTATTGAGCGTGAAGCCTGCGCAATGATATGGTCAATCAAGAAATTTGAAGTTTATGTGTTTGGTGCCGCAATTGAGTTATTAACTGACCATAACCCTTTAATATATTTACAGAAATCAGCACCTCAGTCTGCAAAATTACAAAGATAGGCATTATCGTTACAAAGATACAATGTAACTATTTCTCATTGGCCTGGTGCACAGTTAAAAAATGCTGATGGTTTATCCAGACTAGTTAATTGTATTAAAACTATCTAGTTGGTGCATTACTTTACGTTAAATTTTGTATTCAGAATTATACCAAGGCATCTTTTCGTCTGTTGTGAAACATTTTGTGTTTTATTTAGTATTTTTATGTTTTATATTTCAATGCTTTAAATATTGCTATTACTAGTGTTCCGAATTTTGTAAATAGTTAGTGTTTGTACTGTAAAATAATGTAAATAATCTTATTAAGCTCCATTCCTTTACTAATATTAGTTTTTGTTACATTGTCTCTGTTATCAAGCAAACTTGTCTATTATTTTCAGTGTATGTCTACGGCAGATTGGCGAAATATTAAAGATATCGCCAAGTTGGCGTCACTTTTGGCGACTAATTTTGGTCGTCAAATTTGGCGATATATCGCCAAGTTGGCGACAAACTTGGCGATTGTTGGCGATGGTAACCCTTCCCTCTCAATGGTAACCCCCCTTTAGGTCTACTGATACATTGAATGTTGTTCCGTGGATTTTTCGAGATGGTTCTAGAAATTTCCAACACCTGCTGCGAGCCTATATAAGGAGAGCGGTACGAGCTGTTGTTGTTATTATTTACCAGTCAGTCATTGAGTGAACAAGGCGTTTGTTAGCAAGTTTGCTTGAGTTTCATTTATGTTGTTTTGAATGTTATTAAGTGTTGAGACGTTGTATAAAGAGTCTCTGGTATCTAAAGCTATTCTTGTACGATAGATTTGAGCAGTTATTTTTGAATATCTAGCAATATTTGTGAGTTTCGAAGACTCTGTTGTTCTGAAGATCTGTAAATAAATTATTTTCTACTTTTCTAAGAGACAAGAGTTTAAAGTTCTCTAACCATAAGATCAAAAGAACCCCATATACGCTGCAACTTTATTATAACAAGACTTCTATCCATCTGTTGTGAATTATTTTATTATATGTATGTTTTATTAATATAATTATCATAACAAGGCTCCTATACATCTGTTTTGAACTTTTTATTATGTATATTTTTGCGTAATTTTTTTCCAACCACCTTCGTCGTTCCAAGCCCAAGCTCGCACTCTGATTGGTTGTTGCTCTCGGCACTGTTTTCAAGTAACTTGGCGATAATCATTCTTGGCGTAGCGATAGATGCTTCCGTCGAGGAGTTTGATTTCCTTCCGAACCGAGTACAAAGTAACTTTTCTCTTGCAGCATTGGATTGGATGGAACGTGTCTTACTGAAAGCTGTACTCTTTAAAAGTTTTTAAACACAACCTTTACTTTGTACTCGGTTTACTTCGTACTCGGTTCGGAAAGAAATCAAACTCGACGGAAGCGTCTATCGCTACGCCAAGTATGATTATCGCCAAGTTACGTGAAAACAGTGCCGAGAGCAACAACAAGAGTGCGAGCTTGGCCTTGGAATGACGAAGGTGGTTGGAAAAAATTACGCATATTTTTTATGCTGTATTGTAGTATGGTTGCCATGTGTCAGATTTTGCTTTGCTCTGCGTAGCACAATCTTATCAGGGGGGGGGGTGTCATGCAACCATTCTTCTCCCAACCTCTTTTATTAAAAGAATTAAATAAAAACGAAGTGAAGAGACCAGCGCCTTCACCTAGAATTGAAGTGAGGTGAAGCGAGGAGCGCGGGTAAGTGTGTTGGAGTGTTTAGATGTTGGTAGGGTGTGTGGAACACCCGAGTGAAGTTTTCCTTCAGAAAGCTAAAGAATAATTTGGTAATAATTGATCCTGTACATATTCATCTCCTGTATATAGCTTCATTTCCTGTATATAATTCAGCATATGAAAAAAATAGTTATAATATAGCCTCTTTAGTGCAGCTAACGGTCACCCAGACATCACAAACTGGAATTCAAAAATTTCGTGAATCCATTATCTTCTACATATACAAGAAGATAAAAGTCAACAAAAGTTTAATTAACCTGTAAAAATCAATTTGTTCTCCACTGACAGCGCTATTTGATTCTAATCAAAATGAAAGACTTACCCGAGTTATTTTCATTTTAGGATTCTTTATAGTTTAAACAATATAGATCGAAACCTATTTGCCATAAATAAATTAAGAAAAGACCAGAAAAAAGCTGCTCTAAAAAATGCTCGGAAATGAAATTCAGAAGGGTTTTTTTTTCATTGCTAGATCTTAAAAGGAAAAAAATCAATTTCGTTTCCTTTCAATCTCCTGCCTGTCTCCAGAATCCAGTTTTATTTGGTGTAGAAAATCCCTACTCTGTGACTCTCGGGGGAAATTTCACTTAAGGTCAGGATTTTTTTATTTCTTGCTTGATAAATGTCCATTTACTTCAAACAGAAAGTGAAATTAGCGTTATTTTTCTTTACCCGTTAAAACTGTGAAATTTACTTTATATTTGAACATTTATATACTATTTCTTTCGTAAATAAAAGTTATATAACTTATTTTAGAAGAACATTTTCAATTCCCGTTTAATGTATTAGGATAATTGTGCAGTGAACATTTTTCTTACAAATATACAAGTTGTCCACCCTTATCATTGTCCAATAACTAATGTTTAAGTCATTAGGTTTAGAAGCATAGTTCCAATTAATCAAATATATTTGAAATGATATTAAAAACTAGTTGGATGTGTCAATCCCAAAACTTTCTTCTATCTCATAAGTGTATTTTAATATAAAAAAAAAAAACGTGGTGGCCAAAAAGTTACCCACTATCGAATTTCCTCGAAGATTTGACCTAGCCTAATGAGATTCTGGTATCCGAAAAGCCTAAAACACAAAATTTATTTAATATTCTGAGAAAATGAGCTTAGTAGTGCCTCATGTTGGATAATTTATACTAAAACCTAATAAGCATCTATTTATGTCAAGACCTAACAGAATCTGAAATTTGATGGAATTTCGTCCGTTAGTTCTTGAGATATAGTTATAACAAAAAATTTGCAAAACGTAGCACAGCAACACCATATCCTCGACAGTTTATGCCAAAACGTAAAAAAGCGCCTGATTATGTTATGGTATAAAAGAGTCTGAAGTTTGATGAAATTCTGTGCATTAGTTCTTGAGATATAGCTAGTTTTAAAAAAACCGTGTAAAATATAGCACAGCAGCAGTATCAGTTGAAGGATTTATAACAAAACGTAATCATCGTGCAATTATGTTATATGTCATTTTGTAACAAAATCTGAAGTTTGGTGAAATTCTGTGCGTTGGTTGTTGAGATATAGCTACCGGAAAAATCGTGCAAAATGCAGCATAGCTGCACCACCTGTTGCAAGGTTAATACCAAAATGTAATCAGCGTCTAATTATATTATATATTCTAGTGTAACAATCTAAAATTTGATGAAGTTCTCTGCATTAGTTCTTGAGATATAGCTATCGCAAAAATCGTACAAAATGTAGCATAGCAGCGCCACCTATAGGGCAGTTCACATCAAAACCTCATCAGCGGCTATGTATCTCAAGGTATCGCGGAATCTGAAGTTTGGTGAAATTCTGTGCATTAGTTCTTGAGATATAGCTATCATGAAAATCATGAAAAACGTGGCATAGCAGCGCCACCTGCTGGCCAATTTACACCAAAACTTAATCAGCGTCTATGTATCTCAAGGGGTCACAGAATCTGAAGTTTGGTGAAATTCTGTGCATTAGTTCTTGAGATATAGCAATCTTGAAAATCATGAAAAACGTAGTATAGCAGCGCCACCTGCCGGCCAATTTTCACCAAAAACCAATAGGCACTAATTCATATCAAGGTATAACTGAATATAAAATTTTATTAAATTTCGAGCATTAGTTCTTGAGATAGAACGCCCACAAATTTTTTGTCACATACAGACAGACAGACACACAGACAGACAGACACACAGACAGACTCACAGACAGACATTTTCTAAAAATAGTCAAAACGTGTTCAGGACCTCCTAAAACGTATAAATCCGTTGAAAACCGGAAGTCGAAAATTTTCATGAATCCAATACTTTCTCCCTATTCATATAACGTGTACTTAGAGCAGCATAGAAACACTTGTGTTTCTAAGCTGTTTAAATGCTTGTTCTAACGAAAAGTAAAATAATAAAATTTTATTTTATCTTTCGCGAATGTGTACTGATTTATGTTACTCTACTCTGGATTTCACGACCTTTCATTGCTCATTTTTTGGAAACAGATAAATTTTAAGTAAAATTGTAACACGTTATGCGAGTTTCATAAAATCAGTTAAAAATATAAGATTAAAATGATATAACATATCACATATGTCGAATCCTTTAATTCACCTTACTTATACATAAAACCAAAAAATAAAATACTTAGATTACTTAAAGGTGTTTTTTATTAATAAAACCTAGTACTTTCGAGCATGTCATGCTCATCATCAGGGTTAAAACAACGAAAAAAGTAGAAGAACAACGAAACAACGAAAAACTTCTACTTTTTTCGTTGTTTTAACCCTGATGATGAGCATGACATGCTCGAAAGTACTAGGTTTTATTAATAAAAAACACCTTTAAGTAATCTAAGTATTTTATTTTTTGGTTTTATCAGTTAAAAACTACAACGTTATAACGCACAAATTTCATAAAACACCCCTGTCCCCCCAATGAATCACATACGCCGTTTCAAGTATGCCTCGATCCCCTTCTTCAGTGCAAGGAAAAAAAGATGAAATGGGTTAAAAAAAACGCTTTATTATAGCCCCGAGTATTAGTTGTAGGATGATTGAAAATGTGTCAGCAAAGAGTTTAAATACCGCAAAGAAATGACGTAACTGTCCGGAAATAGCTAAAAGTAAGAGCCACTACGCAGGATCTCTCCACAATTGTAAAACAAAAGAGGTGATGGCCATATCGTTTACTAAAGTAGAAGTATGTTAATGAATATTATAAGCTGTGTAAAAGTTTAAATCTAAAATTCAACTACATTTTTTAATTAACTTAGCCTCTATATAATTAAAGTGACGGTTGGATTTCCAGCAAGGTTTAGCTGTTGTAGATTTTTCACATTCCTGCTTCAAGACAAGTGTCTCTCCAACTAATAAAGTTACTTTCTCTAATCTCAAAGAATCAATAAATGATCATGATTACTGGAGCATTTACAGAATTTTTTGTCAGTGTGGCCTCTCTTACATTGGGCTGGCGAAGAATTAGAACTAAGAATTAGACTTAAAGAACACCAGAATCATGTCTTCAAGCAGGAATGTAAAAAAATCTACAATAGCTAAACATTGCTGGGAATCTAACCATCACTTTAACTATAAAGAGGCTAAGTAAATTCAAAAATGCAGTTCAATTTTAGATTTAAACTTTTACAAAGCTTATGATATTCATAAGCATACTTCTACTTTAGTAAAAGATATTCCATCACCCCTTTTTTTCACAATTGTGGAGAGATCCTGCGTAGTGGCTCTTTCTTTTAGCTATTTCCGGACAGTTGCGTCATTTCTTTGGGGTGCTTAAACTTTTTGCTGACACATTTTCAATCATTCTACAGCCAGTATTCGGGGCTATAACCAAGCGGTTTTTTTAAACTCATTTCATCTTTTTTCCCCTTCCACTAACGAAGGGGATCGAGACATCCTTGAAACGGCGTATGTGATTCTTTGGGGGGCGGGGTTGTTTTTTATGAATTTTGTGCGTCATAACGTTGTAATTTTAACTTATGTTGCAACGAGAGGGTACACATACTGGGTGTCATTTGTAACGTGTGGGAGGTTATGTAGATGAAACGAAGACATAATTCTAAATATAGGATAGATTCAACAGTTTATTTAAACCGCTAGGACTTGGAGAAAGTGGAGCGTCAGTTCGAGAATTTCAATAACTATTCACAATACTAAGAGATTAAGTCAAAAGTATACTCACAACCTCGGTCTAGACTCAGTCGGGACATTTCAAATCAGTTTCTCGTTCAGACTTCAGCTAAATGCTAGATTAAATCTTTATAAGACAGCCCGTGGCTGCAAACACTCTATATTGCTTATTATACTCAACGTATTAAACCATTTCTTACCACCGGCACTCTTCTTGGAAAGCTCCGCTCGTGATAAACCAACTCGGCGCACGCTGCTGGCTAGCTCACTCTAAAATACCATCTAACTCACTGGAGGCTAATCTCTTCACTACTAGCTATCTATCTCTGCGGGTACTACCGCTTCACCACACCTAGGTGGCTTTTGCCACCTTCTCATCACCTTCTCCCCACACTGCTAGCTGGCTTTCGCCGCTACCACCCCACACCCTCCAACTCAAAGCTTTATACGTTGCAAACTGGAGACGGCGCTATGAATTTACATATTACTCCTAACCGCGACCTAATTGTAGAACCGAGGGCGATACACACGCTCTGGAAATTTAAAATTCAATAAAGGTTAGATGTCGCTTTTACGCTACACATGTTAAAACATTGACGTCATGATCTCACTAAAATGCTAGTGTACCTTTACCACAAAGGACACTCCCTCACAATATAACAGATAAATCTTACTTTATGTATTTCTTTTTCAAATCAAATTTCAGCAAAACTGAAAAGACATTTTCACATTATGGAGTACTGTTACGTACATGTCTAAAACTAACATAACTACAAACATGAAAAATATTATAAATAATAATATAATGGAAAATATTAAATGTGATACTATACTTTAAATTAGAAAATATAAAAAAAATGCAAAAAATTAAAATGGATCAAATTCGATAGCTGAAATAAGAATAAAAAGGACTTCACTTTCATTTTATTGTTAGCATATTAACATTTCGCATACAATTGAAAAATAACGCAGTAGTGAAAAAATGATTTTTCTTTCATAAATTTTTGTTTACTGTCAATATATTTTTCATATCTACAACATTTAACCTTAGAATTTTAATAATAAATCTACTCATTGTTATTTTGTATCATCCTAAAATCTGATGCAAAATTAATAAGTATTATAATATCTTACATTTGTAATGCTCGTCAAAATTGTCGGACGAAGATTTTTAATTCATTGCTTCATTAAACTTTACGGAGACAGCAACAATTATTAAAACATCGATTAAGCTTTAAATTTATAAGAATATCTGATTTTGAAAGCAATAAACAATATTTTAATCACTTTAAGTTAAATTTTTAATAAATATATTTTTTTTTTATTTGCGAGCTTTTAAAGCTGTAATTTCTCCACCAGAATTTTTCCGTCTGTAATAATTGTTTTCGTTTGATCTTAAAGTATTTTGTAGAATGATAAAAATTGTGTTCGTTGCAATGAGTATGAAATCATGCAAAAATTATTAATCACTTTTTAATTAAACATTCTTGAAATATTTTCATGAAGAAAAAGCTAAATTACAACCGTGAACTATTTATTTAATAATAAAATTCATTAATTTTGATTAATCTTCAAATAGAAACAACCCTAAAGAATTATTGACTTGTGCTAATTGCTTTTCAAATTAAAATACTGTTTCAAAGGGGATATGTTTATAGTTATAGAGAGAAAAGCATTTTCTAAATGTTAAAAGATATGCAAATCTCCAATTCAAATTTTTGATAAAAATTTCAAAAAAAATTTTCTTATTTTAATAAATTGTTATTCAATCTTATTAAATGATTCATAGATTAATTATTTAAAATCTTGTAGAATGAAGGCTAATAGATTAAATTATTGTAAGGTACCCTGGGGTAATAACGCCACGTTAAGGTTCTACCAATTTTCACGGCTTAGTTTTAGATTGTATTTTTCAAACAAATATAGGATCTGATACATCAACTCATTGACTATCTATATAAAATAAAATAATTTAATAGATATGTATTCATAAAATGTAATGGCGTTTTTTCTTGACCAATGCTATTTGGCGTTATTACCCACCTATATGGGTAATAACGCCATGCAAACAAAGCTATGAAATAAGATGAGACAATTGCATGTAGATTGCTCAATTCTAAAAATACAAACTCTACAAACTTAGAAATTGACAAATTGCATTCTAAGCTATTGAAAATGTTCAATTTTTTGTGAAAGTGTAAGAAAAATAAAGGTGCTGTGTGGGGGGAGGATGAGGCAAAAGAATATCAGACCGTGAGCTTCTTTTTGCTTAAAAAGGACCGCTTAAATAGAAGTATTAGAAACATTGCACAGTTTTCACTGTGTTTATTTGAATCAGTATTTAGGATGTAGCTCGGCCACTGTAGGGAACCAACCGGGGTATTAATGCCAAGGATTGGCGTTATTACCCGGTTATAGTTATTGCGCAGTAAATCCCAAACTACAAATTATCTCGAGAAGATATCCAAAATCTTCTACAACAATTTGAAAGTACATGAAATACACTACAAATTTATGTAATGAACAAAGTATTTCTGGATAAAAAATATAGTCTTCAAATCAAAAACCTTATCTCGCAAATTTTAGATCAAGTGTTAATTTTAGCTGCTTGTAAAAACAATAAGACCTAAAAATGAAACAAATTAACTTGAAGCTGTTTTTTGCAATTTATATGACTCAAAACCCTTGTGCGCAGAGCACATGGGTGTCATTTACCTGATTATTTCATAATTATGCAAAATATAAGCACTTGGCGTTATTACCCCGCCTGGCGTTATTACCCCAGGGTACCTTATTATAAACGACGTCAATAAAATGTCTTTGAAATATATTGTTCTTACTATAAACCGTTATCAGTGTCAAAATTTTTTTTATCAGTTAATTGAGTATCATCCCGTAAGCAGCTGATTTTTTTTTTTTTTGAATGAGTTACCCCATATAATATTAAATACACCTGATTCAAACTAAAAAGCTATTTGCATTTTAGAAAATGCTGATTTTGGTTAATGTGAAAAATCGTTTGAAAATCGTTATCGTGTGAAGCAAAAAAATCTATTGAAACTACTGCTAAATTTTTCATACTCATTAAAAAAGCAAGATATGCAAGGTAATTTGAACACGTACTCATCCAACGGATAATTAAATAACTGAACATTTTTTTCAAATATATGACTATGAGTTACTGACATATTTGCAGTATTGTTAATATAAACAATGCGCTGCTTTATAATGCAATGAATTAAATGTACTGTATGACATGGGATGTTATGAATGTGGACTTATTAACATGGAAAAAGATCACTATGCAACAACTGTTGCGTTTGGTAAAGACGAAAACATATGACAGTATACCCATTTGTCACACCTGGCTGATGAATTGGTTATTTAGTGAAAGATTAAAAGTTTTAAAACATAAGGACTTTTCACGCCTGGTACATTGGATAAACGGTTGTATGTTTAATATGTTAGAAGTTTTGGCAGTTAATATGAAACATACTTATTTTACAGATCTCAAGTGGAGTATTTCAATTCGTAGTAACGCCTTTTGAAAAAAAAAAATTGGGGCATGTCTTGAAATGCAAAGATAGACCCAATTTTGTTGCGGACCAAATAATGCATTTTTATGATAGATACCCTTTCAAATCATCTCCACCACATACATGTCGATGAATTGTGAAATTCTCAGTCATACTTTTGACTAAAATTTTGTACTCATGAAATTTTTCAACATCAAGGAAATAAAGGTACTTTGTGGCCTACAGACCACATAATATATGTCATTTATAATATATGCCACGAGTAAAGGTACCTACAGGCATAATCGTGATTTCGACATCTCCCCCCCCCCACCCCTGATTTTCAGTGAGGTTCATGATGTACATGGCATGTCCATTCATCCAAGAGGGATAGTCAAATCTTTTCACACATAGGTTTTTTAACTATTTGGAAAAAATAGTTGTTGTTCTCGGTAGAGAATTGGGAAATCTAAAGCATATCTGAATATTTTTATTTTTTTAATTCTGCAGTAAAATTTGTTTATTTTATTCGTTTTCTGATTGGTCTAAGTTTAATGTCCAAAAATGGTATACTTCTGTTGCCACGATGACAAAAAGAGTAATTAAAACTTTTTAAAAAATTAATAATTTAATAACAAATTGTGATAGAGATTTCAAACAGATTTCACTAGAAAGTGCATTTTTTTTCTACGCAACGGTGTAAAAATTTAAAATATGCGAAATTTTGAAATTAAAAAATTTTGCAGTTCCAAAAATTGTAAAACTGAAATTTCATATAAAAGTTGTTTGTGATGGGTCCAGGAATATTAATATTTAATCCATGTCGTACGTAATATGAGGCGTTCAGAAGTCAGTTTTATTAACTCCATAAAATAAAAATCCACATTTTAAACAGTTAAAGTTGTCTATCTTTAATATGCTGTTTTTTTATCTTTGGTCTAGGAATGTTAATGTTCAATGCACGGCATACGTGACATATGACTCGTTATAATCATCCTAAGAATGATGTTTTTTTATTATTAATATAACTATAGAATTTATTCATAAGTCTGTAAAATTTGAGTTTTTGAAAATATAATTACAATTTTATTATTTATTTTTTTAAAGTTTCGAAGTGTAATTCAGTCGATTGCTTTGATATTTTCCTTGAATAAGCTGGTTAGTAAAACGTTGGGATAAATCAGAATTTGTAAACTTTTTCCTACTCGTGGCTGACTTCCTCTTTGGAGCACCTGCAGTGTTCATTTTTGATGAATTATTATTTAGGATGTTTTCTTTATCACGACAACACCTTTCTAAGGTACCGGTTCTTATCGAAATCAGCGACTATCGGCTAAGGTTTATACCCCTTGTTAAAAAGTCCTTCCGGCAATGCCGGGAGGAAGAGGTAGCTTTCATATACTTATATATTTATTTATTTATTTTAAAGTAAGTTACATTGTTCAAAAATACTAAGCTCAAATTAGTGGAAATAATCTTATAAAATTAGTGATTTTATAAGATTGAATACTAGTTTTTGTCAAGACTGAATATTAATAGGAATTTTTAGAAATTAGTCATCTTTTATTCAACCTGGCTTTATTTTAAGCGATTTAGAGAGTCACCTAATTCCACGATATCATAAAGTGTATGCCATTTTAAAGCAACATTGTGGATGTTCAGATCAGACCGTTTCAAAATGTCAGCCATAAGCAAAATTCAAAGTGCTATAACTCAATCATTTTTTAAGATATAGACAAAATAAAAAGTGTTCTGGAATCGTTGTTTTAAGTTCTAACATGTAAAAGAAAAATATTTTCCAACTTTTAATTTTTTCCAATTTAATTTTAAATTTTAAATTTTTAAAAAAATTTAAAATGGTCACCATTTTGAAACAAAATGGTGGATGATGCTGGCCAACGAACTCGGTCGAGACATTTGTATGTACTATGTACATACCAAGTTTCATTGAAATCGGTTGATAAATACGCGTGTTCTCACGTGACAAAAATCAGATCGTTTCAAAATGTCAGCCATAAAAAAAATTCAAAGTGCTATAACTCAATCATTTTGTAAGATATAGACAAAATAAAAAGTGTTCTGGAATCTTTGTTTTAAGTTCTAACACGTAAAAGCAAAATATTTTTCAACTTTTAATTTCTTCGCATTTAATTTTAAATTTTAAAATTTTTTAAAAAATTTAAATAGCCGCCATTTTGAAACAAGATGGCGGATGATGCTGGCTAACGAACTCGGTCGAGACATTTGTATGTACTATGTACATACCAAGTTTCATTCAAATCGGTTCTTAAATACGCGTGTTATCACGTGACAAAAATCAGGTCGTTTCAAAATGTCAGCCATAAGAAAAATTCAAAGTTCTATAACTCAATCATTTTTTAAGATATAGACAAAATAAAAAGTGTTCTGGAATTTTTGTTTTAAGTTCTAACACGTAAATGAAAAATATTTTTCAACTTTTAATTTTTTCGCATTTAATTTTAAATTTTAAATTTTTTAAAAAATTTAAAATGGCCGCCATTTTGAAACAAAATGGCGGATGATGCTGACCAACGAACTCGGTCGAGACATTTGTATGTACTATGTACATACCAAGTTTCATTCAAATCGGTTCAAAAATACGTTAGTTATCGCATGACAAAAATCAGATATATATATATATATATATATATGGTTATATATATATATATGTCAACATTTGAACGGAGGGTGGTTTGGGGGTCTGGGTGTCATGATCGGTGAAAATATACCAAAATTTTCCGGAAGTGCTTTCCTCCGGACGGCTGCAATAGGTAGCTTTTTACTTTTTGTAATGAAAGCTACCTAAAAGGAATTAATTGTGTTTAACTCTAAGGAAATGATCGAAAAACGGGATACCACTTTCGTTTTGGTAACTATTAATTTATTTTCTTACTCAAAAAAAAAGAAAAAAATTATTCCACTTCTTAAAACAGTTCTTAGAATGATATAAGATTTCAAAACATTCAAAATAAATCTTAATGTTTTAACAGTATTTATTCCAAAAAAGGGGGAAATAATTGTTTTTCAATTACTCATCCAAATATGAGCTACTGAGTAAGTTATCTCATTATAAATGAAAAATAAATAAAATACCAATTTTTTTCATAAACTATGTAAACTTTTGTTTTGAAACTTTATGTAAATAAGAAAGAAAAGTTATGCATTAAGCAAAGATTACGAAACACTTTCCAACAATTTCAGAATAAGCTTAGAAAACTTTTTTTCTTATTTAGAGAAATAGGTTACAAACATTTCCCTATAACTATTTTAAAAACGCATAAAGCATTGAAAACTAATTTCATTATTTACCACTCATAGCCAAATATGCATTCCGATTCTTTCATTTGCAGTGAACATGCCGCTGAAAAAGAAGGAAGGGCATTGATCGAAAAACCTTCTTATCAGAATAAGACCATACCTTCGGCAGCACTTATTCGCAGTTATCGGCGGGTGAAAAACTTATGGAAAAGATCCATGTTCGCAAACCCACGTAAAATATATGGTTGTGATTTTAAAGAAACCGGTTCTAAGGATGTTGCACCGAGAAGAGGACGATGTGCAACTCAGTAGGTGATTGTGGATGAAATCACAATTGCAACATCGGAAGCATCTCCAAGATCTTCAAATTTTATTATAAGTAGCCTCTCGTTAGAACAAGCACTGGACATTCTCTTTAATTTCGAGCGGAATGCGCATGATTTTACATAAAATTCTGTCGCTCAATCCTTACAAGATGCACTTCGTGTAATAGTTAAATCAGCAAAGTCATTCTGAACGTCTTGATTTCGTCTTGCATCGTCTCTTGATGATGGAAGTTAATAAGTACTTGGGTTTTGCATATCATATGGACAGACGAGGCTCATTATTACTTGGGTGATGCTATGAACACACATAATTGACGAAGATGGGTTTCCATCAATCATCAAGCCACGCAAAAGCAGATATATTCTGTGTCACGGCATGACGTGGATTTACGGCGAATTTCATTTTGCTCTCGTAATTCTTCGAGGACGTCTCAGAGAACAGGTTTGCTAGGTATGCTTGCAATCACAAGTGACAAATACATCAGACTCCTGGAAAATGAGATTGTTATGGTGTTAATGGAAACAGGTAGTTTAGCCATCACAATATTCATGCAAGATAGAGCATCTTCCCGAAAAGCGAAACTATTAAAGAACGAGTTTCCAGATAAATTTCCTGATAAGCCTGTCATCTTGCGTACTTACCCGATTGCCTACCTAGAAAGTATACCAGATACCTTTTACCAGTTTACCTTTGTAACCTGGCTATGATTTTTTCTCAAATATCGTGTTTATCTAGCACGTGAAACTAATGAAGTTGGAATTTAAAGCTAGCATAGTTAACCCTTAGATGGGCAAGCAATTGCGTTTGTGTAAGTGTGAACTTCCACCGGAAATTTAGGAAAATTTTATTTCAAAATGTGAAAAAGCAATTTTGCGATTTTTTTTCCACCAAAGTTATAAAAATAAAATATAATAAATTTTTTGTGCTGAAAATCTTCATCAATCGTAGGTGGGATATAGAACATCCCACCGCAACTCAGAGGGTTAAAATATCATCGTAATCTATGTCTCCGTCATTCCTACAGATATGCTGCATGCAATCGTTGATAACATTGAAAGCTGTGTGTTTCAGAATATTTTTTACCGACAAGGTATGTATTAAATACACATAGGTATGTGAATAAATAAAAAATTGTGTTATTCTTTGAAATTGTGCTATTATCTTTTACTCTAAGCCATTCAGTTCCACCTGAAGGTGAAATTTCCCGATGAGTTTACAAAAACGTCTGCCATATTATTTGCATAACTTATATTAGAAGTTTCATTCTGATCTCTGAAGTAGAATAGGAGCTATGGGCATCTGAGTACCATCAGTTTAATTTTAATACCTTAGTACAAATTTAACTTATTTCAAGAAATAAATCACATTGCTTTTCACATTTCATATTTAAGTTCATTGAAACATAATAAATGAATTATTTATTTCATGCTGTTTAGAATCTTTATTTTAATTCAAAATTATTTTAATTTTTTATTAACACAAATGCTGCAAAACGTATCTTTTCTTCTATGTGTTAGAATATAACTTATAAAATGCATGTAATATAAATGTATCCCACTACAATTTAAAGAAGGAATCCATTTCTAATTTGAGAAAATTAACTTCAAGGTTAATGCATCTTAAATTTTCATTTCAAATTAGGTTGAATTAAAATAAATTTTGAATATATCTGCATGTGAATTAAGGGAGGCAGTTTGAATGTACTTATCTTTCCAAATAAGTACCAGTATCGTCTATATTCAGAGTCGATAAGAAATACTTGAATTATGCTTTTGAGATTTTATCATGATAACGTTACTTTAAAATGATAATTTAAAATAATGCTGAGAACTTTTGCTTTTATAATTTAGCTATTTCAGTAAGTTTAATTCAATTTTTTCATTTGTTACAATGCTGTTGCATGATATGTTTTTAAACTTTGTATGGTAATTACATATAATGAAGCAGACTAAGATAGAAAATGCTATAAAAGTGATAAAATATTTTTTTCAGATTGCGGTATGTTTCGTCCTACAATTGTCTACATTTTTAAACAATATTTGAAAACATCGCCGATTGTGTGCCGAAACGTTCTTCTGTCTTTATAAAGGTATTTTATCACTTTTAAAGCAGTTTCTATCGTAATTTGAACTGCTTTTGAAATGCTTTTCAAAAACATTAATTTGTTAAAAATTTGTTGATGCTAAGTTGTTAGAAGTTGTTGGGAAGTATTAAGTGCGACTCATAAATATAATAACACAGATACTATATAATTTTAATTATTAATTCAGCATAAGAAATTAAGTTTTATACCGCACGTTAAGAACAATGTAATAAATATGTTATCGGGGTTTAAATTTATATAAAATAGCCTCGACTTGAATAATAACAGATATAAAAATATTATGCTGTCTCATAAATATAGCAATGCATGTAAGAAGAAAAGAAGATTTAAAAATGCAATGACAAATTTTAAATTGCTTCATGAGCATTGTTTTTTCTAATGCGGGTGTATAGAAAGAATGTGCACGCGCAAAAATACGCATTTAGTTACTCAAACGAGCAAAGTTGTTAGACTTATTTCAGTTCCAAAGATGCCGCATAACAATGAAATTTCTAAAGATGATATGTGTAAAATACATGGATTTAAAGCAAATAACATAACAGTTTCTCATACGTGTAAAAACTGGGAAACGCTGGGCGACAATTTAGTAAATTTATTAAATTTAATCAAAACATACAATTAAAATTCGGGCAGACCAAGAAAAACCAATGAAAGACTCGATCACAAATAAATTTTTAATGCATATTATATGCATCATGTTTTGTTCATTGTTCATTAATACTAATTTTAAAGAATAGCTTTCACGACTTATTTGTACTTTTTTTTCAAAATTTATTAAAAATCACATTTAAATATAATATGCAGAATATCTGTATTGTTATGTAATAAAATTTACAGTAAACGTTTTGAATTTTTCTGAATATAGAAAATAAATCGCATTTTTTATTATCAATGTACTTTTGTGCTTTATACTAAAAATCGAAAACAAAGCTAAATATATTATTATGATAAATATGTGAGACTTTTATAGAAAAACAGGGATAAGACTTTCGCGTTTTTCGGCACCAGTATTTTATTAGAGAAAATGCTGTTCTTTTTAAATCTCGAAAATTTTCCGATTTAATTAAATAATATTTTCTCAAACAAAATTCTGGTATACAATAACGCGAAAATCTCATGCCTAAACAAGCTAAACTGGAGTTAAAACATGCACATTTTATTGGAAATCAAACATGTTATTTGAAACTATTATCCGTAAAATAAAAATGATTCTGAAAATTTTTTCTTTATAAAAGAATGGCCTTTCTCACTTTTTTTTCTTTTTGCTTAAGTTGATTTTTTTAAATTCTTCTAAGGTTATTATACTTAATTATTCTATTTCTCTAAAGAGTATGGGTTGTAATTTATATACATGTTCTGTTAGTATCAGTTTAATAAAAAAATGTTGAAAGCATGTTCTTTTACTACACTACATTTTGGTTTATTTCAGAATTATTTAAACGTTCAGTTATGTAAAAAATATGTTATTTGAGAATTTATTTAATGACACATTGCATCACAACCAAAGTTAATTTGCTAGTGTTTTAATTTATAAGACAAAATAATTTTTATCTTTTTCACGGGAAAGGCATTTTTACGCCTTAATTTGATAATTAATTTGATGTGGTAAGATTTAAATAAAAGTTTCATGAATGCTGAATATCAATTTGGGTCAGTCTAATTCAAATTACCCAGATAGTGACGCTCAACATTTTTAGTTTCCCTAATCTTTTTACCAAGTTTTCTTGATACGTTTCTGAGTATAAAAATATGATTGAATATTTTTTGGTTATATATTTTTTGACTCAGGCGACTTATAAAAGGTATACAACCATTTTTGGTCGAAAGATGCGTTTTACAGAAACTATTGTAATTGCTTCATTTTTATACCAATCAAGATGAATATAAAGCCAAAACGTTCAGCATAAAATAATCTACATTTTATGGCGTTATAAAACTTTCATTTGATTTAAGGAGGTATTTCAAAAACATGCTTAATGATCGGAGAAATAAAGACCGAACACCACATTTTGCTGATTTAATTAGGCTCACCTTAATTTTTTTTTCTGACACATATGTCTTACAGGGTTATTTCTTTTAAGAGAGTTTAATTCTAAGAACATTTTCCTTTTTAATATAAAGATATAAATTTGTAATATAACTTTGCAATACAAAGATAACCTTTGTAACGCACCTTTGTAATATAAAGATAAACTGTAAATTTTATGAGTGAAATTTAACTGCTTTCAGTTGCATAACCAGGGTGGGTGCCCAAATGCTTTGAATACTGGTAATTTTTTTAAGTTCTGTTCGCCTTATCTAACAAGAAAATTTTAATATAAACAAAGCAAATTATTGATTATAAATAAAGCAGAAGATAACTTTACAATATTATTAGTTTTGGACACGCACCTTGGTTACGCTACTGCGTTTTTGAACAACAGTTCACTAAAAAAGCACTATAAACTCCGCCTTCTTTCCTTTTTCTTTTGCTGTAGATCCTTAGTATTATTTTATTTTTGCAAGCCAATATTTAAACTTAAAACTAACATTTAAAATTTTCTATTTCACTTATACTGATTAGAGAAATCGCCATTTAGAACAGAAACAATAATTTATTTTGATTTTTATTTTAGTATATTTTTTTTTCAGATGTTAATTGTTTTAAGTTATAAGTGGAATGTAAGAAAAGAAGCGGCTTGTTTTGCGTTTTTCAGCAGTGCACAGCTTATTAAAACAATCCAACGATTTTTTAAACTCAAGTGCACTTTAAATAAACCGTATTTTTGAACTGATATAAATATAACAAAATTCATATAAAATTTATTTGCTCCAGTTTAATAAATTTCCATGTTCCCAACAATCACAATAAATTAGATAAATGAAAATAATTTACATAAAACATACATGAAAGCATTTTTATTTACTTTAATAAATTATATATCTTTATTCTAGCATTAGCAGGAGAAATAAGATGAAAAATACTTTTGAATATTCCAGGACTTGTAATCGGTTTCATATTTTTAGAACTAAAGTGTGTTTAAATATAGCCAACAGCAAAACCATCGTTTACAAATATACTAGTATTACATTTACCCTAATTTATACTCAAATGTCCATGCATTATGCTTTTGAGACGTAATCAAAATATTTTGCTATTTCATGAATAAACACATTTCCTTCATTGTTGACCATTAACTAACAACCAAGCTGATGCCAGTTTAATTTTCATATTCTCCTTGTGAACAATACTATTTTAAAGATAATCCATTTCCGTGTTTTCAAAATTTTGAAACATTAATAGTATATTTATATGGAAAACTGCTACTAAGTGTACAAGCGCAAAATCAATCACTTCTCATTACTCCATTCAGAAATGCAGTTTAAAAGCATTTCCAGTAATAGGCCATTTCAGAAATGACAAGGGAGTCATTTGAACTCTGCCTATTTACTTAAGTGCATCTACATAAAGTTGGTGTAATCAAAAATTCCACTAAATGAGCCCATTAAAAGTGCCTGCGTAACTAATATTTTGATATTAGAATTTTAAAATTAGTGCCGTTTAGAATTATCTATTTTACGGATTCATTAAGTTTCATGATAAAATTGTATTTGTGCTTTGTTACAATGAACAAAATATTTATGCTAAACATTCATAAAATCTATTATGTTCGATAAACATACTCTTTTCTTTAAAGAATCTAATTGAAAATGAAGGTAAATACGGGAAACTTTATATTAGCTTATGGCAAATCTTTAAATCTAACGTACTTTAGAAAATTTATTTTTCGTCATCCAAAAAATACTATAATAACACACTTTCCTCAAAATTAAAGTTCTTAGTAATAAATAAATATGCTACTAATAATAAATAACAGATAGAAAACTGATAGAGAAAAAATTACTTATTTGATACATGCCTTTTTTAACAACTTAAAAAAAAAACGATTATAATTTCGTCGCGTATTTTTTTTCTTGTATGTGTGTTTACCGATTACTCCGAAACTAAGCAACCGATTTTTTAAATTTTTGTTTCGAATGATAGAGGATGCTCTCGAATTGGTTCCACTTCCGTTTCTTGAAAATTGGTTCAGTACTTTTTTCACTAACTTTACATAAACTGATAAAAGTAATGATTTCTCGCAAATTAACTTTCAGTGTTGTAACCGTTTTTCCAATCATAAGCATTGGACCCGCCGTAAGCTCATTCAATTAATCAATTTACTTAACATAATAAAAGCTCTTCAGAGGACTATATAACTATAAATTTTCCTTCACTAACTCATAAAAGAACACGAGAGCCGATGTTTACATTTTTCCTCAAATTGGCCTTTCGAACACGTCTCAAGTTATTAAAACAATTTAGGTAGATGGCGCTTCTGGTGGCAACATACCGCTAGGTCTTGAATATTGCAAACATTCAATACTATACAATATCAATACAACTTTTTTTTCAGAATACATATACTAATGAAATATTAAATTTACAAATACAAGCACAAGAAAGTAATACACAATAATACAAAACAATTTACGAAAATAAATAAAACATATGTATTTTCTTAAATAGTCAGTGAGATGTCATTAGCATTAACATGAGGCAAAACAACAATTTTGGTTACTGGTCTTTTATAGGTGGGTGATTCTCAAAATAGGGGACAATTTCAAAAGTGAAATCTAAAAAAATTTACTGTTAGCAAAATTTCTGAAAAAAATAGGTGTTGTTAATATAGTATGAGGTATACTTTACATGTAGTCAGCAGAGCTAAATACTTAAAAATTAACTTAAAAAAATAATTAGCATATTTGAGCCATGCTAATGACAAAACAAATTGCATGGAATAAATATATTAAGAAATTTTTATTTTCTTCCTGTTTAAATATTTTTTTCTATATTTATTAGCCTTCCTTTTCAGCAAATGGTTTCCATTTTTACATATATACATATAAGGAGAATAAAAACATTACCAAAGAGCAAACTTTGTTTACATTAGCAACATTCCGACACTAACAATGTAAGAAGCTGTCTTAGTGATTTTCTGACAGATTTAATGCATATTTTAGGGATATTAAATGTAATATCTAAATTTATATGTAAAATTAAACTTTATAAAAGATACAATATAAGCAATGGTTACATTTATGCACATAGGAGTCTTTAGCATGGACAGAAAAATCATGTTAATGACACTGATATCTGTCCATGCTAATGACAAATTTTAATTTAAATAAGATTATGAGCCATAATATAATCACAATGCAATAGTCCTTTCTGGGGCTTTTTAAAACACAAAAGTACTATGCAAATAAGTAAAATAAAAATTTTAATTATAAAATAAACATGAAAATTATTATCCATTCTAATGACATACAATTGATGTACGCCCCTAATATTGAACTTCTATTCTTAAAATACAATACATGCTTCTCTGTTCAGGCTGGGATAAAATGACTACTTGTTGCCATGGAGAAACTTTATATTTTCAAACTATTGTCATATGTGAAAATAAAATTTTGATTAATAACCAGCTGTTATAGTATGACCTTGTTTTGAAAATAGAATATGGAGGACAAACTTTAATTCTTTTTTATATACTATAATTTTATTTTTAAAAAGAAATTTATTGGATAAAACCTCTCCTTGTTTAATTTAAAGAAAGAATTGTTTTATTTTATAAACATGATATTAACTCTTGAAAAAGCTAGTATATACAAGGCACAGCTGCTGTGGACATCCATGCTAATGACATTTTGAACATTTATTCTGTTATTTTAAGGTGTTTTTAACTAAAAAGTGAGTAATTATTGAGTGCAAGTAATGAATAATATTAAGACAAACATATCTAAACATAAAAACATAACAGAAAACCTCTCAATTTTTTTTGTATGCCGAAAGACATAAATTGTCTCCTATTTTGAGAATCACCCAGGTGTCATTTTTATCTTTTTAAGTTACAACTCTAGTTCTACCATCTTGGCTTGGATGGATTTTAATAATTCGCGCTAAATGCCATTTTAAAGGACAATAATTATCAGGACCTTTTACTAATACTAAATCTCCTTCTTTTATTTCTACCCTGCCTTTATGCCATTTAGGTCTATTTAAATGTTTCTTTAAGTACTCTGATGACCACCGTTTCCAAAGATGTTGAGTTAATTTTTGAACTATTTGCCATCTGCTCAACCTACTCATGGGAATTTCCGTATAATTCGATTCAGGTAAGGCCAATAAAGATGAGCCAATAAGAAAATGAGCACGTGTCAATCCTTCAACATCATTTGGATCGTTTAAAAGAGTACAGAGGGGACGAGAATTAAGAATAGCTTCTATCTACGCAATAAGAGTTAAGAGTTAATCATAAGTTAAAACAATTTTGCGTACAACACATATTTAAGATATTTAACACTTGCCTCCCATAAACCTCGAAATTGAATATTTTTGAGGGGGGATTAAAATGCCAAGTAATTTCTTCATTAGTTAAATAATTTTCAATTTCCTCCTCATTTTTGCCTTTAAATAATGATCTGAGAAATGCTCTTAATTGTTTATTCGCACCAACAAAATTTCGGCCATTATCACTGAAAATATTTGTTGGTTTTCCTCGTCTTGCAATAAAGCGTTTAAGCGCTGCTAAACACTAATTGCTATTCTCAATTATAAATACATATTTATAAAATCAGATGTTTCAAAAATGGTTAAATTAAATATTTTAAACTAAATAATAAATCGCAATGTCTTCGCAGACGTTTGGATATACGTCTATTGGATAATTATATTTAACTTGGCTTGTCTGGCACGGATCCGAAAAAATCAAGTTAATGTACATAAAAATAGTAGTGTTATAGATGGGTGCCGATTATCTGCACGAGAAATATAGGACCTAGCTAAACTGCGCTCTTGGATGTCTTTTAAGGGAGCCTAAACCAAATTGACGCAAGGTTACTCAAAGTTCGAAGAAAACCATGGAAAACTCTGAACGGTTAGACCTATGGGCGCAAAAGTAGAGGTAGAGGTTTTGAAATAGGATTTGTGAAAAAGTTTATAAAGATATTTTATATATGTATATATGTATTTTAAATATATTAGACCAAAGCGAAGTTAAATATACAACACAAACGATTTATACATACTATTCAAAATTAAATATTGTAGGAAACGCATGTGGGATCTGCTCAAAAATGAGCTGAAAGACAAGTGATTCATTTGACATTATCGAGTAGGTATTGATAATCTTCAAATCCAAAATTAAAGAATATCATAAGCACTGAATATCATTTGCACATTATACTTGAGTCATGTACCAAAAAAAAAACTTGCAAAACGTTGTTCCATTTATATCAAGATGAAGATTTCAAGGTCATTCTTGTAAATTATGGCCAAACATTTTAAAACAAAATGTGCATATTAAAACTGAAGATTTCAATCATCTAATTCAAGCATTACGAATATGTATATATAGGTCGTTTTGTGGTAAAATCTCACATTTGAGCATTTTGTTACCGTTGACGAAACTGAGGGTGCATTTTTGGAGCATAATTTAATCTTCAGAACTCATTATTATTGAACAGGATATTCTCAATCAGTCTTCTGATGAGAAAATTGACGGTGTTCCAGAAACACCTCCTAAAGCAAAAAAAATGCTATCCTATAATTTTTTTTTTTTCAACAGAAGAAAATTCTAACGACTATTTCAGACGATCAATTTCACTGAAAACGGCATTCTGGAAGTTTCTAGCAGCTATTTGCACCAAAAATTGAACCATCATTTTCCAAAGAATGCTAATTAACTAGCTTATAATTTTGTAACTTTTAAAAATTTTTAAATTTATTCTTAAGCAATTTTTATTCGAAAAACTTGGAAAAATTACTACATTATTTTTAATTGTATAAATCACCATCTTTTATTGTATTAGAATGTTAGATATTTTTGAGCCGCATTAAAAGCAATCATTATTCACTCATTTTTAATTAACGATCATTCGAGTTAGCACGTTCACTGCCGATCACGCGCCAGCGCGTGATATGGCGCCAACGTTAAGGGGCCATTCACGTGCCAGTGCGGGACGTGGGGTAATGTCCAATAACCAGTCACGCGCTGGCGCGGGTAAATCTTTCATTGATTCTTTCTTAGAAAAAGTAAATCGGCTTCTGGAAAAACCCACTTCTACAGTGCGGCATTAGCCATCATCACATCTTCACGTAAGCGGCAGCGAACGTGTTAACATCCTATTTACCGAGGCCTACTGCATATCCTTAAATCTAGAGACTACAGTTTTAGAAAAATATCTTGTTAATTAATTGATTTGATTTTATACTAGCTGACACGCCCGGCGTTGCCCAGGTCCGTATTAACAATATTAAACGAACTTGAAATTTGCATGATTCTATCATTAATTCGAAATGTGCAGAAATGCATTGTTTGGAATACGTAGCCGCTAACTGTGTGAAAAATCGTTCTAAAAAACAACTAATATTAAACTCTAAAAATACTCAAAATGAACAATGGGAAACGCAGGAGTGTATATGTGCCCAACAATTGCGTGATTTTTGTGTGAAAGTGTTGATATTTATCCTTAAAAATCACTGTTAAGTCACGTAACTAATTATTTTTTTTACATAGAAATCCCAAGTGAAATATTTTGAATTTCAAGCTAATTATATCACTCTTAAATCTGACTATACCGTGAATGAAATCGATACTCGATGTTAGCTAAAAGGTTTGTATATGGTATTATAATTTCAGAGCCATTTACCAAAATAAGTGTATATTTTTAATCAAAGCATGCGTAATGTTCACTTTTTTGACAAATTCCTAACCGTAAACTTTTGTACCATAACCATAACCTGTCTGTAACCTAACTGTGACTTAACAGTACCCTACCGTAACTTAAATATAACATAGTTGTAACCCAGCCGTTACCTTATTGTAACCTATCCTTAATCTAACCATAACAACCATACCGTAATGTAATTGCAACCTAATCGCAACCTAAATGTTAGTTACCTAACCATATATTGGGTTCATGTCCATGGAAATTATTTTGCCTTGTTCGCATCTTGTTATGGTTTTTTAGAATGTTTTCATCGGGTTCAAATTTGGTTCGATTTAGATTTGAGTTATTTTTTGAAATTGGATTTTAATGTTCGGGTCGAATTCATGTCCATGGAAATTATTTTGCCTTGCTCGGATTCAGTTATGGTTCTTTGGAATATTTTTTTCGGGATCAGATTTGGTTCAATTTAGATTTCGGCTTTTTATTCAAATGGAATTTTTGGGTTTGGGTCTTCTTGCGTGTCCATGGAAATTATTCTGCCTTGTTCGATTAAGAACATGCTTCACTGGAATATTTTTGTTAAGTTCAGATTTGGTTTATTTCAGATTTCGGCTTTTTTTTTCAAATGGAATTTTAGGGTTCGGGTCTTCTTGCGTGCCTACGGAAATTATTCTGCCTTGTTCGAATAAGAACATGCTTCACTGGAATGTTTTTGTCAAGTTCAGATTTGGTTCAGTTCTAATTTCGAGATTTTTTCAAAAAAAAATTGTAAGTTCAGATTCGGTTCATGTCCATGGAAATTTTTTGCCTTATTCGGATCCGGTTACGGTTCTTTCGATTTTTTTGTCAGGTTCAGATTTGGTTCGATTCAAATTTCAGGTATTTTTTCAAATGGAAGTTTTAGGTTCGTATCGGGTATCGGTATCGTATTCGGGCTCAACGGAAATTATTTTGTCATACTCGTAACCGGTTATGGTTCTTTCGAATATTTTGGTCGGATTCAGATTTTTTTTACTCAAATTTAAGGTTTTTACAAATCGAATTTTTTAGGTTCGAGTCGGGTTTATATCCGTGGAAATTATTTTGTCTTGCTCGAGTCGGTTATAGTTTTTGGAATATTTTTGTCGGGTTCAGATTTGGTTCATTTCAAATTTCGAATTTTTCTTCAAATAGAACTTTTGGGTTCGGGACTTCTTGCGTGTTAATGGACATTATTCTGTCTTGTTTGAATAAGCACATTCTTCACTGGAATATTTTTGTCAAGTTCAGATTTTCAGATTTTTCCAATGAAATTTTTTGGGTTCGGATTGGGCTGAAGTCCATGAAAAGTTTTTGTCTTGTGCGGATTCGGTTGCGGTTCTTTGAAATATTTTTGTCGGGTTCAGATTTCGTTCGATTCAAATTTCAGTTATTTTTTTGAATGGAAGTTTTTGGTTCGTATCGGGCTCATGCCCACGGAAATTCTTTTGTCTTACTCGAATCCAGTTATGGTTCTTTCGAATATTTTGGTCGAATTCAGATGTGGTTTGGGTCAAATTTCAGTATTTTTCAAATGGAATTTTTTGGGTTCGAGCCGGGTTTATGACCACGGAAATTATTTTGTCTTGCTGGGATCGGGTTATAATTCTCTGAAATATTTTTATTGGTTTCAGATTTCGTTCGGGTCATATTTCGAGGGTTTTTTAAAGAAAATTTTTAGGTTCGAGTGAGGTTTCATGCCCACGAAAATTATTTTTCCTTGTTTGGATCGGGTTATGCTTCATTTGAACATCTTTCCGGGGTTCAGATATAGTTCGGGTCAGTTATCAAATCCATAGTTTTTTTCAAATAGAATTTTTAGGTTCGGGTCGGATTTATACTCACGATAATTTTGTCTATCACGAATCGGAATGTAGTCTTTTTTTCTTTTTTTAAGGGGGGGGGGGGGTTGGGTTATGTTTTAATTAGTCTAAACATTCAGATTTTTTTTACTCAAATTTAAGGTTTTTACAAATCGAATTTTTTAGGTTCGAGTCCGGTTTATATCCGTAGAAATTATTTTGTCTTGCTCGGGTCGGTTATAGTTTTTGGAATATTTTTGTCGAGTTCAGAATTGGTTCATTTCAAATTTCGGGTTTTTCTTCAAATAGAACTTTTGGGTTCGAGACTTCTTGCGTGTTAATGGACATTATTCTGTCTTGTTTGAATAAGCACATTCTTCACTGGAATATTTTTGTCAAGTTCAGATTTTCAGATTTTTCCAATGAATTTTTTTGGGTTCGGATTGGGCTGAAGTCCATGAAAAGTTTTTGTCTTGTGCGGATTCGGTTGCGGTTCTTTGAAATATTTTTGTCGGGTTCAGATTTCGTTCGATTCAAATTTCAGTTATTTTTTAGAATGGAAGTTTTAGGTTCGTAATGGGCTCATGCCCACGGAAATTCTTTTGTCTTACTCGAATCCAGTTATGGTTCTTTCGAATATTTTGGTCGAATTCAGATGTGGTTTGGTGATTTCAGATTCAGATGTGATTTCAAATGTGGTATAACTCGTTTTGCTACTATTATTTTTATGACAATTTCTGATAAATAATTTACTTTGCTATTTGATAATTTATTATGGTGTATGAACCGTTTGCGGATTCAAACAATTGTACGCCAAACAGCCATTTTATTTTCGTTTTAAAAACAAAGCCATAATAAAATTTTAAATTGAATAGAATACATTTAAATTTAATCAATGACTTTAAAAAAACCTCCTAGAAAAGAGTTGTATACTTTTTTTACTGCAACACAGCTAATCACTCATACATTCTAATGTTCGAAGTGCCAAAAATCTGCGTACAACCATTGAGTAAAGAGAAAATAATAGAGTGGAAGTATAATGTTATGGGGTGATGTCAAAAATGTATCCCTAAACCCCGCTACATAAAGTCTAATTAAGCACCAACAAAACCATGTGCTTTGACACGCCGATCAATTCAAACTGGTTTAAACCCGTGTATCTTTATTTTTGTTTTTTATCGCTTAAACTGTTACTGAACAGATGACTAATATTCGTTAAAAAAATTACGGTTTCTGGCCTTATTGGCTGTAATCCAAAATCGGAATGCATAAAAAATGCAAATAGATCAATCATTGGCAAAAATTATTGATTATTTTTATCATATAAATTTGAAATATCGATATAGAAGCATCGTTTAAGATTTTGCTTGAAAAGTTAGCATACTTTCGTTAATGTCTTAAAATCGTTTGCACTTCGAAATCTACATTAATATTTGTTATTTAAGTTTTCATGCATGATTTTAAAAGAATGTTTTCATCAATATATTTTATATACTGACATGCAATTATTAATATATTGTTAAGTCATAAACATTTTTCATCAATGCTATAAAGTATTAAAAAGTTCTGAAAAAATAAAGCTTTTAGTAATGCAATTTTTAGTGGAAATCTAATATTTTCAGTATTTTAATTAATTTTATTTTGACATTTAATTATTTCTAATTTTCCAATTTCATTTATTTTAAAAGCAAACATTTATTTTAATAAATAATATGATAGAAAAGAGACCATTTTAAAAAAATACTATTTCTTCTTAAAATGTGCTTCAGCTGTAATTCATTTCTTTCAGTTCATCTTATTAATAAAAAATCCCTTCCTCGTACTTTTGATTGGGTCATTAAAATTTGAACGATAAATGGTTTCATATTGCAAACCTTTTTTGCGGCTCACTTCACCTCCACCTAATTTTTTTTCTCCATGGCGTAACTGCAAAACTTAAATAGCAGCTGTGATAAAAAATCCTCAGTTAAACTGACAGTTTGCCAGTCTATGAGTTTTAAAGGTCTTTTGAAAAAACTCTAACTTTGGAAATATTAAACACTCAAATATGTTTCTTTAATTCTGTTCCTGCTTTTTTAATTATTTCTGCAAAAATTTCATGCAACCAACTAACCATAAGCAATTGAACAAAAAAAAGTGGAAAAAGGGCGATTTTTTTATAACAGTGATCTTTGGAATTTAAATAATTACTCAGTTAATAATTGGAATTTCGAAATTCTGAAGCTCAGGTGCATCAGGAGATTCGGGGCTACTCTCAAAAAAATTTTGAGCCTCGTACATGCTGTGGATTTTGCTAGCCATCGGAGATACACACGCAGACAGAGCGTTTTGTTCTTTTATTAGTATAGATATTTACGCAACATTTAAACAGCACTATATTATGAAAACACGTGACGAAATTAGTTCGGTGAGGTGAAGTCCCGTTGCCATGCAAATTTTTAGCTGCTGCGAGGATCTTGTAAATTTGATGTTCTGTAGCCTCGCCCGCTTTCATGTATGCTAACTTGTACCGCTTCTACTAATTTATTAGGTGGTGGATATTTTTATTTCATGCTTCACCCTGTGTTGTGCAATCATCATAGGCGAATAATAGAACTTAAGATCTGCGTTTTTTTTTTCTTTAGTTACTGTAAATTGAATTTTTTATATAAAAATATCTAGTTTTTTAGTATTCTAATTTTTATCGCTTCTACCAGTTTATTAGTTGGTGGATATTTTAATCTTTTGCTTCTACTTGTGTTGTGCAATTATTGTCATGGGCAACCTATGATATTTAAGTTTTGTGTTTTATTATTATTTTTTTCATTTTAGTTATTTTAAACTGAAATTTTTCCTGTGTCTTCTTTCAATTTCATTAAAAAAACAATCACTCGTGGTAGGCTTTTTAAACCTTTGAGGGGCAAGAAATTACGTTTATGTAATTCTGAACTCTCACCGGAAATTTGGAAACATTTTGTTTCTAAATAAGGCAAAGCAGTCTCGCGATTTTTTTCACCATAGTTAGAAAAATAAATTTAGTAACTTTTTTACTGTGCAAATCTTCCTTAATCGTATGTGGGATAAAATATATCCCACCTCAAAGGGTTAAGAGAAGTGGATTCCGGTAATTTGTACTGACTTACGAAATTAGTGCATCACAATTTTCTAAGAAATTTCTTCCGCTCATTAAATAAATATTTACTTTCATTAAATCCTGTGTTTGTTTCGTATGAACCGAATTACAAAGACAGTTTTAAAAACTTATAATAATATATTCAAGCTCCAACTACCTCTCGTAAATTAAAAAGAAGAAGAACACCATTCCTGTTCTTAAAAATGTTCATTGTTGTATGAAAATGTATTTTGTTTGTGATAAAACTCTTTTTAAATTTTCGTTCTGTCGAATTTATTGAATTTATAGAATAACATGAGAGAGTTTTCTAAGTAAAACATTCATTTTACATCTGAAAAAAAATTGATTTCTCTCCACTTGTTTGTATAACTGCAACGAGATCGCAAATTGAAACATTTGTCAACAACCAGTGAATGTCATATCTTTACGATTTATGAAGGTATCGAAGAAAACATTTTAAATTACTATTTACTGTCAACTTTGTTTACTTTCATCTGGTTTTCTTAAAGTTTATTTCAATATTTCTCTTTCTCGAGAAATGTGCTTTGAAGTTCGTGTTAACAGAAAGCATAAAGTAAACCAAAAGAATGTTACCTAAATGAAGGAATTTCAAAATATTTCCATTACATTTTCAGGTCGATGAAGAGGAACGACTAGACGATAACAAAACAATATAGAAACGTTAATTACGTGAAGTTTTCGACAAAATACTAAAATCAACATAATATAATGTAGAAACACCCATCTAAATCGACAAACATTTATACATTACGACGACGATGTTCAAATATTTTAACTACGTTTTAAAAATGAAATTAGTACGATGATATTAATTCCCGCTGTCATGCAAAATTTTAGTTGCGGGGAGGATCTTTTAAATTTGGGGATCTATGGCTTCATCCGCTTTCATGTACTTTAACTTGAATAGCTTCTACTAATTTATTAGTTGGTGGATATTTTTATTTTATGCTTTATGAATTGGAACGGGCAAGTAATAGAACTTAAGTTCTGCGTTTTATTTCTTTTTCTCTTTAATTACTTTAAATTGAAATTTTTACGTAAATATACCCATCTTTTTGATACTCTAACTTTAATCGCTTCTACCAGTTTATGAGTTGGAGGATATTTTTTATCTTGTGCTTTTGCTTGTATTGTGCAATTATTGTCATGGGCGACAAACCAGATTTAAGATTTTTTTTCTTTCTTATTTTAAATTAATTTTTTTCAGTGTCTCTTTTTAGATTTTATTTAAAAACAATCACTAGTGATGAACTTTTTAAGAGAAGCGGAATCCGATAACTTGTATCGTCTTATGAAATTATTGCACCCCAATATTCTGATAAATGTCCTCGGCTTCCTAAATAAATATTTACTTCCATTAAATCCTGTGTTTGTTTCATTCGAACTAAATTATAAATATATTTTTAAAAAATTCTAACATATTCAAACTCTAACTACCTCTTGTAAATTAAACGAAAGGAGAATGTCATTCCTGTTCTTAAAATTTTTCATTGTTGTATGAAAATGCATTTTGTTTGCGATGAAACTCTTTTTAATTTTTCGTGCTACCGAACTTATCGAAGCTATCAAATAAAATAGAAGAATTTTCTAAGAAAATCATCCCTTTTATATTTCTATAGAAACTGTTGACTTCTCTCGAGTTATTTGTATAACTGCAATGCGATCGCAAATTGAAACATTTGTCAACAACCAGTGAATGTTATGCCTTTACGATTTACGTAGGTATCGAAGAAAAACATTTTAAATTACTATTTACTGTCATCTTTGTTTACTTTTATCAAGTTTTCTTAAAGTTTATTTCAGTATTTCTCTTTCTGGAGAAATGTTCTTTGAAGTTCATGTTAACAGAAGATATAAAGTAAACTAAAGGAAGTTATCTAAATGAAAGAATTTCAAAATATTTCCATTGCATTTTCAGCTCGATGGAGAGGAATGACTAGAAGATAACAAAACAATACAGAAACGTTAATAACTTGAAGTTTCTGACAAAATACTAAAATCAACATAATACCCCCAATAAAGAAGAACCCATCTAAATCAATAAACATTTATAGATTACGACCGACGATGTCCTGATATTTTTAACTACTTTTTACATTCTTTATAAAACTAATAGATAATGTTATTATTATTATATGTTAAATTAGTTTCTGAGAAATTGATGTTGTATATATGTATATATTTATTTATTTATTTATATTTATATTTATATTTATATTTATATCTATATCTATCTATATATATATATATATATATATAAATGTGTATATATATATATATGTGTGTATGTGTGTGCGTGTGTGTGTGTGTATTACTTGGGTGATTTTATAAACCGTCGACTTCGATTTTCAGTACAGTAAGTAGTATTCAAATAAAACTAAATAAAAAGAAAAGGAGAAAATAATCTATATATATTTAATTACATCACATTATGTATTTTAGCAATGCTGATTTAATAATCACATTTTCATTAAATTACATTGCTTCCAGCTTGCTCAGGTATGATAGAATTTTAAGTTTTTGATGGGACTGACAGTAAAATTAATACGATATAAACGCCATTTTAAAACCAAAAATAGCTCTCAAAATCTTATCAGCATATGCAAATGCCGTAGAGTTTAGACAAATTGTATGACAATAAAAGTGAAGATATTGAAAAAACGAAAAGGTTAAGGAATTCGAACCGTAGCTCCAAGCTCTAAATCTGATAAAGAGTTTTGCTACAGACTCACAAGTCCCATTTGTTAATCTATCTTTTTAAAGCAATTTTTAAAGATTTTTCCTTTTTATTTTATTTTCCTATTGTAGAATGTTTATGTTTACACTTTAGTAACTCAAAAAGCTTTCAGATTCTCAAAAGTAGCTCTCTTGTTCTAGAAACAATTGTAACAATCACACGGATATTTTTTGAGTCTTTCATTTTTTAATCTTTGAACAATTTTTACAGAAGACTGCGCATTTTTCCAAATAAAATGAAGAAAAATATCCATATTGGAGTATAGATAAAAGTATGTGCAAACTAAATTGGAAAAATTTGTTTCAAGCAGAAGTATTGAATTAAAAAAATAATTTTAAAAACTGCCTTTTAAAAAATCAGAAATATTATATGAAAAGTAAATATACCTTTTAAATTGCAAAATTTTCATGTAAAATTTAATCCGAAACATTTTGTAAATTTACTTTTGAAACAGGTGATAAGCAAAAATGCTATAAATTCATTCATAATACACTAAACCTGTACGAAAATAAAACTTTACATTAAAGCAGAATCGTCCTTAACAGACAGCCAGTTGTCGTATTCCGACAATGCTTAAATTGTCTTCTATGTTACTACTCATTAAGAATTTCACCGAAATTTTCAAAGTTTTCACTTTTCCAAAACACTAAATAACGTTCAAAATGTTTGATAATTCCAGAAAATAAAAATACAGTTTTTCCACTGAAAAAAGTCAGTTTTTCCGCTGAACCTGATAATTCTCAGTGGATTTTCAATTTTATGATATTTTCATTAGGTCTAAAATTAAATTCCAACTGAAAAACTTTTAGTTTTAAAATGAAATCGCAAGTGGAATGCAGATTCGTAAAGATGGGGTAAAGATAGAAATAATCAAAAATTCAAACAAGATATACACAGTAAATTTCATTCAGATTTATACCAAAACAAAAAATAAATCTGTTATGTAACATTACATATAGATAACAAAATATAAAAAATAATATTTAACATAAATGACAATCTCTTAGCTTGAAGCGCCACCAATGGCCGAAAGATTATTCTCTCGAAGCTGGTAGACGAGAGGTGCTGGGTTCGAACTCAATCGCGGCCATCGGTTTAATCGTTCGGAGTTTTCCGTGGTTTTCTTCGAACCAAGGAAACCTGGCGTACATACGATTTAGGTTCTCTTAGACCTCCCCCCCCCCCACTGAGGTCACCCCTCTCCTTAGAGCCTATACCCCTTGTGTTGATAATAGGCCGTAATAAATCCAACCAAATTAAATTTGAAATAAAATAAAATGAAAAATAATGCAATAAAAAAGGATTCAAACAAAAACTATTTTTAATATTTATTATAATTATTATACAATAAGATTTAGACATTTTTTTTCTTTTAGGTTTTCTATGATCAGGGTATTTCCTCTGATTATCTAGGTAAAAATAGGAGAATTGGAATATAAAGATACAATTTCTTCAAAAGTTGGGCTTATTTATTATGAATATTTTGTGAAAGAGAAATATAAATGTCTAATAAATTGATTGTTAATGGTTTAACGATCGTTATTGATCGATTGATTAGTCTAATGATCGTTAATGCATGAATAACTAATAAAATCTAAAAATTTTCTATATTTCGGATATTTTTGGTATTTTAATTTCAAAAGGAATTTAAAAAACAATACTTTAAAATTAACGGTGTAATACTATACTTTGATACGAATAAGTTTAATTCAATATAGAAGGATTGTAATAAATAGGCACATAATTAATATATTGCGACTACATTTAAATATTTTTATTTACAAAACTTCATTACGCTTTTAACCAAAACTAATAATGATAACTTCTATCAAAATTAAATAATACTCTAGAGCTCTCCTAAACTCCGGAAAATGAAAATTTTAAATTCATATCTTATGACTTGAGAGTACTTTTGCTTATTACAATATTATCAATGGATTTATAATTTTGAAATATTTTAATTCGCCGTAAAATTAAATTCTATTCGAGAAAACATTAATCATTTTAATTTAAAATTAAACACCAAAGATATTCAAATTCTTTTAACAGTTACTTTAGAGCCCTTAATTCAAATTCTTAATCCTTATTTAATGAGTGAAACTGAAAATGAACGCCGATTTTCAAAGTTTATTATTTCCTAAAAATAAAAGATATAGTAATTTTAATATAATATGCCAAGTAATGCGGAAAAAATTTCTTCGAATTTCTAAAATATTAAAGTAGTTATGCAGAAAACATAAAATTCAATATTTTTAAATAACCTACAAAACATTAAATTTGAAAAGAAAAATCAACCTAAAACATTAAAGGTGAATCAATCTAAACAAACAGAAAATCATGGATTAAGACTAGCTGCATTATTATTATTCGGATTCTTGATTCTTGTTAAATATTTTTCTTGTTATTACTATTTTTACTAACATAATTACAGAATTAATTTCAATTAAACTAATAAAGACATAATCTTTTTTTTTCAGTTTTTTCTGGAATTTACGGAATTTTTTTATTAAAAACCGTAAACTGTACTAGAGTCCCAATTACTAGTACAATTTCCGTAAAATTCTCTCTCTCTCTCTCTCTTTTTAACTATTTGGAAAATAATTTTTGTCCTCAGTACAGAGCTCGAAAATATAAAGTATATCTGAATCTATTTATTGGTTGAATTTCGCTACTTATTTTATTTTATTCATTTACTGATTACTCCATATTTGATGTCCTAAAATGGAATACTTCTGTTTTTCATTTTATTCATTTTCTGATTGGTTCAAGCTTTATGGCCAAAAACTGAATACTTCTGTTGCCAAAATGACAAAAAAGTAATAAAAACTTCAAAATAATAATAACAATTTAAAAGCAAATTGAGATAAAGATTTCAAACAAATTTCATTAAAAAGTACGTTTTTTTTTTCTCTACGCAACTGTGTAAAAATTAAAATGTGCGATTAAAAATTTGCAATTCCAAAAATTTTAAAACTGAAATTTCATTTAAAAGTTCTTTATGATGGGGGTAGGAATATTAATGTTAATTCATGTCATACGTAATATGAGGCGTTCAGAAGTCATCTGATTAACTCCATGAAATAAAAATGCGCAAGGCGCATTTTATACAAGAAACAAATTGTAATACATCTAATATTTTTTTTTTCGGTCAAGGAATATTATTGTTTAATAAATGGCCTACATAGTATATGACTCTTTATGATCATGATAAAAATGGTGTTTATTATTATTATTAATTTAAATATAGAATTTATTTATAAGTGTTTAAAAATTTATTCTGTGAAAATATCATTTTAAAAATATTCGTTGTAATTTGTTAAATTAAATTTTGTTATACTATATCTATTTTTTTTTATAAAAACTGAGAAATGATATGACAGGTATTATTTTTATGCATAAAGAGGCGCACTGAAATGGAAAAAGCAACATACTTTTAAAAAATAGCAATTATTTATTATAAATATGATGTTCAAAAAACATACCTGAGTTCGTTAATATCCGATATCAAATCTTTTCCTATCAATAAATTTTTATCTAAATACATCTGCTGATTATATATATATATATTGTAGAAAGTATGAAATTTGATGGATAATGTTTACAAAATTATCGAATAAATGCTAAATTTGAAAATAACTTAATATAATACAATAAAAAAAACATCAAAATAAACAGAGGAACAACTAAAACTTACGACAGACTTTGTTAAAATTATTTTGACTACATTCAGATATATTTTTCCTTATTTTTTGCCATTTTTTACAACTTTTAATCTAGATAAATTGGAAAAACAGAATGTTTTTAAAGAATTTGAAAATTTCATTTAATTAGTGCTGCAAAATATAGGCTTTTCTTTTCAAGCAAAAACAGATTGCAAGAAAATAGTCTTTTAAAATTTCCGTTTTTATTTGTAAACTTTATATGAAAACAAACAATATGTAAGTTTCTTATAAGACAAAATTTTTCTATATATAAATTTTAATCCGAATAATTCTGCTAAATAGGCAGACAGATATAGTACTACAATTGTTTTTACATATTCTTTGTGCATATTCATTACACTTTTAGCTGAATTGGGGGAAAATTGTAACTTCTCCAAAAAAATAAATGACATTCAAAATTTTGTGTAGTAGCAAATGAGAATGCTGTAAGGTATTCGCACACCTTTAAAAGCGATTTTTTGAAATTTTTGAAATTTTCTCTTGTTATTCATTTTTTTAATTACAAATGATTTTAAAGTTTGAAAAAAATATAAAAATTTTAGCAATTACTAAGAACTAATCTTTAAAGAGAAAAATGGTCAAAATTACGTCAAAAATTGGTGTTTTTGCAAAACTAGATAACTCACAAATGAAACAATAAATTGACATTTTGTAAATTGTATAATAAACAAAATAACTTAGACTACACACATTATAATCGCAACTTTATCTCAGAAGATAACACAATTAGAGTACTAACGTAATGAAAATTCGCAAAATTTGTCATTTATATCAGTGTATAAATATAAAAATTTTTAATATAATATCATGAGTGTAGTTTATTCCCTCAAAAGATGTTTATAAAAGAAGTTCAGAAAATTTTGTGGCATTTTATGCATAATGTTTTGTTTTAGTATGTTTTGCATATAGTAAAAATCTGAGGAACTTCATTTCTAGAAAAATCTAAAAATAACTTTAAAGCACATTTCAAAATCTGTAATAGATATAATTTTAAACGGCTGTAACTCGGGTTCTATTTTAGATTTAAGCGGATTTCGATGACAGAAAGTTTAATTTAAATATTATCACAAAAATGAAAAATCAACATTATGACCGAAAATTACGTTTTAAAGGTTTTCGGATATCTTAAGAGTCCATTCGACTCGCTGAAACAGACCCAGATGATAATGTTAAGTATACGGTATATTTTCAAATATCTCGCGCAAATTTCAATACTTTTACATGGTTTTTTGATAGGACAGCTGGCAATAACCTACAACCATGCTAGTTTTTACTTTTTCGATTTTGGTTACATTTGTTTCATATTATGATAGGTTTAAATTTTTAGAACCGGTTTCAGTCGGTTTTGAAAGTTAAAGTAATTTTTAAAAAATCCGAAACCAAAATAGAAAAAGTAAAAACTAACTCGGTTGTGGATCGTCCTCGGCTATCCTATACAAAAACAAATAATGCAAAAATATTAAAATTTGAGTGAGATATTTGAAGATAACGGCCCATAGACTTAAATTTATCATCCGGGGTTTTTTCAGTCAGGCGAGTGTCTTCTTAATGCTTCCATTTTTCAAAACGGCAGAATTATCACTGAATTTAGTAACTACACTGTAAAAAAAAAGGCGATCTACTAAAAAAAACTTTAGTGATTCTTGTAATTACTAAAAATTTTTTAGTAATCTTAGTCGGTTACTAGAAAATCTGTAAGAATTACTAGAAAAAAGTTAGCAACGAATAGAGTTAATAGTTTTATATTTTTAATAGCTCTTACTAAAAGTCAGTTGGTGTGGCCTTTATAGCATAGTGGTTATAGTAACGGACTCCAGGCTAAAAGGTCCCGGGTTCGAAGCTTGCCACCGCCAAATACACCCCGAATGTCTGTAGTGTCTCGTTAATAAAGTGATTATAAAAATCCTGTCGGAGCAGCTAAGAATGTTTAGTGCTGCCATCTATTGCGGTTTTGCCGAAAATCTTCCGCTTCAGGATGCAGCTCGAAGGAAGCTCCTCCGCTTCGGTTGCACGTAATGGTTATCAAAAGTAATTTTGGAGCTATTACTACTAAAATTTGCTTTGTGGCTCATACTAAAAATTTTTAAGTTAGTTATACAAAAAATTCTTTTGTTCAGTTTACAAAAGAAATGCTTGTTTCACTTGCAAAAAAAAAAAAAAAAAAAAGTTTGTAATGGTTACTAAAAAATTCTAATGAATACAAATTTACTAAGAAATTTTTAGTAACCTCTTGATTTTTTTTTTTTTTTTACAGTGTAGTGCCGCCAACTAATTTTGTTGGACGTAGCTTTGCAATTATACCTTGCTCTTTAATAATGGAACTGTAAATTTCATGCGAGACGATAAAATGCGCCTTTTTTCAACCCTCCTTTCAAATAATATATTACCATGTAAAAAATAAATGTTTGCAATTTGAGTTAAATAATTATTTCAAAAACAGCAATATTTTATTCAAAAAAACTATAAAAAATTGAGATTCTACAAGTAAATATAAATATTTAATACTAAAGGTTGATATTAATAAATAATTCATGACTAAGAAAAATAATTGATGTGTTTAATTTTTCATTTTTTTAACTTGCAAATTCAGAAGTTTTATTTGTTACACTACTCAATTTGAAAACAAAATAGTCTTATAAATATATAACATTATAAGAATTAAATATAATCAAATTGAAGAGATATCTTTTGTGAAAGATAGAATATGCCCCATCGCTTCTGGACTCATAGTGTACCGTCCCTCCCTTTGATTAACATTGGAAAAAAACGTTTTTACAACCAACATATGCCTGTTAGATTTAACTTAACTGTTCATTTGTAAAAATCATATTTTTCAGTTTATAAAATATTAAAAATAATTAAGTTGACAACAAAAAATGAGATTGAAAATTTACATTAAACATCTGAGTAGTTAATTACTGTTGATATTAAAAATTGTCTTTTTTTAAGTCAGAAACTCATAGTTGCTTGCAACAAAAAAGATTAATAGCAACAAGCATGACGCAATGATTATTCGATCTGATGAAAGAGACATAATTTAAAAATAAATCTTATTTTAAGTATCATTGCAGGTGTCCCATTCCTTCTTAATCTCTCCTAGGAAATATCGAAAAATATTACCACTTACTCTTACTTAATCTATATACTTTAACCATTGCCTCCATATAATAGTGAAAAGGCAACCCAACAGAATGGTATGAAATTTAATATATATGTTTGTTGCAGAATTTTGTCGAGTCTGCGCAAATTTTATGAAAATCGAATCGAAATTAAAAAATAAAGTAATAAAAGTTTTCTTCATTCTATTAAATCCTGTCATAATTAATTTAATGTAGTTAATGTGTCAAGGATTCAAGAGCATTTTATTTAAGATGGAGTCATATTATTTCCATATTATTAAATTTAATATATATATTCTTAATCAATTTTATATACATGCATATATGATTAAGAGTGCAACAGCTATCGCACCAAGACATGAATAAGTATAAATCTAGTTTTAGTCAGAACCCACTTCATTTGCTACGTTTGACGTATATTTTTCAATTTGTTTTAATTAAAACAATAGACAGATTTGGTAATGTCTGCGAAGCGCTCCATCTATTTTAATGCTGTTCTTAAATCCAAAACGGCTAGTTTATGATATAAACTTTAGTTTATATTTGTTTGGAAATCAGGGCTGCCACAGGCGGCTATCTTTGTATTTTGTTCACACCAACATATTTCTAATATGTACATAGAAGTATATTTCTCTTCCAAATGCTGTTGAAGTGTGTATTAGGAATTTCTATATTGATAAAGTGGTGCCAATTACAATTAAAAAATAGTGTTATCCCTGGGGCAGCCCTGGGAATTGTATGAAACTATCAGATGTTGTTCTCAAAAACTCTATTCGCACTCCGTTTCCCGCGTTTTCGTTAATACAATAGATTTTTCAGAAAAGAGTGCTAAAGTAAGCATTTTGAATTGACTTTCCGAGCGAGAGAAGAAAAATCAAACCAAACTGGAGTAAAAATCGCCTTTTCACGTGATCAGAAAAGCTTATAACACAATAAGTAATTTATTAATAAAAAATATAAAACTAATTATTAGACTCCAAGTCAGATTAATTTCAGTGATCAGTTAAATAATCACATAGATTTCAAATCAAGTCCTTGGTCAGGCTTTGCAATTTTATATATTTCAGTTAAAAAATAAATTTGTAAATGCGTCAAAACGTTTTCTGCTTTTTTAGCAGAGCAGTTGACAACAGCCTTAAAACGTAATTTGTTACACTTTCCATAAAAATTAGTTATTGTTTTTGAAAGCATTTATATATCATTGCAAAAAATCAACCAAATCTTAGCTTATACTAACTGTTATTAATTTTTTACAAAAACAGAATTCATTTTAAAAATTTTCAAAATTTTTCAATATTTAATAACACTGTAATTTCTAAGTACCACGTCACTTTTTCGAGTTGTTCTACAAAAAAGTATAATTTATAAAAAAATATTATGCGAAACTCATTGATAAAGTTCTAAATTTGAAATTATAATAAATTAATAAAGTTAAATAAATCAAATTATTCAGGCAAGAAACTGGCTACCGCTGTGTTAAACCTAATTAATCTAAAATAGCTACTTTTTTATTATTATCAATATTATTATTTTGCTTGTTACTGCTTTTTAAAAAATTATAGATAATTATATGAAGTACCTTTATACAATAAAATTATTTCAGCTCGTTAATGCTTAAAATTATTGATTTTGTGACTCTAAATAAAAACAAATATATTAAAATAAAAAAATATTATTATTATTAATTGCACTTGTCTATTGTGAATATTACGTGAATATATATATATTTATATATAAATATAAAAATATATGTAATCTTCTTAGAGTCATTTTTTTATTAGAAGGAATATATAAATCATTTTAGGTAATTATTTTTCATTATTGATAAAATGCAAAACTTAATGCAAATCAACTTCATACAATGAGGAATGATTATATTTAACAGCATATATATATATATATTACAGCATAATAACTGCTGTTAAATATTCTTCTTAAAAATAGCAATTAAATTTCAACTAAAATATTATAGAAAGCTTTAACGTCTCTAAAATATTAAATGACATTCAATTGCTTAGATAGTTTGCTAAACTGGAAATTTAATGCTCAGTTCTTTGAAATTGCAATATTTTCACAGTATTCGGTGAATCCCTATGGATTTTCAATTTCAGAATATTTTCATTTTCGAGGAATTAAATTCCAGTTTAGAAAGTGGTAACAATTCAACTTTAAAGCGAAAGTAACAAAGAGATATATACAAATTCTTTGACTATTTACTGCAGAGCTCCTCAATCAAACTGCTAATGATTATTTAATGAGACAGACTTAAAATGAAAGATATTTATTATTTCCTTATAGCAGGGCTGTCCAATGCGGCGCCCGCGGGCGCCATGGCGCCCTTTGTAGATTTTCTTGGCGCCCTTTTGAAGATTTTCTGTTACTAGACTTTTTAGAAGTAAAATTGAATTATAAAGAATACTTTTTGTAAAATCATTAATATTTGCATCAAAGATATTTTCAAAACCTGTGAAAACATATTAAAAACCAGACACATACTATGAAAATTTAATCATGCATATTTTTACGATTTGTAGTTATTTTTTTAAAGTGTAATTATGATGGTTAAATGTGTTAATATTTGGAAATAGCTCATTTTTATAATCAACGAGCAACAGAAAAATAAAAGCTTTCCCACATTCTCGTCTCACTGAAGGTACATGGGCATGAAAGCTCATTTTTTTTCGTTTTGCTGGCTTTTGGCTGTTTTATACGAGCAATAAAAAAGCTTAATTCTTCATTCTTGATTTTTGAAATTTTAGAAGTTTGTTTTCAATTTGCTTAGAAAAATTAATAAGAAGGCGTAGTGCAGAGCAATCAGTTGAGCAGTGTACATTAATTTCCATCTATGAAAGGACTCTCTGAAATCACCCATGTAAATTGGTCATTATCATGCCTTTTTTTGTATATATATAAAAAAATAAGTTTACGCCTTCAAAATAACTCAAAGCACACTTTCAAATTCTAAAAAAAAAAAGTATCAATATCTTTGATTTCCATGTTTATTTGTTATTGTTATTAGTATAGGCGCAATTAAAGTTTCTGGCAACAACAATCTGGCTTTCCCAACAAACATTTTAAGATCGAAGTAGCATAGAAAAATATATAATTTAAAATTTACTATATCTAACTCCAGAATTGTAGGGACCTTTTGTCTCCCACTCTAAGATTCATTTGCATTATGTTAAGACGCGCGTGTGCACTACTGTACGATAGTATTGCCACATGTTTTCAGTCCAGTGAATAATGGCGCCCTTCACTGAGTGCTCCGAGGTGAGGTGCGCCCCTGTTTATTAAAAGGTTGGACAGGCCTGCCTTATAGTATTGGAAAATACCAAAGTTTTTTTACATATTCTACCGAATTATGAGGAGAAGTTTCACCCGACGTCTAAAATTCAATAAAGAAGAAAACAAAATGTAAATTAAGTAATTTAAAATAGCGATAAAACTGTTGTGAGAATTTATTACTATCATTATTATTGTTTTGCTCGTTGCTGCTGTTTAATCTATTTTAAATAATTTTATGAAGTCCCTTTAAATAATAGGGGATTTCCATTACATTAATGATCAAAATTATTTTTTTGTGACTAAATAAAAAGAGATGTATTGAAAAAATATATTATTTTTTATTAATTGCATTTGTTTATTGTGAATATCAGGGGTCGCAGCGTCCCTAAAATTTTCGCACTTTTCTACCAGTATTTTAAATCAAAAATCTTCGTGTCTGTTTCCTTTAACATCTAGAATAAAATTCTATGATTAATATTATCATTTAAAAATTGAATATGGAAAGTGTTTTTAGGGATGCTGCGAGATCTGGAATATTAAAGGAATAAAAATATTTTTAGAGTCCAAATTTTTTTTTATTAGAAACAGTATAATATTTAAGATATAAAAAAAATTATCGATAAAATGCAAAACTCAATGTAAATCAACTTCATACAATAAAGAAGGATTATATTTACCTCATTTACTCGTGCATAACTCGCACTTTTTTTTTCAAAAAATAGGGCAAAACTCTTAGGTGCCCGATATACGCAGAATATTGCTGGATGTAATTACACGATGTATATATGAATAAAGAAATGCATTCAAAGAATACATAATCACTCGCAAAATCTTATTTAATTGAAGTATTACTGCCTCTTTATTTCACTCCTTGTACTTTTTTATGCATTAACATTATATAAACGCTATTTAGAAATTCTCACTGCCGTCACTCACTCCCACCCCCCGTCATTCACTCCCTACTCGAAGTCTAAAAATGTATTTTCTCCTTGTTTGTGGCCTGGTGTAATGTTTGTTTCAAATTTCTTTACTGAAATTCATTTAGTCATTCATTAATTTGCATATCAAATTTACGGTGCGCGCAATATACGAGATTTTAAAAAAATCGCCTTTTTTCCTTGTTAAATACGGGGTGCGCATTATACACGAGTGCACGGTATACATGAGTAAATACGGTAACAGTCAAACAATTACAGAATACTAGCTGTCGTTAAATATTCTTTTTTATAAATACTAATTAATTTTCAACTTAAATATTACACAGAATTTTAACTTCGCTAAAATATTAAATGAAATTCAATTACTTAGATGGTTTGTGAACGTGAAAATTTAATGCTCATTTCTTTGAAAATAGCAGTATTTTCACGGAATTGGGTAAATCTCTATGGATTTTGCAATTTTAGAATATTTTCATTTTCCGAGAAATTAGTTCCAGTTTAGAAAGCGGTAACAATTCAAATTTAAAGCGAAAGTACCAAAGAGATAGATAAAAAATTTTATTTTTGAATATGTATTGTAAAGCTCCTAAATCAAACTTCTAATGATTAATTAATGAATAAGACATGATGAAGAAGATAATAAGACATGAAAGAAGGTGATAAGAAGTGAAAGATATTTTTCTAGTGTCGAAAAATAGTGAGTTATTTTTTTTATATATGTTTCACCAAATTATGAGAAGATTCATTCAATGTCTAAAAATCATTTAAGAAGGTGAAAAATGTAAATTTAGTAATTTAAAATAACGATAAAATGTTGAAACTCAGAATAAGTCATTCTAATGGAATAAACAAGTGGGTAAGCTTGATCGCAGATCTCGCAGATGATTTCATATAATATTTCTATCAAAACAACTTATCAACTAATTAATAAATCCAAATTGTTAATTTATAAATATAAGATTGTTGGATAGATGGAAGCACCAGTAAATTTAATTTTAAAATTACTATAAAAAGGAAGTTTTTCATTCTAAGCAAGTTAAAAATGTTCTAATAAAATTATTTAAATAAAATCTAAAACTTCAAATTTTCTGAAAATCGAAATTTCAAAAAAAAAATTAACGGATATATAAATAAAATTTTAAATTTATAAAAATGAAAAACATTGTTTAAACGAAATTTAAAATGCTGGATTATTGATAAATCGCCCCAATAGATTTTAAAATAAAACGAAAATTAAAATTCCAAAAATATTATAAATGTCAGATGAATGAAATCCTAATAATTTAAATACTTAAATTGAAAAAAAAATGTACCAAAGCTTCTTTAACCTCTTGACTGCCGCGACCGGATTTTTTTGCAAACTAAGCTGCAGGTTTCACTGCAACATAAGCAATATTTAAATTCATATAATTCTACAAATAAAACCCAGTTTTGAAAAATTAAGTTAGAATTAATACACTCAAAGATTATACACCTTTATGTAATAACATATTTTGTATCATATTGGAAAAAAACATTTTTTTTAAATTTTTAATAAATTACAGAGAAAACAACATTACAATTTTACCCTTTTGCTGGGCAGTCAGGGGGTTAACTAAACCAATCTTAATATGAAAATTTCACTTTCCAACACAGAGAATCGAAATAAGAACCCTTTCTTTCTTTCTAACCGATGACCAGGCCCCTATCTGCCGAGTTAATAATCTCAGCTTAACGGGTTAGATACCTGGTATCGGGGCGGACGACCGCATAATTGCCTCGAAGCGGCCATAAATGATGAACTGCACTTGGCTTCGCAAGATGGTCTCGTAATTTAGAGCCTTGATCAGATGACGAGACCTTCACCTGGGAAGGCACCTCCAGAGGTATAATTCATAGGTAACTTGGAGGACATTGCACCCACGACGGATTTTACATGCACCAGGTGCCATTAGCGTACATGATGGAATTTAGTTGGCAAAGTGAGGGTGATCGACGCAGACAAATGCCGAGGTCGGCTGATTGTGGCTAGCGGTTGCTGGACTTAGTAGTTTATTGCCTTTTTGAATAAGAACCCTTAGTTTGCTAATGAGATTTTTGACCTCCAAGCTTTGATGTCCACATGCAGAACATTGAAATTCAGGTTCCCTTCTAAAATTTATATCCAAAAATGAACGGATGGCACTGAAAAACTAATTTAATTAAAATAATAGACTTTTAAAAAAATTATGATTTATCGTGTGGCATGAGGTATTCAGCTGTAAACTTCTTAGAAAATTATTTCAATTAAAAACGCTAAATATAAATAATTTTTAACAAAATAATAATTTTAATCACGATAATTGCAATTATGTAGGATGTATATAAATTTATTTCGTAATTTACGGAGGCAGTATGATAAATACCTGTCCTCGGCCAGATATGGTGCTACTATATATTTTTAAAATGATTTATTTCGTAAAGGTGACCTTTCGCATCGAACATGGCAATTTTTCAAGTCAATAAGTGTTTAGTTTGTTAATGGGAGCCTTTTGAATAAAGCAACTTTAGTGATATTTCAACAATGGAAAAAATTGAATATTGAGTAGTGATGTAAAATCTGTTTTTGAAAAAGAAAACAATTTATGAGATTAAAGGGGAATTCAAAAAAAATTATGGTGATTCTGCACCTTATATAATTTGGTGGTTAGTTAATATATGGTAAAAAATCAAAAAGTTAAATATATTGAAAAAAAATCATTATAAAAGGTTTAACATAAACGCAAGTCTTTATAAATATTCGACTAAATATTGCCTAAATTTGAAAGGTTAATTAAATTTCATTAAAAATTTTGTAAGTTTGAAGTTTTCTCTTTTAACTAAACGTTTAACTAAATTTTTGACTAAATCGCTCATACAATTGATCAAAATTTCATTTTTTTTTAATGTCCCGAAAGTAGGCATATATAAGGGTCATCCATAAATGATGTAACACTTGGATAGGGGGAGGGGGTTCATGAAACTATGACAGTTTGTGAGAAAGGGGTGGGGGGGGGGTAAAAAGAAATACGATGTCACACATTTTGGCTAACATAAAAAAAAAATCAGCAAATTAAACCTTAAATTTATTTTGAAATTAATGTATTTTGTGTTCATAAAGTAAAGATAAAATTTAAAACCAAATATACTGTTAAATGCAATTTCAAATTCCAAATTATTACTATTTTTAATTGCTCTTTCATATTAGTATTATATTGCTAATGCATATTAATTATAAATTTTGTTGTAAGTTTTAATCTTATTTTATACAAAAAAAAGTACACAAATCAGTTTTATTGTAATTCTCAGAAAAGTCATTAAAACACACAATTAAAATTAAAAAATAAAATTTGAAATATGATCTTTAACATAATGCCTTGTTTTTGAACTGCAAGTATATGTATATGTAATATGGTGTGACATGTGTCAAGGTGGAGGAAGGGGGGGGGGGTATCCTGAAGTGTGACATTTTGAGACAGAGGGGGGGGGGCGAGGGGATTAAAATATTGAAAAAAAAAGTGTGATATCATTTATGGACATCCTCTTAAGTGTTAAAATCTGTTACAATTTTTAAGTTTAAAAAATAGACTTTCACATATTTTCAAATATCCGAGAAACCCGGATTACACACCCTAGTACATTTTAATATTGCACATTGTTGCAAATAAAAAATATGCCATTTGTCAGGAAATTATAATTTTTTTCAATTTATGTTTTTTTTAAAGCTTTACGATAAAACTGGACCAAATTCTGAAATTTTCATTACTAATACCTAATTATCACATCATGATTGCCATTTTTCGAAAATTTTTACCAAACAGGTAGTCATTTGGTCAAGTAGGTTTTAAATTTCAAAATCCTTATGTTATATTCATTTGTATTCACTAGTTTAACAGCACAAACGCAACTCTTCACGTGTATTCTCGTATTCGAGTTTTTTGCTTTTTTACAGAAAGCGCTCTGCAACAGCGCTAGCGATTAAGTACGACACATACTCAAAGACCACTATTGAGATATAGTGGTGGTTACTTCTTCTTGCCTATTAAAAAAAAAATATTTAAACGATTTTCACTAGAAGGCTGCTCAAATTTGATCAAAATTTAAATATCGATTTTCCCCAACAATACTGCATTATCGTACTATTCCAACTCCTTTAGAAAAATAGGTGTCATTTTCTTACATACTAATGATTTACAAGCGATAAATTTTAATACAAATAATTCTGATATATAGGTTGCCGTTAAAGCATATAAATCGTTATTTCATGAAATAACTAACCGCGTCCGTTAAAGTGTGTAAAAATATTAAATTTTACGATTTAACTAGTTATTTTATAGAATAATGATTATCAAACCATTAAAGTATTAAAAACGGCAGAGGAAAACCGTTTGAATAAAATATAATTGGTTTTAATCAGTTTTAGATCATTTAAGACTTGGTTACTACGTTATTAATTGCGAGTGCATGTTTTTTCGATATATGTATTGAACTTGTATAAATTTGTAAGCGGTATATTTATGCTAGCATTTTTCATTTAAAATTATTCACCTTTTTTTTTTTTTTTTTTTTTTTTTTTACAAAAACAATGATTTTTACAGGAATAAAATATCAATCAGTAAATAAGAAACTTTTTAATGGAATAGCAGTTAGAATCTTTGCTAAATTAGCGTGAAACTAAGAAAAAAAAACGCATTACTTACTCGTGAAAAATTAGTAAATTCGATAGAAGAAGTAAATTATTACAAAGCAGCACAGGAAAATTTCCATCACACTATTGGTTTTCCAGACTTATGATATCCTAGACGTTCAGGAGGTAGAACATTTCTTTGTGCCAATAACAGATGCAAAACCTGGAATCATATATTTTATTTCGTAAGAGATATTCTGTTCGATATTCTTTATATCATTGGATACAATTACAGAAACAATATGAATTCATATTACGGCAATCCTTGTTCTTATAAATAATGAAAATAAAATAAAGGTATTGCATAAGTTTTAAGTGAATCAACTCTTGCATTATTAATTTGAAAAAAGTTTATAAAATGTTATTAAGTAACATAATTATTCCTGTCTGCATGCGACTTTTTAATAATAGAAAATAAATAAGAATAGAAAGATAATAAATAAGAAAAGAAATAATAATTTTAAATAAAATTATTATTTCTTTTATAAGCAGCATTAATATTTTGTGTTTGGGATGTAATTTTTGTAATATTTCTTAATCAGCTTATTTTTTTCCCAACAGGATAAAGTAATCTAGCAATTATGTAAATAAGAGTTATAAAAATTTAAACATAACTATTTCCGTACTACATTATGTTATTCTGTATTACTTTTAACGAATATAAAAAATAAAATTATATTATATATTCAGTTTTTATATATTATTTACTAAATCGTCTATTAATAGTTTATAATGTATTTTTTGAATGTCTTTAATTATTTATTATCAATTAATTTCTAAAACAACTGATTTTTTAATGTTAAATTGTTTGTTTCAAACTTTAACGGTTAGGCAATCGTTATTCTATAAAATAACTAGTTAAATCACAAAATCCAATAATTTTACAACTTTAACGTATTTGGATAGTTATTTCATGAAATGACTAAGTATTTTATGAAATAACTGAATTATATGCTATATTTTGAAATTAATGTAAAAGGACAGTATTTTAAAATCATTGATGTAATTTTATGATTATTGCCTAATACAATGCATAAAAATCATAATAAACAAGTAGTAGAGTTTCGATATTCTGACTACGATTAAATTTTGTCTTTCATAAATATTCATTAAAATTTTGGCCGAATTATAGAAAATTGAACTTCTTCAAAATATTAAATAACAATCTAGGACTTGTGTGCAGTTCCAGAAAATGAAAATTTAATAATTACTTCTTTCAGAAGAGCAATATTTTCGCTGACTTCACTAAATCTCAATGGATTTCCAATTTCAGAATGTTTGCATTTTGCATGAAATTTAAATTCGGTTGAGAAAACATTAAAGATCCGAATTTAAAGCGAAGCCAACAGTTACAGTAAATTAAAACTATTATAATGGTAATTTAGTGAGTCAAATAAAAAAGAAATAAGATTTTCAATATCTATTATTTTTTTCTGATTCCTGATAATAATATAAATTCTCTCATATTCTACATCTATATCTTATATATATATATATATATATGTGTGTGTGTATGTATGTATGTACCGGGTGTCCAGTAAATGACTAACCCATTTTGAATGTAAATAACAAAAAAACTGTTTGAGATAAAAATACGCGGCTTGCTGTATTGTTATTAGAATATAAATAAATTTTAAAATATGCACTTTGTTAATGTAATATAATGATATTTAAAATAATATCTCAGTCTCAAGACTGAGGAGGTGAAGTATAATACAGATGGTTCAATCATAAATATTATTTTAAATCACTCTCCAACCAACGTATCCTATTTCTGAAGCTGATTTCGAGAGTCGATTCAACATATAGATTCAGATTCGACAACATATAGATTCTGATTCAGCCGAAAATCTCATATTTATGAAAATTAGAGTCATGTCTCTATTCAAACAGCCTGTTACCGCCAGCGCGATATTTTTTTCCGAAATTTGAACTATATTAACAAAGTATATGTTTAAAAATTTATTGATTTTCTAATAACCGCGCATTATTATCTCAAACCGTTTATTTGTTATTTAAGTTCAAAATGGGTCTGTTATTTACTGGACACCCGGTATGTATATTCTATAATTTATACACATATATATGTTTATATATCCTTCTATAATTTTATTATGGTTCCGGCAAACGCAGCGAATAAATGTATATTCTTTTCATTATTCCAAACGTTCGCGGAAATACAAAATGCAAATCATACTAGAGGCATAAAAACTCCAATTGAACAAATAACTAGTAACTTCCAGGCCAAAATGTAGGAACAATGAATTACAGACACTTAAAGAAACCATTAAGCTATGGCTATCGCGATGCTAATTTCTCGTCACTGCATGAACAACTGATGTCCAAGAAAACTATGAAAATTTAAAAAAAGGGTGTTACAACGTTCCATTACAGCGAATTGTTATAAAATTCACGTGGGGTCTGCTGTCCATAGTAAAATATCATACACGTGAAATCTTTTTCAGATGTATGCAGCATTTTTCGGTAGTACAATATTGGAAATGGCAAGAAAATAGCTATTACAATGTCTCCTATTCGGAGAAATATTTTAAAATTCAAAGAAGACCTACTGACCATAGTTAAAAAGATATAAGAAATATTTGGTTTAGTTCTATGCCTAATTTCATACACTTTGTGATAACACAAAGAAGTCAACTGCACTGTAAAAAAAAAAATCTGCAAAGGTACTAAACCTTTTCTAGGAAACTGGGATTCCAAGAACTTTTCCTGTAACGGTAACAGCAAAAATTCAAGTTTCAGAATCGATTACATGAATTTTTCCTGTTATCGTTACATGAAAAGTTCTTGGAATCCCAGTTTCCTAGAAAATGTTTAGTACCTTCACAGATTTTTTTTTACAGTGTGGGCATATGAACTAAAGAGTAGAAGACAGATATTTTGTATAAACATGTTTTTCTTTTTTATGAAGAAGAATATAAAAATATATATTTTATATTTACTGTTTAATAGTATTTAAAAAACTGCAATGACAGCTGTTCAATCTTCATTTTTAGGTACTTATTTATTCAGCAGTTGTCTTATCAAATGCATAAAATCTAATCTATCAAGTTAGTTCTTCTAATTCGGTTAAACCTATCCTTTGCGAAATGTACTTCTATGCAAAGCGATAAACACTACAAAAAGCGACATTATTTGCCCTAATTAACAACTCCTTTTAACCACTGTGTACAGTATTTTTGGAAAAACAAACTCTAGGATTTTCTTTTAGTGGCAGCATTTGCAACAGAAATCGTAAGAAGGAGATATATTTTTCTTCTAACATTTAGAAATAAATGTCCCAGTAAAAAGACTATGAAGTCGATGATAATCATCGAAATTAATAATTAAAGACTGCGCCAATACTGAAGGCCGAAATTTAAGGCTTTATATAATATCTTTTATCGTGCCAAGTGCGCAGTTAACTTATCATTCCTTGGCCGGCAGATTGGTACTTAACGTAAATCTCTGTCCAATAGCTAAGTTAAGTTCATCCTGAAATCCACATACATGGTCATCTTCATTGCATCTTTCTTTGTGAGCGTCTTTGTGAACATTTTGAGCCCTGCCATATTCCTAAAAATGCTAAAAGTTAAACCTTTATAGTAAACAGCATATTTTCCGGATTATTCCCGCAAACCATTTATATTTACAAATATTTGAATATCGATAACTGTATTTTGTTTTTACTGCTTTCATTATAAATTTAATTATGTCTGAAAATTTTTGAATATTCCCCTGTAAATAGTTTTTTACAGCTTTAAATATTTGATACTTTTTTTTAAGTTATGCATATTTTTTCCCGTTTAAAATTTATATTTAAAATATGAGACTTGATAAAGTTGTTAAGGGCACGAAAAGTCTTGAAAAGAAAATAAAGCATATTTTGCAGTTTACTTAAAAAAGACAAAGAAATTAATTTGTTTTACAGTAAATATAGACATACCCCATATATGAATGAAAAGAAATTAATTTCTTGGATAAATTAATTCTCAAGAACTAATTAACTTCGTGCATATTTTTTGAACAGTATGCTGCATGAAACACTTTTCTAAAAAACTTTTGACTATATCGCCTTAATAATTTTTGTGGTATCAGAAAAAATACTATTTAAGAATTTAAAAAATCAATTTTAAATTTGGTTTAAAAGAAAGAAAACTAAAAATTGAAAACTAAATTATAATTTTACTAAAAGACGTACTAAAATTTATTAACATATTTTTCATTATTAAAAAAAATTCATCCAGGCATAAAAAGTTAGGTATTTTTAAAGAAACAATTTTAGTTACGTAATTTTGGAAATTTTCAACTGTTTACCTAAAATAGAATTTTAGAAAATATACCAAAGTATAAAAAACGCATCTCAAAAAAGGGTAAAATATATCTACAAAACGACAGTGCTTAAAATGTATTATTTTAAAGCCTGGGGTCAAGAGGGGTAATTATGACCACTTTGTACATTTTCAACTTTGTTATAACTTTTTTTTTTACTTTTCTCTATTTGGAAAAGTGATATTTGTAGTACATAGGAAGTAACATTGACACTTTAAAAGCACCTCTTTAAATTTTAAATTCTCATACCTGTCTTTTCTTTAAAGTTAAAAAGGGTGGTTTTAATTACCCCATCAAAAACTAACAATCACAAAAGTTTGGGGTAATTCAGACCACTAGTGAGGAAATTATGACCACTATATTTTCTCTTTATACCGGGTGTCCGAAAAATGACTGATGAATTTTAAAATTCATTAACTTGCAAAAGGTGACAGCTATTTAAAAAATTTTTGATGGAGGGTTATGTATAATATCAGGAGTTTTTTACCGCAATTTTTTATTTTAGTTCGCATCTCAAACAATAGGTGGCGCTGACGGTGATTGAAGGCCAGGTGACCAGTGATGAGTGAGGCGTCAACCTGGCCTTCAATCGTCGTCAGCGCCACCTATTGTTGGAAATTCGAACTAAAATAAAAAATTACGGTAAAAAAAACTCCCGGCATTATACATAACCCTCCTGCAAAGTTTTTTTAAATAGCTGTCACCGTTTGCAAGTTACTGAATTTTAAAATCCATCAGTCATTTTTGGGACACCCGCTACTTCTCTATTCACATTTGTTTAGGCTAATTGTAATCATTAGAATTCCAAACTGACAAACCTATTTATGAAATATTTTGGTAGATGTTGTTTCAAATTGCTATTCGGATATCAAAAAAATTAAGACTAGTGATAAAGAATATCAATACTGAAAAATACATTAAGAGGTCAATATCTAAGCATGAAAAAAAAATTTTACCGCACACAGTTTTATCCTATAAGGATGTAGACATAATTACCTCTTGTTCATAATTATCTCATTTTACCCTACCGGCAGCATAATCTTTTTGGTCCAAAATGATTTAACACTTTAATATTTCAGCGCTATTTTTTTAGCCTATAATGAAAACTCACAAATCTGAACCATTTTATATTCCACGTGGCCTTAACACGCCACATTACTGACTGAAAAAGACACGAATGATAATCTAAAATCTATGGGGCGTTCTTTTAAAAAGTCTCACACAAATTTTAATATTTTGACGTGATTTTGTTTTGCATAAAATATCTGAGGACAACTCACAACCGGCCTAGTTTTTACCTTTTCTGTTTTGGTGTCAGATTTTAAAATAAAAATGCTTTAACTTTCAGAACCGGTTTGAACAGATATGAAATTGAAACTATACTAATATAAAAATAATATAACCAAAATCAAGAAACTAAAAACTAGGTTGGTTGTAGATCGTCCTCAGTTATACTACACGGAAAAAAATCACGTCAAAATATTAAAATTTGAGCGAGATATTTGAAAAGAACGCCCTCATCGACTTTAAATTATCATCCGGGTCTTTTTCAATCAGTAGTGTAGTCTCTTAATAGCATTATCAACATTACTCAGTAAGAAAATATTGTTCGATGGAATAATAAGTATGTAACGCTTCTTAATTTCTTTTAAAAATGAAAAGAAAATCCTCGACACATTCCGAGCAGTAGGTTTATTAGATTTTCTTTTCTTTCATTATCCATTAGTAATAAAAAATATTGTCAATAATTTTTTTTTGCAAAGGCGTAGTGAAAGAAATTACTTAATGTCATGAACCACACTATATTTTAAAAACCTACTTTAAGCTTAAGTGATGCGTTAAGAAAGTGAAAAACTTATTTGTAATCTATACTAATAAAAGAACAAAACGCTCTGTCTGTCCATATGTGTGTCTGTGTGTGTGTCTGTGTGTCTGCGATGGCTAGCAAAATCTACAGCACGTACGAAGCTCAAATTTTTTTTAAAGTAGCCCAATGTCTCTCCTGATGCACCTGAAGCTCAGAATTTCAAAATTCTATTTATTAACTGAGTAATTAATTAAATTCCAAAGCTCACTCTCATAAAAAATCGCCTTTTTTCGCTTTTTTTCCATTTCATTTTCTTATGGTTGATTGGTTGCATAAAATTTTCTCAGAAATAATTAAAAAAGCTGGGACAGACCTTTAAAATTCATAGACTGGCAAACTGTCAGTTTAAATGGGGATTTTTTTTTTAATCACAGCTGCTGTACACCATGGAGAAAAAGATAGGTGGAGGCGAAGTAAACCGAAAAAAGGTTTGCAACACGGAGTAAGAAGTGTCTTACTCCGTGGTTTGCAATATTAAACCATTTATCGCTGAAATTTTAATGTCTCAAACAAAAGCACGAAGAAGGAATTTTGTATTAATAAAACGAATTGAAAGAAACGAATTGCAGCTGAAGCATATTTTACGAAGAAATAAGAATTTTTTAAAATGGTTTTTTCTATTATATTATTTAGGTTAAAGTTAGGTTAAAGTTAAATTGCATTTATGTTATGGTTAGAATAAGGATATGTTACAATAAAATGAATACATTTAGGCTAGGTTACATTTCTGTTATATTTAATTTACGGTAGGGTACTGTTAAGACGCTGTTAGGTTACAGACAGGTTCTGGTTACGGTATAAAAGTTTAAAGTTAGGAATTTATACACAGAGTGAACCTATACGCAAGATTTGATTAAAAATAACACTTACTTTTGTTAAATAGCTCTGAAATTGTAGTACTATATACCAACCTTTTAGCTACCATCGTGTATCGATTTCATTCATGGTATAGTCGGATTTAAGAGTGATATAATTAGCTTGAAATTCAAAATATTTCACTTGGGATTTGTATGTGAAAATAATTAGTTACGTGACTTAACAGTGATTTTTACGGGTAAATATCAACTTTTTTACACGAAAACCATGCGATCGCTGGATACATATTTCCTCCCGCGTTTTTCATTGCTCATTTTGAGTATTTTTAGAGCTTAATATTAGTTGTTTTTAAAACCGAATTTTCACACAGTCAGTGGCTACGTATTTCAGACAATGCATTTCTGCATGTAACAAGTTAATGAAAAAATCATACAAATTTCAAGTTCGTTTACTATTGTAAATACGGACCCGGGCAACGCCGGGCGGGTCAGCTAGTTTTTTAAAAGAGGAAAAAAATAAATAAAGGAAAATTTTATTTTCACTTTTCGTGCGAATGCGAAATTTAAAGCTACGAAAAAGTTTAATACTGGATTTAATTTCTAAAGTATTAGACTGTTAATGTAACAAAAGATTTAAAGAAGGAAAAATATTTTTAAATGTTGCTACTTCATAACATTTTAATTATCTTACGAATGATTGTTAACTGTTTAAAAGTGTGTGAAGAAAATTAAAGTAAAAAATTAACTATAAATTTATTTAACCCACATTTAAGGAATTGATTTATTGTCTCTAAAAGTATAGTACATCTAGGCAGAAATTATAGATATTATATAATTGCATGATATCAAATCTTTATTTAACAAAGCTACAAAACGAATTAAATACGAGAATTATTTGTTAAATAAGGCCCATTTTGCAATAAAAATATGTGCATTTATAAAGTTTATTTTTACAACATTCTTCTTATTATTTTTTTTTTACTTTTCTGGATAATTCCATGTCTGTTGAAGCATTTTTTGCTTTGCTCCACGAGTTTTTGTAATTCTTTCTGATAAAAAATATTACCGTATACAGTCGACTCTCGTTAATTCGAAATCGGATAATTCGAATTTTAGCTTAATTTGAACTAAACATGAAGTCCCGAAATTTTCAATGCCAGAATAACGTAACTTTTTCATTAATTCGAACTCATTTTCTCTTGACTTCGTTTAATTCGAACTAACGAGAATTCCGATTTTTCATTCTTCCTTTCTTTCTCAGACCTTTCTTCAGATCATTTGAATATCTTTCTTGTGAAAATTGTTCCAAACGAGTATACATATAATCCCATGCATTTGATATCCACTTTCTAAGTGCCCCGTCTGTCCATGAGTGACGCTTCAGATTTTTCTTTCATTGTGCTTGTTACAAATCTTCTAATTAGTTTATGTATCTACATATTCTAATTTAATATTAAGTCATGTTCTGATGATAACAGACATAATAAATTTAAAAAACACTATAACATTAATTCCTTTGTAATAGTACCATAGTTAAGTATGTTCTCATTTCATACTTTCCATAATTCGAACTTCGGATAATTCGAACATTTCTTCTGGTCCCGACGAGTTCGAATTAATGAGAGCCGACTGTAATTCCTCCCTCAACGGTAGACTTTTCTTAACCGTCAGTGTTCGCTGGCCACCGAGAAACGTTTTCATGTAACGCAAGAAGTGATTGTCACTTGGAGCAAGATCGGGACTATATAGAGAAAACTTAAATTGTTTATCAAGGACATTCGTTCTTCCTTCGTTGAACAATCCTACCATTCTACGCACTTTTCTATTATTCCTTGCATTGAAGCCATACATGAATGTCTTCTGTCATCGTATTTCTTGCTGTCGTTAATCGGATTACTGACAACATGTCACAATCAGCGGAATTCATAAATGGCATGAACATATTTATTACTCCTCTGAAGTAACATTCTGACACTGTAAATTCACAACTGGAACTGGTATTTGAAGTAGCGCATGAGATGCCACGTTTTCTGCAACAATAATATATTTAAATAGATATTTATTAAAGAACATTACATTACAAATATCCATGGTACAATAATCATACTATCAATTTTAATGAAGATAATGTTTTTTTTTGTTTTCTTTTTTTTACAAAAACAATAATCGTCTCTCAACGGAATGACTGTTTAAGAAAATGTATCGGAGATTTTCTGGGTGAAAATTATACAGATAGATATATAGACAATCTGGAGTTATTTTTTAGATTGACCTTTTACTATTTTCCAGGCCTGCTACCTAATAATTTTTTGGCTTGAGAAGCAAAGATCTAATAACATGTCGAGCCAGCTTTCAGGAAATCTGAAAAAATATGCTGCTTATATTTTTAATTATAACAAGGCAACACCTCATGGTGCTTGTCGCCGATTTTGATAAGAGTGGAATCATTGGGAAAATCTTGTCTCCAGAAAAAAAAATCCCTGTCGGCTTGGAATACAAACGCAGGGAAATTTCGAAGTTAAATCTCATTTCAACAACAAAAAATAAAATATGATTAGAAGTAAACACAAAATAAAGTTTAAAAACTTTATTTGACCGCTTTTGAAGAATTTTCAAACTTATTTTCCTGTAAGCGTCAGCGTATGTTTGTAGTGTTGTTGATATAGACAATGTGTTGTTGCGTAATGAAATTACAGAAATGTACTGTTTGACATGGATTGCTAGAAAGTGGACTTATTAACACAAGTAAAAGGCGCTATGCCACAGCTATTGCGATTAGTAAAGGTGTTTTCTAAATTATATGACAGATGATCTATTTGTGACATCACTGTTACAAATGTCTGATCACTACTGAAAGTTGGTGTTAGTGTAAAATTCCTTAAAGAATAGAGATTTTTTATGCCTAGTATATTTGATAAATATCTGGATGTTTACATTTGTTACAAATTCTGGCTATTATTGTGTAACATACTTGTCTCATAGAATTCAAACTTGGTATTTATTTATTATTAACGTTTTTTGAAAGAATGTCGGTGCATAATTTCAAATACAAAGGCGGAGATTAGGCTGTGAACCAAATGATGCAATTTTACTATTACTTCTCTTCTTATCAAACCTTCTTCACCATTTATAAGCCAAATAAGTTTTGGATATTAGGTAACACATTTGTTTATACTTAACTTTGTAGTCATTAAAAGTTTGAACATAATTCTGATGGAGATATTTCGTTGTGCCTGCAGGTATTATCACAACTTCGACGTTTTCCTTCAGTTTTGTGAAGCTCAAGATCCACAGAGCCGGCTTCTTCATAACGAGTCTCTTCTCTTAACGTATTTTTTTTTTAATTTTATTATTTTTATTATTGTTATTAACATTTGAAGATACAATTCTGTCAACTGCTTTGATGTTTCCTTTGAAGTGAAGCTTGTCAGTAGAACATTCGGATAATGCAGCTCTTGCAGACTTTTTTTACTCTTGGCGCAAATCTGCCTTGCAGCTCCTGTGGTATTCAATTAGAACAAGTAATCCCATCGAATGTTTCCTTTTTCACGATATTTCCACCGTTACCACTGTGATCAAAATCGGTAATTTCGGGATTCATTTCTTGTTAGAAGTACACAATATTAAGGCATTATATTCGAGCATTTTTAGTGTCATTTATTTTTTTTTTATGAAACAAAGAGTTATACGTTTAATTAGTCATGATTTCCTTAACCTTCTAAGCGTCTTGAAAGATTTCCTGCATTTTTACAAAAATGCTTGTAGCAATAATCCTATTGTTGAAAATAAATTCGTAAATTTACGGCAAAAATAATTGCAGCAAAGATGCCAGATTTCTCCGTTCCGTTAGTAGATTTTCCGTTCTCGGAAATAAAAGAAGTAAAAACCCGTAAAAAATAAACATTATAAAGTTGGTACAACGACTATCTGATGGTCCCAACTATCGAACAGTTTAGAAATTCCTATATTTATTAATAAAGATAAAATGTTATGCCACCATTGTCATTTAAACTCACGACCTTTAGTCTGGGAGCTCGTCTACATAGTTTATAGCAATCACGCTATAGGAGCTCCGAATGCAAATGATTCTAAAAACAAATAATGGATTTTACAGTGTGTTTATATTGTTGCAGCGTATATACGGTTCTTTTGATCTTATGGTTAGACAACTTCAAACTCTTGTTTCTTAGAAAAGTAGAAAATAATTTATTTACAGATCTTCAGAACAACAGAGTCTTCAAAACTCACAAATGTTACTAGATATTCTAAAATAACTGCTCAAATCTATCGTAAAAGTACAGCTTTAGATCCCAGAGACTCTTTATACAACGGTCTGAACACTTAATAACATTCAAAACAACATAAATGAAAACTCAAGCAAACTTGCTTAACAAATGCCTTGTTCACTCAATGACTGACTGGTAAATAATAACAACAACAGCTCGTACTGCTCTCCTTATATAGGCTCGTAGCATGTGCTGGAAATTTCTAGAACCTACTCGAAAAACCCACGGAACAACAAACAATGTATCAGTATATCTAAAAGGGGGGTTACCATTGAGAGGGAAGGGTTACCATCGCCAACAATCGCCAAGTTTGTCGCCAACTTGGCGACCAAATCGGCGACCAAAATTAGTCGCCAAAAGTGACGCCAAATTGGCGATATCTTTGTTATTTCGCCAATCTGCCGTAGACATACACTGAAAATAATAGACAAGTTTGCTTGATAACAGAGACAATGTAACAAAAACTAATATTAGTAAAGAAATGGAGCTTAATAAGATTATTTACATTATTTTACAGTACAAACACTAACTATTTACAAAATTCGTAACACTACCCCCTCCTCAAAGACTGCACGTCCCGGGCAGTGCAATCCTTGAGTTAGAGGAAAACACTTAAAATAAATAAACGAATAAATAAATTAATAAATAATAACAATAATAATAAAATTTACATAAATAAGAACTAATTACTATTTACATATTTACAAAAATTGACTTTCATGACCATGGTCTGAAATTCCAGTTTTGAATTTCTAATCACTTTGGCCAAAATAAGGGGCTAGCCGGTTATAATGTACGACCTTGAGCTTGGTGTGTGGCGATTTTCGTATGCGAACGACGACGTCATTCAGCCTGTTGACGACTGTGTAAGGACCGTCCCAGTTTCTTTGTAGTTTTGGCGACAATCCCTTACGACGTATGGGATTCCACAACCAAACTTTGTGACCTTCGTTGAACTCATGTCCAGTTGCCTTTGTGTCGTACCGTGTCTTCATCTTTTCCGATGCCAGTCCGATTCGGTTCCTCGCTAGACGATGAATCTCCTCAATCCGTGTCTGGAGTCCATCCACGTATTCTTCAGGCGACAAAGGAGCGTCAGGAGGACGGCCAAACAAAAGATCCGCAGGCAAACGAAGATCACGACCAAAGAGCATTTGAGAAGGGGAGTAACCAGTGGCCTCATGAGTGGCACTCCTGTAGGCAAGCAGGAAAAGAGGCAATTTCTTGTCCCAGTCCTGTTGATCTTTAGACACAAGGAGGGAGAGGCTATTTAAGATGGTACGATTGAACCTCTCCACCATGCCGTCCGATTGAGGATGTAGAGGTATTGTTCGAGTTTTGTCCATGCCGAGTAGTCCACACATTTCTTTAAACACAGCCGAATCAAAGTTTCTTCCTTGATCAGAATGGATTTGAAGAGGAACTCCGTATCTGGAAACCCAATGTTGAACCAGTATGTCTGCTACGGTTACCGCCTCTTGATTAGGAATGGCGTAGGCTCCAGGCCACTTGGTGAAGTAATCCATGACAACGAGGATGTACTTGTTGTCATCCGATGTTCTAGGAAGAGGACCCAGGATGTCTAGAGCAATTCGTTCGAAAGGAGCTCCTACATTATAACGCTGCAGTCGCCCAAGGGTGCGACTCTTTGGACCTTTACGGGCTATACAGGTGTCAAAAGTTCGACACCATTTCTCTATATCACTGCGAACATTATTCCAGTAGAAACGCTCTCGAACCTTTTGCAGGGTCTTCATTACACCAAAATGGCCTCCTGTGGGACTACCATGAAGTTCTTTAAGGACCATAGAAATTCTCGACTTAGGGAGTAGTAGTTGCCATCTACATGTCTTTCCATCGTCAGACTCCCATTTTCGGTACAAGATACCGTTCTTCAAATGTAGGGAATCCCAGAGAGCCCAATAACGTTTAGTCATAGGATGGTAATGGGCCATGTCTTGCAGCTGGGCTTCCTGTTGGACTCCTCTTTCAGCTCTAGAATTGGCTTAATTTCAGGATCAGCAAGTTGATCTTTACGCAAGCTCTCGTCACTCCACGGACCTTGCGATGATGTAGACCCAATTGTAACTTGTCTTATTTATAGGACCTTTGACATTAAATTTCTTCTCAACCCGGTCGCAGTATCTACAATTCTCTGAGCAGGGTCTTCTTGAGAGAGCATCTGTATTTCCATGTGATGAGCCTTTTCGATGGCGTATCTTCATATCGTACTCTTGAGGCTTTTGTATCCATCTGGCTATCTGGCCTTCAGGGTTCTTAAAATTCAATAGCCAAGTTAGAGAAGCATGATCAGTTCGGATCAGGAATTTTCGACCGTAAAGATAGTGATGAAAATGGTCTATGGCTTTCACTACAGCAAGAAGCTCTTTTCTTGTGACGCAGTAGTTTCGCTCTGCCTTTGATAAGCACTTGCTGAAATAGGCGATAACACGCTCCTGGCCGTCGATTTCCTGGGACAGTACAGCGCCAATGCTTTCGTTACTTGCATCCGTATCAAGTATAAACTGTTTATCGATTTGAGGATATGACAGAATCGGAGTGGATGTTAAGGCCTCCTTAACCTTTTCGAAAGCAGCGTCACATTCCTGTGTCCACATAAATTTTTGATTGGCTTCTGTTAATTTATGAAGTGGTCTTGCAATCATCGAGAATCCTTTGACGAATTTTCTGTAATAGGTGCATAATCCTAGAAAACTTCGAAGCTGGTGAACATCTGCTGGGCGATTCCAATTTTTCACGGCCGATATCTTCTCCGGATCAGTCCTAACTCCTTCCGCTGAAATGATGTGTCCAAGGTAGGTGACTTCATTACGAAATAAGCTGTACTTCGAAGGGCTTAACTTCAAATTAGCTTCCTTCAATTTTTGTAGCACCCGCCTGAGGTTGTTCAGATGTTCATCAAAAGATTTTCCTATGATTATGATATCATCTAAATAAACAAGACATGCTTCATATGACAGCCCCCGAAGAACCGTTTCCATAAGGCGTTCAAAAGTTGCAGGTGCATTACATAGACCAAAAGGCATTACCTTGAACTGCCATAATCCTTGTCCCGTTGTAAAAGCAGTCTTCTCGCGGTCGTCCGGATGGATCTCTACCTGCCAGTAACCACTCTTCAGATCCAGAGTCGAGAACCAAGTGTGTCGAGAGTGTCGTCGATCCTTGGCAGAGGGTAACTATCCTTTTTAGTGACGTCATTCAGTCGGCGGTAGTCTACACAAAATCTTGTAGAACCATCCTTCTTTCTTATTAATACAATAGGAGACGCCCATGGACTTGTCGATGGTTCGATGATGTCATTTTTTCCATATCCTTAATTAAATTTTGCACCTCTTCTTGCTTGGCAAAAGGTAATCGTCTAGGGTGCTGTTTAATAGGAGAGTGATCTCCCGTGTCAATTCGGTGTTGTGCCATTGTAGTTCGTCCAAAGTCTTCAGATGTTTAGGAGAATAAACTTTTGAATTCCCTAATTAAATTTTCCGCGGCGTCCGTCTGTTTTGGATCTAAGTCTGTATTTTGTAACAAATCCTTGACTAAATTATCTGAAGATTTCTCAGAGTGACTGGAATTTTGACTTATGCACGTCACAGGAGCACATGATGCTATCACCACTCCTTTCTTGATAGTCTTCGTCTTATCACTGATGTTAACAATTCTGACTGGAATGGTCTTTTTCGAGAGGTCTACTACAGAAGAAGCCACCAATACTCCTGCTTGTGTACTATTGTCTTCTGGATAATCTATATGGCCAAATCGGTAATTAGTTTCATTCTTAATTTCTCTTCTACCGAATCTATTCTTCTCTCTACCGATGAGAACTTTTCTTCCAAATTTTTCTTCATTTCTTCTTGACTTTTATTAACTTCCTCCTTTAATTTTTCCATTCTCTCTTGGCTTCTTTTCATTTCTTCAGTCACATCTTCTTGGACTTTGTCGATTTTATTCAATAACTCTTCTTGGCCTTTGTCAATTTTATTTGTCAACTCTTCCATTCTTTCTTCGTTTTTATTCATTTTATCCGCAAACTCTTCTTGGCCTTTATTCATCTTTTCCGCCAACTCTTCTTGGCCTTTATTCATTTCTATCTTTATGCCATAAGATCCCGACTCCTGACACCAAATGTTGCAGCGTATATACGGTTCTTTTGATCTTATGGTTAGACAACTTCAAACTCTTGTTTCTTAGAAAAGTAGAAAATAATTTATTTACAGATCTTCAGAACAACAGAGTCTTCAGAACTCACAAATGTTACTAGATATTCTAAAATAACTGCTCAAATCTATCGTAAAAGTACAGCTTTAGATCCCAGAGACTCTTTATACAACGTCTCAACACTTAATAACATTCAAAAGAACATAAATGAAAACTCAAGCAAACTTGCTTAACAAATGCCTTGTTCACTCAATGACTGACTGGTAAATAATAACAACAACAGCTCGTACTGCTCTCCTTATAAAGGCTCGTAGCATGTGCTGGAAATTTCTAGAACCTACTCGAAAAACCCACGGAACAACAAACAATGTATCAGTATATCTAAAAGGGGGTTACCATTGAAGGGGAAGGGTTACCATCGCTAACAATCTCCAAGTTTGTCTCCAACTTGGCGATATATCGCCAAATTTGGCGACCAAAATTAGTCGCCAAAAGTGACGCTAACTTGGCGATATCTTTATTATTTCGCCAAGTTGCCATAGACATACACTGAAAATAATAGACAAGTTTGCTTGATAACAGAGACAATGTAACAAAAACTAATATTAGTAAAGAAATGGAGCTTAATAAGATTATTTACATTATTTTACAGTACAAACACTAACTATTTACAAAATTCGTAACAATATTTTTAAAATGTAGATTGTTATTTCATTCATGATGTTATAATTTTTGCGAGTTTTAATTAATAAGGCTATTTTTTTATTATTATGTTTTTATGGTTAATGAATAATTATAGTGTGGCTTTATAAAATAACTTATTAGGGAAATTTTGTTTTCTCAGTGAATGTTTAAAATATGGTCTAGTTAATTTGTTGCTCAGAAAATTGTTGGTATCAGTACAGTTGCACTTCAGTAGCGTGATACAAATCTTACAAAAGAGACAGATTCTTTTCATTGAGTTATTTCGTTTTTGTGCAACAACAAGTCAGTTTTATAAATATTCAAATTAAATTTACGATAGATAACAATATCTGCGTTGTTTCCTACCATCTTCGTCCGTTTCGTTATTTACAGGAAATATGATGAAATTTTCTGAATTTTAATGAAAAATTTCCTTTTGTCGTGAAAAGGAATTTTTCTGTGAAATTCGGGAAAAATATACGTGTGATTTCAGATTTTTTTAACAGTGCAATTATTTTTTATTTTATTTATTTTTATTTTTATTTATTTTTATTTATTTATTTATTTATTATTTATTTATTTATTTATTTTCTTAAATTACACCCCATGCCCCTTTATTTCATATATATCATTAAATACTGTTCCGTTTAAAGTATTACAACAAATTAATGCTATTTTTGGAAAATGGAAAAACATGTTTAAGCCACTTAGAGGATTAAAAAATACTGCGGGATTTTTTTTTATTAGATGTTTACTCTAGAAAAATTCTTTATCAGCGATTTGTCCAAACACCAATCGTTGATGCCTTTTGAACAAATGACAATCATTTACCATTTGAAATTTAAAAGTTGTTTCCTACCACGAGTCGCTCCCTCGTGCTCCCGGGATTTATTGAACATGTATTTTGCCTTTCTTTGAATCGTGAAATAAATTCTGATGAAAAGGGGATGAAGTATGAATTTTGACGGATCAACTATATGCGTTTATATAATACTTAAATAAATTTAAAATTTTACACAATTTGTAGGAAGTTTATAGACATATTTATCCTACGTTTTTATCATTATTTTACTAACATTTGGATTAAAAGTTATGCGAATTATGTTTTTGAATAAACTTTGCGTATTTTATCGTAGATACTTTTTATTCTTTTAAATTATGTAATGGCCTTTTTATACAAATCGCAGAAATTCTTTGCAGTTTATTTCTTTTTTTAGACATGTTAAAAGAATTTTAAGAATGTTAAGACATGTTAAAGAATGCCACACACTTGGGAGGAATTTCTAACTTGTTATTTTGTAAATGGATTTTAAACAATTTAAGAATTCAGAGTTTGTGTCACAATGAAATTTTACTTTTTATCGACGATATTTTCAAAAAAGATATCTAGGAATAAAAAATGAACGTTTATTATCCTTTAGCAATACTACAATTTCTGAAATCATGTTTTAATTATTTCTATTTGTTAGAGAAAATGTTCTTAAACTATAAAACATATTGTAAGATCGATACAATGCAAAAATACTGATACATTGTAATCTTCACAATCTTCTGATACGTTGTAAAAAAAGAGATGGTCAAAAAATATGTAAGTAAAGTCTTAAGTCCTGACCAATACAATTATATAGATGATCCTAATGGACAAGAAAAAAAAAATTTTTCTTTTTCTGTCATTTAAGAGGACGGTGGACGTTAAAATTTTTTTTACTTAATTTTTATCATAGCAATATGAAATTGTATGCATATATATATTTCACCAAAAGCACATATAGAACATCTTCAAAAAAATTTCCAATCTTATAAAAAAATTTTATTTAAAAAAAATTTAAATTTTTAAACGAAATTTTAAAATGCTCCCCGTGTCTTAATTTTTGAGATATATTCTTGCTTTTGCATTTTTATCTCTTAAAACTTTATTATAAACAAATTTGTGCAAGTTTTTTTTTAATCTCTTGAATAGTTAATATTTTATAGATTTTTTTTTTCTAAATTCCATATCGATTTTCATCAAAATTTTGCCTTTTAAAATGTAAAAAATCAAATTTGACTATCTTAATGAAGACGAATTTTAAAAAACTTACACAATTTCTTTTTAAACAATATCAGGATACTTCCTTATCAATTTCATAAATATTGATTAAAAATTACGTCGCAAGGAACATTTCCAAAATCTAAAATCACTGAAAAATTAGTTTTGGGAAAAATAGATTTAAAGTATATAAATACAGTTACCTTTATTATTTACTTCTTAAAACCTTCATAAAGGATATTTTACTCACAAAAAACTGTTTTGGTACTATTATACCACAGAAATAGACCTTTTTTGCGACGAATTTGCTAGAGACGATTTTGCTCAATTAAAGGTCCACTGTCCCCTTAACGTTTCAATTCCCATAATAGAACACATTCTAGAAATTATGTAGGTCAGAAAATCTGATTTTACACCAGAAAAATTTAATGGCTAATTTCGTTTTATTTAAACGGAATGTTCTGTTGTTAATTAAAGAAAATGTTGTTGTTTTAATTTTCTGTTGGGAATTAGGTAAGATATACGAATTAAAATATCTCAAAGTATCTCGGGCGGTTTGGGATCCAGAGGGTTAAGCCTTTTAATTCCCGTGATAGAACACGTTCTAGAAATTATGCAGTTTAAAAATTTTGATTTTACACCAGAAAATTTCAGTGGCTAATTTCGGTTTATTTAAATCCGGAATGTCTGTTATGAGATAAAGCCATTATTGCTATTTTAATTTTCTGGTGGGAATCAGGATATACAAATTAAAATATCTCAAAACATATCGGGCGGTTTGGGATCCAGAGGGTTAATGCCAAGCCTACATCACAGAATTTTGTAGATCTTTCACTAAAATAACCTAAAATCTGATTTTTTTCAAGCAAATAAGATCTTGTTAATTAGGGTTAAAAATCAACACTTTTAATTTCTACCAAAACTCCCTCCGTCTTAAAAGGATACATAACCGGGTTTAATGGTGTATGAAAATGTATTGAGTCTTTAGAATGCAGATGCTTCTTCAAAAATAGGAAAAGGAACCTTTTGGCTTTTGCAATTCTTAAACGGTTCTACTGCTAATTTTCTATGTCTTTTTAATTAATTATATTTATATTTAATTATGGATTAATAAATGATCGAAAACATACCAAAAAACTGTGAAACAAAAGCAAATAAATATTTTAAAGGCCTAAATAGAAAATAAATTATAAATAAAGAGTGAAAAGTGTAGTCTGAAGAAATAAATGTTTTATTTTTCAATAATGGCTTAATCTTAATTAATTTACGAGATTACATAGAAAAATTAATTTAGAAATTTTAAAAGGATAATTTAAATAATGTTTCCTTTACCTTTTCCTGTTAGTTTGAATAATTTTCATTTTTTTTCTTTCCCATTGCTCTATTTCAAGGTACGTGCCTATCCTCAAATCACTGTTTATAAGAATATGCGCATTTGAAAAAAAATCGATTTTATTGTTATTATTATTTTTATTATTTAAAATTAAAGATCAAGCATTTAGAATTTCGAAAATGCCTTTCTTTTGTTTTAGAGATAATTCGAAGCAAAGTTATAGCCCAAAGTACAAACCTGAAATGAACTCTCTGAACCTGAAGTAAGCTTTTAAAGACCCATATAAAGGCAAATAATGCATTTTAATGCACAGATATATAAGATATACAAAAATATATAAACATCTACAAATGTGGTAGATTTATACATTATTTTTTGTGTTTAATATCTTAAAATATGCTTAATATCTTAATTTGCGTTTTCTGAAAAATTACGTTTTTCATTGAGTACATTTATGAGAAACATCATTTATTAAAAAGTATTTAATATATTGAAATAAAATTTTATAACAAGGTTTTGACCACCAACTGGTATGTTATGAAACAAAATATAGCTTGTAAGTTTGTACATAATAATTGAAGAGCTATTTTTATTTAAAATTAACATTTTTAAAAAAGAAGATTATGGTCTGTTTACAAAATTTGGTATGTGTTAGAAATTTGGGCGTTATTGCAAATCTTTTGCTTCATACTACAAGTAAGCATTTTTATAATATACTGTTGAAAAAAAAAGTAAAATATATCGAATAAATTTCGGTATAGAATGTTTGGCATATCGAATTTTTTTACTAATTAGTAAAATAGTGGAATTAGTACTACACATAGTACTAATTCCACTAAATATTGCTTGACTTTGGAAATTAAATTAAAATTCCATTAAAAAATCACATGAATTCTCAGTTGTATTACCAATTTTATCAAAAAACACGTGTGATAAGTATAATTCTCTTTTTTTAAGTGCCTCGAAGGTAGTCACATACATTGAAAAAGCAGCAGATCAAAAACGGCATTTTTTTAAAATGTATAAATTCACTTGCTTGAAATTTTTTTCAGCCCTAACAAAATCAGAGAGTTTTTCATAATTGAGTACTGAGCCAACATGAAACTAAAATATAGTAATAAAAATAGATTGAAAAAAAAACATGAAAAAAGCACTAAAGATAAAAACCGCTGAAAGTGCCAAAAAAAATTAAAATCTTGTTTTTTTAATTGCAAAAAAACAGGGTCTTAAATGCCAAGCTTAACAGATAAGAGAATTCTTTAAGTGTCAAACCTAACAGAAATAGTTTCAAAAGGGTATAAGAATGTCACTGTTTGAATATTCCCCACGAAGTAAAGTGAAGAATGCAGAGCCCGATCAAGCTGAAGTTGGGCCTAGGACCTGTTAAAAAGTTTCTCCCTCCTACCTACCCATTTTTAACAAGAGTTTCAGAAGAAAAAAATCTCTTTTGATGAGTTGACAAAGTTGTTTGGGGGGAAAGTGCCGAGGTTAAAAGCCTCTAAAAATGTTATTGAATCATTCGAATATTTAAATTTTACGTTTCACATTTTATAAAACAATATTACTTGAAAAGTTTTTGATTATGGAAAAAAAATCAGCCACATAATTTGTGGGCCCCTGAAATTACTGGGTCCAGGGCCGAGGCCCTAGAGGCCTATACATTAATCAGGTCCCGGGAGAATATTGAATGTGTCACGAAGTAGAACGGAGCACACTGAAAAAGACTGCAATAAGATGCGCTGTGACTAATAGCCATTAAACGACTTGAACATGTTGTTATTATTTACATCAATGGAATATTTTTAACAAGTGAAAACTATTAAATAAATAAATAAACAAAATGTTTAAAAATGATAATATTAGGTATTTAAACCCTCAACGAAAGGAAGCTAGATACCAGAATTTTAACGTGTTTAGTTAAGAGCTGAAAAGATGTGAAATTGAAAATGCTGTATCAGAAATAGAGGGTTTTGTTTATCTATTTATTTTATTTATTTATTTATTTATTTATTTATTTTTGTTTTTTTATGTTCCTTCTTTTGACTTTAAAGTTTTCATTTTCAGATTTCAATTTCAATCCAGAACATTAGGCATGATTATTAAGATAAACATTGAAGGATTATAAAAGGTTGTTTTTAGAAAACAATTTTTGATTTTATACGCTTACGTACAAAAGAAATGCGCGAAATGTACATTTTAAATAAATATGAGTAAAACAAGACGACTTCTAAATTCAATGAATATAAAAAAAAATCACACCCATAATAGATTCACGTGACATAATGATAAATAAGCTTGTTAGTTGATCAGTTTTCAGAAGAGTTGAACACTTTTTAACACTGACTAGGAAACGTTCCCAGATGTAGATTGTGGATTTGATATCTAAAGAAAGATCTCGTCGTGTACGTTAAAAAGTGAAAGGTAACTAACTACCCGTCCGAATCCAATCCTTTTCGATATATCAGCACTTGAAGTGTAAATGAATAAATAAGTACATTGACAGGCAGGTATATAAATTGTTCGTAAGTTAAAATTTTCTTTGTATTGTTTATAATCTTCCTGCCTATACATTTTCCAGAGCTACGAGCAAAATCCATTGCATTGACACATTGCCGGTTACTTCCCCTCTTTGAGACAAACACATCGCATTCTACGAAGTTTTCACGTACGGCTGCACTCGAAGAGTTTTTATATATGTTTTTGTTATTTCCAAAACCTTGTTTTATGCAAATTTTTCGGCAAATGCGTGGCGTGAAGTAATGGATAAACTGTGTGTAAATATAGTGTGTAAAATAGAATGCTTTTCTTGGGCTGGCGGCTATGTTAGATGCATAATATCTACGTTATTCTTATGGAAATGTGTGATTTTCACACTTCAAGTGCTGATATCTCGAAAGATGTTGAATTCGGACGGGTAGTTCCATTAAATTTTATAAAGTACAAAATGAGATCTTTCATTTGATACCATACTCGTCCAAATCTAGAACTTACACCTGGGAATGTTCCCTAGTGAGATATCGTTTGTACCGTGTCAAGCTATCCTATATGAAAACAATGTTGCCAGCTGGATTCTTTTACTAAATTCAGAATTCTTAATTGACACCACTTTTCAGAAATGGTAAAATTCATCTTGTTTTCATCTTAATCAACATTTTATTAATAATGCGAATTTTACTATTTCAGAAAAGTGGTTCCAATAAAAAAAATGTAGCCCACTGGCAACACTGTTTTCATATTGGATAGCTTGACACGGTATCAACGATATTAATGAGTCAAACCACTGTATTAATACCAGTGTCTTTGATGGAAATTTACACCTTGTTATTAAATCAAAATATATACAAATAAACACTTAAAAGGTGTTGCAAAAATACAGATATTATTTATTTATTATACCTGACATCTTTCGAATGCCCACGCATTCATTTTCAAAGGAATATAAAAGAAAATAACTGATTAGAAATAGAAACGTAAAAAACGTAAAAAAACCCATTTTTTACTTTTTCTATTTCTAATCAATTATCTTCTTTTATATTCCTTTGAAAATGAGTGCGTGGATATTCGAAAGATCTCAGGAAATATTTTTGCAACACCATTTAAGTATTTATTTGTATATTTTGACTCAACGATATCTTTGATGTCTCTGTTTTATGGGAAGAAAAAAAAATTGCTGTTTTGTTACAGTAATACTGTTTAACCAGGTATCCATTTTTAATCCGCGATACAGTCTCAGGTTACTTATTTCATCACAATTTTTTCATTCTATTAAATCTGTATTATTATCTTCAAATCAAATGTAATTTTTATTGCAGTTAATTTCTTACGCTATTTTCCTGGATATCACATAAATATTTGACTAAATTTATCATTGCAAAAAATTAAAATCATTTGACATTTAATAATAAATACTATGTATTCACTTTTTTTAACATATTACAAACATAACATTGCTTTACATTATTTTTCATTTTACTGTAATACACATCTTCCCATATACAATAAATTGGCTTAAAAAAAGTATACAGTAACGCTCAGTAAGGCTTTAAAAAACTTAAAATATTTAACCAAGTTCACAATATTATTACTGAATAAAGTAAAAATGTATTTTTCAATGCATTTTTCTTTAAGAAAGCTTTCAATCGGAAAAGTAATTAGAAAATTTTAATATCCTTTTAGATTTGTATACTGTTTTTTCACATCCTATTTGAAAACCAAGATTCTAATATTGATATTTAAGAAAAATATTTTTTTAAAGGAGAAATTTTACTTTGGCTTTAATGGATAACTGATAAGAGTTTCAAAGACGAAATTCTTGACGTTTTTTTTCAGACTGGACTTTTTTTTCTATCAATACATTAAAGTTAATTAGGTTTCAAAATTTTAGAGTTAGTTAATTATGGCACATAAAAAATGTTTTATATTCTAAAGTATTTCAAAAAATAAACATAAAAGTTTAAAAATGGAGTTCCATCAAATTAAAATGCGTTTTTAAAAATATCATTAAACTGTAAGCAAATAATGCAGAAAAATTTATAGAAGGCAAAAACTGGATTGTTGACTATGTATATTTTAAACTTGTTACTTAGTCAAAGTTAATATTTATGAAAATGATTGTTTTGTCGATTTATTAAAGTTTTACATCGTCCTATAAATTTAAAATACCAATAAAATATTTCACAAGCAAGATAGTTTATTATTACTGACTACATTTATATATTGTCTGGGGAGATGTTACTAAAAGGTTGCGTAATTTGCTGCTTCAATAGTTTCAATAAAAGTGGCTGATGTTTGTTAAATATCTAATGGCTAGTCTCACATTGAAGTTCCTCATCATAGCATAAAAAGACTTTAGAACCAGGCTTAAAGAACCGGAAATTCATTTAAAAGATTATCATAGCTTGCCTGTCTTTTGCCTGATTTGGATATTTCTGATCGATCTAATCTCAGACATCTTCCTTTTAATCAGCGGGACAGTTATTTTGTGTAAAGACGATCTTTGTAAAGAAATAATTTAATCTTCTGAAAATCGACAATGTTCTTGATAACGTGTGATCATTTGATTGATTATATAAGTATTGCATTTTGATAAAAAGTTTGCTGGGAAGGAAAAAAATACTGATTACTTGGTGCCTATTATTCAGACCTATTATTCCTTTATTTCTTATTGAGGATAATGATGCCTAAGAACTTGTTTTCTTTGTTTCTTATTGGTCCATTTGTACAATAGTACTAATTACAGGCATACTAAATTTATCATTTTCAGAGAAAAGTAATCATATCCTGATAGCAAGATAATATTTCTTCAATAAATTTTGTATTGGATATGTCTCAAGAAGAACATGAATGTGTCTAATTTTCGACATGAAATTTCGCTTTAACATTGGAATCTTTAAATTTTGTCTGTATTTATTTTAAAAAATGCGAAATATATCTCATTATTTTACTAGAAATGCTTCTAATAAAAATTTTAACTTGTTACAATAATAGTCTTTCATTTCAAATATTTCCTGTGAAAAGCTATATTTTCACAATTAAATTATTGCATTGAGAATGTTTACAGCGTACAACTAACATTCAACAAATATTATTTATTGGAAGTATCGTAATAGTGGTGAATTTAGTATTCACGCAATATTGCAAGAAAAAATTTTAATATAATCCTTTTTTGATTTTTCTGCTAAACTATTTATTTTGATTATTTTTTTCTACTCTTATATTATAGAATTAAAAGAATTTTCAGGATTGGTCGATTATATCCAGAACTAATTAATAGATTTTAATGAAATTGTATACGTACGCCATGCAACAAAAATAACCATTCAATAGTTACATGACACACACATGATCGTGCATAAGGTTCGTCAGTGTTAGAAGGTATAAAACAGAGTGTTCAATATTGAACCAAAAATTTGGTAAATAGGGAGTGTCGTCCTATCTTACTTATACAATTAAGTTACGTGAGGTAACTGGGTCATTATTTTATAAGGCGTTTTTTAATACTGATAATTCAGCTTCCAAAAGCTAATGTTCATTTCGTTTAAAGTCTGAACTTTTGAAAATGTGTTAAATTATGTCCATTCTATCAGACAGAAATTTTCAATTTACATTTTAATATCTAAAAGAAAAGTACATACATAAGGTCATTGTGATTAAATGAGACGCAATTTTCTATAGTTTTGTAGCATTTAGGGTGCATTTGGCTTTTTATTAAATAAATACATATTTTAATAGGCAGCGGATTACTAAAAACTGTACCTTTACTTCAAAACTAACATGTTTTGTATAAGCTTGCTTTTGTAAAACAATTTTTTAATAAAATATTATAAAAATGCAACTTTCTTTTTAACATAAAATCAAAATGTACATTTTTTTTTTTTTTTTAGTTTTCGTCCCTCCTCTAAAAAAATATTTTCAGGTTTCTCAAGTGCAAAAAAAGTATGGATTTTTTTTACCATGTTGAATACAAAGAAATCATTTATGTTATATTTTTTAAAGTTTTGTCTTACATAATTTAAAAGTGAACACAATCTTCAAATTTACTAATTTGAAAAATTTTGTTTTAAAATTTTGACATTTAAGCACCTTAGTTATACTAATCGTCAAAAAATGATTGTAATTCCAGAAATAACGCAGATGCTAAGGGGGTTCTTCTGAATATTATTGAGAAATTTTGAAAAAGCCAGAATGGAACAAAAACCAAAAACTGATTTTTCTTTAAAGTTTAAAAGTCCTATGCCACCTTAATTTTTATATTCCGTTTTGCAACACGCTGTGTACTAATAATGCAAATTATATAGTAAAATTCGTTAATGATGCTTTTTATAAATGAAGAAAACTTATTCGTAAACAGGCCACCAAATCTTAATTACTTTAAAAATGCTATTTTGAACTTTGACCGGATTTATTTCAAAAGAAAGAATATTAATGCGCTAGAAAATTAGGCAGACAAACATTCCCTCAACTAACTGGAAAACAATATAAAATCTTAAGGATAACTAAATATCAAAAATACCGTAGAAACATTTTTATTTTAAATTCTAACTAACGGAGTGGTTCGAAACTAAAAACAAAAATTTTCGGAAGTGAAAACCGACAGCCATGTGTAGCTTTATTTTATATTATTTATTTCAATTTCCCTTTGGTCAACCTCTATCACAGGTTTATAAAATACAAGTTTTAAATGACTCTTTCATATCATTCTGAAAATCACCAGATAGTGCAATATTTTTCTATATCCACCACAACAAACTGCTCAAGGATGATTACTTCACATCCTGCTCTCTCTGTTAACGATTCCCATAGGAATACAGTAATGGCTGAAAAATACACAAAATATTGGATGCAGTTAACTTTTAAAGGGATATTGTTTATCAGAATAATGTTAAAATGCAAGTTTACTGTTATGTTTGTATATTAATTATAGTTGAATATGCTACATTTTTAATGAGAAATTATTTGCGCATTATTTCTGAAATCTTTAAATTTCCGTTTAAATATCTGAAGCTTAAATCGCAGAAAATATAGAAAATATACAAACCCACACACAAAACATTTATTATAAAAGATAGACTATTGATGCGCTGGAAAAAGATCTATCGATTAATGGAAAGGAATATAAATTCTTAACGATAATTAAATATCAAAAATACCGTAGAAACAATTTTACTTCAAATCCTAATTAATGAATGGTTCGAAATTAAACAACAATAATTTTTGGAAGCGAATATCGACAGAAATATGAAGCATTATTTTAAATTACCTCATTTATTTATTTCAGTTTCTCATCGAGCACCTTTTACATAATGTAAGTTTTTAATGTCTCTTCCTTATCATTCTGAAAATGACCAGAGAGTGCAATATTTTTCTACATCCACATCAACAAACTAGGATGATTACTTTACATTTTTCCCTCTCTGTTAACGATTCTAATAGAAATACATTGATGAGGGAAAAATATAGAAAATATTGGAAAGCAGTTAACTTTTAAAGGGATATTGTTTATCAGAATAATGCAAAGTGTAAATTACCTGTAATGTTTGCTCATTAGTTATAGTTAAAAATGCTAAATTTTTAATGAAACATTCTTTTCTCATTATTTATGAAATCATTATATTTCCGTTTAAATATCTGATGCTTTAATCACGTAAAAATAAAGAACTTATTTCTATTAAATAAATAAAAAATACATATTTTTAAACGTGTAATATGTAGATGTTTTTCTATAGCGAATATATAAGTGTGTAAATGTATTGCAAATGTATAAGTAGGTATATTTTCTCGATATGTTCTCCTAATTATAGCCTTAATAATGCATTAAAACTATATAAGTTAAAAGTTTAAAATAAACAATACTTTTTTCGATTTATTCATTTTTGCAAATAAATTATATCTTGACGAAATATTAAGAGAATATAAAGCTCAATAAAAAATATAACACTTAATATCAATCCTAAAATCCTAATTAACGAATGTTTAGGAACTAACTAAACAACAGAATTTTTACGGAGGCGAATATCGACAGCCATGTGAAGAATTATTTTAAATTACCTTATTTATTTATTCCACCTTCCCATTGAGCAGTCTCTATCACAGGTTCACAGAATACAAGTTTTAAATGTCGCTTTCATAACATTCTGAAAATGAACTGAGTGTGTAACATTATTCTACACCCCACCTTAACAAAATACTCTAGGATGATTAATTCATATCCTTCTGTCTTTGTTAACGATTCCGATAGGAATACATTAATGGCTGAAAAATATAGAAATCATTGGAAGCAGTTAACTTTTAAAAGGCTTTTATCAGAATAATATGTAAAGTGTAAAATTTCTGTGATGTTTCGTTATTTGTTCCAGTTAAATATACTAAATTTTTAATGAAAGATTCTTTTCCCATTGTTTCTGAAATCATTAAATTTCCGTTTAAATATCTGAAGCTTAAATCACAGAAAAACAAAAGAAAAACACAAAAGATACAAACAAACACACAAAATATTTATTTCAACAGACAGAATATTGATACGCTAGAGAATAATCCCTCGACAAACTGGAAAGCAATATAAACTGTTAAGAATAATTTACAATCAAAAATACCGTGCAAACATTTTTACTTCAAATCCTAATTAACGAATGGTTAGAACAGCAAAAATTCTCGGAAGCGCTTATTGACAGCCTTATGAAGTATTATTTTAAATTATCTCATTTATGTATTTTAGTTTCCTATCAAGAAGATTTCTAACAATACAGGTTTTAAATGTCTCTTTCGTATCATTCTGAAAATGACATGGGAGTGCCGTACTTTTCTACATCCACCTAAACAAACTAATCTAGGATGGTTACTTTACATCCTAGAGTAAACACACATTATAACTAACTGAAAAGCAGTATAAACATTTAAGGATAACTAAATTTTAAAAATACAGTAGAAACAATTTTTGTTTCAAATCATAACTAACCAAGTGGTTATAAAATAAACAAAAAAAAATTTTCGGAAGCGAATAGCGACAGCAACGTGAAGCATTACTTTAAACTATATCACTTATTTATTTCAGTTACCTATCGAGCACCCTTCACACAATGCAAGTTTTAAATGTCTCTTTCATATCATTCTGAAAATGACCTGAGAGTGCAATATTTTTTCTACATCCAACTTACCAAATTACTCTAAGCTGGTTACTTCACATTCTGCTCTCCCTGTTAATGATTTCGACAGGAATGCATTAATGGCTGAAAAATACAGGAAATATTGGAAGCAGTTAACTTTTAAGGGATATTGTTCATCGGAATATTATAAATGTAAATTTTCTGCATTTTTCTCTCATTAGTTATGATTAAATGCATTAAATTTTTAATGAAAAATACTTTTCTCATTATTTCTGAAATCATTAAATTTCCGTTTAAGTATCTGAAGTTTAAGTCACGTAAAAATGAAGAAGTTATTGCAAATAAATAAATAAATATTTTGAAAGGTGTAATATATATATGTTTTCTATAGCAAATGTATAAGTGTGTAAATGCATAGCAAATACATAAGTAGGTGTGTTTTCTCAATATGTTTTCCTCATAGTATAATCAATAATGCATTAAAGTTTTATAAGGTAAAAGATTAAAATGAACAATTTTTTTTTCTTTTCATTTATTTGTGCAAAATAATTATATCATGATTAAATATTAATAAAATATAAAGTACAATTAAAAATATATAACACTTAACATGGATTAAAAATTCCTAATTAACGAATGGATGGAAACTAACTAAACAACAATTTTTTTCGAAACCGAATGTCGACAGTCTCGTGAAGCATTACTTTAAATTAACTTATTTATTAATTTCACCTTCCTATCGAGCAGCCTCTATCACAGGTGGTTTCGCAGGTTTTAAATACATGTTTCATATCATTCTGAAAATGACCTGAGATTCCAATATTTTTCTACATCCACCTCCACAAACTACTCTAGGATGATTACATTTTTTCCTCTCTGTTAACGATTCTGATAGGAATACATTGATGGCTGAAAAATACAGAAAATATTGGAAGCAGTTAACTTTTAAAGGGATATTGTTCATCAGAATAATACAAAGTGTAAATTATCAGCAATGTTTGCTCATTAGTTATAGTCAAAAATGCTGAATTTTTAATAAAACATTCTTTTCTCATTATTTCTGAAATGATTAATTTTTCCGTTTAAATATCTGAAGCTTCAATCACGTAAAAATAAAGAACTTATTTCAATTAAATAAAAATCTTACTAAATATATAAACAAGCACACTAAACATGTATTACAAAAGATAGAATAGTAAAGAGTTAGAAAATCAGGTAAACAAGCAATCCCTCAACTAACTGGAAAGCAATAAAAACTTTTAAGGATAATTAAATATATAAAATACTGTAGAAACACTTTTGCTTCAAAATCTAATTAATATTTTTCTACATCCACATCAACAAAATATTCTAGAATGGTTGCTTCACATTTTCTCCTCTCTGTTAACGATACTGATGGAAATACATTGATGGCTGAAAAATTCAGAAAATATTGGAAGTATTTAACTTTTAAAACGATATTCTTTATCGGAATAATGCAAATTGTAAATTATCTGTAACGTTTGCTCATTAGATATAGTTTAAAATGCTAAATTTTTAATAAAACATTCCCTTCTCATTATTACTGAATTCATGAAATTTCCGTTTAAATATCTTATGCTTAAATCGCAGAAAAACAAAAAAAAAATAGAAAAGATACAAACACACAAATCATTTATTATAAAAGATAGATTATTGATGCGTAGGAAAATAATCCATCGATTAATGGAATGGAATATAAATTCTTAACGATAATTAAATATCAAAAATACCGTATCGGAACAATTTTACTTCAAATCCTAATTAACGAATTGTTCATAATTAAACAACAAAAATTTTCGAAGCGAATATTGATAGAAATATGAAGCATTATTTTAACTCCTTCGGGTGTCAATTTTTTTACAGTTTTAAGGAAAAATTTCTTTTACGTTAATAACACTATTACTAACTATCCAAATGGATTTATTAGTGTTTAACGATTATTTCATTGTCTGAAAAATAACGATTGTTGATGTTTTGCGTACTATTTAATTAGTATTCATTTGACTGTAGGCTAAAAAATTTTTTTGGAGATGTTTAGAAAATATTATATTACAACAATATTTAACTTATATTACAACTTTCTAATACTTTTTTGATTTTTTACGCTTGATTCTTTCAGGAAAGTGACTTTCATTTTAAATTTAAAGAATGAAATATATGTTTAAAATGAAAAAATCGCAAACAGCACAAAGAGAATTAAGCAAGTAATAATAATTATTATTATTACTAAATGCCTAAGTATAAATGAACTCATATAGTAAATGCATAAATACAGACATACATTATCACATATAAATCCTATCAAAAGTATTTCTTAAAACAAAATAATACACCATTAAAAGACATGTACTATTAATAGTACACCAGACCCGAAAGGGTTAAATTACCTCATTTATTTATTTCAGTTTCTCATCCAGCCCCCTTCACACAATGCAGGTTTTAAATGCCTCTTTCATGTCATTCTAAAAATGACCTGAGAGTGCAATATTTTTTTACATTCATCTTACCAAACTAATCTGGGGTGATTACTTCACAGTTTACACGTTGTGTTAACGATTCCAATAGGAATGCATTAATGGCTGAAAAATACAGAAAATATTAGAAGCAGTTAACATTTAAAGTGATATTGTTTATAAGAATAATGTTAAAGTGTAATATTTCTGTAATGTTTGCTCATTAGTTATAGTTAAGTGTGCTAAATTTTTAATGAAACATTCTTTTCTCCTTATTTTTGAAATCATTATATTTCCGTTCAAATATCTTAAGCTTAAATCACGTAAAAATGAAGAACTTATTTCAATTAAATAAATAAAAAAATACAGATTTTGAAAGTGTAATATATAGATGTTTTCTATAGCAAATATATAAGTGTGTAAATGTATAGCAAATATGTAAGCAAATACCGGGTGTCCCAAAAATGACTGATGGATTTTAAAATTCAATAACTTGCAAACGGTGACAGCTATTTAAAAATTCTTTGCAGGAGGGTTATGTATAATGTAGCAGTTTTTTTACCGTAATTTTTTATTTTAGTTCGCATTTCAAAAAATAGGTGGCACTGACGGCGACTGAAGGCCAGGTCGACACTTTACTCAGCACTGATCACCTGGCCACCTATTATTATTGAATTTTAAAATCCATCAGTCATTTTTTGGACACCCGGTATATTTTCTCGGTATGTTTTCCTAATTGTAGCGTATAAATTCATTAAATCTATATAAGTTAAAAGTTTAAAATAAACGATGCTTCTTTTTTCCTTTATTCATGTTTGCAAATGAATTATATCTTGACGAAATATTAAGAGAATATAAAACTCAATAAAACAAATATAATACTTAATATCGATTAAAAAACTCTAATTAACGAATGTTTAGAAACTAAGTAAACAACAGAATTTTTCGCAAGCGAATATCTATAGCCATGGGAAGCATTATTCTAAATAACCTCATTTATTTATTTCAGCGTCCCATTGAGCAGTCTCAATCACAGGTTCACAGAATACAAGTTTTAAGTGTCTCTTTCATATCATTCTGAAAATGAACTGATTGTGTAATAATATTCTACACCCCCACCTTAACAAACTACTCAAGGATGATTACTTCACATTCTGCTCTCTCTGATAATAATTGCGATAAGAATACATTAATGGCTGAAAAATATAGAAATTATTGGAAGCAGTTAACTTTTAAAAGGGTATTGTTTATCAAAATAATACGTACAGTGTATAATTTTTGTAATTATTGGTCATTAGTTATAGTTTAATATACTAAATTTTTGATGAAATATTCTTTTCCCATTGTTTATGAGATCATTAAATTTCCGTTTAAATATTTGAAGCTTAAATCACAGAAAAACAAAAGAAAAACACAAAACATACAAACAAACACTTAAAACATTTATTACAAAAGATAGAATATTGATACGTTAGAAAATAATCCCTCTGAAACTGGATAGCAATATAAATTATTAAGAATAATTTAATATCAAAAATACAGTACAAACATTTTTACTTCATTGTAATGTTGTTTTCTCCTCAATTTATTTTAAATGTTAATAAATGAGGGATTTTCTAAAATGATTTTTTTTTTTTTTTGTTTAATATATACTTATATGCCTTAAAATTATCAATGATAACTTAATTTCTTAAAACTGGATTATATTTGCAGAATTATATTAATTTAAATCCAACTTCAGTTGCAACGAAATCTTCAGCCTAGTGAACTGATTCATCAGGTCTCGGCAGTAGGAAAGTTAACGAAATGTTTGAAAGTAATGGTTCGAAACTAAACAACAAAAATTTTCGGAAGCGAATATTGATAGCCATATGAAGTATTATTTTAAATTACCTATTTATTTCAGTTTCCCATCGAGCACTTCTCACACAATGCAGGTTTTAAATGTCTCTTTTATATCATTCTGAAAATAACCTGAGAGTGCAATATTTTTCTACATCCACCTCATCAAACTACTCTAGGATGATTACTTCACATTCTGCTCTCTCTGTTAACGATTGCCATAGGAATGCATTAATGGCTGAAAAATACAGAAAATATTAGAAGCAGTTAACATTTAAAGTGATATTGTTTATCAGAATAATGTTAAAGTGTAATGTTTCTGTAATGTTTGCTCATTAGTTATAGTTATATATACTAAACTTTTAATAAAACATTCTTTTCCCATTATTTCTGAAATCATTAAATTTGAGTATCAATATATAAAGCATAAATCATCGCAAAAAAAGAACTTATATCAAAAAAGAAATTAGATATTTTGAAATGTGTAATAAGTAGACAATGGCGGATGTTTATTATAGTAATTTATAAGTCTACAAATGTATAGCAAATAAAAAAGTAGGTATATTTTCGCAATATGTTCTCCGAATTGTAGCCTTAATAATTTATTAAATCTATAAAATTTAAAAGATTTACAAAAACAATGCTTTTTTTTAAATTTAAGCAAATGAGTTATATCATGACTAAATATTAAGAAAACGCAAAGCACAATAAGAAATTAAACACTTAGCATCAATTAAAAAATTCTATTGAAATTTTTTTAAACTTACACATTAATTATTTTTATTCTTCATATTGTTATGAGAGGACTGATGCTTACATTTTTATTGGAGAATTAGAAAACCTTCATTGGGGCTGTATAATGCAATCAAATTTTCGGCACTTTTGGATATCTTCCCTCCCCCTTCACCATATCATATGTTATCACTCCTGTACCCCGCCTCCTCCTTTTCCTAATGATATTCTTATCAGTATTTAAAAATTCTATTCATTTTTAAAACATTTTTCTTTAATTTCTCTTTTTATACGTTTCTAGTAGTATATATGTACAGTTATGCATTTATTATACAGATAATTTGCTGATCTAAATGAAAAGATTTAATAAAACACTACAGTAACAGTATATAAAATAGCTTAATATCAAATGACACTTTAAAATACAAACTATTTTAAAAAATGTATTAATATCTATTGGTTACATAGTTTGTTTAACAGTAATATTGAATTCGTGCACTTGCACATTGAACGAAGGTAAGCAGAATTTCTTAGTATAGATGGTATTGCCTTTGCAACTTACATATAAATTCAATAAAACATAATGTTTGCTAGCAGGCATTTAATGTAAGCCTTGTTATAAGCAGTGAACATTCTGAATAATTTCCTATAAAGATAGATCCAAATATCGTTGTTTATGTTTTCAATAAAGATTTTTTCTTCTTGCATCAAATGTGACATCATACATTTTTTTTTCAAATTTTTAAGAAAACAATGAGCCTTAGAAGTATAATTCTATGAGCTTTTTTTATGTACTCGAAATTAAGAGTCAGACTCTGCAAAGTTTGAGCGGCCTTGGACATATATACTGTTCTTAGTGCCTGTATATTGTTCGAAATATTGAATGTTTTTTTATTTAGTGATTTATGGATCACAGTGTACTTTGTCATCCCAGTGACGTGATCAGTAGCGGAAGCTACTGCCACACCGAGGGGTCCTGGTTCGAATCCGGGTAAGACATGGATGGTGTGTTGTCCCTTTGTAGTGAAATATATATGTAATGGATATGCAGAATTAAATTTGTCCTGAAATGTCTTTGTTTATATGTGTAATGGATCATTCGAGGCGAAAGCCATTAGCTGCTATAGGCCTCAAAGCAATGCCCAATCAAACCAAATCAAACAGTGAACTTAAATTGGTATTAAATTAATAGTTACACAGTCATTTAGTATAAAAACCAATATCTTTAACACAACATTAAATATTAAATAAATGCTTTAAAATTGCTAGTGTAGTAAAATAACATATACATTTATCCAAGCAGTAGAATTTCATAACAGCAGCATGCATATTTCGTAAATCTGATAACATTATACAATATATATATATATATATATATATATATATATATATATATGTATGTTACAGGCCAAACCCGATTTTAGGCCAAACTAGATTGGCCTAGGCCAAACTAGTTTATCCTAACGCCCATCGGATAGACTAGTTTTTCCTAGGCCAAACCGGTCTATCCTAACGCCCATCGGATAAACTAGTTTTTCCTAGGCCAAACTAGTCTATCCTAAGGCCCATAGGACAATCTAGTTTTACCTAGGCCAAACTAGTTTGGCCTAACTCTTATAGGACAAACTAGTTTAGCCTGCTGTTTATTGGTCTGAACTAGTTTGTCCTAGGCCGATCTAGTTTATCCTAGGCCAATTCAATTTGGCGTGATTTTATTGAATTCAATGACTACCACAGCGCCAACATTCTAATTTGTCCTAGGCTGATCTAGCTTATCCTAGGCCAATTTAATTTTACGTGTTTTTAGCTCGCAGGCGTCAAAGCCTGAGAAATAATGGGTTTGCAGGATCTGTATGTATGAATGTACATATGTATGTACGAATGTACGTACGTATGTACGTGCGTATGTACGTAACGCGATAACTTGTGATAGAAATATCCGATTTGCTTCAAATTTTGGATGCAAGTTCATTGATATAAGGTACTTTTCTGATTAATTTTGGGAATACATTGGATAAGAATAAAGGGAAGCGAAAGGGAGGCTAGTCCCCCACCGTTAATTTAGAGAAATGGATTTTTGATGCAGAATTATCAGTTTTCCTTTAAAATTTTAGATATAGGATCATTCTGACAAGGCGCCTCCATGATTAGTTGTGGATGCTTATTGTTTAAGTGTAAAAAAAGGGCAATGTAGGTTAACCCCTCCCCATAATTTAGATAAATGGTTTTTGACGCAGAATTTACGGATTTGCTTCACATTTGTATATAGGTTTTTTCTGATAAGGCGGTTCCCTGAATAGTTTTGGAGATTAATGGTTAAGTATGAAGGAAAAAATTACATTTCTTACATAGAAAAAACTAGTTTATCCAATGGGCATTTAGATAAAGAAGTTTGGTGTAGAAAAAACAGTCTATCCAATTGGCATAAGGATAAAATAGTTTGGCCGAGGCTAATCTAATTTAGCTCGAAAACGGGTCTGGCCAGTAAAAAACATATCTTTCACTAGAAAAAGTATAAATGTGTGTCAAGAGTCATTGCTTATAACACCAATGCAGAAATTTAACATGTTCACCTTAGAGACAAGATGCATTGGACATAGTGTTTGCTTTTTTTTTTTTTTTTTTTTTTTTGCACACTCGTGCCAACTGAGATCTGACTTGCATTTATTATTATTATTATTATTATTATTATTATTATTATTATTGCATATTCGAGCCAGAATTAAGCTGAACAAAATTTGCAATCGAGCAGCGTTTTCCATTTTTGAGAAATTAATTACCTGTCGACATATATGCTATTCTTCTCACGGCGTCAATTTTTTTTTCGTAAAGTCGTAACCGGAAATTCGATTCAAAACGTAGCTTTATTATTTTCACAAAGATACATAGCTTTTATGAAAAATGGTTTATGCCATTCGATTATATATTATCTGAATCTGTTAACCTTATACATTTCCGAAAAGGAAGTAGTTCATAAATGTGTTAGGATGTAGCTCTTTAGGATTTGAGAAAAGCCTTAAGGAATGACAGAGAAATATATTCACAAATCTACTTTTTACTGAACGGATTCAAAAGTTACGATATATAAACCTCTCATATTTTTTCTTTTGTTCTAAACTACATTGAATATTTAATGAATCCGTATTTGAATATTGAAACTCTAAGAATTTAGATAATCATTAATACATTGTGTATTTTTCATTCTGTGAACACAACATAATTTAAAAATACATTGTAAATTTATCCAATAAATATATAAGCTGTATTTTATAAAGGAATCTTAATTGCATGTGAAGTAAAACCTGAATTTTTTTGCAGAAATTGAGTAGGGCCAGATCGAGCCGGACTGAGTCTTTTTTCACTGATTTTTGTACAGACAGAGCTCTGTCTGTACAAAAGTAAATAACATTAAAGTAAATAATAATAATTTGCTTGAATAAGCAAACACCATGTCCAATGCATCATGTCTCTAAGGTGAACATGTTAAATTTCTGCATTGGTGTTATAAGCAATGACTCTTGATACACATTTATACTTTTTATAGTGAAAGATATGTTTTTTACTGGCCAAACCCGTTTTCGAGCTAAATTAGATTAGCCTCAGCCAAACTATTTTATCCTTATGCCAATTGGCTAAATTAGATTTTTCTACACCAAACTTATTTATCTAAATGCCCATAGGATAAACTAGTTTTTTCTATGTAAGAGGGTAATCGCTCATTTTTTCCTTCATACTTAACCATTAAACCCCCAAAACTATTCAGGGAATCGCCTTATCAGAAAGAACCTATATACAAATGTGAAGCATATCCGTAAATTCTGCGTCAAAAACCATTTATCTAAATTATGGGGGGTGGGGTAACCTACATTGCCCTTTTTTACACTTAAACAATAAACATCCACAACTAATCATGGAGGGGCCTAGTCAGAATGATCCTATATCTAAAATTTTAAATAAAAACTGATAATTCTGCATCAAAAATCCATTTCTCTAAATTAACGGCGGGGGATTAGCCTCCCTTTCGCTTCCCTTTATTCTTATCCAATGAATTCCCAAAACTAATCAGAAAAGTACCTAATATGAATGAACGTACATCCAAAATTTGAAGCAAATCGGATATTTCTATCACGAGTTATCGTGTTACGTACATACGCACGTACATACGTACGTACATTCATACATACAGAACCTGCGAGTCCATTATTTCTCAGGCTTTGACGCTTGCGAGCTAAAAACACGCAAAATTAAATTGGCCTAGGATAAACTAGATCAGCCTAGGACAAACTAGAATGTTGGCGCTGTGGCGCCATTGAATTCAATAAAATCACGCCAAATTGAATTGGCCTAGGCTAAACTAGATCGTCCTAGGAGAAACTAGTTCAGACCAATAAACAGCAGGCTCCACTAGTTTGTCCTATAAGAGTTAGGCCAAACTAGTTTGGCCTAGGAAAAACTAGATTGTCCTATGGGCCTTAGGATAGACAATTTTGGCCTAGGAAAAACTAGTTTATCCGATGGGCCTTAGGATAGACCGGTTTGGCCTAGGAAAAACTAGTTTATCCGATGGGCGTTAGGATAGACCGGTTTGGCCTAGGAAAAATTAGTCTATCCGATGGGCGTTAGGATAAATTAGTTTGGCCTAGGCCAATCTAGTTTGGCCTAAAATCGGGTTTGGCCTGTAACATATATATATATACTAAAAGTATTTTAATAATGTTCTAACTAAATACCTTCTTAGATCGACGATTGAAACAGGTGTAAACCGACATTACAGAAGATTATGTCCCTAGTAACGACTTAAACAAATATTTAAAGTATCATTGATAGTTGCAAGTCCCAAAAAAGAGAAAAGAACATTATACAAAGCATTTGTAAATAAAATGTGGCTAAAAATAATAAATTTTGCTTAAAAAAACAAAGTTACACTTATTCACTTAATCTTTTACAGAAATTTAATAATACATTCGTGTAAAAGCAACAGAAGTATTTTTTGCATACATTTTTTATTTTAATTAGATGCAGGATATTTTAAATAGTATGACAATGAGGTCAATTTTCGACAATAATCGATTAAATTAAGGTACTATTTGAAGTACTCTAAGTGTTATTTTACTATTTAGGATACTCTAGAAAAGTTAATGTCTGAAAGAAATTAACAAAAAACATTTGGATCAGGAAATTAATTTTCTTTATTTGACTACCAAAATTACAGCTTCAATAAAATACTTTTATTTTCAACTTTTGTTGGTATAGTTTGAATGTAGCAAAGATAAGTTAGAAAATTCATTTAAAAAATTAGATGTTGGATGAAGGTCATATTTTTTTTTAAATATTACAAAATATATATATTATATATGTATATTTATTTACATATTGGATTTTTAGAATTTATCTCATTTTTTTATTGGAGTGATATCTAAAACTGGTTATATTTCTTTTTCGTATACTTTATTAACTCAAAAGAAGAGAAGTCAATAAAATGTCACTTTATAACAAAAAACATTGAAAATAAATAGTTACTTTTTAAAAGTATTTTATAATAGCTTTTCTCTACATAATGCATTTAACAGCAACAAGATCTTGTTTCACTTGTCCCAAAAGGTCCAGGGGTGGGTGGTGCGGAGCAGGGTGGTGGGGGGAAACAGAAATTCTTATCAACAAAATAAGTGGTCAACATTCTTTTATCTTTTATTTATTAGAAAGCACAAGCTTCATTTCAAATATTCTTCACATATGATTTTTTGAACTGTGATTATATATTCATGCACATATGCAAAAATAGAAAAGTCAAATGTTTGGGTATCCCATATTTCAGAATAAAATAATTTTATAATAATTTAGTAATTTTAATAAAATTTTGTATTTTCATAAAAATAGATTACAGAATTAAAAATAAAAGATACTATTTTGAACCAAAGACCATGTTACAAATAAAAAGAGAAAATTTTGGTAGCATCAAAAGTTATATCGATATCAAAGGACAAAGTTCTCTCCCCCTAGACATATTTTATGCTATCATATGCAAGACACCCCCTTCCCCCTAAATTGATAATATTTTATATGCAAAGCCCCTTAAAAAAATCTATCTTTAAGTAAGGCGAAATTTTCCTGCATGTAATATAGATATATTTTTCTATTAAAAGTGTAGATATATTAACTGGAAATTTCCCATGAGTGTGGTATCCCTGTTGACGTGTTTTCTTTTTCACTGGGCTTTATTGGCAATCTGGGTTCGAGATTGCAGAAAATCACGTGTTGGTGGTACTTTATCATCTGAATTCTCAATTGAATGTATTAATGCGATTTTTTTTATGAGTGTAAAAATATAAATAAAGATGCCGAAATTTTGTGCAGCGTACGGATGTGCAAGCAAGTCGAATGATAAATTCTGCAAAGAAAATAATACTTCTTCTGATTGCTTTCCATTACAAATTATAATATTTTAAAGTGGTGGTTAGCAAAGTAAACAGCATATGTGTAAATAGAAAAAATCGGACGATATGTGAAAAACGATGCACATGCAAAAGAAACAAATATAAACACAGTAAGGAAGTCACATGATGGTGGTTTATGATGTTACGCCAATAAAGCCCATTATTTTACAGAAAATGTAAACTTATATATGTTACAGGCCAAACCCGATTTTAGGCCAAACTAGATTGGCCTAGTCCAAACTAGTCTATCCTAATGCCCATCGAATAGACTAGTTTTTCCTAGGCCAAACTAGTCTATCCTAATGCTCATAGGATAAACTAGTTTTTCCTAGGCCAAACTAGTCTATCCGAACGCCCATCGGATAAACTAGTTTTTCCTAGGCCAAACTAGTCTATCCGAACGCCCATCGGATAAACTAGATTTTCCTAGGCCAAACTAGTTTGGCCGAATGGTCATTAGGATGAACTAGTTTAGCCTGCTAGTCATTGGTTTGAACTAGTTTATCCTAGGCCGAACTAGATTGTACTAGGCCAATTCAATTTGGCATGATTTTATTGAATCTAAAGATCGCCATGGAGCCAACTTTCTAGTTTTGATCTAATTTATCCTAGGACGATGCAATTTGACTCGCTTTTAGCTCACATACTATCAAAGCCTGAGAGCTAATGTGGTTGTAGATTCTGTGTGTGTGTATGTTACCATGTATGTATGTATGTATGTATGTACGTACGTATGTACATACTTATGTACATACGCACGTACGTCGGACTAATATATAGCGACTAATATGACGGACTAAAGTGGAATTAATATAACACAAGCACCCAAGTGTTAGAATTTGGAATTTGGATACGATTTAGTTCAAATCAGCCGGCTTCGCCAGCTATCGGGCCCCTTGTTTTATATAAAATCTCGAAACGGGCGTATGTTGAAGCGAATGAACCTCGAAGAGAAAAAAAACTGATGATAAATATTTAAGAAAAAAGATTCCGCATCGAAATGCCACTATTTCTTAATAGTAATTTTTGTAAAAATGTTATATTCTTGTTTGAACATTTTGAAACTTACAATTTATGAAACATACAGTTTTGAAACTGACAATTTATGGCATTTGATATAAATTTATAAAAAAAGTCACATTTCGGCGTGAAAGAGGGTGTGGATGCGAACAAAATCGCGAAATATAACGGAAATTCTAGCTTTTAAAGCACCGCGACCTCAAGTAACATATCTACTAGGTTGTTTAACGGAGTTTCATTCAGATACAGTTTTGTTAATAATAGAGTTCACTCCTTGGTGTTGGAATGAGAAACTAATATAACGTGGCCTAGTTAAAACTTGCTGGCTTCGCCCGCTATCTGACTGGCCTAGGCAGCGGGGTTATGGTTGGAAATTCGTTCGCTTCGAATCTCTTTCGAAAAGGAGGATTACATTCGGCGGTGCGTACTCAGCACGCTTGCTACGATTTCAATTTCGTTCGTTTCGAAGTTCGTTCAAAAAGAAAGAGGGCATTCGGCAGTACGTGTGCAGCACACCTGCTATACGCTGTCGCAAGCTGTACGGATGCGGCTGAAGAACTAATGCACGAAATATAATAAAAATTTACATTCAGGTAGTCTCTGATCTAAATTGATGCTGATTAGTTTTTGGTGTAAATCGCTTATCAAGTGGAGCTGCTATTTTGCATTTCTTATGATTTACGTATTAGCTTTATCTTAACTAATACACGAATTTCCATCAAACATCAGATTCAGTTCGTCCATGAGATGAGTTGGTGTTGTTTCTATTTTGAAGTAAATCACTCAACATGGCTATGCTATGCTGCATTTTTAACAATTTTTACAATAGCTGTATCTCAAGAACTGATGAACAAAATTTAATATAAATTTATATTCAGATAGACCCTGATATAAATTGATTCTGATTACATTTTCATGCAAATCGTTCAAAAATCACTATTCGTCAATAGTGTCATTAAACGCGGAACATATTTTTATAAATTTTTATGATGTGTCATAAACTATCTTAAAGTTTCAATTAGATCAACCTAGAATTTCCGTTATATTTCCTGATTTTCTTTGCCCCCCCCCCTCTTTCCCTTTCGTAATGGGACTTTTTTTACAATTTTTATCATGTGTTATAAACTATCACAAAGTTTCATACAGTTCCAACAAGAATTTAACATTTTTACAAAAATTACTAATAGAAAATAGTGGTATTTGACGCTCCATCTTTTTCCTTAAATATTTAACATCATGTTTTATTATGTTTCTAAAAGTTTCAAATAATGGTAATATTTAATTATCAGCTAAAACCTTTAAAAGTGCTGAAATTAAAAAAAAATCTAGCGTCCTTTTACTCTACCCCCCCCCCCCATCCTAAATTTCAAGTGTCATTCTTTATTTAAGCTTTTTCTTATTTTTAAAAGGATTCGGATATTTAGTTTCTTAATATGAACAATTTCGCCTGAAGTAATGTGTGCAAAAACCAATATCTGTTACGAATTAAAAAAATTTTCATAAAACCAAAAATCTCTATCCGATTGAAAAAAAAAAAAAAAAAAAAAAAAAAAAAAAAAAAAAAAAAAAATCCGTTCTACGTTTATATCTCAGAACCCCCCAAATTAATCAGGTAAACGCCTTATCAGAAGGAACATACATCCAAAATTTAAAACAAATCGGTAAATTCTCTGCGAAAAACCTATTTACATAAATTAAGAGTGTTACCTCCCATTGCTCCTTTCTTTATACGTAAACAATGAACACCCACAGCTGATCATGGATGTACCTTATCAAAACGATATTATATCTAAAATTTTTAAAAAATCTGATCATTTTGCATGGAAAACTGACTTAACTAAATTAAGGAGGTGTGTGTGTGTGTGGGGGGGGGTGCGGATTAGCCTTTTGTTCTCCTCCCCTTATTCTTATTCAGTGAACCCCTGAAACTAATCAGGAAAGTTCATTATCAGGATAAATCTATGTCCAAAATTTGAAGCAAATTGGATATTTCTATCTGGAGTTATCGCATTACGTACACACGTACGTACGTGTGTACGTAATGGCCATACGTAAGTAAATTGTTACATACACATACACAGAATCTGCGAGCACATTAGCTCTCAGGCTTTGATAGTCTGTGTGCTAATATCGCGTCAAACTGCATCGGCCTAGGATAAAATGGATCAAAATTAGAAAGTTGGCGCCGTGGCGGTCTTTAGATTAAAAAATATCACGCCAAATTGAATTGGCCTAGGACAATCTAGTTCGGCCTAGGATAAACTAGTTCAAACCAATGAATAGCAGGCTAAACTAGTTTATCCTAATGACCTTTCGGCCAAACTAGTTTGGCCTAGGAAAATCTAGTTTATCCGATGGGCGTTCGGATAGACTAGTTTGGCCTAGGAAAAACTAGTTTATCCGATGGGCTTTCGGATAGACTAGTTTGGCCTAGGAAAAACTAGTTTATCCGATGGGCGTTAGGATAGACTAGTTTGGCCTAGGAAAAACTAGTTTATCCGATGGGCGTTAGGATAGACTAGTTTGGCCTAGGCTAATCTAGTTTGGCCTAAAATCGGGTTTGGCCTGTAACATATATATATATATATATATCTTATTTCATATTGATATTTATTATAGTTAATTCGCCATTGAATTATAAGATTTTAGAAACCTTTGTGAAATTTCTGTAAACTAAGCGGATAAAAAGTCTCATACAAAAAATAATATCTGAAAGAAATTAATCAAATATCTTTTGATAAGGACAGTAATTTCACTTTTTAGAATTTCAAAATTACAATATCAATAAAAGACATTTTATTAAGAACATTTCGTGCTATATTCAAATTAATTTCGATTTCACAAGACAATCATAATTTTTTTTTTTTGAAAAAAAAATTCTTTTATCTTGTTTAAATTGATTTAGTGCGCTCACCACGAATTTTAAATTAAATCGTAAAGAAGGATAGAAAAAAACAGCTTTGAATTAATTTTTTATTCTTAATTCAGTATTAGTCTTTAATTTGATAAAGACTTTTGAAATGCTTTAAGTGTCGAATGCAAATTACATTCATTTCAAAATATTTTCACGCCTCATTTAATTAATTCAGAGACTCATACTTAAAAAAAATAATCAAATATAGGAAAAACTTTCAAAATTTTTATTAATAAAGCAAAAACATGTCCATGATTATCTACAGGATGAACGACCCTAATTTAAAGTTGCCAAAAAAATTCATGTAATTTTATGAAAAATTACATAAAAATATGTATAATATAAAAACAAATATAAAAGCACAGGAAAGGGTTTGTTTAAGGTGTTTAAGGTGTATGCATTTTTAAATAATTGTTTTTTATTGAGTTAAAATTTTGAATTTTTTGTAATGATTAACCATATCATTTGTAAATTAAATCACATGATAAATCTTCTAATAATGTTTTAAAAAATTAAAAATTGATTAAAAAAGGAGTAAATTAAAATCGTTATAACTCTAAATGTTGTTTATATAATTTTATTTATTTTTTATTTCATTTAAGTAAATAAGAAAATATAAGCTTTAATTTTAGTTCAGCATTTTTAAAAATATTAACTTAAAACAAAATTAAAAATATTTAAAGTAAATATTTTCAGGAAAATAATGTAACATTAAAGAAAAATATCATATTTTCAAAAGTAATTTTTTTTTCTAATTTGCTGAATCAAAATAAAAATAAAACAATTTAAAGAGACATGTTGCAAATTTGAACCACTTATCTTTAGCGGCTCTTGAGTTATAACAATTTAAATAGGAGTAATGGTGTAAAAATCATCTTGAAGAAAAATGTTTTTTCGCAAGGAGTAGCTTTCATGACAGCCATTTCTTTAAAGCTAAAATTTGGGAAACAAAGCAAAGCGAAAAACTTAACATTTCTTGTACCAACAAATATAAAAACATGATTTAAACCTTATTTTAAGCAGAAAAAAACAAATAATTTTTTAATGCAATAAAAATATTTTAGAAAATTTGAAGATTTTTGAATCCCGGATCTCCTTAAGAGAAAAAAAAAATCACTTCAAAATTTCACCACCAGGCTTTAATGAATTACATATTTAATATATATTTACTATAGTTCAGAAATTTTCTTTATTAACTTTTACTGATCTTTAAGAGAGTTTTTGTCAACATGTTCTTAGCATTTAGGGGAACACACTATGGTCAATTATGAAATATGATATCTTATGATCCTAGATGGTATCTTAAAACGATGACCGTCATATGGAACACGTTTGGTTGTAGTAAAATTTTAAAACTTACGTAAAATATATTCTGAATGTGCAATTCGTTGAAAATCACACTCTTGTACCGAAATTTTGAACTAATTTTAGTTTTCTCTCAAACAAATTCCGATACCTTTAGTATGTTCTCCACAAAATTTCGCTACATTCTGAGTTATAGTTTCGCCTGTATACAACTTTAAAAATAGGATCGCTTATTTATGGACACCCTGTATAATATAACCTTTTCAGACTTGAGTATAAAATAACTCTATAAATATATATTTATTGCTTTTGCACAATCGTAATGACACCACAGATTACAGAAATAGTCATTTTTATGAAATCAGTACTTTAGGGGACCGGCAGTTTATGTTTACAAATATGGATATAAAAGTACTAATCCCCTTAAAACATCAGTTTAACTATCAGTAATACGAATTTACGTAATAACAAAATTAAGATCTTTAAACAAGTAAATTATCAGCCAATCCTCAAATTTTTTTATTATAAAGCATTTAAGGTAAATAAATCATAAATATTTCTTACTTTCTTGGCCACAATGTCTTGAGGGTATTTTCAAAACTCGGATTTAAATAATATTTATTTTATGAAGTAATATTCATCTGTGCTGACATTTATTGGTTTTGTTTTAATGCAAAAAATCATTCAGTTGTATATAAGAGTAAAGTAAAAATGCAAAAAATTCGAACTGTTTAGTTTTTATGAGGAAAAGAATTGAGATACATACTGTGTACCTCAGGAGTGAAGAAGATAAGAAAAACCATGTCTATGAACATCTATAATATAAAGCAAAAATATGTACGTTAATATCAACAACATAAATAAACACATGTCTGTGAGTATTATTATATTTTAATATTTTTGATGGTAACTAAATAAATCAATTTAAGCAACATGAAACAAGTTTTTTCAAAAAAAATATTTCTGACGTTTAAATTTGAAAAAAATATCTATGATGAAATCGGAAGTCACATTGGAGCTAATAAGGATTTATGGATTTTTTTTTTCGAATTTATTAATTTTTAGACATTATAAAATTTTAATTTTTTAAATTGTTAACTGTCCTTTTAAATGCAATATGTTTGAAATCTGTATCCTAATTTATCGACAGTTTTATGTTTTTTTAATTTAAGAAACTTTTAAACTTCAACTAGCTTTCACATGTTAAAGTTACATGACAAATAATGCTCTTGACAAAAATATTTAATTTGGGTGTTTTGCCAATAATTTTGATATTTTTCTTAAAAATTCAGTATATAATCAGTAATAATTATCAGTACATTTCTACTTGCATTTCGACGTTCATGGGGCAGTGTATGACGATTCATATTTGAACACAATCATGCAATCTGAAATAAGTACACGTGTTTCTCATCTTTGAGTACATTGGGTTCGGAGCTATTTTGAGTATGTGACATTTTTAAAAGTAAGTACTTTTTACTCAATTTCAAGAATCCATTTTTTTCAGTGTACACACCAATTAATATAAAATATCTACATAAATTTAAATACGCACGCCACAGTTGAAGACATACCAGAAATTATCACTCAAAGACACTAACCGAATTATTTTGTCTGTCCCTGTTAGCGAACGATAAATTATATGCGCATCATATTCTATAGTAAGCAACTTGTAATATATCTCAATTATTTTTATCAATTTCATTAGGTGTAAATCAGTGAACATCATTAAAATTTACCGCAAACGAATTTGTCCAATAGGCCGTACTGTAACGGGATTTATTTGAATGCCCCTGTAAAAGAACTTTAAATGCTGAATAGCCATTCTTAAAAAAATATGTAATAGTAAACCTCAATAACTTATATCAATTTCATGGCAATATGATTTAACGTAAAGGCAATCAAAATGCGTTAGCCTTTTTCATTTATATTGGGAAATATTTAAAAAATTTTAATGATTATTTTTCATTTGAAAAGTTTTGTCCTGTCTATAACTTGCTCCGAAATAAGTCAAAAGTTCCCTTTTTGTGATGAATCATTTAAGGTAATGATGAAAATTTTTTTAATTAATACCTGAAAAAATTAGTTGAAAACCTTTTGATCAGGAAAGTAATTTCATTTATTCAACTAGCAAAATTACAAATTCAATAAAAGACTCTTGCATTCTGAACTTTTCGTACATTTTTATTTTCTGTTAATTTCAACTTCGAAAGACTAAATCATAAATTCTTTTTGCGAGAAACTTTTTTTTTGTGTTGTTTAAATTGATTTATTGAGTTCACCGTTAGTTCTAAATGAAACTGTTTCGGATGATTGAAAACTTTGAAAAACATCTTTTATTTTTATTCTTAATTTAGTACTGATGTTTAATTGATGGAATCTTTTGGAAGTGTTTTTGAGTGAATTATTTTCATTTAGAAAGTTATTTGCATAGTTTATATATATATATATATATGTTTATATATATATATATATATATATATATATATATATATATATATATATATATATATATATATATATATATATATATATGTTTATATATATATATATATATATATATATATATATATATATGTACGTATGTATATCAGAAATTACCACTCAAAGACACTAAGCGAATTATGTTGTATGTTCCTGTTAGAGAAAGATAAATGCTATGCACACCATATTTTATAGTAAGCATCTTGTAATGTATCTAAATTACTTTTATCAATTTCATTGGGTTTAAATTAGTGTAGCATCATCAAGCAGGACGGTCGATCTGCCAAGCCAAGCTAGAAAAAAAATATGCCCGCCAAACAAACAAATGCCTAGAACATAATGACCACTTAACTGTTTATTATACTCGAGACAACTTCCATGTGTTAATTTGACCAATCATGGCATTTTAAAGTTTCAGATATTTAACAAATCGAATATCATAGAGAAATAAAACGAAAGGTAGAAGAATCTAATGAAGAAAAGCTTTAATTTGATATCAAACTCATGTTTATTATAAAGAGTGAAATAATTATAAAGAAAGATACAAGATTTAAAAAAAAAAAAGTCGAGATACTGAAAATGATCACTTTTTTCTTTGTCAAACATTTTTTTCAATCAAGATACAGACTTAAATAAGGGACAGAAAAAGCTATAGAATGCATTTTCGGACAGTTAATTATTCAAGCTACGTGTTTTTTCAAAATTCAGTTTAGAAAAAATAAAATTTCTATCCTTAATAATCAAAAGACTGCTAATTAATTAACAAATTATGCTAAAGTACGATAAACCTGCCAATCTTGCGCTAGTTACATTATAGTAGAGTAAATCATTTTAAGTGCTGCCACTTCAAGTTTCAATTATTTTTTTTCGAATAAAACAGTGTATAAGTTCTTTTTTAGAAAGATCTTTAAAAAAAATTAACTTTTGAAGAAAAGAATATCTTCTAAAGTGTAGTAATTTAAAATTATTAGCATTTAAAGTTTCATTCCTGATGTAAACAAAACTTTTGAAAAAAAAAAGTTGAGTGTGCTTTTTATATAAAAAGATAACCATGGTAAATGATATTCGCTTTGTGTTTGAGCAGAGAATCAACATAGATAACAATTTTGACGTCAATATATGATGAAATACGATTTTACCATAAAATTTTACTTAAAGAAGGTAATATCTGGAACTACTGAACCAATTTGTACATTTATATTAACAAATAATATTTTACATCATATCGATTTACGGTCATCTTTCTATATTTTATACAAGTTTTTAAGCAATATTTAACCCGTAACCATCCAACGATCGACTTATAGATTACCTACAACTAGACAAAACTTAATATTTCAACACCAGTATTTAAATATGGAAGTGTCGGCTATCTAAATGTCTGAATAAGTAAAAATTTTGGATCATAACAACAGATTTGGATACATCTAACCCTTTAAGACCCGAAACATTTTCATCATTAAATATTATATTCAACTGGTTATTAACTCTATACTAACCCTAATGACACCTAAAAAAAAATTAAAAAAATTTTCTCGCCCCCCTAGTGCGTGAAAAGTACCCGCACGAACGTGCGGGTTGGGCTTTTTCTGTGAAAGCCGCACCAGCACGATTGTGCGGGTTGAGCTTTTCCTCTGAAATCATTACTTATTACATGTTAAGATTTTATACATTATCTGGCTCTAAATGAATAGAAGAGATAAACTGAACCAAAACAAATTTTACAAATATGGTAATTATTGATTGTATAATTTTTTATTTTATGGATTCGTTACTTTTTTACAGTAAAAATCTTTAAAACTTTTTTTTTTTTTTTTTTTTTTTTTTGACATACACAAATAAACGTTGCATTTTTCACAACGTGTTTTTGAACTTTTTTCGCAGTTTTCAAACCTGCACTTGCGCAGACTTGAAATGTCATCAACACATGGGATATGGTTCGCTCTAAAGCCTAAAAAAGAAGGAAAAAAATAATATTGGAGAAGTACTTATCGACTTAAAAAAATATTTTAATTGATTTAAAAATGTTTGTTATATTTTTAAAGTTTTTCTTTATTATATCGATTTAATTTCTTCTATAAGTCTATAACTTTTTTTGTTACAATTTAAGAAATGAAAAACATAATTGCAGTTGCGTGAAATCTAATGTTCCAGGATAAGGTACAGAAATGAACTTTTTAACAGTCCACTTGTATTCCTTTTTTTCTTTTTTCATTCTTTTAGTATTTTCCGAAAACGCCTTGGAGGTAAAACTTTGGAAGATGAATTCAGGAGACTTTGAAGAAGAAGGATGATCTAAAATTGTCATTTTTTTCTTCATCGAGCTCATCTGAACTTGACTGTCCTTCTAATAAATCTGCTTCAAATGTTTTGTCCGTAACATCGTCATCATCCAAGAGATCACTAAACTCAGAATCTGATTTATTCATCAGTTAAAATATTTCTTCTTGAGTGAGAATTCTTTTCCGCTTAGACATCTGAAAAAATATTTTATTTTGCTTTATTAAAAGTTAATAAAGTACTGCATAAAAAAATTAGAAAAAGTATTTGAAAAATTTATTAATTAAAAAGAAAAAAAGTAAAAATTATTTTAAAAAAGGGGGGTTATCTATGACAACACCCAAGAAAATAATATAGTATTAATTATGAAACAGCATACTTCGTTTTATTTTGGCTGTCATCAAAATTGTTGAAACAGAAATCAAAATGAACATTGAAAAACACTTACCTTTACTGTAGCACTGACTAACGTAACGCCCAAGTTGCACGATCGTGCGGGTGATGAAATCTTGAGTCCTAAGAGCAAAATAAATAGTCTATAATTAATGTTTTTTATTATATTATACTTATTTAGACATTAAAGCAAAAATATTTATCTAAGCAATTAAAAATATATTGATAATTACCTTTTTACGACAGATAAAATGATGAGCTATATTCGTTGTATTTGTAAACAAAGCTAGACATGCCACCTGAAAGTAAAACATGGACTACTACCGCAATCTGTTGATAAAAAAAGATACTTTACTCTTTCTGCTAACCGGAACAATCGTTCAATTTGGGTTTATATTACATACAACTGTTTCAGAAGCAAAAATTTAAATGTATGTCTAACCCGCACGATCGTGCGAGCTGGGTCTTAAAGGGATAAATTTGTGTCAAGAACGAAAAGATGGTCTCCAGACCAATATTAAGCAATTATATTAATCAATAATAAACAAATGGCATTTCGTTCGAAGAAAGTGAAACAAATCAGAAAACATCTTTGGCTTCATTTTCTTAGGAATATCATTCGTGTTTTCAAATTAATTATGCATTTTATGCTGGATTATATTTAACATGCTAAAAGATGCTTACTGAATACAGATAAAACGATTTACAGAACCACGCAAATAAAAAAGATATATGGCCGTCAACGAATGACAGTTTCTGGAAGTGTGATTTCACTAGTTTTAAGAGTATTTTAGTCAGAGTTAAATTTTAGCCGAACAGTAAAAGTCAGGCATTGCATTCGCGGACAGATAAACAAATCAAAAAGCATCTTTAATTTTATTTTCCTAGGAAAAAATGAATTTGTGTTTTAAAATTATTTATTCAATTTTATGCTGACTTACATTTAGCATGCTAATGAATATACAGATAAAACGATTTACAGAACCACTCAAAAAATAAATAAATAAGAATAGATATAAAAAAAAGATATATGGCCGTCAACGACTGACAGTTTCTGAAAGTGTGATTTTACTAGTTTTAAAACTATTTTAGTCAGAGTTAAATTTTAGCTAAACAGTAAAAGTCTGTCATTTCGTTCGCGAACAGACAAACAAATCACAAAATATCTTTGTTTACATTTTCCTAGGAATAAATTAATTCGTGTTTTAAAATTAGTTATACATTTTTATACTGAATTACATTTAGCATACTAAATGGAGCTTATTGAATACAGATAAAACGATTTACAGAACTACGCAAGAAATTAGATATACGGCCGTCAATGGATGATAATTTTTGGAAGTGTAATTTTCCTAGTTCTAAGAATATTATACTCTGATTAAATTTAAGCTAAATAGTAATGTGAATGTAAAAATAGCAGATAAAATGCAGGGCTGTACAAATGCATTCAAGCAAGTGTCCGTGTATTAATGAAAATTGCTGAAAGAGAAATTTCAATATATTACTCGTTTGCTTGTTAAACTAGATTTTAGTACTATATCTAACTAAAATACCAACTATAGATTTATATTTTATTTCGATTTTCGTATTATATCTAACTAAAATAACAACTATAGATTTATATTTTATTTCGATTTTCGTATTATATCTAACTAAAATACCAACTATATATTTATATTTATATTTTATTTCGATTCTATCAGTTTTTTACAAAATTTTCATTCTTCATCAAAATTAAACATCATATAAATTGAAAAAAAAATGATATTTTAAGAAAAGAAGTTAATTCTCGCTGCTTTTAAATGATTAATTACTCTAAGATGCACTTATATTTTGTACTTCCTGCTTACAGAAGTTCTACGAGAACTCATTTTAATTTGAGTGAGCAGATTATTTAAATTTTATATAATATCTTTAAAAAAAAAGAAATGATATCTACTAAAAAACATTTTTAAAAAATAACAAAAGCCAAGAAAAAAAAAGAATGAAAACTGTGTTTAAAAAATGGTCTGATATCAAATTTCCAAGCTTATATTATGATATTTATTTAACATTTTTCATTAAAAGAATTACTATTTTTAAGTCTATACCTTTGCATATGTTGATGTAAATCCTTTTCTTTTGTACTAAATACATCGTAACGTGTTTTGAAAATTCAAATGTTTTAAAATTATGCATGATGGGCTTGGCGGCCATCTTTTCATATTTTACACAAATTTCTAAGCATCCAAGTTTGTAAAGAAAAGCGTAATATGTTTGCATTAAGTACAATTTAGAACTTCTGATTTTAACCACGGACACATATATTTAACTTGTTACCAACTAAAGATTTATTTATAGATTACCTACAACTAAACAATTTTTTTAAATTTCAACACCAATGTTTAAGTACGGAAATGTCTGCTTAAATAAAAATTTTGAGTTTTAAATTTTAACTACGCATTTGGGTACATAGAAATTAGCGTGAAATATCGGAAGGTGGCTGCCAAGCCCATCATGCATAATTTTAAAACATTTGAATTTTCAAAACACGTTACGATGTATTTAGTGCAAGAGAAAAGGATTTGTATCAACATATGCAAAGGCATTGACTTACAAATAGTAATTTTTTAATGGAAAATATTAAATAAATACCATAATATAAGCTTGGAAATTTGATAATGAACCATTTTTTAAACACAACTTTCATTCAACTTTCATTCAACTTTCATTCCTTTTTTTTTTTTTTTTTTTTTTAACTTTTGAAAAGTGTTTTTTAGTGGATTAAAATATATATCGCAGACGATTTTCATTCATAGGCCGCAGTGTAACGGGATCTTTTTGAGTGCCCCTGTAAAAGAACTATAAATGCTAAATACCCATTCTTAAAAAAAAAATGTGTAATAGTGAGCCTGAATAACTTATATCAGTTTCACTGCAATACGATCTAGCTTAAAGGCAGGCAATGTAAGTTCATTAACCCTTTTCAATAATGCTGGGAAATTAAAAAAATATAATAGGGTCAATGCATTTCAAGTAGTCCAGCACTGGTCGCTCGACTATTTTTTAAAAATCTGAAATTTTTTGTACAGCAACCCTAACATGATGGAAGTTCAAAATGAACGTTATTTTAATTTTAATAATTTTTGTTTGTGCATGGCGGCCATTTTTGTTTCATCGTGTGCAGCAATTTTCTCAGATACTAGGATACACAAAATTGTAAATATCTCGTCTTTTATTTTCCCAATTTTAATGGAGTTTGCAGCATTTTGTTCAGAATAAAATAAGCAAAATATACAGTGGTAGAAAATTTTTGAAAAATAAATTTTTACAGGTGAAATTTTAGCACAAAATTTAAGATTTTTTCCAAAATCTAAAAGTTTGCAAGAGGAAATTTTCCATGCAAGGGAAACTGTCAACCTTACTCAATTTTTTCTACAATTAGGTCAAAAGTGCGTGTACTCATACGCCAAGTTCCAGATTTAGGAGTTGATTTCTCTTTGCGAAAAAAATTCTAAAATTCGTCAAAAATATCAAAAATCGCACTTTTTAGGCTTTGATATCTCTGGTGGGGCACGAGATAAAAATCTGTAGTATAGTGTAGTAGTGCTATATAAAAAAAATTTCAAGAAGGAAATTTGACTACAAGCTGAGATATGACATGGACAATATGTGAAAACGATACTGCCAAACTATTGTAACCTACTATGTAATTGTTCAACAAGACTGTCAACCTTACACAATTTTTTCTACAAATAGGTCAAAAGTTCGTGTACTCATACACCAAGTCTCAGATCTGGGAGCTAATTTCTCTTTGCGAAAAAAATTCCGAAATTCGTCGAAAATTTCAAAAATCGCACATTTTAGGCATTGATATCTCTAGTGGAGCACGAGATAAAAATCTGGAATTCTGGCCTTTGATAGTATTGTGTAGTAGTGTTATGTACAAAAAATTTCAAGAAGGAGATTTGACTACAAGTTGAGATATGGCATGGAAATATGTGAAAAAAATACTGCCAAACTATTTTAACCTACTATGTAATTGTTCATGCCTCCAAAATTTTAAATTAATTATTTATGGTACAAAGTTAAATGTTAATTACAAATATCTTCTTCAAATGCTTATGTGTGTTTTAAACAATTCAGAATGTATGCTAAGCCGTTACACAATTTGTCCAGATGAACAAACCTACTAGAAATGTTATTGCAACATTTTTACTCGGAACACATTCCAAGAAAAGTAAACTATAGACAATGGGTTGCAACTAATCGAGTTGACATGGTTTCAATTATTAAACCTAGAGAATTTTATTCAAGTTAACAAGGGATAGCAAGACTTGGGTGGCTTCAAATAAAATTTTGAGAAAGAACAGCCTACTGACAACAGTTACTGACAACAGTAACTGGTCGAACTCATGACATCTCTCGTAAATAGTGTTCAGCTCTTTGTTGACCATATACAGTATCTTTGTAAATTAAATGTTTATTATTTAACTGTTTTCAACAAACGATATTTTCTGTATAAATACTAAGGTACCCTGGGGTAATAACGCCACGTTAAGGTTCTACCAATTTTCACGGCTTAGTTTTAGATTGTATTTTTCAAACAAATATAGGATCTGATACAGCAACTCATTGACTATCTATATAAAATAAAATAATTTCACAGATATGTATTCATAAAATGTAATGGCGTTTTTTCTTGACCAATGCTATTTGGCGTTATTACCCACCTATATGGGTAATAACGCCATGCAAACAAAACTATAAAATAAGATGGAATAATTGCATGTAAATAGCCCAATTCTAAAAATACAAATTCTACAAACTTAGAAATTGACAAATTGCATTCTAAGCTATTGAAAATGTTCAATTTTTACTTTCTTCTATCTTTACAAGAAGAAAGTATTGGATTCATGAAAATTTTCGACTTCCGGTTTTCGACGGATTTATACGTTTTAGAAGGTCCTGAACACGTTTTGACTATTTTTAGAAAATGTCTGTCTGTGAGTCTGTCCGTCTGTCTGTCTGTCTGTCTGTCTGTCTGTCTGTCTGTATGTGACAAAAAATTTGTGGGCGCTCTATCTCAAGAACTAATGCTCGAAATTTCATAAAATTTTATATTCAGTTAGACCTTGATATGAATTAGTGCCTATTGGTTTTTGGTGAAAATTGGCCTGCAGGTGGCGCTGCTATACTACGTTTTTCATGATTTTCAAGATTGCTATATCTCAAGAACTAATGCACAGAATTTCATCAAACTTTAGATTCTGTGCCCCCTTGATATATATAGACGCTGATTAAGTTTTGGTGTAAATATGCCAGCAGGTGGCGCTGCTATGCCACGTTTTTCATGAATTTCATGATAGCTATATCTCAAGAACTAATGCGCAGAATTTCACCAAACTTCAGATTCCGCAATACCTTGAGATACATAGCCGCTGATAAGGTTTTCATGTGAACTGCCCTATAGGTGGCGCTACTATGCTACATTTTGCACGATTTTTGCGATAGCTATATCTCAAGAACTAATGCAGAGAACTTCATCAAGTTTTAGATTCTGTTACACTAGAATATATAACATAATTAGACGCTGATTACATTTTGGTATTAACCTTGCAACAGGTGGTGCAGCTATGCTGCATTTTGCACGATTTTTCCGATAGCTATATCTCAACAACCAACGCACAGAATTTCATCAAACTTCAGATTTTGTTACCAAATGACATATAACATTACACGATGATTACGTTTTGTTATAAATCCTTCAACTGATGGTGCTGCTGTGCTATATTTTACACGGTTTTTTTAAAACTAGCTATATCTCAAGAATTAATGCACAGAATTTCATCAAACTTCAGATTCTTTTACACCGTAACATAATTAGACGCTTTTTTACGTTTTGGCATAAATTGTCCAAGATATGGTGTTGCTGTGCTACGATTTGCAAATTTTTTGTTATAACTATACCTCAAGAACTAATGGACGAAATTCCATCAAATTTCAGATTCTGTTAGGTCTTGACATAAATAGATGCTTATTAGGTTTTAGTATAAATTACCCAACATGAGGCACTACTAAGCTCATTTTCTCAGAATATTAATTAAATTTTGCGTTTTATGCTTTTCGGATACCAGAATCTCATTAGGCTAGGTCAAATGTTCGAGGAAATTCGATAGTGGGTAACTTTGGGGTCACCACGTTTTTTTTAAATATTAAAATATACTTATGAGATAGAAGAAAGTTTTGGGATTGACACATCCAACTAGTTTGTGAAAGTGTAAGAAAAATATAGGTGTGGTGTGGGAGGGGGGGATGAGGCAAAAGAATATCAGACCGTGAGCTTCTTTTTGCTTAAAAAGACCTCTTAAATAGAAATATGAGAAACATTACACAGTTTTAACTGTGTTTATTTGAATCAGTATTTAGGATGTAGCTCGGCCACTGTAGTGAATCAACCGGAGTATTAATATCAAGGATTGGCGTTATTACCCCGGTATAGTTATTGCGCAGTACATTTTAAATTACAAATTATCTCGAGAAGATATCCAAAATCTTCAACAACATTTTAAAAGTACATGAAATGCATTACAAATTTATGTAATTAACAAAGTATTTCCGGATAAAAAGATAGTCTTCACATCACAAAACGTATCTCGCAAATTTTAGATCAAGCGTTAATTTTAGTTGCTTGTAAAATCAATAAGACCTAAAAATGAAACAAATTAACTTGAAGCTGTTTTTTGCGATTTATATGACTCAAAACTCTTCTGCGCAGAACACATGGGTGTCATTTACCTGATTATTTCATAATTATGAAAAATATAAGCACTTGGCGTTATTACCCCGCCTGGAGTTATTACCCCAGGGTACCTTATAATAAAAGAGACTAATCTCATTTCTCTTAATGTACTCGTTATAGCATTTTTAACATTATTTAATCACCGTATCTCAGCTTATAGTCAAATCTCCTTTTTGAAATTTTTTGTGCATAACACTACTACAAAATACTATCAAAGGCCAGAATTTCAGATTTTTATCTCGTGCTCCATCAGAGATATCGAAGCCTAAAACGTCCAATTTTTGAAACTTTCGACGAATTTCGGAACTTGTTTCGCAAAGAGAAATCAGCTCTCAGATCTAGGACTTGGTGTATGAGTACACAAACTTTTGTCCTATTTGTAGAAAAAGTTTTGTAAGGTTGACAGTCTTGTTGAACAATTACATAGCAGGTTACAATAGTTTGGCAGTAATGTTTTCACATATTATCCATGTCATACCTGAGCTTGTAGTCAAATCTCCTTCTTGAAATTTTTTGTACATAATACTACTACACAATAGTATCAAAGGCCAGAATTTCAGATTTTTATCTCGTGCCCCACCAGAGATATCAAAGCCTAAAAAGTCCAATTTTTTTAATTTTAGACGAATTTCGGAATTTGTTTCGCAAAGAGAAATCAACTCCCAGATCTGGGACTTGGTGTGTGCGTACACGCACTTTTGACATATTTGTAGAACAAATTGTGTAAGGTTGACAGTTTCCCTTGCATGAAAAATTTCCTCTTGCAAACGGATAGATTTTGGAAAAAAATCTTAAATTTTGTGCCAAAATTTCATCTGTAAAAGTTTATTTTTCAAAATTATTCTACGACCGTACATTTAGCCTATTTTATTCTGAACAAAATGCTTCAAACCCCATTTCAATTGGGAGAATAAAAGACGAGATATTTACAATTTTGTGTATCCTAGTATCTGAAAAAATTGCTGAACACGATGAAACAAAGATGGCCACCATGCACAAACAAAAAAATAGTAAAATTAAAATAACGGTCATTTTGAACTTCCGTCATGTTAGGGTTGTTGTAAAAAAAATTTCAGATTTTTTAAAAATGGTCGAGCGACCATTTTTATATTTTCTGGACCACTTGAAATGGATTGACCCAATAATGTTTATTTTTCATTTGAAAACTTATGTCCTGTTTACAAATTGAGATAAGTTAAAAGTTCCGTTTTTGTGATTAATCATTTAAGTTAATGATGATTTTTTTAATTATTACCTGACAGAAATTAGTTGAAAAACCTTTTGATCAGGAAAGTAATTTCATTAAACTAACAAAATTACAAAATCAATAAAAGGCATTACATTCAGATTTTTTCGTACATTTTTTTTCTTATTAATTTCAACTTCAAAAGACTAAATCATAAATTCTTTTTGCCCAAAACTTTTTTTATTGATTTATTGAGTCACCGTTAGTTTTAAATAAAATTGTCACGGATGACTGAAAATTTTGAAAAACATCTTTTATTTTTATTCTTAATTTAGTGCTGATGTTTAATTTATAGAATCTTTTTAAAGTGCTTTTTAAGTGAATTACTTTCTTTTAGAAAATTATTCGCATAGTTCTACTTCTAACTGATTTATCCTATATTTAGTGAAATGATAAATGCGTTGAATATATACATTTAAAAACGCACACCACAGTTGAAAACATACCAGAAATTATCACTCAAAGAAGCTAACAGAATTATTTTATGTATTCCTGTTAGCGAACGATAAATTCTAATCGCACCTTGTTCTATAGTAAGCATCTTGTAATATATCTCATTTATTTTTATCAATTTCATTGGGTGTAAATTAGTGTAACATCATTAAAATTTACCGCAAACGATTTTCTCCCATAGCCCACGGTGTAACAGGATCTTTTTGAGTGCACCTGTAAAAGAACTATAAAAGCTAAATATCCATTCTTAAAAAAAATGTAATAGTAAGCCTCAGTAATTTATATCACTTTCATGGCAATACGATTTAGCTTAAAGCCAGGCAATCAAAATTCATTAGCCCTTTTCAATTATACAGGTTAATATTTAAATAAATTAATGTATATATTTCATTTGAAAACTTATGTCCTGTCTAACTTGAGATAAGTTAAAAGTTCCCTTTATGGGATGAGTCACTTAAGTTAGTGATGAAATTTTTAAAAATTAATACCTGAATGAAATTAGTTGAAAAACTGTTTGATCAGAAAAGTAATTTCACTTATTCAACTAGCAAAATTACAAATTCAATAAAAGACATTGCATGCTGAACTTTTGGTACATTCTTTTCAAATTAATTTCAACTTCAAAAGACTAAATCATAAATTCTATTAGCCAAAAACTTTTTTACTGATTTATTGAGTTCACTGTTAGTTTTAAATGGAATTGTCCCGGATGATTGAAAACTTTGAAAAACATACTTTATTTTTATTCTTGATTAAACACTGATTTTTAATTGATAGAATCTTTTTGGAAGTGTTTTTAAGGGAATAACTTTCATTTAGAAAATTATTCGCTTAGTTTTACTTCTAACTTATTTACCCTATATTTAAAGAAATGGTAAATTCGTTGAATATATACACTATATTGCCATTGATTATGGGACACTTGCGATTTTAGACATTTTACTAAATATCTAGAAAAATACACGAGGAATCATCTCGAAACTCTTAGTGTATAAATATAATAGTATAAGTAATACACCTCCGTGAAGATTTTTTCCCGAAACTCCAAAGGGGACCGTCAACAAATTAAAAAAGAATGAATATCTTTTGAATAACCCTGTCAAAACTAATGTAGCAAAAGCGCTCAAACTCTAGATTGTGATTGAATGCCTTATTGTAATAAGCCTTGTTCATTTTTATGCAAATAGCATGCATACTCGCAGAGTAATTAAGGTTTTTATAAAAATGATCCCAAATTTTTCCAAGTTTTTTCCTTATAATTTTCAGAGTTCTTAATATAAAATGTTATTTTTTTCAGAAAATATGACAAACAAAATTGCACACAGTACCCTGTAATCAGAATTAAAAAATAATGAAAATTGTATAAAAAATGAGTTGGTTTACTAAATAATTTTTTACTGCGCATGCGTCAACGATATCAAATTTTCATTAGCATATTATGTTAGCTAAATGTATAGAGCAACTTTTGTGAAAGTCACAAAATCATAACTTGAAAATTCTGACAATAATCGTCAATTGAATAAGTCGAAAATCCGTTATTCTCAAAATGAAGCAAAAACAAGAGGGGTTGTATCCATATGTTCATTGATTAATGTCAATATAGAATACACAATATGGGATGTACAGCTCATATTCAAAATATTAGAATAATTACTTTTTTTTAGAAATTGAAAATATCGTTTGGTAATTTAATGTCTTTTAATGAAAATATGCAAACGATATTTTTATTAAGAACTTATTGTTGATTAAACTTACTTGTTATCTTAAATTTAATATCATTTTTGAAAAGATTAATTGCAAAAAAAAATTATTTTGAAAAGTCAAAATATTAGAATATTTATTCAAGTGGTTCAAAATATTAGAATATTTCACATTAATTCTCCTTTAATTTTTACCAATTCTTAACTGGTGGCATCATTGATTAAATTCAGACTATTTTATTTAAAATCAGTATTCTTTTTTGCAGTTTGTTTCTTTTTCGTCTTAAAATGGGCCGTGTGAGTGATATTCCTGAATCTACTAAACTTCGTATGGTTGATTTGTATCGGCACGGTAAAAATCAATGTTTTATAGCGAATTATTTACATTGTTCGCAATCGAGCGTTAGTAAAATACTAACACAATATTCAAAAATTGGAAAATTTCAAAATAATCGCCGAAATGGTGGCCGAAAACCAAAAACATCTGCTAGAGATGACAGGAAACTGAAGCGTATAGTTAAGAAAAACCGTTTTAAAAGTGTGCGATTCTTGCACCGAAAATGGAAAGAAGAAGGAGTTGAAGTTTCTACATCGACAACATTAAGACGTCTCCATAAATTTAAATTTGAATCTCGTGTACCGAAAACAAAACCTCTCATGACTGCAAGAAAAAAGCGTATGAGATTGAATTGGTGTAAATCAAGACGTTTTTGGAGCAATGAAGATTGGAAAAATATATTATTTAGTGACGAAAGTATGTTTTCTGTTTCATATGGTAATCAAGGTATTCGAGTTTGGAGAATGAAGCAAGAAGCATTTGATAAAGAATGCCTTAAACATTCCGTAAAATTTTCTGCTAGTGTCATGGTTTGGGGTTGTATGAGTGCAGAAGGACCTGGAAAGTTATGCATCGTCTACGAAAAGGTTAACTCTCTGATATATCAAGAAATTTTAGAATATTACATGATTCCATCATCAGAAGATTTATTTGAAGATGATTTCATCTTTCAACAAGATTTAGCGTCTCCGCATACCTCGGTGTCAACTAAGAATTGGTTCCGCCAACGCAACATTAAGGTACTTCCTTGGCCACCAAATTCACCAGATCTTAATCCCATTGAAAACTTATGATGTATAATGAAGAATAAAACTTCAAGAAAATCCTCCTTCAAGTAAAACTGAGTTAGTGGCACGTATAAAGTCTATTTGGGCTAATATTGATAGAAGTGTTTGTAAACACCTTGTATATAGTATGCAAGATCGATTGTACGCTGTTATGAAAGCTAAAGGGGATGCTACAAAATATTAACTAGCATTTACTTCATATTCATAAGGTAATATTGTTGCGTAAAATAAAGTATTCTAATATTTTGAACCAATCTAAATTTTATTCTAATATTCTGGTCTGTTTAAGGAAGCTGTATACCTAATTTATTGTGCTGTATTTTATATTTTATAAATGTTAAAATCTTATCTAAACATTCCAGATTTAATTTATAAGAAATTTAATTGCATTTACTTAGTATAAAAAATAATTAAATGACAAATAATTTTTTTTTATTACTTTTTCTCAATTATTCTAATATTTTGAATATGAGCTGTACTACTGCATTTGGATAAAATCCCTCATCTTTTTGCTTCATTTTGGAAACAACGGATTTTGTCCTTTTTCTATAGACGATTACTTTCAGAATTTTCAAGCTATGATTTTGAGACTTTTACAAAAGTTGCTCTATACATTTAGCTAACATAATATGCAAATGAAATTTTGATATCTTTGACGCATGCGCAGTAAAAAATTATATAGTAAACCTACTCATTTTTCATACAATTTTTATTATTTTTTAATTCTGATTACAGGGTACTGTGTGCAATGTTGTTTGTCATATTTTCTGAAAAAAATATTATTTTATATTAAGAACTCTGAAAACTTGGACAAATTTGGAACCATTTTTATAAAAACCTTAATTACTCTGCCAGTGTGCATGCTATTTGCATAAAAATGAACACATTGTATTACAATAAGGCATTCAATCATAATCTAGAATTTGAGCGCTTTTGCTACATTAGTTTTGACAGGGTTATTCAAAATACATTCATTCTTTTTTAATTTGTTGACGGTCCCCTATGGCGTTTCGGTAAAAAATATTCACGGAGATGTATGACGTATACTATTATATTTATACACTAAGAGTTTCGAGATGATTCTTCATGTATTTTTCTAGATATTTAGTAAAATGTCTAAAATCGCAAGTGTCCCATAATCAATGGCAATATAGTGTATATATTTAAAAACGCACGCCACAGTTGAAAACATACCAGAAATTATCATTCAAAGACACTAACCGAATTATTTTGTGTATCCCTCTTAGCAAATAATAAATGCTATGCGCACCATATTTTATAGTAAGCATCTTGTAATGTATCTCAATTATTTTTATAAATTCCATTTGGTGTAAATTAGTGTAACATCATTTAAATGTACCGCAAACAATTTTCCCTCATAAACCGTAGTGTAACGGGATTTTTTTGAGTGCCCCTGTAAAAAAAGTTATAAATGCTAAATACCCATTCTTAAAAAAAATTATGCAATAGTAAGTCTCAATAACTTTATATTAATTTCATCGCAATACGATTTAGCTTAATGGCAAGCATCCAAATTCATAAAAAATTTTAATGTTTATTTTTCATTTGAAAATTTATGTTTTTTTATAACTTGAGATAAGTTAAAAGTTCCCGCTTTGGGATGAATCCTTTAAGTTAATGATTTTTTTTTTAATTAATACCTGAAAGAAATTAGTTGAAAACCTCTTGATCAGGAAAATAATTCCATTTATTCAACAAGCAAAATTACAAATTCAATAAAAGACATAATATTCTGAACTTTTCAAACATTTTTTCCTATTAATTTCAACTTCAAAAGAGTAAATTATAAATTCTTTTTCCCAGAAACTTTTTTTGTGTGTTGATTAAATTGATTTATTGAGTTCATCGTTAGTTTGAAATGAAATTGTCACGGATGATTAAAAACTTTGAAAAACATCTTTTTTTAAATTCTTAATTAAGCACTGATGTTTAATTGACAGAATCTTTTGGAAATGTTTTTTAAGTGAATTACTTTCATTTAGAAAATTATTTGCATAGTTTTTCTTCTAACTGATTTAATGTACATTTTGTGAAATGATAAATGCATTGAATTCCTGGTGAAATATTCCAATAAATATTGTATCAAAAATTTAGTACCATATCAATAATTACTGCATTTACTATCACTAGTTGTCTTTTTAGGAGACTCGGCAATATATATATATATATATATATAACCATTAATTCTATTACATTACATGGACCATTTGAATTTAATAAAAAATACCACATTGAACATGGGGAAAAAATTAAATAAATAAGTAAAATGAATACAAATGGAATTTGTAGAACCAAAGCAGAATTGTCAAGCCCCAAATACTTTGGAACAACAAATGATGTGTGTGGTTTCATCTTCGTATTAGCCATGAAAATGCAAAATAATGTGAATTTGGGGCTACCAACATACATAAAACCAAAGTTAAATGAAGAAATAACTTAAAAAACAAGGCATAACAAAATTACTAATTTGGATAAAAAAATAAAAAAATGAAAATGTAAAAATAATTATTGTACACATGATAATAAATATATATATTACTAAGCTCTATATTATATTTTTAGATTCATGATTGAGTGGAGAAATGTCATAATACATCATAAAATACTTTCAAATCTCAATACAGCAATATATATTTTTAATTGATTTTTTTAATTACTAATTTAAAATTTTTTTCTTCCTTTTTATTTTTTAAATTTGGAAAATAGATTTTTTTTCTTTTACTCAGAATACTTTTTTCTATAAATCTAAATAGATAAATCTAAATAATATCAAGATACCTGCTACAACTGTGTTTAAAGTCTATATATTTGTGAAACTGGCAGATCTTTTGAAATTCGCCGTAAAAAACATACCGGTGCACTGAAAAGTGGTAATTTAAATTTTAAAATTGTCAGCATTGTCTTCAAACGAAACACATCCCTCAGTTTGCGAACACCAGTATTTCAAAATCGAGGTGTAGCAGTTATCACGGTAGATTACTCCTGGAAGGCTTTTTCACATATTTGCGATCGCCAACCATGAATGAGGATCGTGCTATCCATAGTGAATACGATCTATTTCTAAAAAATGACTAATTCTAACTGTTCTTGGTTTTCTCCACTGTTTGTTATGAAACGGATATTTACTGATGATGCCTTGTAAGTAGCCTAGCGGAATTTTTAATTTTGTATTTTTAAATGTTTTTTAAAGTATTTTTATGTTTTGTATATAAGAATTAATTTTTAAATGTATTCAAGTCTGCCCTAGTTTATTTTATTCAATCTTTTAGTAGATTTTTTAAATTCAGACGCTAAATGTATATGTATTGCAAATTACTTTAATGTATTTTTTTTTTTCAAGTTCAAAACTGAAATTCAGTGAGTCCATTTTTTAAACCATATTTTTTAAGCAAAAATATTGAAAAGATAAATTATCCCCTTAAACTAATTGCTCTCATATCTCGTCTATCATAAGAAAGAAAGACGAATTCGACTACATATACCTAAATAAAATTCTTTTTGAAAGTTTCCAAAAATCAAGAAAACATGCCCGCTTTAAAAAAAATCTACATACGAAAAATCAATTTCGTTTCTTTTCAATCTCCTGTCTGTCTCCAAGAATCCAGTTTTATTTGGTGTGAAAAACGCCACTCTGTGCCTCTCTGGGGAAATTTAAGTTAAGGCAGAATTCTTCTTCCTAAGTTGATAAAAGTCTATTTACTTCAAACTGAAAATAAAATTAGTGTTATTTTTCTTTACCTGAGGTTGAGCTTTTTACTTTAGAATAGACGTTTTCTATTTCTTTGTCACAATAAAGATGAGTTTCTCTTTTATTTTCAACCATTGATTTATTTTTCACATTAAATATAGTCATTTTAGTAATTAAATTAGCAGTCAAGTGGGAGTAATAATCGTGATAGAGTGTTCCGCTTAATAAATATATAAATTAGTAACTGTATTATTAAAAAACCTACACAATGTATAGTTTGGCTCTATAAGCCATAAAAGGAGGAATGGGTATACCATAGAAGTTCAAAGAGATAGGTAGCCTTAATATCATAATACATTGCTATTCTGTATTACTCTTTTCATAATTTTTTCTACTGAATTTAATTTAGGACTGACAATAAAATTAGTGATATTTTACCCGCATTAATGTATATTTCTGAGCTTTGTATTCGAAAACTCGCCGTAATTTTGTAATAAGTAACTGTATCGACATTTGGATAATGTCATTCAATTCATAATTGAAAAATTCATAATAAACAATATTAGACCTCATGTATTTAAAAATGGTTGAGTTCTCTTACTATAATAAAATGTTCCCCCTTTTCCATTAAAAATACGGTAAAACAACTTTCTTGTTTGGTATTCAGCTGTTCTTTATTTCTAGTCCCCTTATGTGTAGTAAAAAAAAAGAGGTTATGACTTTCAGACATATTAGGGAGATCTGATCTCCACGAGGTACTCTCATCAACCCCCCCCCCCCCCATTAAGACATCACATACTCTGAAAACACACTAATTTGATCGGATATTTAAATATTGCGAAACATTGAACAATAATTCACATTAAAAAATTGAGATCTTGTAAACATGTTTTTATTCATCTTCTTTTGATAAGGCAAATTTAAGGTCGAATAATCGTTAAACACCTATCTGCCTGTTTACATGTTTGATAAAACAACATCAATTAACCAGTGAAATACATAGAATTTTTCCCTCTTCGTATATTGTTTTTAACCGCGGAATAAGAACACTGCTTAAGTAAGGCATTTTCAATTCACCCTTTAAATCTCATGTAATTTTCACAAAATTTTTCTTTCTCTTTTCAATATTCTTGTCAAAATACTTCTGTTGTTAGAAAGGAAATGTCATTTCTGACGTCTTAGAATTCACAACAATAATTAAAAAGATAACATCAAAATATGAAGTAAATGACTCGTCTAAGTATATTTTTAAATTTTAACTGTTTTGTAATATTACTTGGTTGCTTTTAATATTGCGTAATTTGCAGCTTTAAACGCACATTAATGAATTTATTATTTACAAGTTTTTTTTTCTCCTTTTAATACTTTTGTTGCTATAAACGAAATATATTTATTTTCGTTGCCTTAAAATTGGCAACAATAGTTTCAAAGATCATTTAGAAATGTGAAATGGCTTACATAAATACATTTTTTATTTAAATTGTTTGCAATATCTTTGTTTAATTATTTCAATTATGACTTCTTTTTTTTTCATTTACGACGCTTAATGCATTTAAAGAATTCATTTTTTAATATTTTCTTTCACTTTTAGTATTAACAAGAAACTATAGTTTTATGACGTAAATTTCAATATTTTCCTTTTCATAACAAGGAATTATTTAATTCTCATTTGAAAAGGGTTTTTCTCTGTTTTTGATCATTACATGTGAATATTATTTTTATTTGAAAGAAATATTTTGCTTTGATTATTTGGTATCAATTTAAATCAATTACCTTTTCTAAAATATGTAAAAAATGTTTCTCAGAATACTGAAAATTTGAATTTAAAATGGAAATGAATCCTCAAAAGATGAGACAAATTTAAATAAAATAAATGCAGTGTACACATCGAGAACTTTTAATGTATGATAACAGGATCGAAAGTGTTTAAATTCCTATGTATAGTTTTACTCCTGCAAAACTTCTTTAATTGGACGATTTTGATCAATTTTAACATGAAATATCTCTTAAAATAATCATTTGATTTGAAAGCTATCTGCATTAGCGTGTTTGTAAACATTTTTCTATAACACCACCAACTTTCATATTTTTACTGCGTAGTAGTTTTCTTAATATTAGAAAAGGAATACTCTAGTTCACAAAAAATTCATTGTCAGCTGCGTTGACAGTGATACTTATTTATTTATTTTTTCTTTTTTTTGACGAATACAGAGACTACTTTAAGATACTCATGAGGTATTAAAATTTGAAAACCACTCCGTCTGTACATGTACACAATTATAGATCACCAAAATATCATTGTGGCTCTCAAAATTTTTCGCCTAACTTTGTCTTGTATTTATTTTCCATAACAATTTAAAAAAAAAACTGAAACAAGTGCAATATGACAAACGTATTTCTTTAAATTTAATACTGCGTCAACTCAAATTCGTTTACAAGAGAATTCTCTTATATTAAATTCATAAAAAATATAATTTTAAAAAGAAAGATATCTCATATAATTAACAGCCGTAATAAGAAGTGGAAAAAATTCATTGATTTAAAATAACTTGAAATAAATAAATAAGAACTTTTTGATTGCGAAAATAATTTCATTATCTAGACTACTCAAGTTAAATATTCAATATGAGATATCGAGTTTTGAAATTTGCAGACTTTTCGAATTAAATTAAACTTTAGAATATTCAATCATAAGTTGCTTTTTGCGTGAGGGACTTCTTTTTCTCCTTTTAAATCGATTTATTGGAACTCATCGTGGACTGAAAATCAAATAATATTCGATGATAGAGAAGGTAAAAGAAAAAACCACTTCCGATCAATTTTGAGTTTTTAATTATGCCCAAGTTTAAAACTAATTATGATTTTTTTTAAACGAGTACATTCACAATTTTGTTAATAACATGAATAGTGTTCTACTTCAACTTTATAATTAATTTAATGATGAGTATATTCAATAGCTTATTTTAACGCAATCAAAATAATTGAATTATTTCGTAAATATATTTAGAAATAAAATTCAATTATTTTTTTAATTACACTCTTGATTACAGTATTATAAAAAAACGATTGATTATATCCTACAGTATTAGTTAATTGCTATAATAGAAAATATATAAATATAAGTGTATAAAATAATTAAACCTAGTTTTATTAAAATTGAGTAAAATGTGCAAAAAATGTTTTTTTAGTGCTGTTCCAAATTTGGCGATAATTCGCCAAGTTGGCCAAAATCTGGCGCGATTGTCGTGATTTTGTAATTAATACTTTTCAGCAAATACTCGTTCTTATACTTATGAGGATTTCTACATAGAAAATCAAAGTATAATTGAGTAACCAACAAGTGGAAATCGTCTTTCGATTCCAAATCGCTTCCCAGCCCTGCCAATTTTGTGCTTTACATTTTAAAACGAGTAAATAAATTTGACGTGCTTTTTGAGCAGTGACGTGATCGCTTTGAGAACCACTTTAAATAGAAATACTTTAATTCTGATTTTTATACAGCGTAATATGAATATTTTTTTTTTAATGTGAAACTATCTTTTATGTACATTTCATTCAGCTTTTAAAGAAATTGCAATCCATCTAGATTTTCTGGTTTAAATTTTAGTAATACACTTTTTTGAACGTTCGATTTTTCAAATTCTGCACTTTTAAAATAAGCTATCTCATTAAAAATAATCCTCTTTAATAAAAATATATATGTTGCTGACGACTGGGTTTTTCGCTAATTGTTGCCACAGATTAATATCGGAAAAGGAAACATATATACACTAATGGACAAAATTAAGAGATGGGAGGTATTGTCACACATTTCTCTGAAAAATCCCATAAAACCTGGACAGTTGATTGTCATATAATGGTACTATGGCGCTGGTGTCGCTGAGATGAGGTTACGTATTTTTGTGGGTGTTGCTAAGCCAGTAGGAGGTATAAAAGTCTGCAGCTAGCTGCTCAGCTCACTCCACTCTACAACACAGTAGTGATTTGTATAGTGTTTCTTGAATAATTTGTTGTTTTTTGTTGATTTTCAGGTGAAATGAGTGAACATCATCGTTTAGACGATGGTATGAGAAGGAGAATTGTGGGTAAAATTGAGGCAGGGCAGTACCATTCTCAGGTTGCTAGGGAATTGGATGTAACTCCAAGCGTTGTTTCGACTTCGTGGAGTCATTTTCAAGAGAGTTGGTCAGTGTCCAGAAGACCAGGACAAGGTCGTTCGAGAGCAACAACGCCCAGGGAAGACCAGTATTTGCTACTTACAGCCAAGCGTCAGAGGACGTCTACAGCGACACAACTGTCTAGGGACCTTGCTGCTGCCACAGGAACATTAGTTTCCGGGAAGACTGTTGCCAGGAAGCTCGATGAAAGAGGGTTGTATGCCAGGAATCATCCCACTCACTCCCTTCCACAAAAGAGAACGTGCACGATGATGCAGACATTACCAACACTGGACACAGCTCCAGTGGGATAATGTTCTGTTCACAGATGAGTCCAGATTCAGTCTTCAATTTGATTATCGGCGAATATTCATATAGAGGGAGCCTGGGACCTGATACCGTCCCAGTAACATTATGGAAAGGGACCATTATGCTGGTGGAGGACTCATGGTTTGGGCAGAGACCGTGCAAGATACTCGCACACCGCTCCATTTTTTTGACACTGGTTTCGTGAATGCCCAGAGGTATAGGTAAGAGATCCTACAATTCGACGTGCGTCTTTCCAGGGTGCTATTGGCCCTGAATTCGTTTTTATGGACGACAATGCCCGACAACATGGGGCTCGCCTGATTGAGGAGTATCTAGAAAGCGATGATATTCATCGAATGGATTGGCCAGCCAAATCTCCTGACCTTAGTCCCATTGAACATGCTTGGTATGCTCTTGGAAGGGCTATTTCGAGACGCCAACCCCCACCCAGAACCATTCCGGAGTTAAAACTGCTCTGGGAGAAGAGTGGGAGAGTTTTCCACAAGCAATCCTTAACTCTCCTATTAACAGCATGCATACTCGTTGTGCATGCTGTCTATCTGTCAGAGGTGACCACACACCATACTAGAGGCGACTACACATCATACAAGTCTCACTTTCATTGCCATCTTTCATCATGAATTTTAGTCCACACTGAACTGTTGGCAATAACTCTTACCAACGAATGGCACTTTAATTTTTGCTTTGCACATATTTTTGTCATACTATAAGTTATATCCATACCAATTTTCATTTATTTTTATCCAGTATTTCTCAAGATATTTGGGAAAATGCTTTCTATCTCTTAATTTTGTCCACCAGTGTTGTTACTGAAAAAATTAACATCTCTTATATGAGAGAAAATTGTTAGAAAAACTGCATTAGAAAGCTAGAAAATTGTTAGACAAACTGCGTTAAAAAACTAAAAAGTTGTATTTTTTTTTTTTTTTTTTTTTTGGTATAAAATTAAAATCTAATGATTATGTCGTTTTTCCAATATTGAATTTCAAAATTTACTAAATTTCGCAGTAGAGTACCATAGTAAAACTATAACGCGTAAAAAGATAATGGTATTGGCAATGTGTCCTCACGTATATATTGGCTATGACACGAGTCACAAATTACAGTAGCCTTATTATTTTGTTAACAGATAAAAATGGATTATGATGTCACTAGTGGAGGGTTCTTATTTAATTCTCGACAAATATTAAATGCGCCATTTTTTTAAAACAAAAATTATGTTTTTCAAATGAAATGGGGGACAAATTTATATGTTAAATAAAATTAATGCAATATGAATCATCTCAATGAGGACAATGGTGAACAATATATGAACAATAGTCATATCACATAGTGAAGCTAACATAAAAGTACTTTATATTCTCAAAATTATGGTAATAAACATAGTCTATAGTTTGTTTGATCCAGTTTGTATTTGTTGTTAAATTATTTTGGGAAGCTTGGTTTGATGAATCATTTTCCTTTCCTTAATTTAATTACTTCATAACATCGTATAATTTTTAATTTTGCACACTTGTATAGGAAGTACGTACCTTAAAGTGTAAAGATTTTGATAATTATATTTCATTTTACTGACATTTTAAGATTTTTAAACCAAAAATTTCGATTGTGAAATGATTGTACATTTGAATATTTTTATAAATTATTTAAAATTTTAAGAGAAAAATTCGATTTCTGCCCAGCGTCCTAGGACAGGTGTTTACACTACTTTATAATAAAAAGAATATAAACAAGAAAGAAAAATTATGCGTCAAAAATACAGTCCAAGATCGGTTAACGAACACTTTCGCGAAAAGCTTTATAAGTTCGAATATACCACGTAATATATAAATTCTGTGACACAAATAAATGACCATAAATTTTATCTGAGCGAAAAAAGCCACCCATTTTATTCACCCTTTGAAAGAGAAGAAAATTCTGTACAAGATCAAATGAAGATCATTTGTAATGGCTTCCTCCCGCGACGATGCAGGGGTCTAGATTATTTTCCAAATTCTTCAAGATGGCCGCGACAGACTATTTCCGGTGTGATTTCGATCCGTTGTTTTTCCAGTGAGCTTTTCAAAGAATTCAGTAACTTGCTTGATTGCACAGGTTTTTTACAACATGATCCTCCAAACAGCGAAATTTTTTCAAGGGGAAATTGTAGTTGGGTGAGAATGAATGATTAGCATTTGCACACCATGTTTTCCAACAAAACAGTGAATTAATGTCAGCGTGAATTTAAAAAAATGAGCGTTGAACATAGATAAAACAATAAAACAACATAGATAAAAACGCAAGAAAAATATGAAACTAAATTCACATCTTAATCACATCACAGTATTTATGTATTACCCTGTATAATGAAAACATGTTCAATTAACCTCATTAAACAAAACCAAGAAGAAGTAATTGTGTCTTTCAAATTTATCGGGCTATATTTAATTGCATATACTGTCGACTTAGATAATATTTCTTCAACTGTACTCTATCCCGATTAATTTATAGGCTACTACGAGTTAGGGCGCACAGAAGAGTGGATTTGGGTTCTATGGAAAAAGCTGTAATATATTGAATCGTGAAGAAGTTTTTTATAAATTTTTTTACGAATCTTGATTTAAATTTCTTATTTAAATTACTCATCTTGATTTAATTGCTTAAAAACAACTCGTTTACTCGACTGTTTCAACTCCTTAGGAAAAGCTTTCAAATCGTGAGATGAGTGGATTTTGTCTCAACTTGAGTTGTTTTGGGGCTGAGGTTTTATAAGAGTAGTTTCCCTAAATTACTATAAACAAATTAGAAACATGTATTCTTATATTTCTTGTTTCTTTTTAAGGAGATATTTTTAATTTCAACTTAATTATTTTACTAGAAATTTAGTTCACAATTAATAACAGCTCTAGACTCCCGCGTTCATCTTTATCGGGCTCAACAGAAAGCGCTATTTTTTAGAGATCTAAAGAATTTTTAAAAGGTCAAAGTGAAAATACGATTTATTGCCATATTCAATGAATATAATTAATGGATTTTTTTTTATCGGGCGTATCATTATTTACTTTCTTCTGCCTTTACTAGAAAAAAATATTAAATTCGTGAAAATTTTCGGGGACAGTTTTAGGGGACAGAGAACCGAAGAAAAAACATGTTTTTACAAAATGTCTATCTGTGAGTTTGCCTGCCCCTCTGTCACTCTGTAAGATACAAAAACTTTGTGTGAGCTCTATGTCAAGAATTAATGCATGGAATATTACAAAACTTTGTATTAATTTAGTTATTGATATAAGCTGGAGCTGATTAGTTTTTGATGTACATCGTCTTACAGATTGAGCTGCTCTGCTGTCTTTTTCACGATTTTCGTGATAGCTATATCTCAAAAACTAATACAAGGATTTTCATAAAAATTTATATTCCATTAGTCCTAGATATAATATGATGGTGCTTATTACCTTTTTGTTTAAATCTCCCAAAATGTGGCGCTGATGTGTGGCATTACTCATTACTATCGCTATAGCTCTATCTCAGAAACCAATGCACGAAACTTCATCAAACTTCAGATATAGTTAGTCCCTGTTATTATTTTTCTTTAGATTTTAGAGTACATCTCTCAAAAGCTGGCGATTATATTCAGATTTTTCTTTATGATTTCTGCCATGGTTCTATCTCAAAACCTAACTCACGCATTTTCATAAAACTTCAGATTCTGGCAAAATTTGTCATAAGTTGTAGCTGATTAGATTTTCGTGTAAATCACCTAACCGCTTTCGATGCTATTCTTCCTTTTTCTGGAAGTATTAACATGTATAAGATAGATGAAAGCATCCATATTATTACATCAAACTATTTTTTTTTTTTTTATGCGCCACGAAACAGAAAAAAAGCATCAAAATTCGATCTCGCCATATTAAATGTGGACGAAAATTAATCCTATTATAAAGGGAAGATATATGTTATTTTTTATACATTATTTACCTTTTAAGAACACATTAATTAAATTCCATTAAAAATCAATAGAAAATCTAGGACCAGTTTACGGGCAATTCGGTTAGCGAACATTGTATTAGTACGGATTAACTCAATATTGCACAGTTGCAACATGTGGTACATACCTAAAAATACTTTAATTCTCATTATGTGTCATGAATTTGACCAGTAATGATCACTGCAACCGATTAAGAACAGTACAGAGAAGGAAATAACACTTATTTTGTTCATATCAGATAGCTGCATTTGAAAAAAAAAATAGAATTTGTTCTTCGGAAGCAAAAGAAAACTCTATCAAGCTTTTAAGGCAAAATTTACTTTTATTGTTTTTAATGAATACTTAAAAATATTAACGTAAACAAAGTTGCAGGGGTATTAAGCATACACCATGAATTAATTTATGCCCATTTACGTATGGCAACTGCACATTTTGGAAAAAATTATTTCAGTTAAGATGTGCATAGAGCAGTAGAAATTTTTCTCCAGAAATTCCTGGCAATAATCTGAAACGTGCACGAATTATTTTGTGAAATCCTGTATATCATCCATAGAATTTATAAATATGAAGTAATGTTTTAAAAAAATTAAGTTTATAAAACATGGACATAGAGATTGACAAAAAGAATTGACAAAATTTTTTTCACTATGTTGGAAAATGTAAAAAAAAAAAAAAAAAAAAAAAAAAAAAAAAAAAAAAAAAAACTTTTTAAATATGTACTTATTTTAAAACATAATTTTTAATAAAACAACGCCATTTATTGATGATAATGATCCATTTTGTATGTGTTTATCAATAAATTGAAAAATAGATGTTCCTTTTATTTTTTTTTTTCATTATTACATTGAATTAAATATATTAAATATAAGTAAAGCCAGTAAAGTATGGCTATAAAGTTATTGCGTCGTGAGATAGTTTATAAATTCTGGTTTACAGAGTGACAGCAAAAAAAAAATGTTGGCATAATAAACCCTAGTAGAGATAACAGAATGTAGAGAAATCAATAAATAGAATTTTTATTTTTTATTTTTTTTTTTTTTTTTTTTTTTTTTTTTGAAGTAAATTTTTAAACATATGCGCTAAATAATGAGTGATATACAATGCCGATTGATAAAAATTTTATTCAATAATACGAAAAAATGTTTTTCATTAAAACTTTTTGCTGAATTTTTATAATTTAAATCAACGCAAAATTTAAAAATCAAACACAATCGAGTTTGCAAGAATAATATTTAAAACTGACTCCTTTACATAAAGCTTTATAAAAGGTTTTTGAAAACAGTAAAATAGTTACTAAAATTTCAATAATTAAAACTCGAATGATTGGAACAAAAAATTTATCCGGGACATTTTAACATATTTTTTAATTTTTCGACAAAAAATGACATTTAATATTGTTCCATTTGATGTGTCTGTGTTTATGTAAGTTCCTCATTTTTGCAAAATCAGATTTAATCAGAAAGTTTTACAAATTAGCTAATTATTGTCAGGAAGATCATATTTATCGTGACAAATCGTCACCTGAGAATAATAAGGTTCTATCTGTGTTTTTGAAAAAAAGTGACTTACCGATATAGAAAGGTTATATTTGTATCTAAGAAGGCATTTCTGGATTAATATAATATCATAATTATAATTGTAAGGTCATATGTAAATTATATATAATATCATTTGATGCAACAATATCTTCATAGATACAAATGTAATCTATCTAGATCGAAAAGTCACTTTTTTTCAAAAACACAGGTAGAACTTTTTTATTCTCAGGCGACGAAATGTATAGAATAATGTTTTAAGGTACTTCTAAGTATCTCAAAGCTTTGCAACAATTTATCACTTGAAGCGCACATAATGCATGAGAGAGAGCCTATATAAGTATTTGTGTGTGTCTATGCTTAGGTAATACTGTAATTAAATACAAAGCAAAATGATCCTTTTTGGCTTGAAATTATGGCATCACATCGGAAATGTAAAAGACACTTTCATTTATTGCCTTGTATATAATTAGAAATGTTTAATGAAAAGTATATGCATGCCTAAAAACTTTAAAACTGAAATAAAAGACTCGTCGTAATTGTGCAGTTTTATGTTTAACTGCCTAAAATGCAAGAGGAAATCTTTTAGTTTCATAGCAATGAGTTATGAATTCCGAAAAATATCACACATAATTTAATTTCAAATTTATTGTATTTAAGAGTTTTGAATCGATAAATGAATATTAATATAAATAATCATTTATCGCTGCCAAATTAGAAGTACTAAACAAACTTAATCAAAAAGGCTCAATACGGTCTTCTCTACGAATCTTTAATTACCAAACGCCACAAAGCTCTGTTTTGCTCTTCATAAGAAATTTAATGTAGATTTGTTGGTTTTCCATTTAAGGTATCCTAATAAAATTTAAAACAAGTAAGAAAAATCATGCGTTAAGCATAGATTATGAAGCACTTTCCAACACTTAATGAAATCTTGTAAGGGAAATAATAGTGTATCGCCAAATATACCCAAATATGTATTCCAGTACATTAGAACAGCCCTGTATTTCATATGTCAGTTCATATAATGGGCAAATTTAGCTCAGCAAGAAAATCCCAGTAGCTTGAAATTTCTTTTTCAGCAATTGATACTATTAGATGGAAATATACTTGAATACTTTTGTTCAGCCCTGTAGTTTACATTGTACCTTTATTACACGTCAGCATTAGGCTAAAATTTATTGTAAACTAAAACACTTTTAAATAACTGAAATCACATTCTCATAAATCATCTTTCATAGGCGTCCATGTAGCGAATTATTTGCGTGGCCCTGTATATCCCTTTATCTATATCCTGTAAACATTTCTCAGTAAATTGAATGCAGCTCAGCATAAAAATGCATAGCTTATTTAAGAAAAACGTTTAAACAATTTACGCTCATATTCAGTAACGTTGGTGAGTTCTTTTGGGTAGCCCTGTATATCAACTATAACATTTATACACACCATATAATGTGCATATATTTAGCGAAATATAAACGCGAATATCATAATTAAAATGCAATTCATCCTTCCATCAGCCATCATCGGACACATATACGGTACTTCGGAAAGAATATACTATTTGAAATCTTTTGTATGGCCCTGTAAATGCTATGTACTTCATATTATGCAAGACAGTAGCGTATAATTTATATTAAGCTTCAGTGGCATATATCAATTTTATTATACATGAAAAAGCTTAATATATTTAAAATATGTCACACACAATTCCCCCTTTTACCATTATCTAATGGAATTCTTTTGTGTGGCCCTGTAAACGAATAATAGCTACATTTTCACCTTATATTTTATAGAATGCATATTTTAATATGTTTGACAGGGTATAACATTTTTAAAATTCCTTTTAAACGATTTTTCCATATAGGCCATAATGTAATGGGAAACTTTTGATTCGCCCTGTAGATAAACTAATCATGGTAGAAACTTCATTTTCGGTAGGACTTGTGCTAGGATAAACGTCAATAATGTCCTAAAATTTCATGGCAATCCGAGTATATTAACGATTTTTCCCCATGGGCCTTAATGTAATGGAAAACTTTTGATTCGCCCTGTAGATAAATTAATCATAATAGAAACTTCATTTTCAATAGGGTTCGTGTTAGGGTAAACGTCAATAACGTCCTAAAATTTCATGGCAATCCGAGTATATTAACGATTTTTCCCCATAGGCTGTAATGTAATGGGGAACTTTTGATTCTCTCTGTAGATAAACTAATCATGGTAGATACTTCATTTTCAGTAAGGTTCGTGCTAGGGTAAACCTCAATAACGTCTTAAAATTTCATGGCAATCCGAGTATATTAACAATTTTTCCCCATAGGCCGTAATGTAATGGGAAACTTTTGATTCGCCCTGTAGATAAACTAATCATTGTAAAAACTTCATTTTCAATAGGACTTGTGCTAGGGTAAACGTCAATAACGTCCTAAAATTTCATGGCGATCCGAGTATATTAACGATTTTTCCCCATAGGCCGTAATGTAAAGGGAAACTTTTGATTCTCTCTGTAGATAAACTAATCATGGTAGATACTTCATTTTCAATAGGGTTCGTGCTAGGGTAAACCTCAACAACGTATAAAAATTTCATAGCAATCCGAGTATATTTACGGGAGTTAGAGCGCGGACAGACGGACAGACGGACAGACGGACAGACAAACCGAATGCATAAGCACTTTTCAACTTTGTTGGAAAGTGCTAAAAATATATTATGATAGTTAGCATAATCATATAAAATTATTTAATGAACATATCATTTATTACCTTGAAATATTTCCGCGTACATGAAGTTTAATTAAAGCGATATGTTTTTTTACAGCGGAAATTTTAATTTTCTCAAACAGAAGGAATGTCTCAAAAGCATAGAAAAAGTTTAATCTCTTTTTCGATTAAAATTTTATCTTAAATGCATTCATTTTATGGTAAGGATATAATTTTGTTCAATATATACAGGGTGAGTCATAAATATCGAAACAATAGGCTATCTCCTTAAATATTGCCCCTAGACCCATACTTCCAATTGCAAAGTTTCATAAAAAAAGGTGAATTTTTTGATAAGATAAGTTGCAACTCCATGGGGGGTCTATTTTAAAAAATACGAAAATTAAATTTTTATACAGCCCCCAGACGATAAAACATCCAATTAGAAAATTTTTCCTTATTCATTCCTGAACTGAACAAAAAAAATTTCATCTTGATATCTTCAAAACTCAGAGAGTTATGACAATTTTAATAAATCGTGAGGTTTCAAGGGATCAGACACAAATTGAAATGCGTGTAATTGAAGAAACAATGTTGCTGTAATGGGTCCAGAAAACATTTATTTTATTTATTTATTTATAAAGTTGGAATTTTAAATGTTTTGTGATGGTTAACCATATAATTTGTAAGCATTATCACATCATAAGACTTCTTAATATTTTTTTTTCAAACAAAATTTGAGTAAATTAAAATTGTTATAACTCAAAACATTATTTGTCGCGTTGAATTTTTTTCTTTTGATTAAGCGAAAATGTCTAATTTTCAATTTTGTGCTGTCGGCTCTTGGACTATAAGAGGGATATTAAATTTTCTTAGCGTACTGCAAGATAATAAAATAGGTATTGAGCCGGACTTTTTCCGCCGATATAGGTATCTTTTTTAAAACACAAAGTCTTATACGGAAAAAAGTTCGGTTTCATCGGTCTTAAAAAATGTTTCTCTCTTCACAAATTGATTCCACTCATTCACTTCTTTAACCCTTTCGGGTCTGGTGTACTAATAATAGTACATGTCATTTCATGGAGCATTATTTTGTTTTAAGAAATATTTTTCTACTATTTACATGTAGCAATGTTAATATAAGTCTATGCATTTACTATAGGACTTCATTTATGTTTATGAATTTAGTAATAATACTAATTATTATTATTTGCTTCATTCTCTTTGCGCCTTTTGCAATTCTTTTATTTTAAACATATATTTCACTCCTTAAATTTATGATAAAAGTAGTTTTCCTGAAAGAATCCTGTGTAATAAATCGCAAAAAGTATTAGTAAGTTTAATATTTTTTAAACATCTCCGAAAATTCTTCCTTAGCTTATTTTCATATGAATATTGATTGAATAAAACATGTAACAACAACATTCGTTATCTTTCAGGCAATGAAATATTCGTTAAATAGTAATGAACTTATTTGAATAGCTGGTGTTGATGTTATTAACATAAAAGTATTTTTTTCTAAAAATTGAAAAAAAAAACTCAGACCCAAAAGGGTTCAGATCTACAGATTTTCTTTCTCCAGAGATTGTTTTGTAAAATATGTTGTGCCGAAATAGGATTATATGATTACGATAAGATGATCACTAATGAAAATAAAGCATGTTTGCGTGATGTAGTTTACTCAGTGAGAATCGGAGTGTGTTTACGATAAATGGGGTATTCCGAAATAAATAGCCTAAGAAAAAAAAGCACTCTCGGAAAGTACTGATATGGAGTAACGCTTAAACTCAATTATCAATAAATTAAATAATTACACCTGCTTAATCATTAAAATCCAACGTTTAAACACACAATAATTAAAAATTCTGCACATACGTATAAGATTCGCGAGTACTGGGGACTCGCTTCCTCAGTGTTAAAACGGTAAAATGTTTAAAATCACCCCCCTCCCAACTACCAGCAAGTCAGAAACTTAAATGATTGCAAACATAGAATCAAAAATACCATCAAGCTTCAACAACCAATGGAATTAAACCTGAAAAGATGTATCGTGACATAACAAATCTAACCAGAAAATTGAGATATATGGGACGCTATCATTAACCAAGTAGTTTTTTAATTTATTGATAGCATATGGAGTGCTTCAAAAAAATCTAAATCAAATTGAGTAGTGCATTTTTGGATAATCGTGGCTGAAGTAAAATTGAAATAATGACCCTCCCCCCAACAATAAGAAGCAATAGAGAAAATTTTAACTCTTTTTTTCTTTACGTAGCCTATGTGTTCTTTGTTTCTTTCTGAGTTTACGTTTGGTTTGTCCAATATAGGACAAACCACACTGACATTGTATATATTGTAAATACCCCAATAATCCAGAGGAGTAATTTTCCTTCTTAGTTCAAATCAAAATACGCAACAGTTAAAGTAACGATATAAATGAAACTCCAGGAACACTTAGAAAACATGCCGTATATCACAAGTTACTTACGGAATTGGGAATACTTTCTTTGCGCATTTCAAATTTCTTTCGAAAAAAAAAATAAACATACAAAAAGTCAAAATTATTAGGCTTAAAGAAATGTTTCTGAATTAAAAATAACCATTTATCTGTACTTAATTTTTGAAAAAAAATCTTTTTCAGAGATCTATTACTCGAGACATAGATTAACTGTTTTCTGTACTACGAGATTTATTTGTGCTAATTACTAATAAAATTAGTTGTTTTATTATAAGTATTACAAAACGGTCATTTTTAAACTAATTTGTTAATTATCATTATTGCTTGCTTATTTGGTAGCTAACAAAAAAATATATATAAATTAGGAAATGTCTACTATAATTACATTAAAAGGACGAAACTTTCTCTAAATTTTTACATTGCTTTTCATTCTACAAGGATTATGATAAAATCACGCATAATTAACTTTGTAAACAAACTAATCTAGAAAAATTAAAAATATACCAAAAATAAATTATACCAATACATAACTAAAAAATACACCAAAACATTTTTGAAATAAAATTCATAATTCATAAAAGAAATTTTTATTTAAAAAACTCCCTAATAACGTCCCATTCAGATATAACATCAAGGATTACAAGCATTAATGAATATTAGAATTTGTGCATTAAAATTTTTGCCAGGAAATAATATCGAATCCCTGGATTCGATCGATTAAACGTTAATTAAAACTCTAACGCTTGACTTTTGTACATAAAACTTCAAACATCAAATTCTAATTGCATTGCTGAAAAAAATTCTAATATTTATAATCGCATTGCAGAAAAAAATATATTTAGCAGAATACGCGCGTTTTGTTCGATAAAAGAGGTTTTCGGTAAATATGAGAAAAAATATTAACATATACAATTTTAGAATTTTTTGCTTTAGAAATATAATTAATGTTTATTTGGTCATAAATTGATTTTGTGTTGAATATAGTTTTTTTAAATAAGCTTAATAATGTTAAATGAATAGTAATGTAAAATGTAATATTATTAACATTTTTTTTTCATTTTAATTAAATGTAATAATTAGTATTTTTATTTTCAGCTTGGTTTAGCTATTGTTTTTTCATATGTGAAACTTCAAGAGGTTTCATTCAATTATTTGTTGCATGCTTTTTCGCTCCAATTGCTTTAAAGGAAAAAAAAACATTTCTTTAAACTTTAGCTTTCGACATTTTTATTCAAAGCACTTTTTAAAAAAATTAAATATAATTATAATATTCTCGGTAAATATATGCAGGGTTATTAGGAAAAAAATCCTTCTTTTTCAAATTCCGATTTATTCAAAATTACTATACATGCAAATATGATTGATGCATGAAAATAAGCACAAAATATACTACACTATATTTCTACACCATATGGTGTGGCTGTACTATTTCAAGTTTGTACACTATGTGGGGGTGGTAGCACTAATTCAGTATCCGTAACGAATTCAGCTAAATTTCTCTCTCGAAATAAAGGCAAGATGAGAAAAGTGTTTTTGCGTCCTAGATTATGCGAAATATTCATCTGTCATAGCAATGCAATGTTCTTTCAGAAGACAGTACGGAAAAGGACCGCCTTTTATCACGCTATTAAACGCGTCGAGCGAATTGAACTTCCGTCTGGACGTATATCGTGTGACCAAGGGGGCACATATAGAGCAACATTTGTAGAGTAAGCATAAAACTTGGATATTTTGTGGTTATTTTCATGTATCAATTATACTTGTAAGTATAATACTTTTGAATAAATCGGCTTTTGAAAGTGAACGATTTTTTTATAGTAACCTTGCATATAACAATTTATATTTTGGCATCCTGAATTACGTGCATTAATTCAAGTAAAAATTTGAGAAAGCAAAGATTTTATCAGAAAATACGATTAAATTAAACAATTAGATCGGTGAAACTTTAATTAGAATTTTTACATTAGAATGCTCGACTTCAATGGATAATGTTCAAACAACAAAAGACATTTCTAATTACATTGGTGAATAAAAATTCATTTTACAGCAGAGCTATGTGTAAGTCAGAAAAAAAGAAAGAAAAAAAGGACTATTGTCAATAACTCAAGCACACACACACACACAAAAAAATATTCAATTTTACCGATCTTTTCGATAGAAATATAATTGATATTTCTCTGGTCATAAAATTGATTGCATTTTTAATTTAGTCTTTCTATTAAATTTAATAAATGTAAACAAAATACAGATAAATGTTATTAATTAAATATTAATTAAATAACTTCTGACTTATAATATGCTGAATAAATATATAATTAATATGTGCTAATTTCAACATAATATCTTTTTAGCTTTAAAAATCCTGTTTTTATTAAAATGTTTATTATACTTAATTCTTTTTTCTTAATAACAAGGTTTCTGAAGAAATTTACAGAAAAGTATTCAAGATTATCTCAAAACTCTGATGGATTCATTTGAGCATTACTTTCCAGCCACTCAAAGTAAAATGCTAAACGATTTTAAATGGGTACAAAATCCATTCAGTATCGAAACAAAATCACACATCTTAAGCTCTGAAGAAAACGAAGCTCTCACTGATTTACCATCTCAAAACGGTCTAGTAATATCTTTTCAAAGCAATGTAATCACTGAATTTTGCTGTCATTTGACAGATAAATATAAAATCTTGTTAGACGGAGCAAAATTAATTTTACTCCCATTTTCAACGACATATCTCTGTGAAGCTGAATTCTCCGCTTAAAGAAATATCAAAACAAAATACAGTAACCGGTTAAATGCAGACCCAGACATTCGCTTACAGTTGGCAAAAATTGGACCAGATATCAAAAAACTGTGCAAAACAATTCAAGCACATTTTTCATCCTTAACTTTTATATTTTATTGTTCGTCAAACTTTATGCCAAAAAAAACTGTCGGCATTTAATATTTGTATATATTGCATGTTGTATTATTTTTATTTTCAGAATTTAAATTTCCTTAAACTGTTTATTTTATTTTCATTAAATTTTACTTATTTAAATCTTTTATCCTAGTTTTAAAATTGTATTTAATTTTTAAAACAGTGTCTGTCGCTTAAAACGTTTTTTCTTAAAAGATCTTGTATCATTTGAAATCCTTAACTAGATTCACTTGTGTGTAATGTGTGTATATGTTTCTTTTTATTTTTATATCTTTATTTTTGTTAATCTGTTTATGTCATTTGTATTAATTATTAATTATTTAAATTTTTTCATACTGTTTTTCATAGTAAAATAATATTTGTCACTAAAAACGTATTTTTATTGCATCTATCATTTACAGCCTCTCATTAGATTCAAATTACATTTGTGTACATTGTGTGTATATATTTATTTTTATATATATACATAAGTTTAAATTCTTTAATCTGTTTATGTTATTTGTATATTTAAATTTTCTATACTGTTTTTTTATTGTACAGCAACGTTTGTCGAATAAAATGCCACCTTTTTGTATCTTTTATCATTTAATAAACTCCTCACTAAATTCATTTAATAGTTATATATATTTTGTATAGAGATTCTTTCTTTTTGTAACTTTAATTGCTTTAATATGTTTATTTTATTTTTATAATTTCTTAGTTTTTTTTAAATTTTCTATGCTTTTTTACATAATTGTACTTAATTTTATTACCAATTTATATTGATGAAAAAGCATCATTTTTTCATTTTCTATCACAGTACAACCCTTCTTTTAAATTTTCTTTTAATTGGTTTCTGCCACATTTTTCAATAAGAAATAAGTCTGTAGCAATTTAAAAAATATATTCATTACATTTGTAATCACATTAAGAATTTAAAATTTTGCTCAGCTCCACCCCTTGCTTAGACTTTTTGTCTGTGAGTACCCGGCATAATATAATTTTAATCCCATATATGTATCCCATTGTGTTAGTAAAGTTTTTCTACTAGTTTCAGTTCTTTTAACATGTGTAGTTTCTAACTGCACAGTTGTTTTGAGGTAAAAACAATGAAAAAAGAAAATTTCTTTCAAAACTATAATTAATAACCAAATACTTTATATAAAATATTCAAAAAAGTTAACCCCTTCGCGATGAGAGTCTTTTACGAAATTTTTAATGGTTTGTCACTGGTTTTTAAAAACAGAAATTTGTGCCTTATTTAATCGAAAAAATGCTTCGATTAAATAATCACCGTGTGTGTCAGCTTCAGTCCAGACATCTCCAGATCAGTGCTTCGTACCGCAACCGGTAGTGCAAAGAAGCCTTTCTCAGGGCTAGTTTTTGAAGCAAATGCCAGCAGGTCTCGGAGTTTCCACGATGAGCTCTGTGGCAGCGGTTTTCGACGAGGCAAGTATACCAGCAGACGTAGATGACGAAGGCGTGCTTAGGATTAGATAGAACCCTAGTTTAATACCTCCGAGTAGCGACTTAGATTGTCATATCAGATTAGGTTTAGTTAATTTGAGCAATTGTCCAAGTTACGAACTTCTTCATTATGATAGCAATGGTATGCAAAAAAAATATCATTATCCGATACTTGATCCTGAATTGGCTAGGAATTATGGAGAAGCGAGTTTGCTCAGAATTTGAACTATAAACCTAAAAATAAATAATACCCAAAAATTAATTATAAAAATTAATACCCAAATTGAGAGTTCTTCTACTGATACAGGTGACCGTACTCCCAAAAAAGCTAAAAAGATTGATAATCCTAGTTTTGAAATTGATTTACAAACGAACGCCGATTCTGAAAAAAATGGTTCCGAAATGGAACAAGCTTAATTTGAAGAAAGCCTGTTAGAGGGCGACTCGAGGATAGAGGCTTACCCTAAATTAACAAGCGCAGACGTAATTACCTCAATTAAGGATAAATTTGATAAAACTTTGACTAATAACAACGTAAAAACCCCGAAACCAATTATGGTAAAGATATGACGGATATCACTGAATTTACTTTAAAACACAAAAAGAATTGCAATCCAAATTGTTTAGTAAAAGTCGCAGGCAAACTGACTAAAATTAATCCCAATTCTATGGAAATCAAAGATAAAATTATAAATTACTTAAAAGAACGCAAATTTCAATTCAGGATAGTCCCTGATTCCATTTCTCCAATTAAATTCGTAATAATAGGTCTTCCGAAAAATTGTAAGACGGAAAGCATCAGTAGTGAACTTAAAAACTATGATTACGACGTAATTAAGGTAGCCCAGATGACTAGGAGGAAAGACGGTCGCACGCTTCCGCTTTTCCAAATTCATTTAAAGCGAAATAGCAACTCCAAAAAATTCAAAGAACTTAAATCAATTTTCGAAATTCGCGTTGAAATTGATTGTTATAGACCTCCCAAAAAAGCAGTTCAATGCTGGAATTGCCAGGGGTTCTTCCATATCAGCACCCAGTGTTTTATGAATCCGAAATGCGTCGGAGGTGGAGAAATTTATCGCTCTCCACTGTGTCCAAGGAAAACCATCAAAAACCTCCCTAACGAGGAAAAAATTGAAAACAAACCCGCCAGTTTGCTGCAATTGCGGATTAGATCACCCGGCATCGTACAAAGGATGCAAAAATTTCCCACTTAAACCTAAATTTCGTAAGACGTACGCGGATATAGCCAAAAATAGCCCTGAAAATCAAAAAAACTACTAAAACGGAAAATATTCCCTTAAAAAAGAAAAATGCTCAAACTGACCCTAAGAGGGCGCCTGTGGAACCAGAACATCTCTATCAATTAGAAGAACTAAACGGAAGCTTTGTAAAACTAAATGAAACTCTAGAAAAAATTAAAATTGAATTAAAAATTGAGTCATTTGTAGAAATTGCAGACTTCTTAAAATTATACGAAAAAATCGTATCCCAAGAGGATACAGTCAGAAAAAAACTAACTTTTATGGATGACATCTCTAAGATGTCACATAAATAATCTCTAAATTTTGTACTTGTAAATATTTTTCTCTCTTTAGAAACTAATTGTAAATATTGTATAAACTTTTTTCAATTTTTTTAATTTTGTAAAATTGTATTAATTTGTAAGTTTAAAAATATGTGGTCTCTGAATTGAGTCTTTTTTTTTTACTTCTGTGATCTGCTGGTTCTTCCCTTGCCTGGGTTCTGAGTTGACTACCAAAGGGAGGGGTTTGCTCCAACCAATGGGAAATCAGCTCGGACTCTCCCATCTTCTGCCTACTCAGCTCCATGACGTTTCTCTCTTATGGTCACATCTTGTGTGACTGTCAACTTGTTATGCGTCGGGGATGTGGGACTCCGGTCCCTGGTACCTCGAGAAACAGTTATCGCTGCCTGCCTCCGATTAAAAATAAGGCAAATTTTACAGTAGAAACTTACTTATAGGGATAAACAAGGATTCTTATGCCCCTTTTGCGGCACGTATACGTGTCGTTCGTTCCCAAGAATTAATAAAGCTGCACTTAACAATAAAACTTATAGATTTTGCCGCGCCCATTTAAACACTAAAACGGTGACCTACTTCTAAATGTATTTTTTTAAATGGTTCAAAAAAAAAAGAAGCTGAGAGGCGATTTATTTTCGTTGCATATTTAGAAATACTAGAAAAAAATTCCATAATCGCATGATTCTATTACGAGTAGGCGGGACTAGCGAAAACGTGTTACAAAATTATTCATGATTGACGAACTATGCATTTTCTTCTTTTTTCGCGAGTAGTCTACTTGAATTATACAGATGTATTGCTCTGCAAACGAAAACACTACAACTTACCTAATAGTTTTGCCATAAATAATAATAGTTTTCCGTAACCCCCATGCAATGGATAATCCAAACATGGTTACCATTTGATCTTTAATTCCGAGTTCTTACTGGAAATCCCAAAAGAATATTTCTTATGAATGGATGTCATTAACCCCAAAACAGTACTACTTGAACATCGCTCGAGTAAAAAACACTTTGTTTTCCTCGTCACTAAAAACTTTCAGAAATCACAAATTTTTAAGTATAATTTTTGTTGTATTTGAAGGAATTATCTTGATTATACAAGGTAGATATTTTAATACAATAAAAAAGGGTTTTAATCCTTATTTTTATTTTATTGTATCCAATAATAGTAACATTAAATAAAACAGTTACCTTTATATAATAGAAAGTTTTATTTAAAATTTCTATTATGAATTCAGTATTTCTGTATCAGGAAAGAGTCAAACTGAGAACCTTGATTTTTATCCAGCAGATTTTTCTCTGCTCTAAGAAATTAAAAATCATTAATTTGTAAACCATAGAATATCGTTGGGTTCATTGGCTCCGCCTTAGAAATTCTTCCTAAAAAGGGCTCCGCTACCCTAAAAGTTTGGGAACCGCTGGTATAAGGAATACCGATTATATTAAATTTCGCCATTTTCGCCCAATCACAATAGCAATTGGCGACGCAAAAAACAGGTTCTTGGAACATTTAGAATGTCTTTCTTAAGTCTAGAGTTAAAATGAGGAAAAATAAACATGAAAATAAAAATTACAAGTTTACTAAACTGTGGATAAATTGTTATAAAGTCTAAAAGCTATACAAACGTTAAAATAAATTTAAGATATTTGGTGTTTTGATCTTCCTCTGAGATCTTTATGAGGAAAACGCTATCATACTGCTTCAAAATGCAATTGAACTAATTGTTAATTGAATTAATTAAGTAATAAATTAACTTTAATTGAAACTTGTAACGATAGCAACTCATTTAATATCCATAGCATTTGGATTCACATGTTAGAATATTTTTTTTCAACTAATTTTATTCATCTTATATTTTACACGTGAAATGGCACCAAGTGATTCCCCTTAATTAAACCATTTGAACTTTTATTCTAATTTTGGTTCGATAGATGTTGACAATGCACGTTTTTCTGGTTGTGATTGTTTAAAGTGAAAATGACTGCTAATATCACGAACTTTTAAAACACAAGACGGTTTTGCTGTTTTTGACGCAGTATTTTAACGTTTTATGATGAAAATCACAGAAGATTGAAATTTTGAATATTTTAACTTTATTTTAATGCTTGTATATTTTTTAGATTTTACAACGATTCGTAATCCTTTTAGAAAATTTATGATTTTTGTTATCACTTTTCTTTGTAAATTTTCGTATTGTAAATATCTAGCCTTTTTATGGTTAAAATCAGGACGTATGCGCGCATTTTCCTGTACTTCAAATAGAAGAATTCATGACGCATGAAGATACTTCGTGATGCTTAAGGGATTAAGCATTGCTTTCTGATCTTTATTCTTAAATTTATGACAAAAAAGCATCCAAATCGTATAAGCTCTTAAGTGTTTTGATTTTCGTATTTCAAATTTCAAATGTATGATCACATGAATTATTTATCTAAACAATACAAACACTAACAATCCTCTTTGTTAATTTCTTACAAACTGTAACAAACCTTATTGTGAATTTGTTACAAAGAGTAACAAATCTCTACAGTGAATACGAATGGTCAATAATTCTTTGCAACTACAAATGTAATCACAGATTCTATTTTACATGTGTTGTCATTTTTGCCAACCACAAGTTGAGCTGTCGCGAAAAAAGCCAGTTTCTTTACAAACATGCACATTATCTATTACAAGTATGTCATATGGACAACATGTTTTTTCCAATCATGATTTACCCATACCATCGTACGAGTAAATTATTTTAAATCATGATGATTTATTGGTTTCGGAAATTTTACTTTTAGCAATTACGATGCAAAACTGCTCAAATGTGATAAAATAAAACTTTGGTGTAAAATCTACTAAGTATCAATTTTTGTCGAGAATTTTATGACAAATTTATATTAACTGCTGTGTTAGGAGACAGCAGCAATAAAAGAAATCGTCTTATAAAGCCCACTGTATAAATAACATTGATTTGTGGATGTTTGATTTTTGCATATGCAACGCGAAGATATAAAAGGTTAATCTTATTAACTATTTATCGTTTAAAAGAAAATTATCGGATTATATTAACTGGACATTATTCAGATCTACCCCATTTCCTCCTATAATTTTAAAATATGAATTTCGTAACACAACAAAACACTATGCGATATAAATGTGTAAAAATTATCTTTTTTTTTTTCGTGAATACGATTTAGAGAAATTGAAATTTCTTAAATCATCCTTTATTTATTATGTATATAATCTACCAGAAAGAATCAATGTATAAAAACAAATATCTTAACTGTATAACTACATAACAAAAGAAAGAGTTATGCATCATTTAGCCTCGAGATACAAACAGTTTTTATCGAAGACATCTCTTTATTTGTACCGTTATAGTTTCCAAACTCATACAAAATTTATCACAAAAATCTCATCCGATAACATAATAGTAGTGAAATTTGTTTCTTCAAAAAAGATAAATAAAATACATAGAAAAATAAAACGAAAAATAATGTTTTATCATCCCACAATCTCCATTCATTCATTGAATGGGCTTTCTACTGATTAAAAGCATGGTCGATATTGCTTCCTTTCAAAACTTTATTTAAGAAATAAATTACTCAATTTAATGAGCGATTTGCGTTTAAAAGCCTAACTAAAGCTCAAGTGGAGCATCGAGGTAGTGTAAAACTCGCCAGTTAGTTAAGATAAAGGCTAGTGGGCTTTTATTAGATGTTATTTACTCGCTTTCAAACGATAGATTAAGTATATGGAGTAACAATTTTTAAAAAAATCAGTGCAATCAATTCAAGTGAAAGATATATTTTTTAATATATTTTTATAAAGCTTTATAAAAAATTGTATCGCGTATGAAAAATTCTACGACACAAATATGATAAAACTAATAGTATGTCTGTGTTGAAAGATAGTAACAATATATATATTCTTCTTTTAAAGCCCACTGTAAAAATAACTTTGATTCTTAGATGTATTAAATATGCAAGTCAATGATACAAAGGGGTTTAAATTATTTGACGTAAATTAGATTAACTACACATTATTCGGATCTGCCTTATTCCCCCTAAAATTTTAAAATATGAAGTTTGAAACACAAGAGCCAAACATTATGAGATATAAATGTGCAAAAATTGTTTATACTTTTTTTTCAATTATTTTCCGATTAAAACTATTTAGAAAAATGTAATTTTTTAAATCATCGAGGTTTTTTTTTTTTTTTTTTTTTGGTTGTACATGAAATCTTTGAGAAAGAAGCATTGTATGAAAATAAATTTATTAACTGCTCAACTACATAACAAAAGAAAGAGTTAGGCATCATTTAGCCTCGAGATAAACAGTTTTTATCAAAGATACTTCTTTATTTGTATCATCATAGTCTCCAAAACTCATAAAATATTTAACTGAAAAATATCATCTGATAACATAATAGTAGTGAAGTTTGTTTCTTCGACGAAACAAAACAAACAAAAAAAAAATGTATAGTAAAATAAAACGGAAAATAATATTTTAGCATTCTACAATGTGCATTCATTCATTGAATGTGCATTCTACTGTTTAAAACATGATCGATATCTTCCTTTCAAAACTTTATTTAAGAAATAAATTGCTTCATTAAAGAAGTGATTTACGTTTAAAAGCCTAACTTAAGTTCAAGTGGAGCATCGAGGAAGTGTAAAACTCACCATTTATATAAGATAAAGGATGATGGTCTTTTATTCGATGTTATTTACTCGCTTTCGAACGAAAAATTAAGTTTATAATGCATAGTTTTTTTTTAATCAGTGCAATAAATTCGAGTGTATGATTTATTTTTTTTCTTTGAAGCTTTATTAAGTTGTACCGCGTATAAAATATTTTTCAACATAAATATGATAAAACAAGTAATATATCGCCCATGTCAAAAAGGCCAGAATGTTTATCTGCGTTTCAGATTTATAAGGCTTACTACAAACAAACAGCATCCATATTTTATTATTTAAAAGTTTTAATTGAAGTAAAATACACTGTAAAAAGTTTTTCCGGCCCATTTCAAATGGAAGGATAGCTTTCTTATTTTTTTTCGGGGGGAGGGGGGGGGGGGAAGCTAGCTTATTTTTCAGCAACACAAAGTGTTCTAATTAGTGGAGCACAATTATGGAAGATACAGTCCTAGTTTAGTCGATACTGAATATAAATGAGAAATTAGCGAAATTAGTAAGCAATATCCATGTTGGTTTCATTTAGAACAATATATGTTTGGTCGCCAAATTTGGCGATATTCTGAAATGCAGGCAATTTTAAAACAACATGATAGATACAGCTCGCTAAGAAACTTGTTTGATTCATTAGTAAGTCCTCTGCACATGCTCACACATATCGAAATCAGTTAATAAGTTCGCGTGCTATCGCTAGACAAAAACAGTATTATTTTAAAAGTATCAGGCACATTAGATATTGAAACTGTTGTAAATCATCTATTTTCATGATATAAACGAAACAAAAAATATTCTGAAGTCCTTTTATCAAGGAAAAACATTTAAGAAAAAAATATATTGTTCAACTTCAAAGTATATAATACTTTTTAAATTTAAAAAAAAAAAAAAAAAAATAATGGTCGCCATTTTGAAACAAATGGGTGGATGAAGTTAGCCAACAAACTCGTTTGAAACAACCTTATGTACTATTCATATGTTTAGTGATATAGAAATCGGTATATACAAAATGATTTACTTCACGTGCTATCGCAAATGGACAAAATTTAAGTTGTTTCAAAATATTACCATTCTCACTGAAAAAGAAATTCAATGTGCTACATCTGAGTCAATTTTTAAGATAAAACAAAACAAAATATACTCATAATCCTTGTATCTAGGTCAAATATTAACAAAAACAGTGCTTTTCTATATAATATCCGGTGTAAAGAATAATTATTATTCACTTACACGGCCGCCTAAAAGAATTCCGTTATATAATGGTGTAGAGGGAAAATGGTTTGCGGCTTATTGTAATTCTATTAAACTATTTAATTTATAATGAAATTTCTATATGCCAGTGAATCTTACTGTAAGATGCACAATGTGAAGTGCGTAGAATTTACAGAGCCACGGAAAAGATTTCAGATTGTACATTCTATACGAAATACAAAATAACAGAGATGATGGTACGAAATTCATTTATAATTATAATATGCGCTAAATTACACGATATTTATGCATACTATATTGTGTGTATAAATGCTATAGTTAACTTCAGGACTATGGAAAAGAATTCGGAAATGTTACTTTGTATAAGCGCCAATTGTTTAAAAGTGGTTTTAAAATGTGTAATGCAATTTTACGCTGAACAGTTTTTAGTTTATTTTTAGTTTAAAAATATTTGTAAAATATAAATAAAATTATATACAGGGCCACGCAAAGAATTGGATACACGGCCGTCTATTGATGATTATTTCTGGATGTGTTTTTAGTAGTTTTAACAGTGCTTAGTTTGAATTAAGTTTTAGCTTAATAATGTCGTGTAACAAAGGAACTAGGTAAACTACTATGCTGAATAAATGTCTTTTAAATATGTTTAGATATAATGATTTAAAATACAGGAATGCACATGAATACAGGACTGTTCAACAGAATTTGAATACATATTTGGCTGTGGAAGTAACTGCTGAAATTCAATTTTCAAATGTTTTTTCTGTTTTCTAAAATGTTTAATTTGTTATCTTATTTAACTTAGTATTTCCTAAATGACGGAATTATGTTAATGATTTCAGGAAGTGTTAGAAATTGTTTCATAATCCGTGCTTAACACGTGGTTTTTCTCTCTTGTTCAAATATACAGATGGCATCATTAGTCACACAATGATTATCTACAATTTGCTACACTTGGATTTTACGTAAATAGATAACTTATCAAAGGCTTAGAAACTTTCAAACAAAAATCTGGGACATCAAAACATGTGGATCTCGCTTGGAGACAGACACTCTGTAATTTCGAATGAATAAGGGGTGTATAACCCAAATTTTGCTTGATAAATCGCTTGTTGTATCATATCCTGTAAATCTTTTTGTGGTGGTCCATATAGCACAAAATTTCCCCAACACTTCTCCAGGAGCTCCAAGTCATCCCAAATTCCTCCTAATATTAATATGACAAGATCAGAACGTTCGAAGGAAGAGTCTTTTAGGATTATCTCAGGAATGAGCTCCCAGTAACGTCCCTCGGAACAACTTATGAGAGACTCTACTCCTGAGACAGTACCTCAGAAACCATTTCTGGGGAACCTGGGAAGTCATTCCTTGGAAAGTGCCTAGGAAGTCATAGTGCTGGCGCCATCTCACGACTGTTTCTGGAGTATGGTACTCAAATTCCTTTTATTAATAGAAATAATTAAATTTTTTCGGGATCGATTTTAATGAATTAGTTTCATATTATTAATTATATGATTTGTTATTTTTTTGCATATTACGTAATGGCTATTAAATTTAATTTTTTTTTATTATTGTTTTAGCTTTTAATCTTTTTTAGCTAAATTAAAAATTTTAATTTTAAGTTAATTCATATTTTAAGTATTAATTACAAATATGTATTTTTTATACCAAATTTTGTTCATTTATCAATATATTTTTTAATTTTTAATAAATAACATAATGCGTTTTTCTTTTTTATTATTGTTCATTTTTTATTGATTAAGGAATAAATTTGACTTGTAGAGCAGTAGACATTCAATAGCGCTTACCCCCTATCCCTCCCGCCCATTCAGTTTTCTCAGCTGAGAATGTGTGTGCAATCGCTGAAAGGAGAAAAAAATAGGTTTATTCCAAGAAATACAAGTCAGACCCGTTGTGAGAAAGCGTTAAGAATATAATTGTCCGTAGGTTTCTGTAAAAGAAAATATACGCACATTTATTTAATTTTGGATTTAAAAAAAAAAATTCTTTAATAAAAAGATCTGATATTTTAAATAAAACTATCAGTTCTTTTATGCTTTTTAAATTGCCTAAAATGTTAGTTTTATTAACTAAGATTACATTTCAAGCAATCACTAAAAATATTTCACATCGTTAATGAAATGAAAAATGGTACATGATGTATTTTTTATACGCGAAAAGTTTTCATATTCCTTTTAAAGACCATTAAATGGATATTTAACTGCAAATTAATTTTATTTATAACAATAAGAAAATAAAATAGTTTTGTAACAGACTCAAATTTTATTAGAAGTTTCTATTTTATGTAACTCAACCTATTTTTCAATGTAATGATGGAATTTTGCAGTCGAATTTCATACCAAATCTTCGTATGATAAAATCATACAAATTTGTACAAAGATGGTTTTTGATGACAATACAGCATTTTCATATTTTTATAATGTTAATATAAAATAATACATTGGTTTTACAGTAATTTTCAATTAGCTCGTGTCATGTGGTAAATTGCTAAACATCTGCAATTAGCACAGTTGTATAAGAATTTGATAAACAACGGATTTAATTATGTACCAATAAATACTACTTACCAAAATAAATATGCCAATTAACGGTCAAACTCCATCAATGAAATGTTTTAAAGAGTAAAAATTAGAAGAGAAAAAACTTAAAGAAAAGAGTGAAGATTAGTTTGACTTTAAAAAGGACTAAGAAAAAAATATGTATTCTTCATAAATTCATATAATAAGAGCGCTTTGTACCAGATGTAAAAAAAAAGTCGATTAAAATTTCTTTAAAAATTTAAGAGAGAGAGAAAAAAGTTTTACTTTTGAAAGGGTTCACTTATTTAGACTTTATTCGTTGTCAATAATAAAAATAATTCACATTTTAAATGAAACTATGTGTATTTTGCCTTCCTAATCTCTGGAAATGTTATTTTTATTAAATAAAATTAAATTTTATTGGAGGATATCATCTGAAACGTTTAGCATCATTAATTGTGTGAAATATAGTGCATAATCAATTTTCTAAGTACAGAATGATTTTAATGGATTTTAATATTAAAAGATAAAAGAATATTATTGTCATTTAAAAATTTGAAGACATTTATGTTAGGTTAAATAATTATTGATAATTTATTTGGAGTGATTAATTTTAGTTTAAATTTATATCGAATATGTACAAAATGCTATGCATTTTGATCTGCAATAAAAGTTTGATAATTAAAGGCACAAAAATATGAATATTTTCTACTTCTGAGTCTCAAAACGGGAGAAATAATGCATAAATACTTTAGAAATTTTATTTTTTACGGACTCTACGGTATAATGGATAGAGCGAGTGTCTAGTGTACTCGGATTCAAATCCGACAGGAAAATTAAAGATAAAAAATTGATTCCAAAAGTTGTCTGTTAATTGTGGATCCGTCTGAATGACAGATAAAAAATGTTCGTGTTTTCTTCAAAAAAATTATTAAATCATAGTCTTTTTAGCATATTAAGTGACCTTGAAGTTTCCCAAAGTTCTACATTATCACTTCCGAAAATCTTCTCCACAACTTCCCGAGGAGGACCTTCAAGAAGGACAAGAAGATGACTACCCCAGGAACTCAGCTTTCAACCTTCAAGAAGGACATGGGAAACTCCCCAGGATGCTGTAAAGCGAACATTTTCTGTTCCTGCGGACGTCCTGGTGACAATTTTCTGCATCCTCAGGGATGCCTGTGAGATGATGCTGTTTAATTGTAAATCCTCCTGAGGATATCCTGGAAAAGCGAGTGTACTACACGGGGGGGGGGGTGCCGTTTTGTGCAGCTGTTGTGAATTAATTTGTACAGGCATATACTAAATATAACGAAAATATTTAATGCATAAAAAACTCATTATACCTAAAAAAGGCCCCACCAGTGGCCGAGAGGTTCTGATCTCGCAATTGGTAGACGGCAGGTACTAGGTTCGAGCCCAGTCGCGGCCGTCAGCTTAACCGTTCGAAGTTTTCGTGGTTTTCTTCGAGCCTTGCATAAATACGGATTAGGTTCCCTTAGAAAGACCCCCCCCCCACGAAGGGCACTCCCTCCCTGGGAGTATATCCCTCGAGTAGATAATCGGCAGACACAAAATAAATCACACCAAAAGTAAAAAAAGAGTAAAAGCGTGAAATAAAAAAATGCACTTATTAAAAATGGTAATGTTAAAGGATGTTTATGTAACGCAAGAAAAAATTATCTTACATTTAGCAAAAATTTTAAAATGTTATCTTTGAAGGGAAAAAAAAAACATCATCCTTCTTTCATACGATACATATTCTACCGATAATAAATATTGCATAGAAATAAATAATTTATCGGCGTAACTGAATAATAAAGGAAAGAGTTATGCCTCATTAGCCTCGGGATATGAACATATTTTTTATCATGAAAATCTGTTTATTTATACAATTTTAGTTCCAAAACTCGTACAATATTTATCAGAAAAATATTAATAGATAATCTAATATGTAAACGAATTTTTCATCTTAAAGGTAAAATTTAATGCGTAAGATGATAAAGCAAAAATATATGTACATAATTTTTCTTGCATCTCGTGGTTTGTGCTTATTGTTAGGTTAGGATTTCTGTTGATTAAAAGCATGTTCGATAGTTTTCACTCAAAAGCTTATTCAAGAAAAAGATCTCTTAATTTAATGAGTTACGCTTAGAGGCGAAAGCTTAACTTAAACTCAAGTAATATATCCGCGAAGTGTAAAATTCAGCAGTATTAAATTCAGTACTTGTTTTCAGCCGAATAATTAAATTTATAAAATATTGATTTTCGATATTACACTGCAAACTGAAATAAGCTTATATTAGAAAACTTTTTGTCACCAAATTTAAAACACATTAATGTGTTGTGAATTAGAAAATTTCATAAATAATTTTTGTGCTGTGGTTGCGTACTAAATATGTTGCAAAAATGTTGCTCTCAGGAAATGTGTCTTTAATATATTGTCATCACGAAATATGTTCAAAAAATTGTGTTGTTAATTGTTTTAAAATAGTATTGTAAATAGTGTTGTACTGCTCATCACTTTCTCACTAAATTAATAATGCATAGTAAACGCCACACAATTTAAAACACTATAAAACAACACATGTAAAACATTTTGAAAATACGTTGTACTTGGTATCTTTAATATTACACGATATTAGAAAGGAATTGAGAGAAAAATTGTTTAATATAAACATAATTGCAGGAGATTACTGAGTGAGTTGACTAAGTTTGCCAATAAATATCAAAAAATACATTTCTAGAAAAATTATGCAATTTTTAACAACACTTTTTGAACTGTATTTTGCCTAGCACAATATACAAGCAATCAAAAATGAATTTCGTTAAAAGTGTTAATTATTATGTTCAGTTAGTATTTTAAAAGGATTTCACAAATTTGCTGTGTACGATAAGGTTTCAATAAATGGTTATTTTAATATACAGACAATTATTTTTTTTTTTATGAAAATGTTGAAGCTGCCTTATCATGTGAGAAAATATTTCGCCACAAAAAAGAAAATCCTTAAATTTTTAAATTTTTAAACCAATCAATGCAAGGCACAATCTAAATATGAAGAGAATTTTAGTTGCCGAAACGTCAGTGAAGGCTTACTTTGGAGACACGAAAATTTTTGGTTTCCGTCTGTCTGTTTGTTCCGCGATTACTGCCGTAAAATCATCCAATCTATTTGAAATTAAGTAAGCACATTCATGTGCTATCGGGATTCAGCTGTATAGTTTTTTTGTTAGGTTTAGATCATTTGTTCGGAAAATACAGAAATTCTATTTTGTATCATGATGCTTTCCTATGGCAAATCAAATGGAAAGAAAATGGTTCTTTTGATTAATGGATTTAAATGATAAAAGATGGATATTGAAATTTTCAAATACGGATCTTAAATTTACCTTATTATTTTGAAATTTTGTCTAAGTATTTGTCAGATTTTTTAAAATATTTCTGCCAATTTTGGGGTTTTTTATACATGAGTTCAAAAAATATAAAACATTTTGTTTTAGAATTTTTTTATTTAAAATGTATATATTTCATTATTTATCTTTCTTTTATTTCTTGCATAGCAACAAAAACCGATGCTTTTTAACGGTAATTCCAATGATTTTCAAATTTCCCTCCATTGAATGAAAATGGCGCGTTTGGTTAAAGTATTTAAATGTCAAATTATGGATGTTAAAAGTTCCAACTAAGATTTTAAATTATTCCTATTCTTTTCAAATTTAGTCAATATATTTGTAAGATTTTTTTAATTAGGTGTATAATTTCTCATGTAATTTTAGAAATGTTTTCAATAATATAAAACAGTTTGTTTGATCAATTTACATATTTGACATGACATATATTTCATTTATTTCTCTTTTGTCTGTTGCTTAAGAGGAAGGTTACCATAGTGGGCATACTCAGAATATTTTGAAAAAAAATATTAATTAAACTACTTATGTATGTAATAAAGGATCAGTCAAAAATAGCGGCGGAATCACAACAGAAATTATGTAAAAAAAATAGAAAACTTTCGAATATTTGCCATGAATATCACGCGATTTGAAGAGCAGAATTTTTCCTCGCAAAAAGCAAACTATTTAATGCAACTGAAAACTGGTAGCATTTTTAAAAATGCCTGTTAATAGTATTTAATGAATTTAAACATGAACAATTAAAGAGTTACAATAACATGTAATACATAAGTTATAATATATTATACACATGTAATATACACATACATATATCTTGTAATGCATGTATATATATATTGTTTGTTGCTATAGTTTTTAATTTATCACTGAAAAAATATTTTTATACACAAAAAATTCATAATGGAAAATAAAAATCATATATTTAAGCGTATTCAAAATTAAAAGCCAGATGTTTCCATAACAGCGAAATTGACTTGACAATGCTCAATTGGACTTTTGAGCTTCAAAAAATTTTAATGAATTTCAATTATGAATTTTGTTTTAACACTAGAACCGTGGGAAATTTTACTGTAGATTTAGAAAAATATTCTACATCAGAAATTTTATTTAAGACTATGTAACTTAATTACATTAATTATGTTTGTGGAACATATACTTAACTATTTTTTATAAAGTAATTTCTGGTTCGAATCAGCATGTATTAATTTGGTACGGGTCAAAATGACCCATCACCGCGGTTCTAGTGTTAAATCGCAAATTTGATGGTTGCATTTGAATATAAATACATATAAATATCGATACAACAAAATTGTACTTAAAACAAACTAAAACTGGCAAAATTAAAGTTATTTAAATTATATTTACCTAAACAAATTCAACATGACACTTTTTTGTCCTTAAAGCGTATTTGATATAAAAAAGTATAATTTCAAATTGCACTCTACCGCCAACCGATGGTAAATCGCCAAATAACAAAATTTTCATTTTTTTACGGTACTGAATGGAGGTTCCGCCGAAATTTTCTTTATAAACGTATATATCCACACGAGAAGAGCATTCTATAATTTTTTCAGACTTTTCGGGGTATGCCCGTATGGAGACCTTCCTTGTTAGCAATGAAATTAGCCGATAAAAAGTAAAACATTTAAATAATTCCAATTGTGAAAAATTAAGAGATTAAATATAAATTACATTAATTACATATCTTTTTAACACTTTCCAATATAGCAGAAAATTGCTTATGTATTTTATTTGTCTATCCGTCTGTATGTCTATTTTTTCTAACTCGCGTAAATATAGTCCGATATATTTGAAATTGATATATATTATTGTGGTTTACTGTGGCATATTCTGTATTGAAAAGAAGTGTAGAGCATTTCCTGTTCATTTACAGGGTCATTCAGAAGAATTCCTTGCATTATGATCTACGGCGGAAAATCGTTTGCTGTATGTTTTCATGATATCTTAAACATATTGAAATTGATGCAAATCACTAAGGTTTATTAACAGTGTCATATTATAGACCATGGCGCGCAAAAAACTTAAGATTCATTTACAGGAACATGCAAAAGAATTTGGTTATAGAAGAAAGTGAGCAATAATTGAACTTATGAACAAAATAATATTAAAGTTTTGTCCAGTTTGTTATTTGTCCTTAAAAATCTCAGTATAAAATGAAATTTAAGGTGCATTCTAACCATTTACATAACAAATAGAAAAATACGAATGCAAATTTAATGAGTGTACGGGGGGTTTGCTTTATTACTTTAAAAATATCATAATATGTAGTTCATAAAAGTTTTATAATATCATTGAATAAAAGAATTATCAATTTAACGCATCAAATTTCTGAAACCTTGTACGTATTTTTAGGTGAGTTCGTAATTACATAAGTATGTAGCACTTATAGTCGTCGTCTGATCTGTACGTCTGCCTATATAACCGTCTGTCTGTCTACCGCAAAAAATTATAAAAATAGTACCCAACCAAATGGTTTAAAATTTAAATATATGATTGTTGGAAAAATTTGTGCAGTCATTTCTAATTTTATGAACATCGGATCGATAGTTTAATTACAGGGACAGTCAAAAATATTCCGTTACTTTACGCCAATGGGGAAAATACCTCCAACTGCATTTTAATGATGTTATGTTTTTCGCACATAATGAAATTGATATAGATCTATGAAGTACATTAAAATATACATTCTGAACAAAATGCGGTGCAAGGAATAATTTTGCTTAATTTACAACGCCACACAAAAATATTCCATTACATAATGTTATAGGGGAAAACAATGTTTGGGGTGTATTTTAATTATATTGAATTATTTAACATTTTATTAAATTGATATACGTTGCTGAGGCCTACTATAAATTACTTCCTACATAACAGAAAGCACATAGTATTTACACGGACACACAAAAGATTACACACTGGAAGTTCATTTTTAGTTTTGATATGTGCTTTTAAGTAAATGTTTTCATATTACGTTACATGCATAAATTTTAAAAATCATTGTAGTGACGACATCGTCACGACATTGCTTAAGTAAATATGTATAAAAAGAAAATGAACAGCACAATCTAAAAAATATAAATATATATATATAAATCGAAATAAAATTTTGAATTTATTTTAGCAATAACCAAGGAATAATAATAATAATATTTTTAAGTATTAGGCAAAGTTGAAAGCTAATTGTAGTAAAAACTGCAAGATTTATTTATAATAATAATAATAATAATAATAATAATAATAATAATAATAATGCATGTGTGTATTCTTGGAAGAATTATCACCACGAATTCCCAGGCAGACAAAATGAGGCAATAAAACTATAAAGTACAGTTTGTCGCCAGCCTTTGACATAAAAAATCTAAGGAACAAATGCAGAATTTATGGGGCTTTCAACAATTATTTACAACCAGGGGACAAGCATCGCGTGTGGTCGGAAGTCCCACACAAAAGCGGTAGCATCATGAGAGGACTAATGGAAAGGAGAACTCAAATAAACAAACAAAAAAAAGGGGAAGAAAAAATAAAAAGACATACCTCACCTAAGGACAAGGTACCAATGACCTGCTTAGGATTACAAGGGACCAATAAAGTTTTTTTTGAGTAACCAATGAAAAGGGGTCATCCTGAGAGAGAGATGAAGAGGGAAGAAAAACTTCTTTTTTCTCTCAGATTTGTCTTCTGTTACTTGGAGATCAGTGGAAGGAAAAAAATGTGTTTATTTTTTTTTAAAGGATGTTGGAACGAGGTGCGAATTATGGAAGCAATATGAATAAGTGAGAGTTTTTGGAAGAGGAGGTGTAGAAATGCGACATTCCATTTTTAGACTGACTCTGTGTGATGCTCTTTACGATTATTATTCATCTATTACTCGTTATTCACGATTATTATTCATTTATATCTGTAATATTCCATTTTAGACTGACTCTACGTGATTCTCATAAGGCACGATTATGATTCATCTATTAGTCATTCTTCACGATTAATATTCATTCATCTCTGCAACATTCCACTTTTGGACTGACTCTGTATGCTTCTCTTCATGTCACGACTATTATTCATCTATTATTCATTATTCACGATTATTATGCATGCATCTATGCAACCTACTATTGTTGAACTGACTTTGTGTGATTCTCTTCAATTTGTGATTCGTGAACAGTGCAAGATAGTAATCCTATTTGATGCTTACTTGGATTTTCATCAATATATAACTTTGTGAACAATAATGAACAATATTCATATTAATGAGTGGTGCGCTTATGGGCAAGAGACAATTTGATAACTTTAGAGGACTATCTAAGAGAATTATCAAGTCTGCTGGATGCTGTGGTTATGGTGAGAAATTCTTTATAATCCTTCCAAGTGATAAGGCCATTTTAAATATATTTTGTTTTATGTGTTTCATTAATTGAGATTAAAAAAAATTCACTATTTAAGTTTTAATTGATAAATTAAACTGAAAATAATAATAAAATAAAACTAATGAATATTTTTTGCTGTGAGCATTTAATAATGTCCATTATTTAAATTGAATTTAAAACAAAAGAATTAAGTGTAGCAAGTAAATTATATACTTATTGGTGAATCTTACTATTTGTTATTTGTATTTTGCAATTTATATATTTTGAAAATAAATGTTTGAGTGTATATATGTGTTTGTGTTTTTTTCATGATTTCTTTTACTCTATTTATTTTCAGCGAGTTAATAGATTAATAACCTTTAATATTAATGATCAGAATTTCTTTACTTTGATAATTTTACGTAATCCATTAGAATCATAAATTTGCTAAGTTAAACGTTAAATAAGCCGATCCTGAGTTATTGACAATTTACTTTATTTAGGTTATTACAAGGTTTTAAATTATTTGATTGATAATATCCAGTTCAATCACTCACAACGTAGATTGGGATATTATCTTTATGCTATTTAAATTTACTAACCACTAACCTTCGCGTACCTTGTGATGTGGTGTAATTTTCCTCACCACATTATTAAAGTTTAATGGTGCTAATACCAGGTGTTTAATTTGCATTTAGGATTCAAAATTTATTTTTTTTCTGCATTTGATTATATATTTAAATATATATTCAGTATTATAATTTTGCTCCTTAATCACCTATTTTCTTTTTCTCTTCTTTTACTAACAAACATCACTTACCTATATTGTGTAAAACAAAATTGACATTTTGTGCATATCTAGAAAACTTAATAATAAAAAAAAAGAAAAAAATTAATAATTATACGTATGAAATGAATATAGACAAAGGAGAACGGGTTTAGCTCACAGCACATTATTAAACAAAAGCCTTTGTTACTATAGATTTGTTTATATATATATATCTGTATTTTGAAAATTTATTTTGTGATTATTATTTTGTGTGTCTATAGAAAATAGTTAGGGGGATTTTGAAATTTCTATGAGATATTTTTTTTCTCTTTTCCCTTTATGTGAGTGTAATTTTGATACCTAGATAAAAAAAAAAATTATATTTTGAGAGTATAGTACATAATAATTCACAGTGCTGAAAAGTTTAAAAAAAAATTAAATTAAAGAAAAACAATTAAACATCAATCTGTTAGAGTTTTTCAAAATAGATAAATAAATATGACAGGAAGAAAGAGAAAACAGGCTTTTCCCGAAAGGGAAACATTCACAATTGGAGTGGATACTCTGATACATTCATTACAAAATTTTGAGGATAAACCGGATCAAAACATAACACATTTTTTTGAAGAATTTGAGAAGTTAGCTGTAGCGGCACAATTTCCTGATGACATAAAATTGGTGTTGGCGAAATCAAAATTCAAAGGGCAAGCAAGAGAAGTTATGAGTAACACAAATGAACTACATAAAGCACAAGACTATAAAACCTTTAAACAAAATGCGATAAAACAATTTCAAAAAGAAAGATCTTTTGCAGATGCTCAGTTGCAATTTATATATTCCAAACAAATAGCCAATCAAACTATCGAGGAATTCACAAAAAGTTCAATATACAGAAATGCACAGAAATATCTCGCTTTATCAGGACATGAACAAAAGATTGGAGCTAAAGAACTATTAGAGACGATGAAATTAACAAAATATCTTGAGGCGCTAAGACCAGACATTTCTTTCGAATTGAAAAAATATCCACCTACAAATTTCGAAGACGCGGTAACGAAATCTAAAAACATCGAAAAACGCATTAAACAGTAAATGTGCAGGTGAAATAAATAATTTAACGGAAACAAGCGAAAATAAATTATTTGAGGCACTTATTAGCATGTCACAAGACCAAAAATCAGAGATACAACAGCTGAAAGAACAAATAAAAGGTTTACAAATTAACAAAAACGAAAGTGCACAAAACAAAGCGGAAATAAATCATATAACACAAAATTTTTGTCATATATGCAATAAGTCCAATCACCAGACACAAAATTATTATTTTAATCAAAAAAGTGCGAATTTTTTTCAACCGAGGTAAGCACAAAACAATGTTAGGCCAAGATTTCACAAGAATTACTATAAAAAAAAATAACAATTATAAAAGCTTTACAAGATTTTCACAAAACTATGCACAACAGTTTCAAGCGCCACAAACATTTGATTTCGCAAGACCTCATAACAATCAAATTAGATTTAATGATATGCAAAATCAGATGCCAAATTGGCAAAATTTGCACCAATCACAGATAGGACTGGTGTGACAAATGTATCATGGAAATTATAATATGCAAAATATGGTTCCAATGCAAAATTTTGATCCAACACAGGGAAACAATACACAAATCGCATATACAGGGCAGCATCACAGTTTCTCAGATATGCAAAATAGCCAAAATCTTTTGCCGTTGAATAATGAGAGAAACAGGGAACATCAGCCCACAATTACCTTTCCAAATGAAAACATAGACAGGAGGGATAGACAAAATCATAACAGGAACAGAGGGCAAAGTAATTTAAACCGGTAAGGGGACGAACGAGAGAAATACAAGTCCGTAGGTCTCGCTACATCGAAAAAAAAACAGGGTTATAACATAAAAAATAAAGCAAACAAGGAACTAAAAATAATTAAACAAAAACAAACAAAAAAGACAGAGATAAGAAGAAATGAGAACGAAAAAAAGATGATTAAAGAAAAATTGATTGCAACTTGTAATTCGGGTAAAAACAATGAATTACCAATATGGAATTTAAAAATAAAGAAAGATATAATTATACCCAGCCTTATTGATAGTGGGGCGAGTATAAGTTTAATATCCCCAGGGGTCTTCGAAAAGATAAAACAGACAGATATAAAAATTAAATATTTAGCCAATGCTATAAAAATTACAACTTTATCAAACAAATCTATTCCTTTTAAACACTGTGTAAAATTTAATTTTAGATTTAACAACACTTTCTTAAATGGCACATTTTATCTAACTAAAGAAGAATTTGACCTAATTACAAAATTATTTTAGGATACGATTTTTTAAAAAGTAATAAAATAATTATGGATTTTGAAAATGATACTTTTAAACTCAATAACTCAATTATGCAATTAAATCCTAACGAAAATCAAATTACTGAGGTGAATGAAATTAAGCCGATGCAACAAAATGACGAGTTTCAAACAATACCAAAGCAAATTCACTCTTATCGCTATAATAAGATTCCAAAAATTAATACACGAGTATTTGTAGAAAAAAGCATTACTTTGAGACCCAGAGAATCGAAGTTAGTAAACTTAATTTTTGATGGAAAATTAAAAAACGGACAACAATTTTTTTTCAACCTAAATATAACAACAGTGAATTTTAATCCAAAATTCAGTTCATGAAAATAAGAAAACCGAAAATAATTTATTCACAATATTAGTACAAAATAAATCTAAACAATATTTGAGACTTCACAAAGATCAGGAAATGGGAAAAATTACCACTGATTTCTTTATAAAAAAAACAAAATAAATCAAATACTGATAATATTTATGAAGTTAATAACTTAAACATCACACAAATTAGAGAATTAAGAAAAAAAGAACTTTCAGAGAAGGATTTTAAAGTTGATCACTTAACACTGAAGATACAAAAGGAAGTACTGACAATTTTAATGAGACATGCTACTGCTTTCAGCAAATCATATAAAACGCTAGGAGAAACAGATGTAATAAAACCGAACTTCAAACTAATGCATGACTTTCCAATACAAACGAAACCCTTTAAATTAGCACATGACGTAAAAAAATTCGCGGAGAAAGAAATTCAGGATTTATTGGACATGGATTTATTGGATGCCGGTATCATAGAGCCCACGAATTCAAGTTATGCTTTCCCAGTAATTTTCGTTAAAAAAAATTCTACGTCAAAAACAAACGATAAGAATTTAATTAAATTTAGGATGGCTATAGATTTTAGAGCTCTTAATGATATATTAGAAAGTGACCCATATCCAGTACCTAATACAAAAGATATTTTACAAAGCATGGCAGGAAAAAAATTATACACTGTCTTAGATTTACATTCTGCATTCTTTCAAATAAAATTAAATGAGCAGGACAAGCATAAATTAGCATTTATCACGGAAGATAACCATTTTCAAATAACAAGGATGCCTTTTGGAACAAAAATTTCAACGAATAAATTCGCTCGTTTAATTGATATAGTTTTGGGAGACTTAAAAAAATACAATATTCAATACTTTATTGATGACATAATAATTGGTTCAAATGATATACAAAAAATGCACACAATACTAAAAGCACAATTAGAACAATTAGAAAAATTCAATCTTACAATTGAACCGACTAAACTAAAATTATACATGCCGGAAATAGATTTTTGGGGATACAAAATTAGTGAAAAAGGATATGCGCCCTCACAAAAAAATATCCAAAAAATAACAATCTTCGCAGTACCCACATCTCAAAAAACAGTTAGAGCATTTATTGGATTATGCACATATTTTAAAGCAACTATACATAATTACGCGGAGATAATAGCGCCACTGACGGATCTCACTAAAGCTAATACAAAATTCAAATGGAATGACAAAGTACAGGAATCATTTGAAAAAATACAAAAATTTATAATGGAACAACCCACTATTCACCCCCCAGATTTTAGTAAAGAATTCTATATAATTACAGATGGGTCAAAAATAGCAACATCAGGTATATTAGCGTAAAAACAAGGAGATAAAATGATCCCAATCAAATTTACGGGAAGAAAATTAAGAGACTCAGAAAATAAATACCCAAGCATGCAGATTGAGCTTTTGGCAATCTACGAAACCATAACATATTTTAGAAATATTCTATTAGGACGAAAATTTTTTCTGCTAACAGATTCAAAGGCATTAACGTACCATTTATAGTTAGAAAAGCAGCCTGAGATTGTAGCAAGATGGTTACTAAAATTACAGGATTTTGATTTTGAAGTATCGCACATTGCAGGTATCCATAATCCCGATGATTTCTGTAGTAGATCGGTACATGCTCTATCAATAGCAGATGATTTAGACAAACACCTTTTCATCGTAAATAAAAAGCTAAATACAGATAATATAAAAAAAGAACAATTAAATGACCCAAAATTAAAAGAAATTATTGAGGCCTTACAACAACAAAGAAAAGTAAAAAATATATGAAAAGTACAGTTTAAATAAAGATGGGATATTAATTCTGAAAAATTCATGCGGAATTGTATATCGCACCGCAGAGCTTAAAAGAAGACATTCTAAATCGTGCACATGTCCCACATTTTGCTTTCTTAAAAACTTATGGCATTATAAAAGAGAGATTTTTCTGGTACAGAATGTATCAAGAGATAAAACAATTCTGCACAAAATGTATAACATGCAACACATTAAAATAACATAGAACGATAAAAATTCCTTTTAAAACAATGGATAAAAATTATCTCCCAGGGCAAAAATTGGTATGCGACATAATTGGACCTTTAATTCCATCTTTAAATAGGAATAAATTTGTACTGACGGTCATAGACACTGCCACACGTTTCATACAAGCATTTCCACTTAAATCGACGGACACTAGGGTCATAATCAATGCTCTAAATAGTTGCTTTAGCGCATTCGGATTAGCAAGATATTTTACCACTGATAATGGATCTTATTTCAAATCGAAGGATTTTAAAGATTAGATGAAAAATTTAAATATCGAACTAATTCCCTCATCAATTTATCACCCTGAAAGTCAATCGATTTCGGAAAGGATTAATAGGGATTTGAAAGCTTCAATAACAGCTATGTGTAATAAAACTTATGAATGGGATACGAAGCTTCAATATTTTATTTTGATGCATAACTCAACTGTACATAGAATAACAAAATTCTCTCCAAGCATGTTATTTTTTGGAAGAGAAATAAAAACGCCTTTCACAAACTTCGAAGTACATGACATGACTTTTTATAGCAAATATGCTCAAAATAAATTAAAACATATGCACGAAATAAGAAAAGAGGTTATCAAAAATCAAGAAATGGCAGATAGGGAATTAAATAGATACTCAAAAGCAACACACAAGGAGCTACAATTAGATGATGAAGTATACTTAAAACTGCTGATAAAACCTAAGGCGTTACATTAAAAATTTTCAGGCCCATATTATGTTGAGAGAATTTTCAGGAATTACAACTATCTCATTAAAAACAGAAATAGACCAGATCTAAAGCCTATTAGAATTCATATTTCAAAATTATTTGCGCCCAATAGGACAAGCAAAACTAAAACAAATAATCATTCATTAGAAAACACAAGTACGTAAATAAATAAATAAATAAATAAATAAATAAATAAAAATGTATAATTCAAATAATTCATTAAAACTGATTCACTTGTCTAGTGAAACTGTCAGTTTCCTATAAAAAAAATAACAATAATTCATTGAACACATCAGCTTAAATTATAAACTTTTACAATTAAATACTAATGACTTCTAAAAATGTTCGACTTGCATATAATAGACACAAATAAAAAAAATAAAAGTAAATAAGTAAATAAATAAATAAAATTGGGTAAGACAATTAAGATATTTTTAATAATAATAATAAAAAAGAAAAACAAAAGAAAAATCTCTAATACACAACTAAACGTTAAATTTTTTTTCTTCTCATGGTCTCACATTATTTATAAATATATAAAAAAAGGGTAAAATAAAACTGGATAATTCATGGTCGATTAATTTTTCATTGATATTCAGCGTAAAAACAAATTTTAAAACACTACGAACAATAATAATAAATAAATAAATAAATAAAACAAAATAAAATAAAATATTTAGTAAAATATATAGATATAAAAAAGGCTATATTATAATCTCATGAGAAATATATATTTCGTACTTCCCGGGATGCAAGTTTTTATTGCTGGTCGATAGCTTGCATTGTACGAGAAATATTTTTTAGAGATTGTATGTAAAAGGAGATTGTACGTAAAAGGAGATTGTATGTAAATGAGATTGTCCACAGAAAATATATTAATAATAAAGCTTTATATAAATAATCATATCTCATTAATTAATATAGCAATAAAACTACTTAAAAATTTTTGAAATACATAAAGAAACTATTAATTACAAAGCCTAAAATACTCATATGTTCTAAAAAAGAAATAAATAAAATAAATAGATAAATAAATAAATAAATAAAATAATAAAATAAAATATTTTTATTTATAATTTTTCACAACTCTTATTCGACGAGGAAATTAACATCAAGTATCAAGGCGATTCCATAACAACCAAACACAATAATCTAATAAAAATAATAATAAAGACAATGAGGAATAAATAAATAGACAGTCAATTTAAAAAAAAGAATTCAAGTGAGAGAACGTTTCAGCGACAAAAATTTAATATATGACATAAGTAAATGTACGTAAGAAAAAGAAAGAAAAAAAAGAAAGACGAAGTGAATTAGGATGAAGATTTTTTTTTTCTCTCAAATATTGTTGATGAAAATAACAAAAACACTTTTTATGATTCAAAAAAAAAAAAAGAGAAGTTTCGGAGGAAATTTTGCTCTCATTTCAGAAATTAGTAAACTTTCAAAATTTTGCTTTTTGGGGAAGTTTGTTTTTGTTGATAGGCATAAGTGCGCGCAGAATATAGAACATGCCAAGTAAAATACACATCCATTTATGGAATGGTATAATACTGGTGTATATATATATATATACAAAGGATAAAAAAAAAGTTATGAAAAATATAGCTATTGCTATGACAAATACGTTTATGTATATATTTGGATATTATTTTGCAATGGCCACCACAATGGAATGATTATTTTCTCACCTATAATGTACTGTGTATGTTATTTTATAATTTAGAATTACTTTGTTTATTGTTATTACATATATGCAAGAAAAAATTGGTAAAGTATTTTGATACCTTCTTAATGTCGATGTAATCATTTGAAAAATCTGTGTGTATATTTTAGTTTATCTTGTATAGGATGTTTTTTTTTATTAACAAAGGGGAAATAAGCATGTAATGACGACATCGTCACGACATTGCTTAAGTAAATATGTATAAAAAGAAAATGAACAGCACAATCTAAAAAATATAAATATATATATATATAAATCGAAATAAAATTTTGAATTTATTTTAGCAATAACCAAGGAATAATAATAATAATATTTTTAATTATTAGGCAAAGTTGAAAGCTAATTGTAGTAAAAACTGCAAGATTTATTTATAATAATAATAATAATAATAATAATAATAATAATAATAATAATAATAATAATAATAATAATAATAATAATAATAATAATAATAATAATAATAATAATAATAATAATAATAATAATAATAATAATGCATGTGTGTATTCTTGGAAGAATTATCACCACTAATTCCCAGACAGACAAAATGAGGCAATAAAGCTATAAAGTATAGTTTGTCGCCAGCCTTTGACATAAAAAATCGAAGGAACAAGTGCAGAATTTATGGGGCTTTCAACAATTATTTACAACCAGGGGACAAGCATCGCGTGTGGTCGGAAGTCCCACACAAAAGCGGTAGCATCATGAGAGGACTAATGGAAAGGAGAACTCAAATAAACAAACAAAAAAGGGGAAAGAAAAAATAAAAAGACATACCTCCACGAAGGACAAGGTACCAATGACCTGCTTAGGATTACAAGGGACAATAAAGTTTTTTTTGAGTAACCAATGAGAAGGGATCATCCTGAGAGAGAGATGAAGAGGGAAGAAAAACTTCTTTTTTCTCTCAAATTTGTCTTCTGTTACCTGGAGATCAGTGGAAGGAAAAAAAATGTGTTTATTTTTTTTAAAAAAGGATGTTGGAACGAGGTGCGAATTATGGAAGAAATATGAATAAGTGAGAGTTTTTGGAAGAGGAGGCGTAGAAATGCGACATTCCATTTTTAGACTGACTATGTGTGATGCTCTTTACGTCACGATTGTTATTCATTTATTTACTCGTTATTCACGATTATTATTCATTCATATCTGCAATATTCCATTTTTAGACTGACTCTACATGATTCTCATAAGGCACGATTCTGATTCATCTATTAGTCATTCTTCACGATTAATATTCATTCATCTCTGCAACATTCCACTTTTGGACTGACTCTGTATGCTTCTCTTCATGTCACGACTATTATTCATCTATTATTCATTATTCAAGATTATTATGCATGCATCTATGCAACCTACCATTGTTGAACTGACTTTGTGTGATTCTCTTCAATTTGGGATTCGTGAACAGTGCAGGATAGTAATCCTATTTCATGCTTACTTGAATTTTCATCAATATATAACTTTGTGAACAATAATGAACAATATTTACATTAATGAGTGGTGCGCTTATGGCAAGAGACAATTTGATAACTTTAGAGGACTATCTAAGAGGATTATCAAGTCTGCTGGATGCTGTGGTTATGGTGAGAAATTCTTTATAATCCTTCCAAGTGATAAGGCCATTTCAAATATATTTTGTTTTATGTGTTTCATTAATTGAGATTAAAAAAAATTCACTATTTAAGTTTTAATTGATAAATTAAACTGAAAATTATAATAAAAAAAACTAATGAATATTTTTTTGGGCGAACAGCTCCGACGGATTGTGCTGTGAGCATTTAATAATGTCCATTATTTAAGTTGAATTTAAAACAAAAGTATTAAATGTAGTAAGTAAATTATATACTTATTGGTGAATCTTACTATTTGTTATTTGTATTTTGCAATTTATATATTTTGAAAATAAATGTTTGAGTGTATATATGTGTTTGTGTTTTTTTCATGAAAAAAATTTTGGAAAATTTTTTGAAAAAAATCCGGCGGAAGGGAGCGCTGCAATCGCAACAAATTTCAATATTGCACCGACCAAAAATACATGAAGTTATGCATCGAATTAAAAGAAATTTTTTTTGTAAGTGTATGGCTATGGCTAGTTGGATCGCCGTGAATGTGAAAAAAATCCGCCGGAAGGGGGCGCTGCAATACCTAATTTTATGCCATTTTCAATATTGCACCACATAAAACTCTATGAAGTTAGTTCGAGAACTGAACTAAACATTTTGTATATGATTATGTCTTGGTAAGGCAAGTTAGTCCAAGCATTACGTGCTCAAAAAGTACAAATAAATGCAATTTTTGGTGTAGTTTTGATTTTTGGTTCCCTTTATGTTTTTGGGGTTGCGGAACACGAATCTGGCATTATCCAACAAAATTTCTCCCCGGAAACACGTTTTTTTGGCAAAAAACGTGCAGAAAACGTGGCTTTTTTTCGTTTTTTTTAAATAACTTCAAAATTATGCATTTTACATAAAAGTCATCAATACATAAATTAAAGAGCACAAAATTCCTACATTTTATGTATTTAAAGTTTTTTTCTCTGATCAATGGTTTAGCCGTGAGAGAGCCGCAAAAATGGGTGTGAAAATCAGAAAATTCTGAAAAACGTGAATTACAGCACCGTACGTCGATGAACCATGAAAAATAATCATTTTACGCAAATTTTTCCCACTTAATAATATTAAATATATTATTATTGACTATATTTTATTAATCTGATGTTTATTGTTTCTTTCATAACTAATAAATAAATAAAAATGAACATATTTGTGATCAAAATCTTCATTTGCTATTACAAAATAATAATAGTAATAATTTCTCAATTTACTTTTAAATAATGTAAATAAAATAACTAAGCCGGGCTTTAACATATAAAAGCTGACACGGATACCAGTTCTTAAAGTTCTAGAAGTTCAAAATGTGGGTGTGAAAATTAAAAAAATCCGGAAAATACGAATTATGGCTCTGTACATAGCTTTAACATGAAAAATGACCATTTTTTAGTAAAGATTGACTTTAAATGATACTGAAGATATTATGATCGACTATATTTTACAATGAAGTTGCTAACAATAAAAACGACGACTCATTATGAATTATTATTTAATAATAAATAATTATGTACATTAGTAAGTACATTTACTTAAAAAACAAAGTTCTATTTTCGCTTTCTTTTATTTGAGGATCCCTGCTTTTCACCGACATCTACAAAATAAAAAATGGACGAATGGAATTAGTGGGTGTTTTTATAACTATCAATATTATAAATAAAAGTTATTTAATAGTAAATATTTGATACTTTGCGGCATAACTATTTCCCCTTCCATTGGATCCTCTGAATCATTGTGTGGGCAATCCATTTCCAGATCGGTTTCAAAGTCTAGTTCATCCTCTTCGTCTTGACACACAACTGCGATGTTTTTGCAGTTTCCCGAAGCAAATCTTCAATCTGATATCTTTGCAAATAATTTTTGCTGCTGCTTCAAGCACTCGCCGTCTCTCATATCGATCAGATTTACATGTTTGTTGATACCATGCATTAGTCAGTATCTTCCCTCCTATATTCTTGAAACACACAATGGACTTTTTTTTCTGATTCTTTGTGATCAGTATGTCGTCTCCACATTTCTCAATGAGGTTAAACTTTATAGTTCTCATATTAGGTTGATAACTCCCTGTAACCTGTTTCATTAGCTTTTCCATGGAGAATTGACATTCGTCATCATGATTTTCAAGGTAATCGTATGTACTTTGCATTGCTCTGTCGATTGCCTCGGCAAACGGACCACGTTTCTTCTGTTCTTGGACCTTCGGCCTCCTATAAATATATTTAAAACATTTAATGTGGTATTGAGCATCTGCTGCGATCAAATCATTCACTGGTTTGATGAGATGAATTATAGCCTGCCCATAATCATCATTGCGAGCTCTTGCTGCTTTCAGAATTGTACTCCCATGTGTCGCACACTGTATACAGTATTGCGTTCGCTTGGTGGATTTTTCGCTTGTGTTGCAATGAACTCTTCCGAAATGCACAGTCAACATATAAAACAATTAGTTCAAAAATTAAACTGAGGAGTTGATGATCTTAAAATTTGAGAAGTGCTAGCACTTTGTTCCTCAACTGTCTTCACATAAGCAGTAATCAACCGTTCATTTACGTATGCTTTTCTACACTTAACATGTATATCTACTGAGGTTTTTGCCCTTTAGGAAAACTGCCTTTCCATCCTTTCTTTCTGTATTTGCCTTGCTTAACGCTGCAATACCTCGCCTAACTTTCACTGACGGCCCCTGCTCTAAAGGTGAGTCATAAATAAAACACAGCGACATCGCGCAAAATCACTTTAGCTGTTCACTATATTCACGAAGACACAAACAGTGAATTACTAAATTATAAGTAAGCAGTTGCAAATGGAAACTGAGAAGAATGTGTCCTCCTGATAAGCTAGTGATTTGTGCGACGCATATTTCTAACAGAGGCGAGATTGGCGGGGAAGGGGGGGTTAGTATTCTACTGAACGTGGACATGGGATGCGGGGGTGGGCGCTTGACCAACGTTATTTCACACTTGTACCCCTTCAATCAAAAGGGAAAGTGCAGATGGGATCAGTTAAAGCCTGTTTTAGTTATTTTGTTTACATTATTTAAAAGTCAAATTTAGAAATTATTACTATTATTATTTTGTAATCGCAAATGAAGATTTTGATCAGATATACTCATTTTTATTTATTTTTTAGTTATGAAAGAAACGATGAACATCAGATTAATAAAATATAGTCAATTGTAATATATTTAGTGTTATTAAGTGGGAAAAATTTGCGTAAAATGGTTGTTTTTCATATTTCATCGACGTACGGTGCTGTAATTCACGTTTTTCAGGATTTTTTGCTTTTCACACCCATTTTTGCGGCTCTCTCACGGCTAAACCATTGATCATAGAAAAAAACTTTAAATACATAAAATGTAGGAAATTTTGTGCTCTTTAATTTATGTATTGATGACTTATATGTAAAATGCATAATCTTAAAGTAAAAAACGAAAAAAAACCACGTTTTTTACAAGTTTTTTGTCAAAAAAAGTGTTTCCGGGGAGAAATTTTGTTGGATAATGCCAGATTCGTGTTCAGCGACCCAAAAAACATAAAGAGAACAAAAAATCAAAACTACACCAAAACTTGCATTTATTTTTTACCAAATTCCTGGACTAAGTAGGTCCTCCCTGAATTTAAAAAAAAAAATCTGCCTATCATTCTATTGTCCATCGGCTCGTGCAGAGACGGAAATTCGTTTTTACTCCGATTAATTGATTGAAGCAGAAATTTAAGATGAAAATCAAAGTTGGTAGGGTATTGAATTAAAATTATTAAAGCATTAAAATGAGTAACTTTTTTTTTTCTTTTTAATATTAAAATGCATGTATGAGATAGAAGAAAGTTTTGGGATTGGCACATCCAACTAATTTAATTGACGTTTAAGATTGTTTATTGAATGAACTTTCTACTTTTATTTGCTCTGCAATATATCACACAAAGAATCTTATACACGCAACTCTATTTAAAGGTGTATACCTTAATTTTCAACCTATAATCTGGGTATCAAACGATATGATCGGATCCAAGAATACTTTTCCCTAAAATGTAACTTTTTAAATCTCATTAAATGCTTAGCTTCAAATATTAAATTAAATTTCTGTTTCAAAACATGTTTATTTTATCCACGGATTATAGGCCGAAAATTACAGTATTATGAATCTGACTGTCTAGAGCATATCTAAACTAAAAAGTGTATAGGAAATAAACGAGGTATTAGTAACATTATAGAATTTTAAAACATTAAATATCGTTAATAAAAAACGGGTAGATAGTAAATATCTATGGCTATATAGCCGACATTCTACATAGTAAATTGTACGATGTCATATACATTTTAAATTTTAAAATCAGAGAAAGGAAGAAAATTAACGATACTGAAAAGAGGAAACAGCGAAAATATATTGTGATGAGGAATAATATCCGCTCAAAATTAATAAAAAAGATATGTTTTGGAAATCTTCCTGTGTATTGTATTATCAATGAGAAGAAAATATAGTATCCAAAACTTTATTCCAACTCTTAACAAGTTACAAAAATGAATTATAAAATGAATGAATGTTATCAATTTTAATGCTAAGTCTAAGTCTCCCTTCAAGATATTTTGTGAAGATTAAATATTTGGCTGTATAAAGCTTTTCTTTAACATTGATAGTTTTTTTCGATTTTATCTGCAGCCGTCACTGATTGCTGGAGACTGATCACTGAAGCTCCATGATTTCGGCTTAGCATATTTAATAATTATATCCTGAGGCAATTAGACCAATAAAAGAAACAGAATCAAGAAAGACTAATCGGATGTAGAAATCCCAGAACTCTCTTCTATTTCATATATGTTAATAGTTTTTCTGAAAATGCAGCATAGCAGCGCCACCTGAAAGGTATTTTACACAGAAAACGAAACAGCTCTAATCTGCTTCAAAGATTAATTAAATCTGGAATTTGATGTAAATTCGAAAATTGTGAATAATGCAATGTAGCAGCGACACTTGTTGACGATTTACACCAAAAAGTAATCAGCTCCAAATTATATCTAGGACTAACTGAATCTGACGTTTTATTAAAGTCCATGCATTAGTTCTTGGGATAGGAATATTGCGGAAATTGTGAATAATGCAGCATAGCAGCACCAACTGCTGGGAGATATACATCAAAAACTAATCCAGTTTTTATAAATGTCTAATTGAATCTAAAGTTTAGCGCAATTCTGTCCTTTAGTTCTTGACATAGAGCAACCACAATTTTTTTGTCACGTGCAAACTCACAGAGTAAAAAACAGACTCACAGACAGAAACTAGCTAAAAACTATCGAATCGTGTTCAGGATATTCTAAAATGTATAAATCATCGAAAACTGGAAGTTGAAATTTTTCAAGAATCCAATACTTTCTTCTTCTAAAGATAAAACGAAGGAAAAATAGGAAAAAATAGGCATAGGTAAAAGGGAGCCACATGAATATTGACGGATTCGACAAATCTAAAACCATTGAAAAGAGGAGAAAGTAAACTTTAGAGAGAGAGAGAATGATAAAGTACAAAAATAAGAAAATAAATAAAAAAGTAAAAAAATGGCGAAAGACAAACACATAATAATGAAATTGTTGTTCTTACTTATAATAAAATATGTTTAAAAAAATACTAACCGACTTAAAAAAAAAATCAAGCTGGTCGATAACTTGGCGCTAACACATATGAATGCATAGTTTAATGTGCTTATGATTTGAAAACGATTGCAACAATGAAAGATTATTTGCGCCAAATCATTATATTTTTTTAAAATCAAATTTACATTTTTTATCTAAAAAAAATTCTAATCATCAGAATTTAATGAAATTAAAATGGGACTACATGGGTATCTTATACTTTCAAACAAAAAAAGAATTATCAAAATCGATTCACATTTAAAGAATTTATGAGTGAACAAGAAATACATACAGGTCGAAATCATAACCTACTCCCTGAAGTCGGTTAATAAAAAGAAGATTGTTATTGAGAAAAACACTAATCTCAACAATAGCTCAGATGACATGTAATGTTGATATCTGATGTGTGTTTGGGGCTTTAGAAATAGCAAATACAGTTAAAAGTGTATGCGATGTAATGTTTCGGCACCTGTGGCCTGCACAGAGTCACTCGATTTTACAGTTGTGATAACTGTAACTGTGATGATGATATCGAGTACGATAAAAAATGCTCAATGTTAATGTTTTTATCATTATTTTTTATGCCTGTTATAATTTAGAATCTACATTGTACAGGCATAACTTCTTTATTTAAACTTGAATGGAAGTAATAAAATCGATTTTTTCCAACTGCGTGTCTTTGAGCTTGAGTAAACTTTTTATGAAGCGTGAGCCAACTTACCCCATAAGTATAGGCAACATGTCCCGCGACGGGATAAATTGAAGCACATTTTTTCTTTTACTCCAGGCTTCTTCTAAACATAAAATACAAAAGCTACAAACTTAAAACGCCATGTATTTATAGACAAATGTCTGTGCTTTAAAAGTGCAATGAAACTTTTTTTTTAACTTTAAAAAATATTTTTAAAAATCAATAACTAAAAACTGCGTTCACTAGCCCTAATCCCCTCTTTAGGTTTTCACTATTAAAAAATGGACAATTTTATAAAAATTGTACTTTTGATCTGTTTCCACAGTACATTGTATACACAGTATACATTGTATTGGGGATCTGTGTTTAATTTATTGTTTTTTAACAGGAAAATTTTTGCAAATTCAGGAAAACATCGAAATAAAGGAAAGTTTTCTGGAATTTATGGAAATTTTTCCGTTTAAAGACAGTAAATAGTACTGGCGTCCCGATTACCAGTACAATTTTCGTAAAATCATCCGGTTTTTTTACAGTGTTGTTAAGGCTGTATTACGCTTCCGTCGAGTGAGTAGAGTGCACATTTTAAATAACATTGCACACAATTTATTGACTGGGAGAAGGAGGACATGGTGATTTTAAAGATGCTTTGGTGGGACGTGGACAATAAAGGATTTGGAACTACTGCGCTAGATTCTAGCGTTTCTAGCGATCTTTGTACGCAGTTTCGTTTAGGTGCATTTTGCTACAAGAAATGAACTATGAGAATATTTTGATAAAAAGTTAATTAAATCCAATTGATTTTTTTAAATCATCAGATTTTAAAATATTCACCTTTTATATAAACATTTTAATAACAATTTTAATTTTTCTTAAGAAAGGTGTTATAGTAAAAATAAAATACATTGACATGTTTCGGAACCGTCAAATAAGTTCCATAGTCATAATATAAATAAAACAAAATTTCAATCTATTTCTCGGACAATACAAATGACACGCGACAATGAGATATAAATAACAAAAAACAAAAATCACGCGCACTATTACAAAAAATTAAATTAAAATATAGACCATGATTTAAAACTTAACTAAAAATAAAAATTTCTAACTATTTCACGGTCAATACAAATGACACGCGACAAAGAGATATAAAAACACCAAAAAAAAACTATGACTATGACAACTATGATAACTATGAGAATAGTTATCCGACAAATTGCTAGATTACTCTCTATGACCATTTGCCAACTCAAAAGGGTGCGGGGACGGGATACAAATTATACAGCGGGATAAAATTACTCAGTTTTCTAAATATCTTATATGATACGTTTCATTCTTAAGGATTTCATCCTTTTATATGGGCTTTTATAGCTGCTTTCAGAGCTAAATGCTATAATTTTATGTTGCACTTAATTCATGAAAAGTTACTTTTCAGTCTTTTGTGTAATATAATGCATTCTAGTATTACACAGTACTTTTACAGCACTTTTTCTTTTACCTAAGGATGAGTCACCATGTATTATATAATTACAGCATTTTTTTTTTCTGTCAAAATTTCTGAACGTTGATATCACTATGTTTGTTATAGACGCATTTCTAATTTAAGAAATTTCGTTTAAAATTTAGATGTTGTTCTTTCGAATCTAATACTTTATTCTCAAAATAATAAATATTTTTTTTTCATTTAAAGTTCTGGCACATTTACTCTGTTATACTCGGTTACAAATGGGAAGTTATTAATATAGTGTAACAGCATTTAAAAAAATTCCATGTAAAAATGCAACATATAATTAACACGTTGAGTGCCACATCAGTAAAGGATGACTGATACTGAAAATTCCATTTAGGAAGTATCAGTCATCGATGACTGACAGTATTAGGAATGTGTGATGGGAATCGTATTTCATGGCGCAAACGAAAAGACAGAAAAAATGGATTTGGCACTCAAAGTGTTAATAATATAAACTTATTATCACAGAAAATATGTATTTTTGTATTAAAAATGATATAATCCCTCAGGATGTGTCACTTTTCACAACTCTTTTATTTACGTACCTTTTCAGCATCATGAATATTTTACAAATTGTATATCACATATACAGTTTACTACAATACTCTAATTACAACATATAACTCGTTAGATATGCCAATCCCAAAACTTTCTTCTAACTCAAAATACATTTTAATATTTAAAAAATAGTTACTCATGTTAATGCTTTAATAATTTTAATTCAATACCATACCCACTTTAAATTTTCATCTTAAATTTTTGCTTCAGTCAATTAATGGGAATAAAAACGAGTCTCCGTCTCTGCACAAGCCAATGGACAATAGAAAGATAGGCAGATTTTTTTTCAAATTCAGGGAGGACGTACTTGCCATACCAAAATTAATCATACACAAAAATTTTAGTTCAGTTCTAGTCATAACTTCGTATACTGTTAGGTAGTACAATATTGAAAATGGCACAAAAATCGCTATTGCAGCGCCCCCTTCCAGCGCATTTTTTTCAAATTCAAGGAGTACCAGCTAACTATAGCCAAACACTTATACAAAAAATTTGATTCAATTTGATGCATAACTTCATACACTTTTGGTCGGTACAATATTAAAAATTGCACAAAAATCGCGCTTGCAGCGCCCCCTTCCGGCGGAATGTTTCAAAAGTGAACATTCGCAAAAAATTTGGTTCAATTCTATGCATATCATTATACACTTTTTGAGGGTAGAGTGGAGACATACGGACACAGACATACGGGCAGACAGATATTTTGTAAAAATATGTTGTTGTTTTTTTAAATCTCTGACCTCTAAAACGTGTAAATCAGTGAAAATCCGGAAATCGTAAAAAATTTCGATTACAATACTTTTTTCTATTTAAGATAGATGAAAGTAAAAAAAGTATTTTCCCACATTAATTTGCTATAATGCTTATAAAATCCTTTTCCTTATTTTAAAATTTCTTTCCTATTCATTTAACTTTTAAAAATCACAAACATTCAATATTTTATTATATTGCTATTTTTTCCTCGAAACTATAATTCTGTAATCATTTATAAACAATCGTAAATCAGTAAACGTAATCAAGTTTTTAATAAAACTGAAAAATGCTACTTAAATAAATCCACTATGTATAAGAAAACAAAGAAGGAATTTTAAAGGATTTAATGTGATTATTTTCGACTTGCTGTATCCGAATTGTTCTTTTAAGTTTTTACATTGTTTACGCGGTATACTGCTATATAAAAGGCTCATTCCACTGAAAATTTTAAAACAGTGAAAGCAATACTCTGTTGATAATTAAAGAACAATTATTGTTTAGAATCTATTAAAGAAAGTAATAAGGTATTTTGCGTCCATTGCGCTAAAAACAGTTTCAATTAATATAGATACAAAAGATTGTCTCGAAACTTTTTCTTCTGATTGTTATTCTGAAAATTTTTTATGTGTTTAATATCAAAGAAATGCACAACTAAAAGCTAGAATTGTTCTTTATAAACACGCCTTATTAGCGATTTTCAATTATCCATCAGGATATTCGAAATAACTAAATATTTTTTAAACATTAAATTTTCGTCATGCTGGAAACTCAGTACATAAATTATTAACTTCACTCACAAAAAACTTTACGGAAAATCAACCGGCAGCAGTGTTGTTGGTATATTTCTTTCAATTGACGAATATCCGTTTATTTTTTCTCGGTTCCAAGAGGTAAAATATCCATCAATTCAACAAAGTTTGGAAAAAGTAAAAGCGGCAAACGTTGGGATCTAACCAGATACCCTACATTTGCAAGGTAAACGCGCTAGTACAGGTCTACGGAGGCACAACAGCAAGCGCTTTGGAGTAAATGCGTTCGTTTAAGTTAGATGCGGCTTTATCAATTTCTTTGAAAAACTTTTAATTTTTATGTTAATTTCACAAAGATTTTGACTTTAATGAGATAGTGGCTTGGATTTTTATACGTTAAATTTTATATAGCATAAAAATGTAAATTTTAAATATTTTTACATTGATTGCTAAAGGTAAAATATGGATATTCTATTTTTATTCAATAAGAATTTTTTTGAGTAATATCAATTTTTTTTGCATTTAATTTTTTAATTAAAATATCTTTTAAATGTATTCACTTTAAGCATTTTAAATGCGAATATTTATTTATAAATAACTTTGTAAATTCAATTTTATTTAGTTTATCCAATTTTAAATAATAAATTGTGAGTATTTTTGAATGAATGAAGAAAGTAATTGTTAACATAAGTAAGTTTTCCATTTTTCATTTTTAGGTGAAAAAAGTCCGTACAAGGATTCGAACAAGGGATGTATTGGCTGAAGCCGCCAATGCTCTACCAGCTGAGCCATCTCGGACACGAACACTGGAGGACTATTTCACCCAATTAACCTCAGTGATAGCATTATCTGGTGTGATACTCTAGATCTGTCTGTTATCACTAATTTACCGATTGAATAATCGTGTTTAAAATTAATCTAAAGTCATTGTTGTTTATTTTCAAATTCGAAAGCATTTTTGTCTTTTTAAACTAAGTTAGACATCTTAATCTACAGAATGTTTTGTTTTTCATTTAAAAAGTAAATTAGAATTTATTACTAATAGATCCAATACACATGCGTGCTAGGGATAAACGGAATCGCTCCCTCTTTCTTAGACGTTCGAAATAAATTCACGGATCAAATATGTTTTCTAGGAGTACGGAAATTATTTATGAAAAAATAAGAATGCTTTAGTGCATATTGCGAATTTTCCTGACAGTGTTCATAATCATCTTCTTAATTGAACCCCCTCCTGTCTTTTTTTTCTATGCTTACGTACGTGTATCTAATTTATTTACTTAAATATTATGCATATACATCCATCATATATAACATGATGTATAACATATATTCACAGTTCCAGACAAAACTCTCAATTCATTAAATACAGTTTTGCATAATTAAAGACGGTATTCAGTACCATTTAAGTTCGACAATGGAGACGAAGTTTTTACGATAACTATACAAGCCACCGAAGGATCCTATGAGAAAAACAGTGCCATAGATACACTTAATAGCGACTTTTGGAACTAATGTTCTTCGCTAAATCTATCTTCCCGATCTTTGTTCAAATGCTCCATCATATCTGGCTCCATTCTAACTAGAGAACTGCAAAAAGTGTAAGCCACCGATTTTAACGAAAGTGGTATCGCTGTAAAGATCTCATCGAGTGCAGTAAAAAACTCAATGGAACTACCCGTCGCAAATGAGCCGTTTTCGAGATATCCGACAATTTATATCACGTAGCAAGTGCACACTTAATGGGGGAACGCAAAAAATTTTATTATCGTTTTTTACGAAAGTGATATCGTTGAAAAGATATCATAGTGAGGATTAAAAAACTCAATGGAATCACCCGTCGGAAATGAGACGTTTTCGAGATATCCGACAATTTGTGTCACATTGCTAATGCACACTGCTGGGACATTAAGTGGCATAAATTGTTGGATAATTCGAAACCGACTCATTTCAGATGGTTACTTCTATTGAGTTTTTTACTTCTCACAGTGATATCTTTTCAAAAACACCATTTTCATCAAAATCGGGAAAACAATTTTTGCGGTCCCCGATTAAGTGTGCATTAGAACAGTAGTATGCACTAGCTACGTGACATAAATTATCGGATATCTCGAAAACGGCTCATTTCCGACGGATAGTTCTCTTGAGTTTTTTCTCCCTCATGATGATATCTTTTTAACGATACCACTTTCGTTAAAATGGAGACTAAAATTTTTGCGGTTCCCCGTTAAGTGTGCACTAGCTACGTGACATAAATTGTCGGATATCGAAAACGGCTCATTTGCGACGGGTAGTTCCATTGAGCTTTTACTGCTCACGATGCGATCTTTCCAACAATACCACTTTCATCAAAATCGGTGACTTACACTTCTTGCAGTTCCATAGTAAGTATCAGATAGCGCTACAGAATACGGTAAGTATATAGAAGAAGATCTTATACTATGGAATGGTTGGATAATATTGAATGATTTAATATCTGGCACATAGAGAGATCCAGCCAAACGTAAATTTGTCTTACGACTTCCTAGTACACTGTTAAAGGTATTTCTGTAAAATTATGGAGAGAGGTCGACAGCAGAAATTCCAGTCATACGCTGGGAAAAAAAAAAAAAAAAAAAAAAAAAAAAAACGCCCGTAAAACAGGATGCAATGCACTTAAAAAAAATTTAATTACAGCTCAATATCATGTAGCACGTTAGATAATTATCACATAATAGCTTTTTTTAAAGAGTTAAAAAGTATGCCAGGGTTAAGTGGCAGTATCTTTCAAAACATAGCTATAATGAAGAATTATACCCCAGCAGAGGAAAATGTACAGCGTCTTGCCGTACTTTTGTCAACAGATAGACTAGAACTGTAAGAATATATGAATTGCGCTTTTTACTGCAATTTCTATATATCGAAGAGAGATGACCGCGCTTATTTAGTGGATACAACCTCTTTTCATCACATAAGGCTGTTGTCTTTGAAAATTGAAGGGCAAACGCTCAAATTAAAGTTTTTCTAACTCACAAATTGCAGTAAATTTACAGTTTTCTCTGAGAGTGTACTTTCTACAAGAACTATACTCTGTCGGATATCTGTTGTTCGAGCAATAAAGTAAATAAAACATTATTCTCGAGTTTTTAATTTTTTGCAGTTAAATGATTTAAAATCCCTATTAATTATAAAATCTCATGGTCAATGATTTTAACCAAATTCAGTATAAATGAAAACACACATATACACACAAACAACGCCTGCCTTCAAATGATACAGGTATCTACAAATAATACACACACATAGAACAATAAATATAGTAAACCCAACTGGAGTGAAAAATTAGCCACTGCCAGGAATCGATTGAGCCACAGCGATCCCGGGTTCAATTCCTGACTCTGACTAATTTTTCATGCATGTTGGGTTTATTTATTTATTATTTGTATGTCTGTATATCATTTGTATGTTCTTTTAAGTTCAAAATAAAGTTGAACAGTAAGATATATTGATGTGTTCGCCAGTTTTCCACTAGACTAATTTGTAGAGGAATAAAAAGGTTATGTTGTTTAAGACAGTGCATCGGGTAATATGAAATATCAAGTAGAAATTGTTTTAAGACGAGTCTAAAGATTAAAACAATTTTTTCGATGAATCGGACGATTAGTAGAATGTATACTATTCATTAAATAATTTTGGTTATTTTTTAAATTTTGGGTTTTTGTTAATTTTTATATTCGGGAAAATGCTATTTTATATTACCAAACTGGTTGCCATTTTCATAAAAATGTAATTTTTTTAAAAAGATGAATAGTTATATGTATATTTTAATACCACTTTAAGCGCATCGAATATGCATTAAAAAAAGCCCAAGATCATTGTTTGCTAACTTTTAATGCACCTTAAAATTTTTATGTTCATTTATAATAAAGTTCTAAACGGTATTCCCTTATACCCCAACTTTCTTTATGCAAACCCTTTTTAAAAAAAAATGAAATTAAATTGACAAATCAAAAAATTCTCATAATACTGTTTAAATGGGGTCAATCCATTTCAAGTGGTCCAGCACTGGTAGCTCGACCATTTTTTAAAAATCTGAAATTTTTTGTACAACAAACCTAACATAATGGCAGTTCAAAATGACTGTTATTTTAATTTTACAATTTTTTGTTTGTGCATGGCGGCCATCTTTGTTTCATCGTGTGCAGTGATTTTCTCAGATACTACGATACACAAAATTGTAAATATCTCGTCTTTTATTTTCCCAATTGAAATAGGGTTTGCAGCATTTTGTACAGAATAAAATAGGCTAAATGTACGGTGGTTGAATAATTTTGAAAAATAAATTTCTAGAAGTGAAACTTTAGCACAAAATTTAAGATTTTTCCAAAATTTATCCGTTTGCAAGAGTAAATTTTTTATGCAAGGAAAACAGGCAACATTACGCAATTTTTTCTACAAATAGGTCAAAAGTGCGTGTACGATACACCAAGTTCCAGATCTGGGAGTTAAATTCTCTTTGCGAAAAAAAATTCCGAAACTCGTCAAAAATTTCAAAAATCGCACTTTTTAGGCTTTAATACCTCTGGAGGGGCGCGAGATAAAAATCTGAAATTCGGGCCTTTTATATTATTGTGTAGTAGTGTTATGTACAAAAAATTTCAAGAAGGAGATTTGACTACAAGCTGAGATATGGCATGGTCAATATGTGAAAACAAAACTGCCAAACTATTGTAACCTACTATGTAATTGTTCAGTTCATGACTCCAAAATTTTAAATTAATGATTTATGGTACAAAGTTAAATGTTAATTACAAATATCTTCTTCAAATACTTATGTGTGATTTAAACAATTCAGAATGTATGCTAAGCCAATACACTATATGTCCAGATGAACAATCCTACTAGAAATGCTATTGCAACAATTTTACTCGGAACACATTTCAGAAAAAGAACATTACAGACAATGGGTTGCAACTGATTGAGTTGACGTGATTTCAATTATAAAACCTAGAGAATTTCATTCACGTTAACAAGGGATGACAAGACTTGGGTGGCTTCAAATAAAATTTTGAGAAAGAACAGCCTGGTGGACAGATAACTGTAACTGGACGAACTCATAACGTCTCTCGTAAATAGTGTTAAGCTCTTTGTTGAGCATTTATAGTAGCTTTGTAAATTAAACATTTATTACTAAACTGTTTTCAACAAACGATATTTTCTGTGTAAATATTGTAATAAAAGAGACTAATCTCAATTCTCCTAATGAACTCGTAATAGCATTTCTTAACATTTTTAATCACCGTATCTCAGCTTATAGTCAAATCTCCTTCTTGAAATTTTTTGTGTATAACACTACAATAAAATACTATCAAAAGCCAGAATTCCATATTTTTTATCTCGCGCCATACAAGAGATATTAAACTTCAATGTGAGGAAATAGCTGCACACGATGAAACAAAGATGGCCACCATGTTCAAACGAAAAATATTAAAATTAAAATAATAGTCATTTTAAACTTCACTCATATTAGGGTTGTTGTACAAAAAAAATTCAGATTTAAAAAAAAAAAGTCAATCAACCAAAATATTTTCGGGGCCATTGAAATAGACGAATAGTATTTCTAGTAGGTTTTGTTCATCTGAACAAATAGTGCATTGGCTTTGGGTACAATCTGAATTATTTAAATCACGATTTAAACAGAATTTAAAAATGATCTTTGTAATTAACATTTAACTTTGTACCATAAATCATTAATTTAAAATTTTAGAGGTATGAACAATTACGTAGTAGATTACAATAGTTTGACAGTATTGTTTTCAAGTATTAACCATACCATATCTCAGTTTGTAATCAAATCTCCTTCTTGAAATTTTTTGTACATAACACTACTACACAATACTATCAAAGGCCAGAATTTCAGATTTTTAACTCGTGCCCTACCAGAGATATCAAAGCCTAAAAAGTGCGATTTTTGAAATTTTTGACGAATTTCGGAATTTTTTTCGCAAAGAGAAATCAACTCCCAGATCTGGGTCTTAGTGTATGAGTACACGCACTTTTGACCTATTTGTAGAAAAAATTGTGTAAGGTTGACAGTTTTTCTTGTATAAAAAATTTCCTCTTGCAAACGGATAGATTTTGGAAAAAATCTTAAATTTTGTGCTAAAATTTCCCTTTTAGAAATGTATTTTTCAAAATTATTCAACCACCGTACATTTAGCCAATTTTATTCTGTACAAAATGCTGCAAACCCCACTTCAATTGGGAAAATAAAAGACGAGATATTTACAAATTTTTGTGTCGTAGTATCTGAGAAAATCACTGCACACGATGAAACAAAGATGGCCGCCATGCACAAACAAAAAATAGTAAAATTAAAATAACGGTCATTTTGAACATCCATCATGTTGGGGTTGTTGTACAAAAAATTTCAGATTTTTTAAAAATGGTCGAGCGACCAAAAAAATATTTTCTGGACCACTTGAAATGGATTGACCGAAAAGCAGTTCGCTTCATTTTCCATGTATTCTTGTTACAGCTTAGTTTGAATTTTATTTTTCTACAAAAATTTTCTAAAACATATAATGTATTTCTTTGTTTTAATAAATTTATATTATGATTCCACATGCTAAATAATTCTTCGTGATTCTGGCTTTATTTTCTGGGCTATGACTTAAAAAATTGCTGGTCTATATATGTTTGAGACGCATTACATTTACACGAGTTAGAGTACGGACAGAATGGCGACAGACAGAGAAACGAAAGTCAAAAATATGTTTGAGATATGCTGAAAAGTATTTAAAATTAATAATTAGAAAAGCATTTTAATAGTTAAAATTCGTGCTTATCATTCAAAATTTTAACTGCAGCGAATATCGAAAAATAAATTTAATTAATTTTCAAAACAGTTTCTATTTTGATACTAAAATTAACGAACGCCGCGCTCAAAGTTCAGTTTTATTAGTATTACTAAATTTAATTTATATTTATTTGCTTTTCTATTAATTTATCCTAATAAGTAATAAAATTTTTATTTATCACGATAATTAGCAGAATCGTATAAAATTATTTGATTAATAATTTTTCGTTTAATACCTTAAAATATTTCCACGTACATGAAGGTTAATTAAAACTAGCGTGTTACGTGCAACGTCCATTACGGAAAGTTTTAATTTTCTCCAAATAATGCAAGTCCCAAAAGTATTGAAAAATTGTAATCACTTTTCCGATTAAAATTTTACTTGAATCAAATTATGTAATTTATTTTTTATCTTATTTTTTAAGAGCTGCCTTTCAATCAATTTTATTATGTGTAAGTTTACACTTCATCACTAATTTCATAATATTAACTAACCATTTATAATGTAAATGAAAGATCATAATTATTTGCTTTTAGATCAGTACCAAAAAATATTAGTTACCTAAGTATTTGCGCCTACTTGATTAAGAACAAATTATTGGCAATAATACTGTTTTTATGATGTAAAACTGTTTAGAAACGTTTATGAAAACATAAAAAAGTAAAAATTGGTTTTCTAAAAAACACTGCTTTATAAGAATTCAGTAGTAATCTTGAAAAAGCCGTTTAATGTTTTTACTACAATTCTGTATTTTTTCCGAAACCCTCATTACAATAAATAAATTTGGAGTTGGAATGAATTTGATTAGGAAAAAAATCACTGTTTTTTTTACTCTTATTAGAAAACTCAATCTTATTATATTTTTTTGTTTTGTTTTTAGATCTATTTTTTTTATAAACAAAAGGAAACTTGAATGAAAAAACTAAGATGTTATTTCAGCAATTTTGTTATGACTTCTAAAGTGATTTTTCAACATATTATCATAAAATTAATATTTAACTATTGGTTGATAAAAGAATACATCTTTGAAATATTACTCTCATTTTTTTTATACTTTATTTTCTACTGTTAAGTCTTAAAATTGTAACTTTAACTGTTAAGTCTTTTACTGCTGTAGTTGCATAGGCATACTTTAACGAGCATTTATTGGCACATGATTAAATCCATGATTTTATTCAACTCTCATACAGTTGCTCGAGATATAGAGAATAGTTGACGATTTATAACCTGTGGCGAGTTAATTGTAAAATTATTTTTAATTAATGTGTAATTTAATAATTAAGACGGAAAAGTTTTAAAATGTTGCATTGTCATCAAAACACACCCTTTTAAATAATTTGCTTTATTCTAGCATATTACGAAGTGGATTAAACGCCATTTTCGAAATTTAATCTTTACACTCAAAAAACAGATTGAGGTAAATAAAATATTGCTTTGCAGTTACAATTCTGATAAGATTTCCCGTATCTTCTAAATGCATTTAGAATCAGTCGGATGTGGCAATCTCAAAACTGTTTTTGATCTCATCCATGTTAATATTTTAAAATTCGCTATTATAGTGCCAAAATTGAATGAAAATCTATGCCGATCATGGGAATTCTAATGATATGAAATTCCATGCTTTACACTGTTAAAAATTTTCCTCCAGTTTGAACCAAACTTTGGTGCTCAGTAGCTGTTACCATAAGATGGTTAAATCTCGTACGAAATTTTGAAGTTTCTTATTTCAACCTCGTTCCAACTATTGGAACTATACTTCAACAGGAGTTCCAAATATTGGTTCAAGATTTCACACTCTTACTATTGAGAACCAAAATTTGGTTCAAACTAGGACAAGATTTTTAACACTTTAGTTCATGAGATAGGTATCTAAAATAATGTAAATTATGCAAAACTTTTTGTTACTTATTGGATTATTTCTTTACAGTGTCACTTATAGGATGATTTGTACCGAAATCTAATTTGCAAAAATTTATGTCAATATCTAATTGAATCTAAAGAAAGTTTGATGAAAAACCGTACTTGAGATAATGCTACGGAGGAAATCGGGAAAAATGCAACATAGCAGCACGACTTGCTGGGTGATTTGAACAATGACGTAGCTACGATGGGCGACACCAGGGGCGGATGTAAATGGTGTCATCCCCTCCTTCCGATCCGTCATATTTTCAATCACAATTCTACGTTATTATAACAAATGAGCATAGCCTTCTTCATTTAACCCTCGTCCTCCTACATCACTCAACCCATAATCCGCATAAATCAATGTTGGTGTCTATATGTCGAAGAAAATTCTTTCTTTTAAAATTTTCTTTTGCTACCCACTCATTAGATAAGGTAGGTTTTTGTTTCCTGGAGCATGTCTTATTGGAGAATGTCTTATTAGCCTCCCATGCTATTTCTTTCAGACAAGCTAAAAAATGTCGTGTCGTCAGCCCTGAATTTTCTATTTAACCGATTTTGATAATTTTTTTTTATTTAATGAAAGCTATTTATTTGTAGTTGTGTCCATTATAGCTATTTTTTAATTTATTTCCATTTTTATATTTTATTTTTAATTTTAAATGCTTTTTACGATATTTCTTAAATATGGTGGCAACTCAGATTACCTTTTCTCTCGATAATAAAAATTTATTTTCCATTATCGCTTTCCACGAGTCAGAAGCTTTATTTCATCAATGAACATGTCCTTGCATTTAAAAGAAAAAAGTCAATTGTTTTCGTAAAATTTAACCACAATAAAATGATTGCGTATAATTATGCACTAATTGAGGTAAATATATATATATATATATTTACTGAGAAATAATAATAATAATGTAAATAAAATAACAGAAAATAATTTATGATAAAAATTAATGCCTAAAGAAAAATTTCAAATGAAGAAAATGATGTCATTCAGCAACTAGATAAATGGGAATTACAATACTATTACGGATGCCTTTTTCATATTACTAATAACAGTAACTTTTAAAAAACATTTGAATGAAAATGACGTCACTATTTAAAACATCGCATTTTTACTCATAACGATATTACATTTTAATATTTCTTTTCATTATGGACACTGAGATTGAGATTTTACTTTCAGATGACCTCAGTTAGTGAAAATAATGTCATAGTAAAAATGAAATTAGTTTTATATACATATATATATATATATATATATAAAACTATTTTTCTGAGAGTGCATATAAAATAAAATTTTTGGATTTCACCGGCACTCAAATTACAATTTTAACTGAAGATGTGCGAATATTTGCATGCAAAATTGTAACTGGCAAACTTGACATTAAGTTTGGAAATATATTTATTATATATTGATTCAATAATGTAATTACTTTTGCTTTTTTTAAAACCAAATCTATCGGGTCTTTTAAATATTTCATTCGTCGAATTCGATGGGATTCCACTTGTTTTATTGTTAAAATGCATTTCCTTTTTCTCAGCGTCTATAAAAAAGCGTTTAAACTAAAGAAAAAATCCGTTTTTGATGAATCTAGTCAATGAAGAAGTAACACGTCATATTGTATCTATTATTCCGCAATTCCAATGACTCAGAGAGAAATTGCTAATCAATTGGGTATTTCACGCCGTTCTGTTTGCTATTATAAGGATAAACTCAAGAAAAATTAAGTTAGTTCATTGCATTCTAAACGGAGTCGCCCTTCTAAAAGACCCTATCGATATTTTTTTTTTCTAATCAGAGGTTAAACTGAATTCTGCAATGGCAGAATCTACATTCAACTTGTCATTCTGTATAAAATTTAACATTATCAAAGAAAAGAAAACTAAATCTATTGCGTCGTGCTCAAAAAAATTCACATTATTTCAGAATTCCTTTTCTAAATCTTATAAGATTATATATATATTTTTTTCAAATAAGGATTGGGTGTCATCCCTTAGAGGGTGACACCCGGGGCGGACCACCCCTCCGTCCCCCGCTTGCTACGCCACTGGATTTGAACCAAAATACAAACAACACCAAGTTATATTAAAGAATAATTGATTCTGAAATTTGATGAAAATCCGTGCATTAATTCTTGAGATTGAGATATTGCAAAAATGGTGGAAAATTCTGCATAAAAGTGTCATCTATTGAGCGATTTAAACTAAAATATAGAAAATGCCAATTTATGTCATGAACTAACTGAATCTGACGTTTGAGAAAAATCCGTGCATTAGTTCTTGAGATAGAGCACCCACAAAATTTGCGTCACTTAAAGACTGACAGTCGAAAATTTTTACGAATCCAATATTTTCTTCTAGTAAAAATAGAAGAAAGTAAAAAGCCATTAAAAACTTCAGAAAACTGTTGATTTGAGATAGATTTTAAATTAATCTCTTGGTTGCTATTATTTTTTTTTCATGTTTCGATATCGATATGAATGAATCACCATAATAAACGAGTCAAATGCTGCAACAGTACGGAATTCATTTTATTCCATTTAATGCCATATTTTACGTAACTAACGGAAAGCAATAATTATCTAAACTATATGTTATAATCTGTGTTATAGCTTGCTTATCTGTGATGCCATGTGATCTAGCAAAATAAGTACCGTAAGAACTCCGCTAATTCGAAATTCTGGTTAATCCGAGCTGATTTTATTTTCGAAAAGGAAATTTGAACAGATTAACTAATAAGATTGAAAGATTGTACGAAAACAAAAAACAACTTTTCAGCATGCATAATTTTGTACTCATTGAAAACACTATAGGGCAATAAATAATTCAAATTTGTTTGTAATCAGTTTATTTGCCAGTTCACAATAAATTTCTTTTCTTAACTGCGAAAAATATTTAATTCAGATGATAAAAATTTACTTCTCCTCTCAATAGTTAAATTTCGCAAATTATCGACTGAAATACTTTTTTGTTTCCGCCTAGTCGACATGGTGACTGACCTATTTAAAGATTCACTATTTTGAACCGTTTGTAATACTCAAAGAGCCAACTGCACAAAACCCTATGTCATCGATCACAAGAAAAAATCATTTATTTTGTGGAAGAGTAGTAATAGAGGAATCTAATGATCCATGTCTGCTAGAGGCGAAGTGGTACATAAGGAAAAAATTAATACCACTAGTGGTTGACTCCCAGGTGTAGCATTGTATTTGTCCCATAATCAAAAGTATGAAAATATATGGAAAACTGAGTGCAGGAAAACACAATGCTAAGCCTACAAGTCAACCACTAGTGGTATCAATTTTCGGCTTATGCACCACTTCGCTGCCGGCAGACATGGATCATTAGATGCCCCTAATAATACACTTTCATAAAGTAAAGAGTTTTTTCTTATGCTCGAAACCATAGGGTTTTGTGTTGTCGGCTCTTAGACTATAATGGGTTGCTGCGTAATTTTCATTATCAATATTTATTAAACTATTAAAAACATCAGGAGCGATTAAATTAGAAATACTATTTTTCCGAAGGTTGTGCCGAATTATCCAACATACCGAACTTTGGGATGTCTGATTGGATGGTTTTTCTATTTACTCAGTATTTATAAATTATATTTCATGCATTTTTCCTTCTTTTATCGGAATTTATGTTAACCGATGTTTTGGGGTAACCCGAACAAGTCATAAGTAGTTCAGATTAGCATTGTTCTACTGTATATATTTTTCACATTACTGAATATATTTACTCTAAGTGCATAAAATCTAACAAAATTTCTAAGAATTTTTATTTCATATATGCAGGTATTATTATAATATTAGATTAATTTATTTTTAACCGAAATTAAAATGTAAACTATATTAGTTGTAAATAAATAGAAAAAGGCAAAAAATATTTAAAAAATAAATAAAAAACGCCTCCATGAATTTGGAAAACACTTCTTTATCTTTTGAAATCTTTAGGAGCTATTTCCATCACAAACCTCTCATACTAATAAGTTTCAGAAATTACACAATGTAAAATTATTATACTTGATTCAATATCAATTTAATTTTTTATTTGAAAAGAAAATATGGACTACACTAATGTAAAAATAAATAAATAAATAAATAAAAATAAAAAACACCTCCAAAAATTTCGGAATCTCTTCTTTATACCTAGAATTATATAGAACATATTCCTACCACAAACTTCACATACTAATAAGTTTCAGAAATTCAAAGAAATTTATTTTCCGAAATTTACATGTGATGCGGGATTTTTGTGTATCAGAAACGTTTCCTAAACCTCCTAAACTAATTGTACTCTAAGATTCCATATTGGATCCACTCCCTTTCTAAACTTTTTTATAAGCCATGAGAAAATGCTAGGGAATTCCGAAAAGCTTTCAGAATCGAGTATAAGTGCGAAGTTACATTGTAATTTTGTAAACAATGCTGCCGTATCAGTATTATTTTGCCTATTTCTTAATGTATAACATGTTCACCTGACTAAAATCAGAAATCTGAATGATTTACCATGACTGGATGGTAGTTTTAAAAATTTGATTCTGCAATAAGTATATTTTAAGCTAATACAAATCCTATAGTAAATTTATTTGCTGCTGATATTTTATGTGTTATTACTTTTTCACTGTAGGAACCTTATCGAGATAGTGAAAATGACTTTACCGAGAGAAGGAAATATGTATATTTATACAATTTACTTAATATAAAAAATACATTTATCTATTTTTGTATGCAAACAGAAGTAAATTGTATTATATATATATATATATATATATATATATATATATATATATATATATATATATATTGTCTGGTCGAGTTTATGTATGTTTTATTGGATTATTCTGTATTCGGTGTAGATGTTGATTTGTAGTATTATATAATGGTTGTATATATATATATATATATATAATTTCATATGTGCGTAAACCAGCTTAAAAATTAATTGTATTTGTTTTTATATACAGTTATTTGCAACGTTTGGCAACAAATCTTAAATTCTCAAGCCTGATTTTAATCAGGTTTGTAGACAAGAAAATATTATGTCTAATCGAACTATTTTTAAATGCATAACACATTTTAAAACTTAATTTGTTAATGAAAATTACTGAAACTGAGTCACAATTCTTCGAACAGTCCTGTATATGATACATGGATTCATAAACTACTCGCATTCAAATATTTAACTCGGTCAGCACATACATACCACAATTTAAAATTAACTTCAGTAGTTTCCGATAATAAGGAGAATTGTACGTAAATTATTTTGTGCAATTCGTTATAGGGGATATAAAATTAATGCACAACGAGTAAGATGCATTTCCAGCAATTATTGCTGTAAGACAGAAATGAAACCAATTTCTTTTGTGTATCCCTATTAATTAAAGATAAATTCTATATTATTTTAATATCATTAAAATACACTGCAAACGAATTTTTATACCATTACTAAACATAATAAAACAGAATTTTTTTGAAAACACCTGTAAATAAACTATTATCGTTGCACATTTTAAATTCAATATCAAACATGAAATGGCAAATGTTATTGACAAATATCAATTGAATGAATATGAGAGCATATTTACGCTAGTTAGAGTGTGGACAGACGGACAAATGGAGGTCATAAAAACTAAAACTGGGAAAGTATTGAAATTTCCAAGTGTCTTATAGTGAAAAAGTACTCACCTTTATTTTGGAATAGCGACCATTTTAAATAATATAAGGTAACGGTGTACATATTTACTCCTGTTCCCGAATTAACTTTATTAAGGCAAAAGAATATTCCGAATAAATGCATTCAACACCATAATGTCTTAGAAAACATTTTTATAAAACAAAATACTTCTGTAATATTCCATAAAAATACATGGTTATTCAAATTCATGGTTCAAAAAATTACATGGTTTATGAAAAATGAGAATTTTTGCATTCAAGAATTTTTGTCAGATGCTAATAAATTGAATGATTTGATCAATAAAACGTTAATTAAACTTTTCTGTGTTCCAATTCAGAGAATAAAATGCAAATATCAAAAGGCGTTTCTAATTGCATTGGTGAAATTAAATTAAATTTACACCAGACATGTATTTTAAATAATTTGAAAAAAATGTATTGCCATTAAATAAAACAGAAAAAATAAAGTATTAAGTTTTATCATTCTTTGAGGATTAAATATAATTATTGTTTCTTCTATCGTTAATTGATTTCACTTCGAGTAGGGTCTTTTCATTAAACGTAATAATTCTAAATAAAACATAAGTAACTTCGTTATTAATTAATTTATAATTACAAATTACAAATTACAAATTACAAAACACAAAAATTACAAAACATACAATTTATGTTTATTTTATCATAAATTTAAAAAAAAAAAATCCTTCTTATAAAATGAATTAATCACATATCCTGATCAAAATTATTCTAAGAGATATCGAAAAAATACCGAATAAATTGGCGATACTTAATAATTATAATAATAAATTTTGATAAAAAAAAGTCTTTATTTTTCCCCACCTGTTTTTATCTTATTTTGGCATCCCTTTCGCCTTCTGCATTTGCTCTTTCAACTAGCGACCCCTATCGTGCTCTTTGCTATCTCCACCCTTTGTCTTTTAGTTCATTGTCAACCTCGTACCCTTACAAATATGTGTCTCCTTCAGCTGACGAGAGTTGTATTGTTTTAGCTCGAAACTCGTCATAATTTATTTGTTTTTTTATGTCATGGTGATTTTTAACAAAGTATATTACTATAATTATTCTAAGCGATGCCCATTAATTATTTTAATCTTATTATAAATTTCAACTAGAGGTCTACAGGGGCCGGAATTTCTAGGCCTGGGGGGGGCTCACAGGAACCGGTTCGAAAACATGCCCAGCTCGGCCCGTTCTGGCCTGGCACAATTTTGTATTATTTTAAAAAATTCAGATTTTTATCATATAATCAAGATTTCTTTAAGTAATACTGCATACATATCCATGGGATGATTTTACAGGAAATACACAAAAGCAACATTAAGGATTACTTAGATTCTGAGACTTTCAACATTCAAATAAAGATTCATTAAAAAATTAATATGTTTTAAAATAAAAGAAAAAAAAAGAGAGTTAAAAACATCGAACTTTTGAAACTGTGTAATAAAAGTAGATTTATGAAAATACTTCTACATCATTTTATTAAAAATTACAAATTAATTCTGAAATCCAAAGAAACTGCTTTCTGATACATTTCTGAATTCATTTCTTTTTCAGAAACAGATAAGATTAACAGGTGTTTTTATTTAGAAACTGTATAATCGAACGACGTTATCCACTTTTTGGTACAGTTTAAGAAAATACTGTCAAAATTAGAGTTTTGAATAAAATTTCCGGAAGCGACAGCATAGGAAGGGGAAAAAAATCTGCAACCATTCTACAAGAATCTCTTATATCTCAACACGTTTATACACGAATCTTATTTGCCAAAAATGAATTCCAAATCTCCTCAATAGTCAGGCTTCTCATTTTGATACTTTTTCAGTTAAAAGTTAGTCAGATAATGTGTCGAGAAGTGAATTTAAGAACCACCAAGAAGTATATAGTCAAAGATTATGTTAACATAACTTCTTTATCGCTATTAATAATTTCAAATCATGCTGCCTGCCCTACACATTTTGAGATAAATTAAGTCTACTTCCGATCCAGCTCATGCATATGTAGAAAATGATGCAAGCCTGATCCCGGATTGATGACTAAAAAAACAGCCTGGTCTTTTGAATATACATATTCTTGTTAATGCCATATTCATCGAAAATAGCTCATATTTTATCGTTTCTGCTTAAATATTTATAAGAGGCTGGTAAGTCTGCTAATTTTTTTATTGGCGTGGCCCGCTAGAAAATTCGGAACCATGCCGCCGGGACAGCTAAGGATCTCTGACTAGGCACGGGTTCGTGCAGATCTCTAACTTGAACACAACTTCATGAAATTTGTTTTATTTTTTAAACTGGGATGAAAAATCATGCGTACAGTACAAATTATGGAACACTTTCCACAACAAACAGAATACTCTAACAAAACCTCACAGTCTTCTAAGGTAAATAATGATATCTCAATGAACCAAATGGGAAACGAATAATGCACTTGAAAGCCCAATTTCTGCTATTACCATGAATAGTTGGGGAAATATACGGATTTTTTTCGTATATCTGCATCTCATATATATGTATGTACAGGGTGTTTCGCTACCAGACCGACAAACTTTGAGGGATGATAGTAGACACGAAGACAAACATTATTAAATAGGAAACTATGGGGCGCAAACGTCTTCAGTAGGAGTTAGGGGCCATTAAAAATTAAGGTCCAAAATTTCAAACGATGATAAAAAACGGAAAAAAGGATCGATTCGTTTGCGGTTTTTATCAAAATCATTCTTTATATCGAAATTTTTTTAGAAATTTTTTTTAAAGGTTACGTTCAAAAATTGTCGATAGAGGGCGCTTTAGACTTTAGAGTAACGAAAAACTACTTTTTACCGTTATTTTGTGCATGGGGTTGAGATTATTCTAAAGTTTAGACTTTAATTTAAATTTTAAGCCCAAAATGGGAAACATTGGGATCGGGTAACTAGCAAAAATTAAACTGTGAACAGAGGGAGAAATTTTAAACGCTCATAAATATTGGACAAGCAAATTGATTTTGTTGCACTTTGCGTGTAAGTCATTAACTTGGTAATTATTTTATTCAAAATGACGTACAGCTGTGGTGCCCTCATATTTTGATAGAGGGCGCTTCCGACACATCTCTGACATTTCAAAGGCATTACTCCTAGGTGTTTTACTACCAGACCAACATACTTCTAGGAAGTGTTAGGGATACAAAGACGACTTGGAATCACATAGAAATGTAACGTTTGAAATGCATTTTTTGCAAGTTACGGTTAAAGGAAGCAGAGAAAAAAATAACAGAAACATCAGAGAAAGAGCGACACGTTAATGTGACAGAAAACAGTTTATTTAAAGGTTTTACTAGAAAAGGTGTTTTAAATTACGACCAGAAGTAGTCCGGCAAATTTGACAGCGACGGTAGATGGCGCTAAACGGTAATGCGCCTGCGCAAAAATCACGTTGAAGTGATCATTCGCGAACCGGTTCTAAAAGTAGCAGAATGAAGTATTTGAACAATGAACAGTACGATAGGGCTCCTCCACATTTTACCAATGAAGATTGCCGACACTTCAAAGTAACATATGGACAGTAGTGGATAGGTCGTGGTAGCCCGGTTCATTGGCCTGCCAGATCGCCAATTCTATCATGTATGGACTTCTTTTGCTGGGGTCAAATGAAAAATTGGGTGTATGAGACTCCCGTACCATCAGTTGAAGACCTCGCAGCTGGTATTTCTGTAGCTGCCAGAAAACTGTCAGAGATGCCAGGAATCCTTTCAAAGCGTGAGGAATTCCACGTGACGCCGCTGTCAAGCATACCGGACTACTTCTGGTCGTAATTTTGAACACCTTTTCTAGTAAAACCTTTAAATAAACTGTTTTCTGTCACATTAACGTGTCGCTCTTTCTCTGCTGTTTCTGTTACTTTTTTTCTCTGCTACGGTTAAAAACCGTAACTTGCAAAAAATGCATTTCCAACGTTACATTCCTATGTGATTCCAAGTCGTCTTTGTATCCCTAACACTTCCTGGAAGTATGATGGTCTGTTAGTAAAACACCGAGGAGTAATGCCACTGAAATGCAAGAGATGTGTCGGAAGCGCCCTCTATCAAAAAATGAGGGCACCAAAGCTGTACGTCATTTTGAATAAAATAATTACCAAGGGAATGACTTACACGCAAAGTGCAACAAAATCGATTTGTTTGTCCAATATTTATGAGCGTTTAAAATTTACCCCTCTATTCACAGTTTAATTTTCGCTAGTTACCTAATCTCAATGTTTCCGATTTTGGGCTTAAAATTTAACTTAAAGCCTAAACTTTAGAATAATTTCAACCCCATACACAAAATAGCGGTAAAAAATAACTGTTCGTTACACTAAAGTCTAAAGCGTCCTCTATCGACAACTTTTGAACATAACCTTTGAAATTTTTTTCTAAGAAAAACGTGATATAAAGAATGTTTTAGTGAAAACCGCAAACGAATCGACCCTTTTTTCCGTTTTTTTATCATCGTTTGAAATTTTGGACCTCAAATTTTAATGGCCTCTAGCTCTTACAGAAGACGTTTGCGCCTCATGGTTTCTTATTTAATAATGTTTGTTTTCATTTCTACTATCATCCCTCAAAGTTCGTCGGTCTGGTAGCGAAACACCCTGTATATATGCTACGTAGTACTGTCAAGAGCTCGTTCGGTTAAATGCATTGCACTGTTGAAAATTTCCATTCAGCAATTTCCGCTAATAAATGGCGGAAAAAGCATAACAAAACTGAAAAGCATTACAAAACTGAAGAGTTTTACAAAACTGAAAACGGATATCTAGCAATTATTTTCCGTAGGCTTCAACGGTTCCCCCTATTATTGTTCATTTTCTTCTGTAACCAGATGTTAATTGTGTGTCTTTGTAAATGAAAAATTGCTTAATCTCTTTTGATTTATAATTTGTGCACCTCCGGTTTCAATTCTGTGTTTTTGGAAAGAAGTCATCTCAGACAAAAAATTTGTACTGAATGATATCTTATTGGTGCAGTGCTAAAGTTGTGGAATTACTAAAAAATTATACTTAATTATAAATAAGAATTCATTTTGTTGATGTTTTAAATTAAACATTAATTTTTAAAAATCATAATTATTATATCTTTGTAAGAGTAAATAAACTGATGAGGCCAATTGGAATGGTGAGTCTTCTGGCAATGAAAATTTAGATGACACAGATATAACCATTGACGATGTATCTCCAGTACCTACCCCGAATCCATGTAACAATAAAGTTTAACCTAAAAGGCCTTTGTGATGGAAAGCTGAAAATAAATAAATTTTTAAAACTTGTTTTAGCACACTAGAATAATAATGCTGAGAATAAAACCTTATCTTTCCGCAAATATTTATTTAATCTTTTTTTCTTCTAATAGTAGTCCGAGGATCATTGATTAATGAGGATTATCTAAAAGCAGATTTTTCATATCCTTTTTCATATCCTTATCCATTTCGTATATCCTTTTGAATCATTTCTAGATTAGTTAAATGAAGATTTTTGGGGAAAAGTTTTATATGAAACCAATCGGTTCAAACAATTCCATTTCCGTTATATTCCGTTCAAACACGAAACTATCGCTCAATAAATGCATCTAAATATGAAATTATAAAAGTTGCAGGCGTACACATATTCATGGGAACTTTAAAATATCTCCAAGCAAGATTATACTGGCAAAGAGACTTGTCAGTACTTAGAATTGCAGCTACTATGTCACGTGATCGATTTTTTGAGATTAGAAAATTTCTTCATTTTGTAGATAAATCAAATGATCTTTAAGCAGATGACAAATTATGAAAAGTAAATCTTATCTTGAAAGCAGTAAGAATAAATGTTTGTCCCTGCTTCGGCCAAAACCTTTATCACTAGATGAACAGAGATCACTAGATCCCATTTCCTGGACGTTGTGGATATAGGCAGTAAAGGTCTGCACGGGCCAGGCCTCGGCCCGAAGCCCGAGCCCGGCCCGTGTGCCGGGTTCGGGCCGATTTCCATTAACGTCATTCGGGCAGGGCCGGGCTCGGGCCTTGCTTTTAAAGACTCGGGCCGGGCCGGACGGGCCTAGTCACTAATCTTTTCGGGCCAGGCCGAACCGAGCCTAACTTACTTCTTCCGTACGAAGCCGAGACTGATTTCGTTCTTTCCAGTCTTCACGGACCAAAAATAATTAGTTCCTGTTGAATCTTCCCGTATGAAAATACTTTTCTCGCCGTGGAAAATCTGTTCACAAATCAGTAAAGTTTGGCTTGGTCCAAAAATTTTTGCAAAATCGGCATATACTTTTAAGTCGTCTTTATTCTACAATTAAAGATTAGAATTTATTATTTTCAAAGAATCGTAAATCACTAGACGTCTTAAAATAGAATTAATCACATTACAAAAAAAAATATATTATGACGAAATTTTGTTTAAACTAAAAACTGCAAATTTCTTTTAAACTCTTTCTTTTAATTCTTCTTTTAATTCTTCTTTTAAACTCTTTCTTTCTTCTTTTCTTTTAATTTCTTTTATTCATGCAAAATGAATTCAACAATACGCGAGAAAAAAAATGCATTAAACATTTATATCTACTAAGAAGGAAAAGTACTTTTTTCTTTCCAATGTCTTAGAAGATTTTACTTTTACTATGTACCGTTTTTTAGATTTTTTTTATGTATTAGTAATACTAATGATAACCGAAACATACAACAAACAAAAGCTCATTAAAAGCGTAAATATCGCAGCCTATGGCACTTCTGCATAAATAGAGATTATAAACATGAAAGAAGAAAAAAAGACACTAAGATAAGTTTTTTTTTTTTGGTCTGAACTCTTCCGTTAGAATAAAGATCAATGTTCTGTAGAAGTTCACCTGAGCCGGGCCGGTTTCGGGCCGGGCCGGGTCGGGCCGGGCCGGGTCGGGCCGGGCCGGGTCGGGCCAATATTTCTTTCATTCGGGCCGGGTCGGGCCAATATTTCTTTCATTCGGGCCGGGCCGGGCCTGGAAATTTCGGCCGGTGCAGATTAAAAAACTTTGTTTTATCCGCCAGGGATGGTCATGCTCTTCCAAATGGACGTCATGACTGCCAAATATATCATGGAAAAGGAATTGTACCAGCTGATGGTTCAAAATAATTATGATTAGGTCTAGGTGGAGAGATTGTCAAATTGTTTTTTAAATTTAAACCAAAACTCTGCACGGGTGATTTACTAGGACAGTTTTTTTACTAGTGTAAAATGTGTCGACTTTTATTGAAGAACCATATCTACCAAACTGGAAGGATTGTGAACAAAAGATTTGGAGGAGCAGATAAAAAAATCAAGAATGATCGAGATTTATAACACGGAGAGTGTGATAAGAGACTAAGGGAAGGAAAGGATAATGTGTATACTAAACTGGAAAGATAATAAATGTGTAACTTTGCTTTCGACTTGCATCGATAGCGATCTCGAGAACAGTTGTGTTAGGTGGTCTAAAAATCAAAACTGTAAAATTAATGTAACACAACCTGCAATTGTGAATACAAAACGTGCATAGGTGGTACAGATTTAAAGGATAGGTGTTTACCTTACTACCGTTGTTCCATTCACAAAAAAAGTAGTCAACAAGAGTTTTTATACATTTGGTTATTTACCTTTGTTGGATAATGTACTCGTATATCAGAAATTACAAAACGGTGAAGTTCTTGGAAAAGCCAAATTGTCTCTCTTGAGGTATTTTTAGAGATTGCATAAGTACTGAGGAAATATACGATCATAGTAAGTAAAGAACGACGATCAGGGAGACCACGTAAAATGTATTCATCTAAAAATGATTTTGTAGACGATTCCGCAAATAAACCACAGCGAAAACAACGTAAAGCTACATAGAAGCCAACTTACTACATTAGATACGACAAAACTGGACAGTTTCCTCGTTCAACAAATGATAACTTTGCTTCAAAATGTAAGTATGAAGGTTGCAAATCAAGAGCCAGGGTTATTTGTACAAAATGCAATATGTATTTCTCTCTATATATAAAAATTCAAAAGTAGCACGTAAAATAAGCTTATATGTATCAATTGCCCACCAATTTCCTCGTTTAAATAAATTTTTGCAAAAATGAAGTTTTTTTTTTTCAGTATGAACCCGAAGTGCACGTATGTGTAACTGCTAGTAAATAGAAACTAATTATAATTATTTTACTTTTTGTTACAAAATTATGTTTCTATACGTATAAATAAATGAAACAAATTGTAAAATAATTTTTACGATGGGTTAAAATGTGTCAGGTCTGAAGAGGATAAATTTATATAGATATAATCAACTATATTAACAATTGATAATTTCTAAAAACGCAGTCTCAAAATTTTTTCAAATAATTTATGAAAGTTATCATGTTGAAAACAATACGGTTTTTATTAAAACCAAATATAATAACTCCGATATTTATTTAGAAATTAAGCCTGAATAAAGCACTCTTTATATCTACAAATAAAAAAGTAAGAGACCTAACATATCAAAATAATAAGCATAATTTTTTTTAATTTAAAAATTTAAATTTAATATACCGGGTGATCCAAAAGTCAGGACGAACTTTAAAAATGTATAATTAGAAAACGAATCAAGATACAAAGTTACGGTTTGCACCAAACGGATGGAAAAGAAACCGGGTTTTGTGTGGCAACGAAAAAATATAGCTCCATTGGCGACCAATGGCATCACTAGTAGCACTTAAAGATGCCATCCTCAAAAATGTGTCTGCTATAACGCAAGGAATGCTACTAAATGCTGAGAATGGTGTTGTGCCTACTCTCACAGCTGCACTTATGAATGATGGACAGCATATTGAACATTTACTGTAGTACTGATTAATTGTAATTAAGCTGACTTGTAAGTTGTCAACATTTTTTCATTTCTAAATCATTTTTTGGTGCAATAAAACACTGTAGCGCCATTTGTTGGTCGATAACAGAACTATCTTTTTTTCATTATTATTACAGAAAACCCGATTTCTTCTACATCCGTTCGGTACAAACAGTATCTTTGTATCTTTATTCGTTTTCGAATTATTTATTTTTTAAGTTCGTCCTGACTTTTGGATCACCCGGTACAATAAAAAATGTTCATATGAAAAGAATACACCACAATTATTCTATTTTTAACAAAATTATATAATATTTTTCATAAATAAAGAAACTACATAGATTAAAATTTATTAACACATTCTTTCTCTCTAATATACGCTTTTTATCAATAATACTTACTGAACAAGAATAAATATTTTATCTTCCTAATTAGATGATAAAAGATTAAGTTATGCCTCATTAACCTCGAGATACAAACAATTTTTATCACAAACATCTCTTTAATTACGACTATAGTTCCAAAACTCATACAAAATTTATCACAAAGATTTCAACAGATTGTGGTGTTAAATTTGTAGCTTAAATTAAAAATAAATGAATAAAAAATGAATAAAAAATGAAAGCGAAAAATATTTTTTCATTGCATGATCTGCAATTAATAAAGTTATTTATTTATAATTTTGTTGCTGTTTAATTTAACCGTATTTCATGTTTGTCCATTATAGAACATTCATTAAGGGTTGTATTAATCATGTTAGTTTACTTCTAAAACTTAAAAGAAAGGAAATATAGTAAAAAACCCGTAACATTGACTTTATTTCATCAACTACTGGCTGGATCACCCTGTGTGCTGTAGCGTGTCGCATTTGTAGAAGCATACTTTTATGTCACTCGCAAGTGTAGAAAGGGATCTTCTGTATTAATGTTTTCCTAAAGGAAACTAAGAATATCATTATTAAACGCAATTTCATTTACCGTTTTTTTCTCGTGGTCGTGTTATCTTTTGGCTGCTTTTTATTCCTGTTTGAAAATATTCGTTACATTCTTCCTTCCTTAGTCCACACAACTTTGAAGAAAGTTCCTTTGTTTTAGTGTGTTGCCTCCGCCGATACAATTAAGAGATATTGTTCATTTAGTCAGAAGTTTGTCTACAAGAATACTAACTCATTCAATTAAAACTGGCTAACAATATATTTGCTTATTATTTACATATGGCAAAACAATATTTACAGGTAAGAACTCGGATATAGCTGATCCGGTCCGAAACTAAGTTAAATGGAGCAAACACTTTCTGCGTACTGGATTACTTATTAAAATATCTATCTCTTATTAAAATCTCTCACACTACACTCTTAAAAATTTTGCAATAGTTTGAACCAAATTTTGGTGCTCAGTAGCCACCACCATAAGATGGTGAAAGCTCGCACCAACATTTGGAGTTTCCTATTTCAACCTCTTTCCAACTATTGGAACAGGAGCTACAAATATTGGTTCAAGATTTCATCATCTTACAGTGGCAGCTTATTGAGCACAAAAATCTTATTCAAACTAGGACAAGATTTTTAACAGAGTTATCTAATTAAATCAGATTTATCGGAGATTATTCTTAAACTCCCAGTATATCGACTCTACCTTCCAAGAGCCTCACACAACTTGAAAGCTCTACTCAGGAAAATGTATCTACACACTTTCATCTCCACCCGAGAACTGAACTCTGTTAGCCATCTAAATCCACTCCAAAAAATCCTATGGGAATACCCATCCATCAACAGGGCCCTGTCCCCTCAAAATTTCCCCTTGACATCAATTATATCGCTAGACCGCTGGTGGGTTTCTTTTTTTCTGTTTTATCTCATGTATGCAATTTTATTTTCAAGAGGAACTTCAATCTATTGTTACCACTCAATTTTAGGAAGATTTCGTATGAAATACTACCTATTGCGATCGCTCCCATGTTGGAATTTCTGAAAAATTTTTGCAGATCTACACCGATCACGACCCCTAGACCTCAAAACTACCATAAGTAAAAAAGTTTATCTATCTATCTATCTATCTATCTATCTATCTATCTATCTATCTATCGGTGTATATCACTTTCTTTTAGACACGATAACTTCCATAATTATGCTCAGATCTTCTTCAAACTTTTACATAAAATCAAGGGACATAAAATCTCGGTTAAGTTCGTTAATGGGCGAAATTGGACCAAGGGGATGGAAGTTATGAGGGTTTTTGTGAAAACAGAAAAAACATGATAATTTCTAAAGTAAAATAGATATCGAATCAGTTTAAAGTTTATATTACTTCTAAAAATGGGCCAAAAGTTTATGCATGACAGATTTTTGATAAAGTTAAAAATGGGCTCAAGGAGCGAAAAAAACAGGGTTTTTGGGAGAAAAAAAATCATAACTTCGTCAATTTATTAGATATCAAATCCAACTAAATTTTTTATAAATGTTCTCAAAATTATCTAAAACTTTTGTATTTACAAGTTTTTGATAGGAACAACTTTTACCGATTAAAAAAATTAAAAACGAAAAGAAAAAGGGGGGGGGGGTGGAGGATGAAAAAAATCCATAACTTACTCAATTCTTAAGCAATCAAATCTAATTAAATTTATTTTACATCTTCTCAATAATATCTGCGACTTTTATATTAACAAGTTTTTCATAGGACCAATTCTTATTGCAAAAATAAATTAAACAAAAATAGAAGTTGGAGAAAAAAATTCAAATCTAAACTGCTTATATTCTGAATCATATCAAAATGGCAGATCCTCCTATTTAGGAACTGTATAACGTGACTTATTAGCCAGTTTTTCGATAAAATCAGAATATTTTTCAAAAAAGACTGCCAAAAACGGTATTTTGAACAGAATTTCCGAAAATGATGGTTGAAAAAATTGAGGAAGTATAACAAATTGCATTTTTTCTGACTTATTTTTAAATCCATTTTTGTTCTCAAACGCATCCAATTTACAGGTCCTCTTATATAGGAACTATATAATGTGATGGATTTGCCAGTTTTTTGATAAAGGCAGAATATATTTCAAAAAAGGCTGACAAAATGGGCACTTCGCACAAAATTTCCCAAAGCTATCATGATAAAAGAATTGAGGATGTATTCAAATAACTAATTGCTTATTTTATGACTAATTTTTAAATTCAATTTTGCTCTCAAACGCATTCAATTGACAGTTTTTTATTGTTTAGGAACTATATAATGTGACAATTCGTCGATTTTTTTATTAAGGCTAAATATATATTTTTAAAAAGCTGTCAAAGTAGGCATTTTGCACAAATTTCCCAAAGCGATCATGATTTAAGAATTGAGGATATATTAAAATAACAAATTTGTTATTTTATAACTGATTTTTAAACTCAATTTTGCTTTCAAACGCTTTCCATTGACAGTTATTTGTTATTTAGGAACTGTGTAATATGCCGTATTGGTTAGTTTTTTGATAAAGGTTAAATATATATATTTTTAAAGCTGTCAAATTGAGCACTTCGGACAAAATTTCCCAAAGCGATCATGATTTAAAAATTGAGGATGCAATCAAATAACAAATTGGTTATTTTATGACTCATTTTTAAATTCAATTTTGCTCTCAAAACCATTCACTTGACAGTTTTTTGTGATTTAGGAACTACGTAATTTGCGTATTGGTCGATTTTTCAATAATAAAGTCAGACTATATTTCAAAATATGTTGTCAAAATGGGCATTTGAGCCGAATTTCGCTTAAGATGATTTTGATAAAAACCAGATCTTACATAAAAATAAATTAAAACATTTTCAAAAGCGGCCAAAGAAAATTGTTAAACTGGATTTATCTCTAATCATATTTTATTTTATTTTATTTTTTGCTGAAATGAGCTCTCTTCGAAATCTACCTCCGCATATAGGCCAAGCCGACAGGGATTTTTTTATACTGTACTATCTAACTAATAATAGTTACGATTTATTTCCAGATAAGAAAAAATGTTATCTGTAAACATCAATTTACATAGAAAGTGACATGAATACAATGTATAATTAAAAAAAATTATATATAACTGTTATTCTAATAATATATGTTCATTGGAATCACACAATATTCTAAATGAACAACATTTTAATCCCATGTTGTATTTAATTTGCGCCGAAAATCACACGAGCACAATCCAAGAATTTCATTAATTTTTATTAAATATTTGAATATTTATCTGAACACATCAGCGATCTTTTACAAATGTTCCGCACTGAAAACCACTGGAATAGCGCAAATTGATGAATTTTGCTTCTATATATGAAGAAATAATTGGCGAAAAAGAATTTCTAAAAATTCTCTATTCCAGATTTTCATGCTTTTGATCTGTTTATATTTATTAGTTTGATTTTATTCTATAAATGCATATTGATTTAGTCAAATATATTAATAATTGCTATTTTTGAAAACGCAATCGCTTTAAAGTTTTCAAATAATTATGAAAGATAAAGATCAAGTTGAAATGCTACGTTTTTTATTACAGCAGAATATAAAAACTTCAGCATTTTTTATAAGAAATTAAGCTTTAAAAATGCATTTCTTAAATCTAAAAATGAAATTAATAAAAGAGTATCTAAAATATCAGACCAATAAGTATGAAAAATTTAAAAATTAAAATTTAATTTCCAATAAAAATAGTTTATATTAAAGAATACGCAAAAAAATGTTCTTTGTTTAACAAAATTATCTAATATTTTCAACGAATAAAAAAATTACATAGATTAAAATTTATTAACACATCCTTTCTCTCTAATATACGCTTTTTATCAATAGTACTTACTGAACAAAAATAAATATTTTATCTTCGTAACTAGATGCTAAAAGAAACGGTTATGCCTCATTAGCCTCGAGATACAAACATTTTTTATCACAAATATATCTTTTTTTACGGCTATAGTTCCAAAACTCATACAAAATTTATCAGAAAAATCTCAACAGATATATTAAATTTGTAGCTTAGATTAAAAACAAATAAATAAAAACATGAAAGCAAAAGGTATTTTTGCATAGCATGATTTGCATTCATTTATTGAAAGGCCTTTCTACTGATTAAAAGCATGGTCGATATTTTTCTTTCAAAACTTTACTTAAGAAAGCATAACGTTTTGAGATAAAAGCCGAATTTAAGCACAAACGATGCATCAGAAAAATATACAACTCGCCAGCTTTTTTTTTCTTTTAAAGCATGACTGGTTCTTCTTTAATGTTATGCATGGAAAAGAGTTTCATTAAAGAGAATAGATATAGAAAAATGATACCACAGCAATAAACATTGATGCACATGTGTTTTACAGGAAAATATTTAAAGGAATTTTCAACAATTTAGTAGTGGTGTTAAGTGACAATATATTATATATATACATATACATACATATAGTAAATTAATTGTTATGTGTTAATATATCAGTTTTATTAAACATACATATATATATATATATATTAGGAGAATATTGTAGAAATACATTCCATAATTAAACTACAATTACGCGAGGAAAAGTTGAGTATCACTAACTTAAAAAAAATTTTTAATGCCTCTTGGATATGTGAAATCGAATGTACACGACATGCAAAGTCAAACAGAAATAATAACTGACTTATGTTCAAACCAAATGTCTCAACTTACTTAACAAACTTTTCTCTCATACGATGAAATTCGAAGGCTGTTTCAGTCACTTCGTCAAACTATGTACTCCTATCGTATCATTCACACAAGATTATGGTTATATGGTGTTACATCTAAGGAAAAAAGCTTTAGGACAGTTAAAATAAAAAAATCTACACTATTAAAATCCGACCGTATGCATGTATGTGACGCTATCTCTCCGATCCCGGAAACGTAGAAACGTCGCGTTTGTTTTGAATTGAAGGAATAAAATCCTGGGATCCCGAGTTGCCCATTCACATCCTGAAAGTCCAATTAGTTGGCAAGTTATTAATTAAAAACATTAAAATGTTAATTACTTTGCCCTGTTGCACAGTGTTAGTACAGGTCTAAAAAGATCCCTCCTGAAGTCAATCGACAATGAATGACAAAAGAAGAATATTTTTTCTCTTTTTTAAATTGCCATCGCGGGCGTTCTAACAGGGTCAAACAAAAAAACAATGAGATTTTTAAATAGATTGTTCTTTTCTTGGACTAATTGCGTATTTTTTCTCATTTACAATGTTTTCGATTTTTTTACGAAACACCGATTTTCAGTTCTTTTTTTCATTATGCTCGAGGAATGCATTTTTGGATTCCAATCCTGAGAGTTCTAAAAAAATCTGACAAAAAACGATGCAGGATTCTAAATTCGCATTTCTTTCTGGGAATGACAGTATGCATATGTATTTTTTTTTCGATTTTTTTCAAATTTTTTAAAGGTTATTATACAGTTTCCACAAGTAAATATTTTATATCTCCCAAATTTAATACAATGTCCACTTGTTTTTTTTTAACGTGTGTTTAAACATTGGCTGCTTTTTTGTAGAAGATAGAAAAAATCAGTTGAGTGGTTGGTTGAAAATGATAGATAAGCGATTAAGAATAAACATTTTATATCTCGCCGATTTTTTGGTATTTTCACTTAAAAAAATTTTTTTAGTTTTTTATTTAAACATGATTTAAGAGCATTCAAATATTTGAAAAAATTGATTGAATAGCTTTTAAAAAAAATAATTTCCATGAATGCGATGACGAAACGAAATAATTGAAGAGTGTTTTTGGTATCATGCCAATAGCGAGTTGCTTCTCTTCGGAATTCAAAATAATTCAGGGGACTTTTGAGTTTTATTTCTGCTTTAAAAAAATATTACTTTAAACATCATCACCCAATTCACAGATATATTTCGTGTTCTTCAAGTTTTCTTTACATAAACCGACCAGCGTAGTGAGCGAAGACCGCTAGTTATCCATACGTCAACTACTATAAAGGATAACAAAATTAGCAGCCTAATACTTTTAAGATGTGAAAGTGAAATAAAGGATTTTTTTAAACTAGACGATGTTATGAGGCAGGCTTCTTTAAAGGGCAGAAGAATTAAAGTTAAGTAAAAACTAGTCGGATGAACCAATCCCAAAACTTTTTTTATATCCCATACATGTTAATATTTCAAAACTTGAAAACATAGTGCCAAAATTAAAGGATAATTCCATGCCCACAATAACGAATTTTAAAGGTATAGATTCGTTGAATTGGGTGCATTTAAAACACGGCATTTTTCAAATAAATTATTGAATTTCAGCATCCATCATCGTACCCCGTAGAGTCACAAACCGAAATTCACAACACAAAGAGCGCAAGCAATAACGTTGGACTGTATAAACCCAAGTCTAATACGTAAATATATGTGGAAGTGCAACAGATTATGAAATTTGATTAAATATGAAGTTTGACTAGATTTCCTGCATTATTTTCTAGGATATAGCTATCACGAAAAAAAACGAAAAATGCTCACTTGTTAAATAATTTACATGAAAACCTAATCAGTAACACCTTATGTCAAGATCTAACTGAATCTCAAATTGAAAAATTGGTGAATTGGTTCTTGACATCAAGCGTTATTTGCGGATAGATGACGTTGTGGTATTCCTTGTTACACATGTACACTTGACGGCTTCGCAGCAATATCTTCAGCTCCTTAAAAAGATCTCTAGTATTAGTCTTAAGGGTCATCTATTACAGGTCAGATATTCATTTGTGACAAAGACTTGCAAGACACCGCAAGACCGTAGAAAACTGGATAATTCAGAAACCTACGCGTTTATGCATTGAAGCCATACGCTCCATTCCTACGCGCTGGAATCAGTGTAACAGTGTCTAGAAGTATATAGTGTGGAAATCCTATATTTCTGCAATGTTTTAGAATGAATCCAAAATATTACATTATTTCAGACGGCGCTAAAATCGAATTTACTACGTCAAAGTGTAAAAAATAAGTGTTAATTATAGCATCTAAAAATAAGTGATGAGAAACGAATTATAAACGAGTTCCTGAATGAATGTAATAAATTTAAAATAATTTTCGTTCATTCCTAACGTAGCAAATATTACACCATAAATCTTTTTACTTCTGGATTTTGCAAAATTTATCTTTCAAAAATGAGTTTCTCGTAATTAAAATTGCATCATAGTAAACTAAAAACACACAAAATTTCAATTCATTCGCAGTAATAAACTCGATCATAGTGTCCTCTATTGAAAATGTAATTTTGTTTTACATGGCTTCACCTGTTGTATTCCACACTATGATGTCTATGGTAATTATATAGAGTTCAAATCTTTTAAATTGGCATTGTACTTATAATATTGTTATTAAAATTTATTCACGTATAATTGTAGTCTCCTTTTCATTTGGGCAACCCTTATACCAACAAATTTGAGAAAACAAAAATTCAATCATAAATGTGTCAATAATCTGTTCGGTCGATTACAATGAAATTCACCATAGTGGTAGCTCCCATAGTAGGTATGTTTCGCAAAAAAAGAGATCTTGCACAAATCGTACTCGTGAGGAATAACAAAACATGAGATGATTCTGTTTTTTATTTTATTTTTTATAATTGATTTTTATGCATTGTTTTAGTCCTGATTACGAAAATGATCTTCATTTTTAACAAATACGTCAGGAATTTTCTCAAAAAGTACATTTCAAAGTTAAAAAATTTTAAAAATGTGAAAATATTATACTATAAAAGAGATCTGCTGATTATGTTTTTTTAATTTTTGATAATTGATTTTTTTATCTTTTTTAGTGCTGTACCTGAAAACGACCTTTATTTTTAGCCATGCCGTCAAGATTTTTCGCAAATCATAAATTTCTGAGTTACAAAATAAAAAAATAACGAAATTCTGGCGAAGACTTACCAAAAGAAAGCAAATTGTTATCTGCGAAGAGTTTTTATCCTTATCAATCACCAAAATACAAGAGAACACCGAGATGAACCCCATCGAGAATATAAAATTAAAAGAGCGAGATAGAGCATGAGTACTTTATGCGTGAAAGGAACTTCCACTCATGAAATCAAATTTTCAAAATATTTCAGTAGCTTTTTAAATGGCCACTTCCGGTGTCAGAAAGTTCATTTCTGGCTTATATTTTGGACTATAACTTTGCTTCTTATTATCGCTGTGCCAAAAGTAAAATATTTTTGGAATCCTAAATGCTTGAACGTTAATTTAAAATAATAAAAAAAATAAATCGAAAAAATCCGCAAGTACAGCGATTTGTAAATAGGCATCTATTTTAACCCTTTCTGGCGCGGGCAAAATCTCTTAGTAAAATGAGAAATAATCGACTGACACCGGAATTCACAAACGAATTTTTTAGGTATTTTGAAATCCTTTATTTAAGCTTTTATTTTAAAAGCAAAATTTTACTAAAATATTATTGGCGCCGATTGCAAGTTTGAAATAAAAATTAGGTATCCCATACCAGGCGCAGTGTGCCGGAAAGAGTTAAACACCTGATACTGTCATTAGTCTTACATTTCTTCCCTCATTACTTTCTTCGATCGGTACAAGAAGAGACTACTGGATTCGTGAAAAATTATTAATTTCGGTTTCGGACGGATTTACTGGTTTTAGGGTTTAGCAATCAAGAAAAACATGTTTTTACAAAATGTCTGTGACTCTGTGTGACACAAATTTTGTCAGCCTCTATCTCAAGAACTAACGAACCGAACTTAATAAAAATTTCATTTTCAGTTAGTTCCTAATATGAATTTCTCCTGATTACTATTTGGTGTAAACTGCTTAAAAAAAGCGCTGTCATGAAGTTTTTTTCACAATTTCCGCAATAGTTGTATCTCAAGAACTATAGCACAGCTTTTCATAAAACTCCAGATTCAGTTGGATTTTGATATAATTTAGTGCTGATTACTTTTTGGTGTATGTCGCTCAACAGGTGATGCTACTGTGCAGAACTTTTTACGGTTTCCGAAATAGCTCTATTTCAAAAACTGATGCGCGGTTTTTCATTAAACTGCAGATTCAGCTACTAGTTGATGTAAGATGTTGCTGATTAGATTTTGGTGTAAATCACGTAACAGGAGGCGCTGCTATGCTACTTTTTTTCAGCAAATATTCAAATGTATGACATAGAAGAAAGTTTTATTATTGCTACGTCCGACTAGTTTTATTAGTGGTAATCTTAGGCGTGTAACGGTCGGGTGCTCGTACTGGGTGTTGAATGCAGACATAACTCAGAACATAAAATAAAAACAGTTTATTTAAAACGATAAGGGCTGAAGGGAGGTGGAGCAGTTCTGTAATTTTAACAGCTGATAACAATACTAAAAGATTAAACTCATACCCACAGCTCCAGCACTAACTCAATCGGGGCACTTCAGATTACTTCTCAGCTATATTTCGGCTAAGCTACTAGATAAAACTTTATTAGACAGCCCGTGGCTGTATATATATTCTTTATTAGCTTTAAAATAGTCAACGTAATTACTATTAACTTCTTACCACCGGCCAACTTCCCGAATCGAATTCCAAAACACCTTGTCAACTCACTGGAGGCTCGCTACTACTTGATATCGCTCGCTCTAGATCCACTACTAGCTGGCCAATGTCGCCAGACACCCACTGCTAGACGCCACTAGCTGGCTAATGATGTTAGACACACTACACGCTGGCTAACGTCGCCAGAGACACACTGCACACACTCAAACTCCAAGCTTTTATATGCTGCAAACTGAGATACTACAAATTTACATATTACTTCTAACCGCGACATAACTGTAGAATCCGAGAAAGACACACGCGCTCTAGAAAGTTAAAGTAAAAGAGAGGATAGATGTCGTTTTCACGCTTACACATGCTAAATCATTGACGTCACGATCTCAGAAATACTAGAGTGCCTTTATTACAAAGGTAACTCTTTCACATGTGATGCACAGAGGTTGCTCGTTCGATATGGTCGACTTTATCATCTCGTTGCAATAAATATTCCATCTAAAACTAAATATAAGCATACTATTATACATAATGCCATAGTAAAGCATGGAATAAATAGCATTTTTTTTTCAAGAAAATTGAAGTGGTTTACCAAAGAACAAATGATCTTAAGTGTTGGAAAGATTTTAAACATTTGTTAATGACTATATATATGTGAGTCTCTATGAAATTTTATCAACGGGGACATGTTCGTTTTCTGCTTCCAGCTGAATATAACTCTTTCCTTGAACCCGATCCTTTTCTTCAACGAATACTTTTATCTCTCATTTTAAATCCGTATAACTCAGCGTGAGTATGTAATAGCCGAATAAATTCATTCTTATCAGATATGAAATGCTTCCCTAAAGCCAGATATAGAAATTCCAGTCAAGTGTCAAGCATTCTTTGGTTATATTTTGTAAAATAAATTTCTTTCTGATATGAAAATTACCTAATTGGGCAGTAGAATATCACTACCTAATTAGGTAGTGATTTTTCAAAAAACTTGAAGGTTAGCCTTTTATGATTTTTGTTTTCATTATACGGTTACGCAGTCGGGGAAGAAAAAGTAATGTTTAGAAAATACATTTAACAGATGAAATTAATCTAGGTTCGTCATTTATCGCATAAGAAAAATTATTAGCTTATGAATTGCTTCCTCATTATATGTTATTGAATAATTTAACATCTAAAATTTCCATTCAATAAGGCCTAACAAAACATCACTACTTTTATATTTGAAAAGAAAGGAAAAAAAGTATATATAGAGAAAATATTGCTTATACATGAATAATCATAAGTTCAATCAACTTGTAAGGTTATAAAAATAATTGCTGAAACTTAACCAAATTGAACTTTATGAATCTAGTTAAAAAGCAATTTTTATCAGAAAATAAAAATTGGGTATTTTATAGGAATATTACACTCTTAAGAGTATGTTTAATTTCTTTAAAAACCTACAAAAATAAAATAAAATAAAATAACTTTGAAACTGAAAATAACAATCTACTATTCAAAAAGTGTGTACATTCATTATGAACGTTTTTATCTACAACAACAATGTTTTAATTTGCATATTGTAGGAACAATCTTATAAGTTTTGATTATAGCTCTTACAGTTCATTCTGATTATGGCCCTTTCAGTTCATTCTGATTGTAGCACTTAAATCTCCTTACTTATTTTTCAGCAGTTTCAAAATTATTTACTATAAACCGCAACGGAATTCTTATCAAGTGCCTCACATTTCTCTGATTAACCTTACTTACAAATTTCCTTCTGATATACAAAAATAATCTAGTATGTGTTGAAAAAACTTCAAGGATATGCAATAAGCAGATTTTTTTTTTTTTTTTTTTTTTTTTTTTTTTTTTTTTTTAATTGATGCTACATCAGATACTAGCTGACGCAACTGACATTTCTTATCCCGTTATAATAGCCTTAATTAAATCTGAAATTTATGTAGCTTTGTATGTTTATTCGATAAATTTTATTAATTATAAATTAATTATAAATTAATCCGATTTTCCTAGAAACGCTAATTTTAAACGAAAATATGTAATAAAAAAGGTTGTACTGTACTATGCAGATTAAATATTGTTACTTGTAATTTGGTCCACAGCATATTATTAATATTATGTGAGTATTATTTGCTAAAATAAAGTGTATTTTTGAAAAGCCCTTCAAAGGAACTGAGATAACTGCGATTTCTAAGAAATTAGAAACTCGGGCAATCCTTTTAAAGCTTCTGTCTTGTTCAAATATGCGTGAATCATCACGATTTTTAATGCTAGTTTTATAAGAATGTTATAAATGTTTTAAGATAATATTGATATTTTGGTTTAAACACAAATTTAAAATAACATTATAATCAAACAGGTTTTTTTTCTTCGAGAAAGTTCTAAAGTATTCATTTTGGTACACTTAAAAAACGAATGAAAATCTTACGGTAAAGTCTTGTATGATGATCAAAAGCTGCTTGCTTTTATATAACGAACACATTTTATTGTTACATAACCCCTAAAAAAATTTACTAAAAAATTTTACTTATCCAAAATCTGCATAGTTTTCTCATACATATTCCCCGTTTAAAAAATATCTTAGTGTTTAAAAATAAAAAATAAAAAATAGGTTTAAAAGATGCAGTAACATTTACTTTATCATATTTTTAAATTCATAATAATATATCATTTTTAATCCAACAGATTTTCCACAAAGGGCAATATTACATGAAAAAAATCACATTTTAACAAAACAATACAAACAACACTTGCCCCTTTGCATGGGATTTAGATGTTTGTTTATTTTATTAAGTTGGTAAAAATCTGTGTTAGAGGGTTAAAAAGCACTTAAACTATATTGGTAATGTAGAATCTGCTTTAATTTTTAATCCAAAATTTGAAAATCCACTTTTATAGATGTTTGATGTCCTATACTCTTAACGGTATCTACATTCATATTAAATAATAGTACTGCTAGCATCTTTCTTGTTTCAGGCCAGCTTTGGCTTCAGAACGTATTACGAAAGATTTATAAAGCTAATTTCGTTTTTATCCAGTTATCTGGTTTATTGTCCATAATCGAGTTGCTCACCAATTAACGTATTTTAACTCTTTAAAGTATGGTATACTAATAATAGTACATGCGTTTTAATGGGATGTTATTCTGTTTTAAGAAATACTTTTGCTACTATTTACATGTAGTAATATTAGTATATATCTATGCATTTATTACATAACTTCATTTATGTTTTGGCATTTCTTAATAATAATAATTATTATTATTTGCTTAATTCTCTTTGCGTTGTTTGTGATTCTTTTACTATAAACATATATTTCACTCTTTATGTTTAAAATAAAAGTTACTTTCCTGAAAGTGCCACGTGTAATAAAACATAAAAAGTATTAAAAAGTAGTAGTATAAGATAAGATTTATTGTAATTTAACATTTTCTAAACATCCCCGAATTTTCTTCCTTAGCCTATTGTCATATGAATATTAATTGAATAATGTGCAAAACAACAACATTCGTTATCGTTCACACAATTAAATATTTGTTAAACACTAATTAATCTATTTAGATAGATAGTGTTAATGTTATTGACGTAAAAGTAACTTTTTTCTAAAATCGTTGCCATTCCAATATGTTCGCATTCTTCAAAAGTAACACAGTTGCCATAACTTCAAATTGTTCAAATGTCAAGCAAAATTAATTTAAACAAAAGGAAAACAATTTTTAAAAAAGTTAAAGTTTTAATAGTACTTTTGAGATGTAATATGAGTGGCAACATTACAAAAATTACTGTATCCGAGAAATTATGATTTTAGTTAATACGTTGAGTGCCATTTCAGTCACCGATGACTGACAATAAACTTTCCCTTTAGACTGCGTGTTTCACCGATGACTGTCTAAAAATATGATTTAAAGCTAAATATATATATATTGCTTTAAGCAATTACTTAAAGAAATTTAAAATTTATACTTAACTTTTATTTATTACAAGATTATACTTCCTTAAAAATTACTTAAAACCTTTTAATTTTTGAGCTTCAGTGTCAGTCATCGTGGTATTACATGTGTTAAGAAAAACAAAAGAGCTTATTTCTTTTATTTGTTTAAAAATTCATTTAAAAATGCCAACTTTAAACTCTAATTTCAAAAATTGTAAAATGATGAAATATGAAATGATTTTACATTCTTATATTATAGACAATCAAGTTTTTGTATGTAAACATGGAATTTTATAATCGATTTTAAACCTACTTTCTGATGTGCTGGAATTATAAAAATTACATTTTCATATGAGTATCTCATGATGATACAACATTTTAATATTTTTAAAACTAATTACTAATTAAAGATTAAAAAGCAGAAAATGAATTGTAAAGAAAAAATAAAGTATGCTATTTTTGTAAATACGTTATTACCAATAAACAGCCTAATATTAATTGCTTTACGTTTATATATCGAGAAATCGCTTTAGAAATACTAAAAGGATTTTTTAAATAATGATTCATTTTTTTTCCATTGCTATAAAAGAAAGCGAGCAAAAGTTACATATTTTTAATGGATTCATGCTTTCTACCCAACGTAAAAACTGTGAGTATTTCATAATCGATTTCTGTAAATATGACAATTTAATGTATTGTAACGGAAATTAACATTAATGTATTGTAATTAATATATTGTAACGGAAACATCAGCTGCAGTCAAAAGATCAGGTGTTAATTTTAATTTAATATATTATGGCCTTATAAAAGAGTGTTATTTTTTTTAACTGTTTTACTTTCACACTTATTTTCACTAAAAATATCGTTTATTTTCCGTCGCCGAACGGTACAACTCATTGTGATTGTATCACAAAAGATTCCTAACTGCATTCACAGCAGGTTTAAAATACTTCAATAAAGCCAACGATAGAAATTCCAGTCAAGTGCCTGACATTCTTTAGTGATGCTTCACAATACAGATTTCTTTTTGATAAGCAAACTGTTGTAGAGACTTTTAAAAGAACTCTTAGATTCAACATTCTATGGACTTTATTTTTATCGTTAGATATCGATAGGTAGCCGGGACTGAAGAAAAAGTAAATAAAATGAAAGAAAACTAAGCAAAAGTGAAGTCTAAGGAATATAAAATGAAATTTAAAAGATGAGACGGGTGTAACTACATGTTTGTCTACTGTATGTATTGATACTACTTGATTATCCCGTGGACCAATTTCGCCAAATTATAGAAATAGCCTAATTAATGGCCAAATTATAGAAATTGATATAATTTATATTTTAAATAATAAAAGAACATTTAAATTATAAAGCATTAATTAAAATACAAATAAAAATTCGATTTAAAAATAATTTGTTAACGTTTCAAACACGTGTATCGTGTTTAAAGTCATTGATTGTGACATTTATGATTATCCTTTATTAGCATTTAATCTTATAGTTTCGCGATAGATTTTTGATAGACGGAATAACCAAGTAGTACCCATATATCTAGTATTCGTATAAAATTAAAATGAAAATTTCATTCCTGTACAATTTGAGTTCTGTTAAATGTATTTTGATGGCACTATTAATTGAATAATTTTTCAAGGAAGGTTAATTTTTTTCTTAAAGTTTTAAGCAATTTAAGGTTTAACATTTTTAAGCGTTTTTTCTTGAATTCGTTTTATAAATATGGTAGAGGGGGGACCTATGGAGAAATTTTTATATTTTTAACTATTTCTCAAAAATGTTATAATCAATTGAAACAAAAATTAATTTATATAAATAGTTACACTTTGTTTGTTCTTTTGGTGATACTTTTGAAAACATTTAGCTGGAATTTCTAACTTATATCTTCTTTCTAAAAATTGTTTTTGTTTATTCACGTGTACCCGGTGGAAGGATAGTTGTTAACATACCTGAGGCACATGCGAGCACATGCATTAATAAGAGAAAATAATTTTTTGTGGTTAAAAACTCTCATAAAATCTAATTAGATTCCCTCTTCCTAGTTGCGAATAACTCAATAACTGTTTCAACATAGATGCAAGAAATTATTCGTAAAATTACATACTAATGTACCTTTTCTTTTTGAGTCAATCGTAACAAACTGTGTTACCTTTAAATAAGTTACTGAATAATTCTGTTTTCGTATTTTTCCTTCTTTCTAAATGTTATGCAATGTGCATCACAAAATTGTGCAGCATAATTTTAAAAATTGTTGAAAATGCGATGAAAAACATTATTGATTAACACAGTACTGCTAATCACTTTTTTTGGTCAACTAAATTTTATCTCTATAAAATAAAATATCTTACAAATACTTTAATATGGCCTACGATAAAATAAATACGTTTAAAACTGGAAATAATTAAAGAACAACAAATAAACATATTAGTTTTTACAGAAAGCTACTACTTTTAATTGTTATCTAACTTCCAATAAAATAAAACTAAAGAAGTCCTAGAAACATTGAATTTATAGCTCAATGTTTGGCGAGGGAAATTAAATTTTGAACTAAAAGGAATAGACTTGAAAAATACACTTCTGAACAATTCACATCTTCTTCTACATGCTCTGTTCATAAATGCTCATCTACCAACTTAAGTCTAACTTTTTAATTGAGAAAATTCTAAAATATTTTTAATTGAGATAAAGAAACAAAACTTTTTGTAGACTTAACTTATACATGCCACTATAGATTGTTATGCTATTATTCTACTTTAAAGAACGCCTTTAATGAATTTTTACTTCAATAAAATTGGAAGGATTTTTTACTTCATACTTTCTAAAACAAACAAATTACGAGAACCAGAAATTAAAAAAATCAAAATAACTGTTTGTTCTGAAAACTCAGCCAAAAAGAGCCTATACTGCAATATATTGGCGCTTTTTTTTTTTTTTACTTTAGACTAACGCAGTGAAATATGGAGTGTTCACATCTGCCTCTCTCTCCGATAGTAAATATTTAAGGTATAGTGCCCTATTATTGTCCCTCAGTTACTTTTAGCCCCTGGACGTTTTAATTTTCAGTGAAAATTTATCAAATTTGGATTTTGTATAGACAAACTATTCACACATATGGAAACATGGGCAAATGTTGTACAAAAAAACTTTAACAATATGAAAAACTGTTTTTTCAAAAGTATATCAATATGAAAAAAAATAAAAAAAGTCCCAAGTTCGTCCCTCTGACAAAAATCCAAAAGGCCAAGGATTAACATATAACTAAATCAAAATTTATTTCAAAATAATCAATTTACTTAATTTACCTTAATTTAGGTACAAAGAAATGTACTATTAATCCTAATAGTAAATAATAGCATCAATAATAACGTACAAAAATTATCCGTGCAAACATGAGGAACATATAAATTGTGTATTGTTTTTGGTTTCTGGGCATGTTTCGTGTGACCATGTGCAGCACTGAAGTTCTGAACCCTTTTTTCTCCATGTTTATCATAATAAAAATGCTTCGAGCAAATAGGGCACTCTGTATCATTGTCGTCATCATCGCTTATATTATCATCATGAGAAATTTCAACAGAAGACTCATTGTACTATTATTTTTTTACAGGTAAAGCATTGGCCTGTTAAAGCATTAGCTTAACAGGTAAAGCATTGGCCTTGTAAGCCAAGTATCCGGATTCGATTCCCGGCCTGAACAATTTTTCGCTCAGCTGGAAATATTCAACTCGTATGATAACTTTACCAATCAGTTAGACTGTGTTAAGAAATAATAGTATATCTACGTATCCATCGTACTATGGAGTTCCATTACCTGCGGCTTATTTTGCGAGCTGTCTAAATGACAGACCAGATGTTATGGCCAATAATGTTATCTGAGCGAAAAATCCCAGCCGGTTATCGCCCGGTTAGCTTAACAGGTAAAGCATTGGCTTTGTAAGCCAAGTATCCGGGTTCGATTCCCAGCCTGGGAAATTTTTAGCTCAGCTGGAAATATTCAACTCGTAAGAATCACTTTAGTCTTCAATGATGTTAGAGAGCTCATGTTTGGACTTTTTATACGGTGAATTTTTTTCCTTCCCCTTGAGAGTGGTAGTTGTCAGAAGTTTTTTTTTCAGTTGAGTGTTTTTTTTCTTCTCCTGGGAATTTCTCACTTTGTTTTTAAGCAGAGATCCAGTGATCAATGTCGCTGAAACTTTTCGGCAGAAGTTACTGGTGTGATCAGTGGCAATACCCTGATCTCTTACTAGAATGAGCTTATTTAGAAAGTTTGAAGCAAATCATAAAGATTAGGTCTATTCATACCTACATAGAAAATTGCAGGGACATTATTTATTTGACAGCGATGAAAAGGGTTCCTAATTTCGTCCCTAGTACGAAAATAAGAACTGAAAGGGAGACGAAATTGGAGCAGCGCTACTTCCCAATATGATAATGCTTCAGTTCTTGTAAAACAAACTGAACATTGTAAAACTCACTATGGGATATTGCTAACATCTTACTACACAACATACATAGTATACATGCAATGAATAGGAAATAAATAATTAGGGTAAAGTAAATATCATTTTACAAATGACTTAGCAAGAGCTTAGATCTTCTAAAAATAGGAAATCCAACATTAATAATATACGTATTCGTCTTGGCGAGTAAAATTTTCACTTCTGGTTCCTTTTATCTTCCGTTCATTTTGCCTTGTGTGATCAGTGGCGCCACTATCAGGGAAACAAAGAAATGAATAGGGACGAAATATGGGCACTTTACCTTACAAATATGTATAATTATAATTATATTTTAACTATAATTGTTCTCTCTCTCTCTCTCTCTCTCTCTCTCTATATATATATATATATATATATACACAATTTTATTAAAACCATTCAATTAATTTTTAAAAAATGAAGAAACAAATAAACAGTTTTTTACAGACCTATGCGCAAAATGCTGCAAAAAGAAATGTAAAAAATGTATATAACAAAACCAAAAGAAATTCCATATCCCCAAAATACATGGAAGTCTTCATCAGGGAGGCCCCTCCATGTAGGGGTAAATAAAGAGAAGTTTCTGAAAGGATGTAGGCTCATAAGCTAAGTTACATCCTTAGCCCCCAACTTCTCAGATTTCAGAAATCAAACTCAAACCTTCAAAAATATTATAAATATATACAAATTTTTTAAAAATACCAAAGGACAAGACCAAAAATTACACAAATAAAAAAGGAAAATTACCTACAAAACTAAATATAAAAAATAAAAAATAAAATTGTAAAATACAAACCCCCAGAAACACAAAACCCTCTTCAGCTAGTGGGGCCATTCACTAGCGCTTCAATCTCGCCCTAAATTAAAATCAAGCATCCATAAGTAAAGAAACACTGAGACTCAGAAACTTTCAGTTAACATATAAGATGGATAACAGTTAACCATTAAAATCTTTTCTAAACCACTCATAGCCAATTCTAGATCTGTTTTGTTATTGCAAATCCTACGGATTCTATTAACTTGTGAATACATAATATTTTTTAAAACTTTATTGCTAATACATGAAAACCAGTAAGTGAGGCTATTAACTTCAAAATTAAAATCTTTCCTTTTATCATAAAGTCCAATCAACCATTTTTCCTTGTTTTTCTTAATTTTAAGATCTAAGAAAGTAATTTGTTCACCATCATCGGTTCGGTTCAAGACAAGCTCATTAGGGTAAATGTTTAAGGCTTATTTCCTCAAAATTATTGCAGTTAAATACTATAAGATCGTCTACATATCTAAAGAAGGAAATATTATTGAAATTTTTTTCGTAAAAATATAAAAATAGATTTGAGAACGCACTTGAAAAACTAGTTCCCATTGGGACCCCCTTATTTTGTTTAAAATAATTAATTCCATTAAATAAAACGTTTTCAAAAAGGCAAAACTTAATTAAATCAAGCCAAAACTTCTTATCTACTTTTAAAACATATTCAAATTCAACATAAATATTTTCAAATACCCCCACAATCAAATTGTGAGGAATGCTGCCAAACAGATTCTCAAAGTCAAAAGTGTTTACAGAAGTAATTTTCCATGAGTTACCATTCAAAAAATCTAAAACTTTAAGGTTATTGCCAATGATTGTATTACAATCAAAAGTTTCTATTTCCTTTAAAATTAAATAGGGATCTTCTTTTGAAGGAATATACCTGTAATGAATCTTATAAAACGTTAACGGAAAACCCCTCTAAAATAAAAAAACGTATTTTGGATTTTGATAAAAAATTTGGAATTAGTAGGAATTACTTTGTATTTCCTTACCTTTTTGCGACTGTTAAATTTCATAAGAAACCAGTAAAATTTCGCTTCGTTACCTGTGGCACTAATAGTTATAATTACAAAGCGGGTAAAATTTTGTTTGGTTTGCTGAATTTAATTTTAAAGGAAATAGAAACTTTTGATTGTAATACAATCATTGGCAATAACCTTAAAGTTTTAGATTTTTTGAATGGTAACTCATGGAAAATTACTTCTGTAAACACTTTTGACTTTGAGAATCTGTTTGGCAGCATTCCTCACAATTTGATTGTGGGGGTATTTGAAAATATTTATGTTGAATTTGAATATGTTTTAAAAGTAGATAAGAAGTTTTGGCTTGATTTAATTAAGTTTTGCCTTTTTGAAAACGTTTTATTTAATGGAATTAATTATTTTAAACAAAATAAGGGGGTCCCAATGGGAACTAGTTTTTCAAGTGCGTTCTCAAATCTATTTTTATATTTTTACGAAAAAAATTTCAATAATATTTCCTTCTTTAGATATGTAGACGATCTTATAGTATTTAACTGCAATAATTTTGAGGAAATAAGCCTTAACATTTACCCTAATGAGCTTGTCTTGAACCGAACCGATGATGGTGAACAAATTACTTTCTTAGATCTTAAAATTAAGAAAAACAAGGAAAAATGGTTGATTGGACTTTATGATAAAAGGAAAGATTTTAATTTTGAAGTTAATAGCCTCACTTACTGGTTTTCATGTATTAGCAATAAAGTTTTAAAAAATATTATGTATTCACAAGTTAATAGAATCCGTAGGATTTGCAATAACAAAACAGATCTAGAATTGGCTATGAGTGGTTTAGAAAAGATTTTAATGGTTAACTGTTATCCATCTTATATGTTAACTGAAAGTTTCTGAGTCTCAGTGTTTCTTTACTTATGGATGCTTGATTTTAATTTAGGGCGAGATTGAAGCGCTAGTGAATGGCCCCACTAGCTGAAGAGGGTTTTGTGTTTCTGGGGGTTTGTATTTTACAATTTTATTTTTTATTTTTTATATTTAGTTTTGTAGGTAATTTTCCTTTTTTATTTGTGTAATTTTTGGTCTTGTCCTTTGGTATTTTTAAAAAATTTGTATATATTTATAATATTTTTGAAGGTTTGAGTTTGATTTCTGAAATCTGAGAAGTTGGGGGCTAAGGATGTAATTTAGCTTATGAGCCTACATCCTTTCAGAAACTTCTCTTTATTTACCCCTACATGGAGGGGCCTCCCTGATGAAGACTTCCATGTATTTTGGGGATATGGAATTTCTTTTGGTTTTGTTATATATATATATATATATATATATATACATGCCATTTATTTATTAACCTGCGCCATATGAGATCAAAAATATGTCGGCGAAACTTCAAGTAAGTTACATATGAGAATCAATAACCACAGACATTTATCTAGTAAAGATGACAATAATTCAACTTTTGAAATTAAACACTTTTTTCACACGGTTTTCATAATGTAAAAATCCTAATATTAGGGCAGATTATTCCGGTTTAGGAATGAAAGCTTCTATATACTTCGTTTAAAATCCCTGTATTATTATAAATTGAATACTAAACTAAATTTTCGTACTGAACATTCTACATATATATACAGTCTTTTTTCGTCTATATATATACCCATCATTTCAATATAAAAGAGAAAAACGTGGTAAACACACAGATAAGCTAAAGCAAAATAATTATTTTGACATAAAATCTGTTGTTCCGCAGGACCTTTGCAATTTATTCTGTAAAAGCTTCAATATTAGACAGATTAAAACCATTTTATTTGGGTTAAAATTTAAAATTCTTAAAAGATTGCAACAAAAAATTGAAATTTTTAGCTGTGCAAACTCGTAGTTTAAAGATCTGATTAATGAAATTTTTTTATATAAAATTGGGAAACGTTGATTGGAAAAAGTTTACTTTGTATGCACATTTCAACAGAAAAGTTTTGATAATTTACGTTTAAGTTCTTTGATTTTGCGTCATAATACTTTATTTCCTGTCCAAGACATTGTAGTAAGACCAACTTACAAATATACCAAAACGCTGGGAAGTATTCTATTTAATTATAGAGAAGTTTCCCAAAAACTTGATTCATATATAGATTTGGAATGCAATTGTGAAATGTTTAAAATTTCAACTTTTTTAAATGAAACCAGTCAACATATTGTGACTGGAGACCTAAATATTATAGAGATCTAAATATTAATTAATCTACGTAATATTTTTCACTTTGGTACTAAATTTCGTATTAACAATAAATTAAATCCAATAAAGTCATTCAATACTTTTAAAGCTAATTTAAATGCATTCATATTAAATTTAAGTTACAGATATAATGCACCTATCCCCCTCTTTACTGATTGGAAATTACATCTTTTAAATGATTTTAAATCTTTTCAGGATTGTTTTCTAAATAATTCATCTTATACTTATCATTATTTAAATAGGGATATTAGAGGTGAAGTAGCCAAATTAAAACAAAAATTTGCTTTTTGTCAAGTTGATAAGGCCGCCCGTAACTTTGCAGTAATTTGAAAAAAAGTATTATGCTGAAATGCTCAATGCAGAGTTAAATAATAGTGTAACCTACAAAATTTTTAAATCTTCTATGTAAACACTTATCAATAAACATCTGTCCTTCTGTAAACAAACAAATATTCCATTCCCACGTAATAAAAATCCGTCATTTCCATTTTTATTTCTTACTCCAAAATTCCATAAAGTACCTACTAAATACACGTTCATTTGCAGTAATGTTAACAGTATAGATAGTAATTTTAACAGGAAATTTCAGGATTTACTTTAAAAAATGAACATGCTGAAATATAAATATAAAGACAGTAACTGTTTTTCGATTATCTCCAATAGTTTTGTGATTGTTGAAAAATTAAAAAACAATAAAATTCATTCTATCTATACATATGATTTCAAAAATTTATTTACCACTATTCTTATTAGTAGCTTAAAGGATGCTCTCTTAAAAACAGCCGAACTAGTTTTAGATGGTACTGATTCTAATTCGAACTTGTTTTATAAATTATGCCGGTTTTACCTTTACAATAATTATGTTTTTACAGGCTCTAAAATATACCTACTAATCAATGGGATTGGTATGGGTACTAGCTATTCATCCACTGCTACTAACTTATTTTTATTTTTTTTATGAATTTAAATATAGTATTAATACAACTGATGCCAAATTTTTAGCTTACCGATACATTGATGATTTGGTCGTTTTGAACTTTAATACTGACTTTAATGAAATTTCTAAAGAAATTTATCCAGATTCCATAACGTTAAAGAAAACAAATGAAAATAGTTTGGAAGCTGACTATCTAGATTTAAAAATAAAAATTTTAATAGATAATAAAATGCAAATTTTTATTTATGATAAGCGTAAAAGTTTTTCTTTTACTGTTAATCAGCTCGTACACTTGTCCTCGAATATTTTAAAACTTATCTACATTAACATCACAATCAGCCAAATTTTTCGTTTTTTTAATCTCTTCAGAAAAATACCTATTTCATAGTGGGCTTTTTCAATTTAAAAGTAAACTTCATTACAAAAACAATATACCTCTCAATTTCATAAAAAAGTATTCTGATTTTGCGGATTCTCTACATTATTGATCGTTTGCTTCTCAATGGCAGCGAATGACTTGTATTTCCTAAAGCCTGTTTAAAGATGGTTTTATGATGATGTGCTGCATTGAGTGGAAACAGACCTGGATTGTCTTTGGATTGGTTTTGGAAAACGGTATCTACTTTGTTCTGTTTAGGGTTGCGGCTTGCAGCTAATTTGGGGATGTGAGTTTTATTCAGAAAGCATATTTTTGCATCGTTTACTATGTTCCAGGTGAGACATTCGTTTACTACTGTGGCGTAGGGTACGGTGGGGGAGCGTGTGAAATATAGCCATCGGGTGTTTTAACATCTGATTGTTGCTATTCACCGTTCTGGCCGGTTCTAATCTCCATTTTAATTATATCGAATATTTATACGTATGCTTATTAAAAAATACTTTAAAAATTTTTTTAAGGGTTTTACTTTAAAAATTCATTCTTTATAATTATTCCCCCTACCCACCACTTTTAGTCAGTCTCTTTTCTATAAAAAAATCTTATTACTAAATAATTTAATTTTTTAATACAAAGTTGTATACGATGTCATAGAAATTTTAAAGACGAAAGTAGCCGGAAGCAGTTAATTCAGCTTTTATATTTAAATAATTCAGATCGAAATAGTCTATACAAATGTGTATTTCATTAAAGTTTAAAAATCTGTTCTGATTGTGATGCATAGATGCATTCCAAACTGTAATCCATGAACACCACTTAATAGCAAACCTTATTCCCAACAGGTTCACACCAATATCAATTATATATGATGATTTTCAGGAGATTTAATGACAGTTGGGGGATAAATTATTACTTGTTTCAGGGCTGTATATAACTTTTAACAAAATTAGTTTGATTTAAAGTATTTCATTCTACAATTAATTACACGTTTGGTGTCCAACCAATTTATTATATGCTGAACTTGAAGTTGATTTTTACTAAATTTATCATTTACGAAATGGCCATAAAATTATCTTAGCAATTTGTTAGATTTACAGGATTTATTTGAAGCTTTGTTTTTGCATTAAATGTAAATGCATAATAATAACAATAATATGCAAGTTACAAAAATATAGTTGAATGGAAAATATTTTTTTTTCTATTGTGAATATAAAATGGTTAAAGAAAATAATTGAGAAATAATTCTCTTGATAAATATTTGAGATATTTATTTATTTTTTATGCTTTGTTTTCGTTTGCTTTTTCGAATTAATGATTTATAATGTCTAGATTATACATTTATAACTTTATGAAATCACTATAATTGTTTTAGTGAGACATAACACTTCTCGAAAAAAAAATTTCCCGTCAAATTATATGTAAGCATGTTTACTGGATATAAGTTTACTGGATATAATTTTATAAGTATATAACAAATATTTATGTAAAAGGTTTTCATAAGACAAATTTTTATCGAGAAGAAATTTATGTATACATTATTCAGTCTGTTTTACTGGGGAAGGCAAGGGGCAATTTTTGAGACTTCTTCAAATTTTAGAATATTTCTGAAAACATTATTCTAATAATTCAGTCGGGCCACGATTTAACAAAGCCCTATTTAGCGAATTTCGCGATTTAAAAAATTTTACCGACTAAAATGATTGCAAAACTCCTGTTTAACGAATTGTAAACCCCGAAGTAACGTTTTTTTTTTCAATAGCCGAAAAAAAAAATTGTTAGTGTGGGTTAGAAATATACTGGATTGCTTTTCAAATGTAACCGTCTTCTTTGGAAATGAGAAAGATTTTGTACCCAGTGATTTTCAACGGGGGGAGGATGCAGCCACAGACTTCTCATAAGTAGACTCCGAACCAATAACCTCTACTTGAATTAAAAAATTGGAAAGAAAAGTTGCGTAGCCTGATTGAATTTGTGCGTATTCACCATCGCACATTTACAATGAAGATGTAACATGATTGTTTTATGACTTAAAGCCAGAAAACATGTTTTTTTTATAGAAAAAAAAAATGTTTTGGCGTGAAAAAAGCAAAATGAGGATTACGGTTTTGCTAGCGGTTAATGCTGATAGAACTGACAAATTGAAGCCGTTTGTTATAGGAAAGGCAGAAAAGCCGCGATGCTTGAAAAACATAAACACTTTAACGAAAAATTAACTTAAAATCATAGATGATTTATTTCTTATTTACATGTTTCTGACATTTTTAGATAAGTTTATGCAAATACAAAAGAGAAAAATTTTAATGTCCCGCTCAACCTCCAATTTGCATTTTCAACAATCTCAAAGTTTTATTTTCCACTGCACATTGTAGAAGTGTGCTTCAGCCACTAGACATTGGTACCATTCGTTCTATGAAAATTAATTACAGAAAATTGCTTATAAGAAAAATTACAGCATCGTGGAGAAAAGATACAAAGTCAATGATTTGGATGCTCTATATTTTGTGAGAGAATCTTGCGACTAAGTTTTTAAAAATATGATTAAAAGGTGCTTTCAGAAATAGAGATTTCCTGGTACACAATTGGACAGTGATGAAAACGATGAGGATATCGCCCCTTCAGAAAATGTTGTACTGAAAGAAATCGCCTCTGAGATGGACTTTCTTTATTATAAAGACCAAACGTATCTGTGCGTAACGCATACGTCATTTTGCGAATGGCAACACTTTCCCCTGTAATTTCGGTCTAGCAATTTTCGCTACTGCAAATTTTAGACTTTTGAACATTGAACATTTTAATTTTTACACCGCCGTTTAGAGAAAAAAAATGCACTTTTAAATACAATTTACTTGAAACCTATATCTCAGTTTATTTTTGAGATATTAATTTTTATTTTTTTAGGACCAATTTTGTAATTGCGGCAACAGTATCATTCCAGTTTCTCTTAAAATGGAAAAAAAATAGAAAGTAAAATGCGCAACACTTTTACATGAAATTTCGGTTTTGCAATTTTTGAAACTGCAAATTTTATACTTCTAAACATCGTACATTTTAAATTTTTTCATTGTCGTATAGAGAAAAAATGTACAATTAAAATGGGTATACTATTTTAAAATATCGCCTGTTATAAAATCTGGTGAATTTCGGTTTTACTAGTTTAATAATTTGGATAATTGAGTTTTATAGTATTTTGTTAATTTTAGTTTAAAATATATATGTTTGAGAGTTAGACTGACCAAAAAAGATGCATTTTTTACTGTAACTAATTTATTAGATGTCTTATACATAAATGAAACATTTCTTTCTTAAAGATTTTCTTTCGTCGAATTTTGACGAGTTCCACCTCGTTAAAGATAATGTCACACATGATGATGGATTCTCTACCAGCACGACTGAAGTTAATGAAATAGTTAATTTATCTAAACAAACAAATAAAGATTCTAATGCTGAGATCTATTATGAGATCCCCATTTAAAAAACTTACTTTTTCTTATGTTTTATAGGGTTTGGAAACTGCGAAAACATACTTCATGCAGCAGGACATAAAGGACTCAATATATTTTTCTGTCCATAAAGTCGAAAAACATCTTTTTCGAATCAAGAATCAAGGATATTGTCAAACATTTATTACACAGCATAAAATTTAAAATGAATTAGACCGAATTATTCATTATATTTTTAGCTGCTGAATACTATAAAATTTCTAATTATAGATATTTTTAAATAGTGGCTTTTTAGAGCTTTTCCATAAGATAAGTGTAATTATTTTTTATTTTTGACCCCGATTTAACGAATAACCTCGATTTAACAAATAAAATTTATGATCTCGTTGAATTCGTTAAATCGGGGTCCGACTGTAGTTCGTTGGTAAAAAAAATATCCGTTTGAAATTAATTCAAAGACAATAACATAAGCTTTAATGAATTAAATTTTATTTTTTATTTCACGGAATATTTATGTATGTGTTTATTAATTAACATATTAAAAAAATTCTTTTTAAAGGATTTGTTGGAAAATTACTTCTTTAGAAATTTTCTACTCCTCCCCTTTAGTCTGTGAAACCGGAAGGCGGTAGCATAGACAATCACCTCATCGAGTTCACGAATGAAAATCTACGATTAGTTACTCGATTAACATATTAAAACTCAATCGGTCTGCCAAGACTTATCTTGGTGGAAAACATCTAAAAATCCGATTTTAACGGTTGACTCGTAGGTTTATTATTGTACTTTCTTGAGCCCAAAAGTATGAAAACATGGAGGACTGAGAACAGGAAAATATAATGATACACCTATGAGTCAACCGCTAAAATCGTATTTTTAAGTGTTTTCCACCAAGATATGACTTGGCAGACTGATTGAATTTAATATGCTAAATGAGATTTAACTAATCCTAGATTTTAATCCGTGAACTCGATGAGGTGATTGTTTAAGCTGCCAGCTCTCTGTTTATGTTTTCTGGACAAAAAATCTTATTTCTAAATAAGTTAAATTTCTAAAAATAAATTTGTATACGTTGGCTTAAGAAACCCAGTGAAGTAAATAGCCAAAATAATGAATTTACTTGTAACATTTAAATTATTCATATCGAAAATAATGTGTAATACAAATGCGTATTTCTTAAAAGTTTAAAAATTAGTTCAAATTATAATATGTAGATGAGCTGCAAACACTAATCCATTAATACCATTTAAGATATGTTCAAATGTTCGGGATACTTTTTATAAAAAAGATGATTTTTTTATAAATACATTTGTTTTTAGTTAAAACAGGAAATACAACTATGAACTAATATAAATGTTCAATAGTATTTTAATTAACTTTTCAAATTTAGGCAATATTTAGTCAAATTTTAGTAAAAAATTGTAATACGTTTATTAACATATACCAAATTTTGTGCATTAAATATGATTTTTTTTCTAAAATAAAATGAGTATTTTTGAAAAAAAGGCTCTTAAATTAATATATACAAACTTACAAAATATATTTTGTTTCATAACGAGCAAAATTATATTTCAGTATCTTACAATTTTTTAAAATAATCATGTTTCCCATAAAATAAACAACGAAAAAAAAAGTTTTTCAGATTAAGATTTTGATAGAGTAGAAAAAGTTAATTATAAAGTTAATTATTTTAAAATACACCATACTTGTAGATGTTATTTGTGTATATGTTACATTTATGTATTAAAATGTATTCTTTACCTATCTGTGGTTCTTTAAATGGTCAATTCCTGTTTCAGAAAGTTTTTTTCCGGGTTTTTTCCGTTTTATATTCTGGACTATAATTTTTCTTATATTATTCCTGAACTAAAAATAAAGCCTTTTTGGAATCCTAAATGTTTGAACTTTAATTTGAAATAATTGGAAAGAAATGGAATATTTTCGCATAAACAACGATTTGAGAGTAGGCACATACCTTAATAGTTAGCAATATTTTTTTATAGATCTGTATCAATGTAAATGATATACGATAAATTGAAGCAGATTTAATAAAAGTTAAGGGATAAAATATTACTTGTTTCAGGTCTGCATGTAATTTTTAACAAAATTGCTTTTGTTTCAAATTGTTTGGTCTGTAGTTAATTAAATATTTGCTATCCAAGCAAGTTGTTATATACTGAACTTCAAGATAATTTTTACTAAATTTATTATTTACAGAATGACCATAAAATTATCTTAGCAATTTATTAAAGTTATATGATTTATTTCAAAGTTTATGTTTCATAATTATTATTATTAAGCGTAAATCCACAATTATAACTCAAATTACAAAAATATAGTTTAGGGGAAAATATTTTGTTTTCTTTGTTATTTACACATGAAAAGGTTTAAAGTAATGCTGAGAAAATTATTCACTTTCATAATACCAACGATAATTTTTTTTCGAATCGAAAAATTATAGTAATCAGATTGTACATCTATAACTTCATGAAATATTATCGCTTTAATTGTTTGAGTAAGAAGTAAAATTTATTTTTTACCGTAAAGTTATATAGGCAGTTCGACTTTCTATTTGTAAAAGATTTTTCAAAAATTCATTTTATAAGTATATAATAAATTTTTCATAGCGTCTTTTTATTATACTAATTTTTGTTACGAGGAAATTTATATGTGCATTGTTAAGGTTTCTTTTTTGTACAATTTTTTAGTCTATTTAAAGTTTTAAAATACTTCTGAACAACCATTATTTCAAGAATAATACATTGAGAAAAATTTTATGTGTTTTAAATTTATTTAATTGAATGAAGATAATATAAGCTATAATGCATTAAATTTTCATTTTCATTATATCGAATCACGTACGTTTATAATGACAGCATATTTAGAAAAGTACTTTTTTAAATTGTTGCTTTATATTTCATTCTTAATAATTATCCCTCTCGGCTTCTTAAGTCAGTCTGTTTTCTAATTAATAGATACTTTATTAAGAAATTTATGTTTTTAAATATAAATTTGTATGTAAAATCAATCGAAACTCAGCGACGAAAATAGCGGAGAGCAAAGAATTTTGTTCCTATAGTTGACTTTCATTACCTCAGATGGAAAATAATTCCTAATACGTATACATATTTCACATGAGTTTAAAAATCAGTTTAAATTACGATGCATAGATGTTCTCAAAACTGTAATACATATACACCATTCAAAATTAAACATTATTCCTAATAGTCTCGTACCGGAATCAATTTTATAGGATGATTTTTAGCATATTTAATGAGAGTTGGGGGATAAATTATAACTTGTTTCAAGCTTGTGTGTAACTTTTAACAAAATTACTTTTCTTTCAAATACTACGGTCGACAATTAATTCTTATTACAATACATGCTAATTTACAATTATAAAAAATTTTTGTCCAAACAGTCTATTAAATACTGAACTTCATGATAATTTTTACTAAAGTTGTTACTTACAGAATGGCTTTAGAAAATGGTATCTTAGCAATTTATTAGATTTATACGATTTATCTGAAGCTTTATGTTTTTTATTAAACGTAAATGCACAATTATTAACTCAGAAATATTCAAATTAGAAAAATATAGTTTAGGGGGGAATATTTTATTTTCTGTAATTATTTACAAGCAATGGTTAGAGAAAATGATATTATCGTTTTAAATGTTTGAGTGAGAAGTAACATTTTTTAAATTTATTTTTTCTTCGTAAAATTATAGGCCATTTGGATTTTTTTTTTCTAAAAGAATTTTCAAGAATTCCTTTTATAAGTATATATTAAGTTTTTCGTAACGTCTTTTTATTATACTAATTTTTGTTACAAGGACATTTAAGTATAGATTGTTAAGATTTCTTCTTTGAAAAAATTTTCAGGCTATTTCTAATTTTAGAATACTCTTAAACAACCTTTATTTCAAAAACAGATCATTGTGAAAAAATTATGCGTTTTAAATTTATTTAATTAAAGGAAGATTACATAAGCTATACTGAATAATATCGCCACTAGTGAAAAATGCTCCAAGGAGCAGTGCAAAAGCAGAATATGATTTTAACTGAGCATTAAAAAGTAATGGACAAGTGCTTCTGTTAATTACTGAGCATGAGGAAGGATAAGGGATCCCTTCTTGGCTTCAACTCACTTCAATGCCAACTTTTAAAAAATCATATTTGCGCTTTTTCCATATAAAAGAAATTTGCGGTTCTTTAGTAGAATTTCCCACCGTGCTTTAGATGTTAACCAGGGGTGTAGTCATAAAAATAACATAAGATATATGCTCTAAGCAGAGGGATATTCTAGAATGTGTATACTATAAGCTTTCTTGAAAAACAGAGGGTATATGGTGTTCTATTAAAAAGTCCAGAAGGTGTACGGCGTATAGCCTGTACTACATCTCTGATGTTAACTGCACTGTTCACTCTGCACTATACTACAAATCAATTTTCTGTGCAATTATACACTTAGGGTATGCTTGGTGGCAGTGCATGAATGTGATACCTGCAGGAACTAGGTATCTGGCATTATGTCGCCTTCCTTTACATTTATGTCTAATTAAGCTGCATCTTTACTGGTTACGTCTTTACACTTTACATTTTTATAGTAACTGCGACTGATTTGTTTTCACGGAAAAAGCGCAAATATGATTTTTTCAAAGTTTGCATTGAAGTGAGTTGTAGCCAAGAAGGGATCCCTTATCCTTCCTCATGCTCAGTAATTAACAGAAGCACTTGTCCATTACTTTTTAATGCTCAATTAAAATCATACTCTGCTTTTGCACTGCTCCTTCGAGCATTTTTCACTAGTCCTTCTATTTTTCCATATTCCATAAGGATACTGCACAACTTGTTTTGTGTTTTATATATAGAAAACAAAATCTTATTTGTATTGAAATTAAAAAATGCTACATACTCTAATACTCTGGTGTTACAAATTAAAAAAAATCTTTAAACAGGTTTTTCTATACCAAAATTCTACGGTGGTTTTCAAAAAAAAAAAAAAAAAAAAAAAAAAAAAAAAAAAAAATCAGTTTTTTACTAAAGTGAATAAAATAATAAATCCTTTCAAAGAATAGATTTTTCATTCAAATATCCATTATTTTTGCCAAAAACAGGAACTTTTTTTATGCAAGAGTAAAGTTTGATACAAAAACCATGCTTCTTTTTTTTCTTAATCCGTATTTATTACGGACTTATTAAAAACGTACTCCACCGCTTTTATAGGAAACGATTGCTTTACTGTGTTATGGAGCATTCTCATTGGCCATAAAGAGACATTCTATAAAAGCTGTGGAGTGACTCTGCAACAAATGGGTCAAATTTTTAACAGTGCACTGTTAAAAATCTGCTGCATTTTGCTGCAACGTCCTCCACCACTTGTATATAATATGTCTATTCCAACCAATGAGAAAGCGCCATTTCACGGCCAAGTAACCGTTTTCTATACAAGCAGGGGAGTGCGTTGCAGCAAAATGCAGCAGATTTTTAACAGTGTGCATATCCTTGGCGCTATAGTTTACAGGAGTGGTACATTGTTCAAAATTTGAAACTTTTGCTGCATCGCCACTCCATCGCTTTGATAGAATATCTCTATTTTGATCGATGAGAATCCTCGATAATGCATTTAAGTATTCGTTTTCTACTTATCTACTATATCGTTTCCGTATATTTATTTTTTCAATCAGCACCAAGGTGCGCACTTTATTAGAAGACGCGCTCTATTAGAGGGCGCATTATATTAGAATAAATACGGTATATATTTATAATAAATACACTTTGTTAAAGTACAGGGCCCCAATATTTGACAGGTATGCCAGGCATTTTTGCCATTGATGCCATTGTGCTAAAAACAAAATATAAATAAATGAAAAAAATGGATAAAATATAAATTTGGCATGGTGCAAAAAATTGCCTAATTTAAAATTAAAAATCAAATTTGACAGCCACCAGGGCTAGACACCGTGCATAATTATTCAGTAAATGATTCATTAAAAAATGACAAAAATCAGCACATCAAAAATTTCAAAAAAATTCATAATTCGTTAAAAAAATTAAGTTAAAAATAAGAGAAAAAAAAGCATTCTGTATTTTTTTATGCTTAATCGAATGGTGTAACTGGTTTTTCTCTCCGATGATCACAAGTACCTTAGATTGATGACTGCTATTCTTTTATTTCATCTTGTAAAAAAACTGTTTAACGTAAAGTTATGAATTTTTGCAGGATTAATTAGCATCGCAAAATCTTTAAAATAAACTTTACCGCAACATTCTATCTGCAATAGAACGTTAGATATACCCATTTATGACCAAGTTTGTTAAATACGCAAATTCAGAAAAACCGCCCAGCGAAATAACGTTTTCTCGATGACTACCTCGGGATAAAAAGTTTGTCTTTTGTTTAAAAAAAAAAATTAAGTTTTTATCTTTAGTAGTTTTCGAGAAAAGTGCTGTGACACAAAATTTTTGTCCGATTTTCAGAATACTCTACAGTATACCTACAGTATGCCATAAAAAAATAATTTTTGTGCTATGTTGTGCTTCTTGGTCAGACGAACATTTAAAAAAAAATCATCAAAATTGGATAAGTATTTAGTTAGTTATTGCAAAAAGAAAAATTGAAAAATCGGTGTGCATTATCGCTCAATCATATTATTGTTGCGCGCTGCCGCGCGCACAATGATTTTTATTATCGTATATTTACATGTATTCTTGTAAAACAACATATTTTTAAAAAGTTGTTATCAGCTTTAATTTCCATTCTTAATAATTATCCATCTCCGGCTCTTAAGTCAGTCTGTTTTCTAGATAATTAATGTTATTATTAAGAAATTTTTATTTTTATATATAAACTTATATGTAAGGTCAAACGAAACTCAGCGACGAAAATAGCCGAGAGCAATTAATAATGTTCCAATAGTTGACTTCAGTTAACACAATGGAAAATAATGCCTAATACAAAAGAATATTTCATAAGAACCTAAAAATCTCTTTAAATTATAAAGCGTATCTCAAAACATTTATACAGGCACAAAAATAAAAATAAACATTATTCCAAATAGGTTCAACCAGTATCGATTTTATTCAATGATTTCTAGCAGATTTAATAAGAGTTGAAAGATGAATTATTAATTGTTTCAAGATTGCATATAACGTTTAACAAAATTATTTTAGTTTCCAGTATTTCGGCCTATAATTAATGAAAAATGTCCTGTCCAAATAATTTATTATATACTGAATTTCAAGATGAGTTTTACTAAATTTGTTATTTACGGAACATCAATAAAATAATCTTAGTAATAGGTCAGATTCACATGATTTCCTTGAAACTTTGCTTTTATTTTAGACATAAATGCATAATAATAACTTATAAATATCAAATTATAAATGTATAGTTTAGAGTAAAATGTTTTCTTTTCTTTTATCGTTTATATGAAATAATTAAACTGAATTGATAAGAAAATAATTCTCTTGTTATAATATTTGCGGTATTTTTATTTAATTAAATTCGAAATCAAATATTTAAGTAATATATAACCACAGCTCATGTTTTTTAATAGGGTCACTTTTGAAATTGTCTTTTTGTATTTTATAGCAAGCTTTTTTTACCTCGTAACAAAATTAAAAAAACAAACAAAAACATACATTACAATAAAAAGTACTGTGCGCAGAGTGACATAAATAAATAAAATGCAACATTTCAAGTACCAAAATATTATATTTCTTGTTACTAATTACTTTTGGCAGTTATAGCATACCGTCATCAGTGCAAAATATGACAAAATTATATATTGTATATCAGTATCGTAATTTGCACAGATTACAGTACAATATGGCTACGGAAACTACTTTGCAAAAGAAAATGTTTTGGTGTTTTCGTGTTTTAAATGTTTTTATTTATTTAAAAAAAAAAACCTATATCTTATACTATAATGGGAACAAAAATTGTGTGTGTGTGTGTGTGTCTGTGTGTGTAAATTTTATCTCAAAAACGGGTCTAACGATTTTCGCAGAAATTTGGATTTTACCATTTTTGGGCACAAAAAGACTATTGGGCTAGGTCACATGTTCGAGAAAATTCGATTATTAGGTCATTTTGGGTCATAATGGGTCAGGATCAAGCTATTTATATTTAGAGAACGGCTGGATCGATTTTAAGGAAATTTTGTATCCAATCGTTTTTTGGCACGAGAAAACAATTGAGCTGGGACACATGTTCGGAAAATTTCGATTAGCGGGTCATTTTTGGGTCATTGTGGGTCAAGCCATTTTTATTTAAAAAACGGCTCTAACGATTTCGACCAACTTTTATATTTTATCGTTTTGGATTACAAGAAGACCATTGGGTTAGGTAACATGTTCGAGAAAATTCGGTTAGTGGGTGATTTTTGGGGTCATTGTGGGTCATGCTATTTTTATCTAGAGATTTTCACGCGCAAATTTGACTAAAAATTGCATTCTATGTTTTTCGGGCACGGGAAAAACATTGGGCTAGGTTACATATTCGAGAAAAAAATTTAATGGGTCATATTTGGTCATTAAGAGTCTGGGTCAAGCTATTTATATTTAAAGAACGGCAGAATCAATTTCATCGAAATTTTGACTGCAACAGTTTTTTGACACGAGAAAGCTAATAGGCTATGTCACACGATCGAGAGATTTCGATTATAAGAGTCATTTGTGGGTCATTATGGGTCATAATGGGTCATGGTCAAGCTATAGCTAAAGAACAGGTGGATCGATTTTAACAAAATTTTGTATACAACATTTTTTTGGTACGAGAAATTTATTGGGCTAGGTCTCAGTTCAAGAAATTTCGATTAATGGGTCATTTTGGGTCATAAAAGGTCTGGGTCAAGCTTTTTATGTTTAAAGTACGACTGTATCAAATTTAATGAAATTTTGTATGTAACAGTTTTTTGACACGAGAAAACTAATGGGCTATCTCACATGTTTGCAATATTTCGATTATAAGAGTCATTTATGGGTCATGATGAGTCATAATGGGCCATGTTAAGCTATATCTAAAGAACATGTGGATCAATTTTAACGAAATTTTGTATACAACGTTTTTTTGGCATGAGAAAATCATTGGGCTGGGTTACACGATCGAGAAATTTCGATTAATGGGTCATAAAGGGTCTGGGTCAAGCTATTTATACTTAAAAAACGGCAGGTTCGATTTTAACAAAATTTTGTGTGTAACAATATTTATACACGAGAAAACTAATGGGCTAAGTCACATTTTCGAGAGATTTCGATTATAAGGCTCATTTGTGGGTCATAATGTGTCATGGTCAAACTATATCTAAAGAATGGCTGAATCGATTTTAACGAAATTTTGTATACAGCATATTTTTGGCACGAAAAAATGATTGAGCTAGGTCACATGTTCGCGAAATTTCGATCAGTGGGTCACTTTTGGGTTATTCTAATTTTATCTTGACAATGTTTTGCGCAATTTTGACTAAATTTTATATTCTACCGTTTTCGGACACAAAAAAATCATTGGGTTAGGTCACATGTTTGAGAAAATTCGATTAATGAGTCATTTTGGGTCATAATTGGTCAAGTTCAAACTATTTATACCTAAAAATTGTCTCAATCGATTTTATCTACATTTTGTATCTAACGTTTCTCGGTACACAAAAATTAGTGAGCTAGGTTACATGTTCGAGAGATTTCGATATAAGGGGCATTTGTGGGTCATGCTAAATTTATCTAGAAAATCGTTCTCACCATTTTGACTATACTTTCTATTATATCGTTTTCGGGCAAGAGAAGACCATTGAGCTAGGACACATGCTCGTAAAAATTCAATTAGTGGGTCGTTTCAGGTCTTAATGGGTTCGGGTTATTTTAATTATAAATATCAACGACTCAATCAATTTTATATAGATTTTGCAACGAAACGTCTTTTGTCACGAGAAGACTATTGGGCTGAGTTGCATATCAAACAAAATTATATTAGTGGGTCATATCGTTTCATTGCTGAATGCTGTCAAGCTAATTTTACTTAATAAGTGGCTTACACGATTTTGATTCATTTTATACTCGACTGTTTTTGATTACCTGAAGACCATTGAGCTAAGTCACATGTATGATCACGTTTGATTAGTGGATCATTTCGGTAATAAGGGTCAGGATCACGAGAATATGGCAAAAGCCAATAAGTTGGCGAGATTTGACAAAATACTGGCGAAATTTGGCCGAAAAATCAACTATTAAAATTACGAAACCAAAACACGTATTTGGCACCAAATGAAAGAGTGTGTCCAAATTTGGCTATATCTGGCAAAAAATATTGTCTTTCAGAATGTGAAGAAATTTCTTATACATTCTGAATAGCATTGAAGATGCATAGTTAAACTAATCAGAGTCGAGCTAAAAAAGTGATTTTGATTGATGTCCTTTCGTTGTAAAATTTATGAACATGTGCATACAAACATAGTTTTCTTATTAGTAATAATGCAGAGTGAATGATACAGGGAAAATACTATATCGAGTTGAATACAAAATTAATTTTGACCGAGCTGAGCTCGGTCACCCCTGCTAGTATTATTTAATGTGTTAACAACAATTCACATTACACTAATTTTTACTCTTTTTTATCTAAAACGAATCATAAACCCGTCGATTCTGACGAATGAAAATGCTTAAGGGGACAGTGGGTCTTTATTTGAGCAAAATCGTCGCAAAAAAGGTTTATTTCTGTGGTATAATAGTACCAAAACAGTTTTTTCTTATTACAATATCTTTATGAAAGTTTTAATGGGTAAATAATAAAGGTAAGTGTACTTATATACTTTAAATCTATTTTTTAAACTAATTTTTCAGCGTTTTTAGATTTTTGAAATGCTTCTTGGGATGTAATTTTTTATTAATATTTATGAAATTGATAAGGTTGTATCCTGATGTTGTTTAGAAAGAAATTTTGTTAGATTTTTCTAATTGGTCTTCATTATTGTTAGAGAATCACGCGATCAGCAATGAACGGTGTAGAAAAAAGAGAAAAAGAGAAAAGAAACATTGAGATGAATTGACATTTTAATACTTTGTTTTATTTGCACGCTCGTATGTGATTGTCGCATGTAAAAAGAAATTGAGAAAAATAAAATTTTGATGTATTTTGTGGCAATAGCTTTTTTTCTAATTTCGAAGATAGATAAATTAAAATGTTGTTGGTTTTTTCCATATACGTTTTATTGTTTTAGATTTAGTGTTTTTACTCACCGTAGGTGTTGTGATTTGTCGCAGCAATATGAGTTACTGAAGGTACTAAATGTGAGTAACATTTTCCATTAAAATTTAAAGCTTATCAAAAGATATTAAATAGTAAAAATTAGAGTCGTAGAGGTAACAATTACTATCGTGTTACGATTAGTATATTGTCCATACATAAATTATTGGCGTCCGAGACAGGATCGAGTTTAAACAAATATATTTATCATATTCATTTTAAAAGTATTAATAAAGTTTAAATGAAATAAAGATTTCCAAAATGTTTTAATCGGTTAAAGGTTTTAAAAGAGAAGATTTAATCTTTTTGGCTGAGCAATTAGGTGAGAAAGTATCGTCAACTGCTACACTTGCAACGCTTAAGGATCTAATTTTGAATTCTAAAGAATACAAAAATGATCCAGAATTTGTACAAAACGTCTTAGAAAATGCCATTTCCGAAAGAAAGGAAAAAGAAAAAATCGAATTACAAGCAAAGAAAGAAGCTGCAGAATTACAAGCAAAGAAAGAAGCTGAAGCTGCAGAATTACAAGCAAAGATTAAATGCGAAAAGTTAAAATTGGCACATGAATTAGAATTGGCGAAACTTCAATTACCAGTAATCAGCCATGGTGAAATTCTTAATCCAGTTATCGATACATATGGAATGAGAAGAAATTTACATAACCAAAATTAGAGTTCAGAAAGTTTGGCGGTGAAATCATAGACTGGCTACCGTTTTGGTGTCAATTTAGACAAATTGATGAAGATACAGAAATTGCGCCAGAAGACAAATTTCAGTATCTCGTGCAAGCAACAATTGCCGGCTCCCGTGCAAGAGAAGTGGTAGAGAGTTTTCCGCCAAGTGGTGAAAACTACGCCAAAGCAATTGAGAGTTTGAAAACTTGCTTTGGTAGAGAAGATATATTAGTAGAAGTATATGTGAGAGAATTACTCAAATTGATAATATCAGTACAAACGAAGGGAAAATTCTCGTGGACATCCTTATATGATAAGTTGGAATCATATTTGCGTGCTTTAGATACCTTAGGTGTTACAACTGACAAGTGCGCATCGATCTTATATCCACTAGTAGAATCCTGTTTTCCAGCAGAATTTCTAAAGGCATGGAATCGTTCGAACATATCAACTGAGAAAACTGAGGCACAGGACAGATTAAATAGTCTTATGCAGTTTTTGAAAACTGAAGTAGAAGGTGAAGAGAGGGTGTCACTTGCAGTAGCTTTGGTTTAGGTAAGAATGAAGATCGCAAATATGTCGCCAAAAAGAATCACATTAATTTTGAACATAAAACTAATAAAACTTCGACAGCGGCAGGTCTGTTGACTACCTCTTCCGTAACAGAGAAAAAAGGAGCCTGCATTTTTTGCCAGGGAAAGCATGCAAGTGCGGAATGCTTTTCTGCTAGAAAATTAAGCCTGACAGAAATACAAAAAATCGCCAAAGAGAAGAGATGCTGTTTCGCATGCTTAGTACCAGAACATACCGCTAAGAGATGCCGCGCGATGGTAAAATGCATTATTTGTAATAAGCGTCATGTACCATTACTGTGTGATCAACGTAAATCGCCCGGTAAAGATACTCAAGAAGGAGCTGAAGAAAAATTTTAAAAAGATGAATTGAATATGACAAAAGTTAGTAAGAAAAGCGCCAAGGTGTTCTTGCAGACTTTGAAGGTGAAGCTAGTTTCAGAAAGTAAACAAAAAATTGTTCGTATATTACTAGATTCAGCATCACAAAAATCGTACATACTAAAAAGTATAGCAGAAGAAATGAGTTACAAGCCTATTAGACAAGAAAAGATAATCCATTCTTTGTTTGGCGGTATTACTACTCAAGAATGCCAACACAACTGTTACAAAATAAGAATGAGAGATTTGAGCGAAAACTTCCGGTGCAATTTTGAAGTACGAGATCAGGTTAGCATATGCGGAGATATTCAACCTGTTACACAGGTTGAAGAGCCTGTTACACAGGTCGAGAATTAAAGGAAAGTGGCATCATGTTAAGCGATGTGAGTCAATGTTGTGGTGCCATAGAAGTTTTAATCGGAACTGATGTTATGGGGAAAATGTTAACTGGACAAAGAAAAATATTGTCATCTGGTTTAGTTGCAGTGGTAACATATCTTGGATGGACATTAATGGGAAAAGTACCATGTGAAAAGGAATGATCATCTGAAAACTTGGCGATGACTGTAACATCGATGTTTGTGGAAGAAGCAGATATTTCAAATCTATGGAGGCTTGATTTAATTGGAATACAGATCCTATAGAGAAGAAGTCAAAAGAAGAGATAGATCGCCAAACTAAGGAACATTTCTTAGAAACAGTACAGGTAAACGATGAAAATCGTTACGAAGTTTGCCTTTCTTGGGCTGATGACGCAGCAACACTTCCAGATAACTTTAATTTGGCGATGAAACGTTTAGAAAACACCGCCTCCAAGTTAATCGCTAAGAATATGTTTCAACAATACGAAAATGTCTTTAAGGATTGGATGAACGAAGGAATTATAGAAAAAGTTCCTTCTTGCGAAACGAAATTGTACGATAATTATTTGCCGCATCATCCAGTCAAAAAAGAGAGTAGTACCACAACTCCGATTCCTCCTGTATTTGACGCGTCAGCAAGATTCGCGAATCATCCATCTCTGAATCAATGTCTACAATGCGGACCCAACTTGATTGAGCTAATTCCAGATGTTCTTCTACGCTTTCGAGAAAGAAAGCTCGCTTTAATTGCAGATATTAAGAAAGCTTTTTTACAAATCAGCATTTGTGAAAAAGATCGAAATTTTCTACGTTTTTTATGGTGAAAAGACTTAAAAGAAAAGAAATTAATGATCTTCAGGCATACCTGAGTTGTATTTGGTGTGAAATGCAGTCCATTTCATCTTTCATCAGTCATCGAATATCACATCCGAAGGACTCCAGATTTTGCTGAAAGTTTTAAAGATAGACTGTTGCATAGCTTTTATGTGGATAATGTCGTAACCAGTGTAAACAGCAAAGAAGAATTGAAAAAATTTATCGAAGATTCTAAGACGCTTATGGCGAAAGGTAGTTTTGATCTAAGACAGTGGGAGTACACAGGTGATCGCCAAGAAGCGCCAAACACGAATGAAACCAACGTTTTAGGTCTCATTTGGAAGAAGGATACCGACATGTAAAAGATCAATTTAAGTTGGTTACAAGATTTCGACACAGAAAAGATCACTAAACGCAGCATGTTATCATCTGTGCATAAAATATTTGATCCATTTGGTTTTACGTCGCCAGTCACGATTTGTCCGAAAATAATGTTGCAAAAAGACTGGAAATTAGGTTTCAAATGGGATGAAGAGATAACTGTTGAGTTACGTAAAGAATTTTTACTGTGGTTCAAAGAATTATCAGTTTTGAAAGCTATGGAGATTCCAAGATACATGAAAATGACTCCAGGAAACATAGAAGCGTGTTCACTTCACACATTTGTAGATGGAAGTAAAGACGCTTACGCAGCAGTTATATTCCTGAGAATAGAAATTGAAAGCCAAGTCGAGTTAGTTTTCATAGCAGCCAAATCAAGAGTCGCGCCTTTGAAGAATGTCACGATATCAAGAATGGAATTATTGGCGGCAACTATGGGAGCTCGTTTGGCGCAAACTATTGTAGATGCTCTCGGTTATGAAAAGATGAAGAAGTATTATTGGAGCGATTCATCTACAGTACTCGCTTGGATATCCAGAGATGACAATTGGTCTGTATTTGTACGAAATCGAGTTCACTCAGAAGACTAAGCAGTCCTTCATCATGGATGTATGTGCCAAGTGATAAAAATCCTGCAGACCTGCCAATTCGCGGATGTAAGGCAGGACAGCTAGCTGCCAGAAGATGGTGGGACGGTCCAGCTTGGCTGAGAGATTCAACAGAGTTTGGAAAACATCCGATCTCTACTGACCAAGACTACGAAATTTGGAAGGAACGAATAAAGTCAGTTTCCATGATAACGAATTCTGGTGTTAAACAAGATAGTTGGTATTACAGATATTTCTCCAATTATGTAAAAATCATACGGATGGTTGCATGGATATTACGTTTCAGGCATAACTGCAAAAGTGAAAAAGTGAAAAAAGAAGGAGAATTGACGTCATCTGAGTTTAAGGAAGCTGAATTGAAGACTCTACGCATGGTTCAGAAAGAAGCATTTTTTTCGAGAATCATAACAGATTGCGTACTTTACAGACATGGAAAGATGAACAAGATATAATTAGACTACGCACCAAAATAACGAACAGAAAAGACAGTGAATATTTCCTGAAACCTATAGTCTTGCCAGCAAAGCATGAAGTTGTAAAACGGATCATTTATCATGTTCATGTGAAACATTGTCAGGCTGGACTACAGATCCTACTTAATTTATTGAGAGAGAAATACTGGATACTTAATGGTCGTAGAAATGTAAAACCAGTGTTAGCACAGTGTGTTGTGTGCAAACGATTCAGTGGGAAAAGTTTATGGAGAGATAATGCGCCACTACCGGAAAATAGAATAAAGGATGCTAACGTGTTTCAAATTACGCGTGTAGACATGGCAGGTCCGTTATACTTGAAGAAAATGCAAAAAAGTTGGATACTGATATTTTCCTGTGCAATATACAGAGCGGTGCATTTAGAGTTAGTGACCGCTGCTTCGACAGAGGCATCTTTAATGGGACTAGGGTGATTCATAGCACGGAGAGGAAGATGTGCTGTCATTTATTCCGATAACGGCACGAACTTCACTGGATCAGCTAATTTATTGAGAAGCCTAGACTGGTCACGGATACAGAAATACAGTTCTGTCAATACCATTGATTGGAAATTTAATCCACCAACACACAATGTGGTATTTTGCTGAAAAACCTGGCCAAAATTATTTAAATTATTTTGTGCGTTCTATAGCAGATAAAAGGCTTTAAGGAAACGTAAAATATATTATTATGATAGAAACAAATCATTTTTCAAACAATTTACATAAATTATTGTCCTACTACCCACCATTCTTTCGAGCATAATCTTCCACGTCATCCTCTTCAGTATCGCTCGGAAACTAGATTCAGGCAATAAGAACCCTTAAATAAAGATCGAAACAAAAAAGTAAGCCATTAAGTACATTTTTATTGCTGTCTAGGAGCAAGTCTTTTCTTGAAAATTTTTGACTATTTGAACAAAAATGCATGTTGCGGACTTCAGCCGCCATCTTCTCATATCTGCCGAATTGGGTGGCATGCATGTTCTTTAATAGTAGCTCCGTGATTCAAAATTTTGTGTAATGTGTGTGACACTGGGTCCCAACCGTAAAGATTTAAACAAAGGTTAGAAGTGTTATTCGCAATTTCTTTAAATTTTTTAGTATCTATTTTATAATCACTAGATAGCACGTCTAGTATAGCTTTTAAATAGTGCATTAATTTTACCTCAATTCCTGTAATTTAAGCTGATGTTTCTCGATCTGAGAAAACATTTTTGAGATATTTCCGAAACCAAATTTTGCAGTGTGTACCAGTATCGCATCTCAGTTTAAAACATGCCTTGCATTCGTTTTTTTTTTCTTTTATTGACAGTCTTTCTCATTTTTACTTCTTGCTAACCATTTTTTTATTGGAAGCTTTTTTATTACAAGCAAGATGTAAAATTGACTCGAAAAATCTGATTCGAACATGGAATATTGAAAGATCGAATTTCAAAGAATCAGGAACAATGTCTTTAATTTTTTTAGCTTATTAAAATCTTTTTTATGCTTGTTTGCAAATATGCATCGCATATATTTTTAGTAATAGCTAGTAATAGCAAACGTTAACATCGACACTAGTCAGCACTAATTAGAATTGAACTTGTAATATTATAAGCTGTGAGGATCTCTGTATTTATTAAATTTTATGCTTGCTGTTCAGTGTATTTTAACTCTTCTTGGATCATGTCATTATTTTCATGAATAAATCTGGTTAGTATGATAAAGCAAAAGCGTGGATATGAAAGTACAGGGTTCTGCCACCATACTTTTGAAATCCATTTATTTACTTATTAATCTCAAAGAAATTAAAGAGTTTCGAAAGTGTTTGAATATTTGAAATGTTCAAGTCATGTTTGACTCAAAGGGATTTTCAGACTTTTGTTTAAATATTTGTTGTGGAGATCTGTCACAACTCCATTTGCAGAGGAGTTTTAAACTTATCAATTCTGCTTCACTTGCTGTTGTGAAAACCTTTTCTATGTATTAACGCAGTCTTTGAGTAAAGTGATCTAAAAGATTTTAAAGTTTTACTTCCGCCATGTTTTTTGTAATGAAGTTATCTTTTTGATTAAATTGTACTTTAGCTTTCTGAAGAAGTTTATAGTGAGGACATACATATTTATTAAATGTTCGGGTTATATTAAAACGATTGTATATAAAATCTGCTGCAACAAACATGTACATAGCCTCAGTTGGTAATAACTTCAATGTACTTAGGTTTGAGGTCTACGACAAAGAATTAAATTTCTTTCGATATTTTGCTGCCCTTGTTGGCCTGAATGCAATGTCTTTAATAATTTGCGAAACATCTGCATGCCATGCAGTGTTTTTGCTCAGTTGAACTGCAGTTGTTCTTGGCTAACTTCAGATTTTAAATCTGTTACCTATTTTTAAACTATTTTGCTGGCTGACCGAGTTACTCTACTATCCTTATAGAAAAATAAAGCGTTCCTTTCTGTGACTCCTCATTGTTTTCACAAAAACATTGTTCCGTGAATCCAAAAGAAACTCATATTTTATAACTGTGTTTGAAAGATTTTATTTTCTGACGTAATCAAATGTATTTAATTTTATAAGCATATCGCAATTTCAATAAGTTTCTCTTTTAGAAACTTTAACTCGTTAATTTTTTTGTGTCACAATACGTTTATTACATCACTCATTATATTTTTTTGATATTTCTACTGATTTTTTTTATTCAACAGAATAAAAAAAATAATATATGTATGTCTAGTAAATTTCTTCTTAATCATATAAAATTTTCTTACCGTATTAGTGAGTAAAGAACGCAATTCTTTATGGTTGATTTAAAATATATTATTCAAAAAGATAACAGATAATTCATACATGAAAAACTTTTGGTATACAACCAAAATGTTACATTATTTACAAAAAACCGTGTAATCCGCGTTATGGATGTACGATCAAAGAACTTTTTAATTAAAGAAAAAAAAGAAACATCCAACTACTTAAAAAAAGGATTTTTCCATTTCAATTTGCAGATTTATCATCTGCACACCAAAGAGTATTCAGTAGGAATAAAAAAACTACAGCATATATTAAATTTAAACAGTTAATAAATTTTAAAAGTTTAGTAAAGTAAAAAAACTCCTTTTCAGAAACTTTTTTTGAAATTTTGTTTTGCTTATTAAAAAAATGGGGGGCAAATCGGGGCAAATTTTATTTCATATCTTTAAATTGGAAGGTCTATACATTATGAAAACACAAGAGTTCTTGGTAAACTCAGTTTAACTCCCTATTAAAATTATAATTTTATCTAAAATATTTAAACCAAAAAAATCTATGGTTTCAAACTTGAAAATCTTAATGAGCATGTACTGTATTTACAAAAATATTTATGTGCAAGAAAGTATATACCTTCTCCTTTAAAAACTGCGAAATGTTTCTGAAGTTCGACTTAAAATAGTTTTTTAGACGTTCGATAAAATGATGCATACATCCGAAGCATAAAATGAGAAATGCAAAAACCATGATTTCCAAATAAAATACCAGACAATTGGAGAGTCTACAGAAAGAAATGAACCCGTTATCATATGCACTGGATAGTCCTCTTATGCCAACCAGAAAACGATCAAGTAAATGCGAAATTTAAAATTTTGACTTTTGGCCAGCTTTTTGAGCGAAATACCACACTGTGCAACCGCAGTGTGGTGGGGCGGCTTTTGGGAAAGACTTATCAGAATAATGAAAGATCTCCTCAAAAGAGGTCATGCTTACCTCACCTATGAAGAAATGAACACAATTTTGACAGATGTGGAAAGTGTAATAAATGCAAGACCGTTAACATACCTGTCGGAAGACGCAACTGTGAAACCTATCTCCCCATCTATGTTTCTATAAAGCATAGAAGAATGCAATCTCCCAGACTTGGATATTGTGGAACAAAAATCATTAAGTAAGAGATTGAAATATCGGCAGTCATTGCAAAAGGAGTTAAAAGATCGCTTCAGGTCCGAATATTTAGGTGCATTAATTGAACGAGCAAAGAAGAAACACCAAGAGCAAATTATAGCTGTCGGTGATGTTGTATTAATGGGATCAGATAACAAAAAGCGAATTGCTTGGCCTTTAGGTCAAATCACTGAACTTATACCTGGTAGAGACAAGAAAGTTCGACTCGTAAGGGTTCAAACATCACAACATGAGCTTTTACGAACTATACAAAGAATATATCCACTAGAGATAGCTACGCCCACTGACTGTCCACAACCAAGTGAAAATACTGAACAAAGCTACAGTTTTGGATGCATTCTCAAGCAAGGAATCGCCTAGACACAGCAGAGCTGGAAGGCTCCTGAAAATTCCTGAAAGACTGATTTTATAACAAGTGACTTTGATCAATTACTCTAAGTTTAGAATTAGTTCTGATTATACAAGATAATCAGGAGGTGGGAGGATGTTAGAGAATCACGCGATCAGCAATAAACGGTGTAGAAAAAAGAGAAAAAGCGAAAAGAAACATTGAGTTGAATTGACATTTTAATACTGTGTTTTATTTGCACGCTCGTATGTGATTGTCTCATGTAAAAAGAAATTGAGAAAAACAAAATTTTGATGTATTTTGTGGCAATAGCTTTTTTTCTAATTTCGAAGATAGATAAATTAAAATGTTGTTGGTTTTTTCCATATACGTTTTATTGTTTTAGATTTAGTTATTTTCTGGAATTCTTTTTACTCACCGTAGGTGTTGTGATTTGTCGCAGCAATATGAGTTACTAAAGGTACCAAATGTGAGTAACATTTTCCATTAAAATTTAAAGTTTATCAAAATATATTAAATAGTAAAAATTAGAGTCGTAGAGGTAACAATTACTACCGTGTTACGATTAGTATATTGTCCATATAATTATGATAGTGAAAAGTGACTTTTTGCTTATTAAATGGCAAAAATTTGATGAAAATCGATATGGAATTTAGAAAAAAAATTGTACAATATTAACTATTTAAGAGATTAAAAAAATCTTACACAAATTTGTTTATAATAGAGTTTTAAGTGATGTGCAAAATCAAGAAAATATATCAATAATTCAGACACGATGAGCATTTTAAAATTTCGTTTAAAAATTTGAACTTTTTTCAAAAAATTAATAATTTTAATAAGATTGGAAATTTTTTTGAAGGTGTTCTATATGCTTTTGATGAAATGTATATATGCACAAAATTTCATATTGCTATGATGGAAATTAAAACAATAATAATAATAACGTCCACCGTCCCCTTAAAAGAATTTATTTAAAAATTTTTAACTTTATTCCCTACGACATTACTACTTACCACATTACTACAACATTTTACTTAATGAAAAATCAACGAAAATTACGTCACTATGACACAGTTATAATTCAAAGAAATCTAAAAACAACATTTTTCTCACCGTCACAAAGAATCCACTGTAAAACATCTGTGTAACACTATTCCATAGAACTGGTGGCAGCAAAGCTGCCACCAGTTTTATAGAATTGTTGGAATTTTGTGTTATGGTGTGATTTTTTTTCACTTATATAATGGTGTAATTTAAACATATGCTACTGGTGTAACATTACATATTAGTGTAATGTTACACTGGTTATCTTGGTTAAACCGGTATTATCGTAATTCCAACATAAACTTGGTAGAAGCTTGGCTGTCACCAACTTTATGGAGTAACATTACACAAATGTTTTACAGTATACAATCATGCTTTTTATACTCACATTCAATATTTTAAACATATTTTAACGTTCAAAGGATTATTAATAGATATATTCCCATACTTTATGTCACATTTTCCAGTTACAATTTTGCAAGAAATGCAAATTATTTTTACTCATTGAAGAGCCCCTGAGATGAATGTCTCAATTTCTGCTATAGCAAAAGGTAAAAAAAAAAAGGAAAACACGGAAATATAACAACTTCAAAAGTAAAAATTAGTTAGTTTAAATTTTAAATTATTTTTTTAAATAGCTATTTTAATTGTATTATGATAATGGCATCTAAAATTATTTGGTGATATCCTATTTTTTATTTTATCTGTTCAAAAATAAAAGTAATGCGGCTGTCACCAATATGGCGAAATTTCATAATACAACTTTAAAATTAAAATATAAAAATTGAATTATTTAAAAAAATAGCGAGTACGGGCACATCTACAAATAATGCGCTTCCATTAAAAAAAATATATCCAAATCGGTTCAGTAGACACCTGACGCCAAATGACTAAGAAAACAGTCAGGTCTTTTAAATATATTGATATATAACACTACTATCCAAGTATATCCAAACACTACATACTGCTATTGCATTAAAAAGATGGTCTTATCGCCTATCCATCACAATTTGTTAATTTTACCATAAATAAATGGATTTTCTAAGGGAGGATATATATTTTTTAAATTTAGAAAAGCGCATAGCTCAAATAATGACCTGTCTAAAAATTTATTGGGTTTTTTTCTGTCCTTTAATTAATTATTTTACTTAACTTATTAAAAAATATGACAAAGACTGCGAAATAATTCATTTCTCATTACTTCACAGGAATGTTAGAATTCTGTATCTCTGTTTAAAATACACTTAAAAAGTTATTTTTATTCTCAAACTAATAAACGCTTTTCTTAGTTTCTTCTAGTTTTCGTTTTACATTTGTAAGATGCTTGATCGTATTGGTATGTGATATTTTACTGTGGTATATATTCCGCAATTAGAATGGGTAAGCTGACTTCCGTAAAAAAGCAGTTGTTACTTTTTGGCGATTTTCTTTGTAAAGTTGGTTTCTTTAAAAATTTAGTTATTAAAGCCCCACACTAGGCACAGAAAAAGATCGGATGATAATGTTAAGTCTATGGGAGCGTTCTTTTTAGATATCTCGCTCAGATTTTAATATGTTTACATATTTTTTTGCATAGGATAGCTGAGAACCTTTCACAACACACTGTAAAAAAAAAATTCAAGAGGTTACTAAAAATTTCTTAGTAAATTTGTATTCCACGGAATTTTTTAGTAATCATTACAAACATTTTTTTTGCAAATGAAACAAGCATTTCTTTTGTAAACTGAACAAAAGAATTTTTTGTATAACTAACTTAAAAATTTTTAGTATGAGCCACCAAGCAAATTTTAGTAATAGCTCCAAAATTATTTTTAATAACCATTACTTGCGCCCGAAGGGCAGGAACTTCCTTTGAGCTGCATCCAGACTTCTGAAACGGAAGATTTTCGGCAAAACCGCAATGGATGGCAGCACCAAGTATTCCTATCTGCTTCGACAGGATTTTCATAATCCCTTTATTAATGAGACACTACATACATTTGGGGCGTATTTGGCGGTGGCAAGTTTCGAACCTGGGACCTTTTAGACGGGAGACCGTTACTATAACCACTATGCTATCAAGGTCACACCAACTGAGTTTTAGTAAGAGCTATTAAGAATATAAAACTATTAACTCCATTCGTTGCTAACTTTTTTCTAGTAATTCTTACAGATTTTTTTGTAACCGACTAAGATTACTAAAATTTTTTTAGTAATTACAAGGATCACTAAAGTTTTTTTAGTAAATCGACCCTTTTTTTTACAGTACAGGCCTAGTTTTTTTTTTTTTTCAATTTTGGTTTCATATTTTTTGAAAAAATTACTTTAAATTTCAAAACCGGTTTAAACCGGCTCTGAAATTGAAACTCTCATAATAAAAAATATATATGAGCAAAACCGAAAAAGTAAAAACTAGGCCGGTTGTAGATCGTCCTCAGCTCTCCAATGCAAAAAAAATCAGGTAAAAATATTAAAATTTGAGCGAGATATTTGAAAAGAACGCTCCCATAGACTTAACATTATCATCCGGGTCTTTTTCTGTGCCTAGTGTGGGGCCTTAAGTAACAGAAATAAGCACTATGTGACTTAATTGTTAAGTAAACTTAGTTATTTTTTTTACTGTTGGAATATTGTTCATTTGCCTTATACAGATCTTCCATAAAATAAAAAAATCAATTTGCTAATAAGCTTCTTTCAGTGATTAAAAGAACATTTCTAAATTATGAGCTTAAGTCTGGCGGCGTTGTATATCACAACTTTTCGATTGAAAAAATATACCACGGCCATAGTTAAAATGTGAGAAGTTAATCAATGAAATAGCATTCATTATGTTACATGTACCATTGAATTTCTTTATTGTTATTATTCTTGTTACAAATTTTTCTGTCAGTTCTGTCATCAACAAATAATGAGCTTCCATTAAAAAAAAATATCGAAATTGGTTCTGTAGAAAACTGACGCCAAATGACTAAGAAAACAGTCAGGTCTTTTAAATATATTGATATACACTATATTGCCATTGATTATTGGACACTTGCGATTTTAGACATTTTACTAAATATCTAGAAAAATGCATGAGGAATCATCTCGAAACTCTTAGTGTATAAATATATTTGTATACGCAATACATGGCAGTGAAGAGTTTTTACCGAAACTCCATAGGGGACCGTCAACAAATTAAAAAAGAATGAATATCTTTTGAATAACCCTGTCAAAACTAATGTAGCAAAAGTGCTCAAACTCTAGATTATGATTGAATGCCTTATTGTTATACACTGTGTTCATTTTTATGCAAATAGCATGCATACTCGCAGAGTAATTAAGGTTTTTATAAAAATAGTCCCAAATTTTTCCAAGTTTTTTCCTTATAATTTTCAGAGTTCTTAATATAAAATAATATTTTTTTCAGAAAATAGCACAAACAACATTGCAGACAGTACCCTGTAATCAGAATTAAAAAATAATAAAAATTGTATGAAAAATGAGTAGGTTTACTAAATAATGTTTTACTGCGCATGCGTCAAAGATATCAAAATTTTATTTGCATATTATGTTAGCTAAATGTATAGAGCAACTTTTGTAAAAGTCTAAAAATCATAGCTTGAAAATTCTGAAAATAATCGTCTATAGAAAAAGGACAAAATCCGTTGTTTCCAAAATGAAGCAAAAAAAATGAGGGATTTTATCCAAATGTAGTAGTACATCCCGTATTGTGTATTCTATATTGACACTAATCAATGAATATATGGATACAACCCCTCTTGTTTTTGCTTCATTTTGAGAATAACGGATTTTCAACTAATTCAATTGGCGATTATTTTCAGAATTTTCAAGTTATGATTTTGTGACTTTCACAAAAGTTGCTCTATACATTTAATTAACATAATATGCAAATGAAATTTTGATATCGTTGACGCATGCGCAGTAAAAAATTATTTAGTAAACCTACTCATTTTGTACAAAATTTTCATTATTTTTTAATTCTGATTACAAGGTACTGTGTGTAATGTTGTTTGTCTTATTTTCTGAAAAAAAATATTATTTTATATGAAGAACTCTGAAAATTATAAGGAAAAAACTTGGAAAAATTTGGGGCCATTTTTATAAAAACCTTAATTTCTCTGCGAGTATGCATGCTATTTGCATAAAAATGAACAAGGCGTATTACAATAAGGCATTCAATCATAATCTAGAGTTTGAGCGCTTTTGCTACATTAGTTTTGACAGGGTTATTCAAAAGATATTCATTCTTTTTTAATTTGTTGACGGTCCCCTATAGAGTTTCGGTAAAAAATATTCACGGCGATGTATGGCATAATCTGTTATATTTATACACTGAGAGTTTCGATATGATTCCTCATTTATTTTTCTAGATATTTAGTAAAATGTCTAAAATCGCAAGTGTCCAATAATCAATGGCAATATAGTGTATAACACTACTATCTAAGTATATCCAAACACTACATACTGTTATAGCATTAAAAAGATGTCCTTGTCGCATAATCGACATATTACTTTTATTATATTACTTTTACTCTATCAAAACATTACTTTTGTAATGTTATTTTTTTTTTATTACTCTAAATATTATAAAATTTTACAAAATTTCCTAATTGAAATTTTCAGTTGGAGTGTTTAGATGAAGAAAACTCCACGTATGAATGAAATTATCAAATAAAATATATATTTAAGATAAAATTTACAATCTGTTTAAAAATGCATTTTTTTTTTCATAAGCGATAGATTAAAATCTTTTTTTAGAAATGAAATTTGAAACTCACGTAAACAGTCATCTTTAAAATTCAAGACTAGAAATTTCATAAAAGTTACCCTACTCTCTTCTTTCTCATCAAATACATGTGGAATCATTCACAGTTTGTTTTAGAAACTAATAAAAAGTACAAATCACATTTATTTAACCCTTTAAGCGTCCGACTTATTTTTACTTTATGTTGATTCAATGAAAACCAATTGTATGGGCATTTGTTTACGATTACTTAACATATTTATTTATCTTATGTACCGCAAAAAATAACATTAATATCAGTTTTTTTATTAAATTAGCCCTTGATTTCAAAGATAACGAAACAGAAAATCCTGGTTAGGACGCTTAATTTATAAAAAAAACTGTGAATGATTTCACATGTATTTGATGAGAACGAAGAGAGTAGGGTAACTTTTATGAAATTTCTAGTCTTGAATTTTTAAGGTTACTGTTTACGTAACAATAAGATAACAATACGATAACATTACGTAACTATAACATAAAGATGACTGTTTACGTGAGTTTCAAATTTCATTTCTAAAAAAAGATTCTAATCTATCACTATTGAAAAAATATTTGCAATAAATCATATGTTATACTGAGCTTTTAACGTGAGATTTCTGTTTAAAATATTATCAAATTCAAAATTTCTATTTAGATTTTATTTAAAAGTTATCGAAAAAACAAATTCCAGTAAATTTTATTTAAAGTTGTCTTCTCATTCATACAGCGATATTCAATACTTTGAATACGATTTAATGACTTTTTGTCTTCATAAAACTTTAATAAACCTCACTATTTATTTACACTGTAATCATTTGAATTAAATTTATTTGCATGAATGATTTCTATTATTCTCTTTTCATGATAATACATTTTCCAGAGCGTTAAATTGTCTTTTTGATTTAATTAATGCACGTATGGTTGAATCTAACAAAATTAATTTATCCAATGATAGTGCTTCATAATAATTATATATATATATCCTTATGTATGCCTAAATAATCTAGTGACGTAACTGCATTAAAGTATAAGCGCAAATTGATGGATGAATAAATTCACAGACAGGCATAATTATATACATTCCCGGGCATATGACTAGTTCTTTGTGTTTATTTTTTTATGTGTCTAAAATGCAAAGAAAAACTAACAAAACAATTGCAGTTTTAAATAGACTAGATCAAAATTACTTACACATAAATATGTGTTTTATTATTGAGAAACACCGAAATCACTGGCGATAAATTTATAAATAAACTAAAAAACTTTGTAAAATCACCATAAAAAGAAAATTAAACAGGACGCGTTTCGAGCATTAAAAATACAGCTCGTCATCAGCTAATCCAAATACGTGTCACAAGGGACAGAGTGGAGATAAAAGTGAAAGAAAGAAGGAGGAGATCTGCTCCCTCTTTCTTTCAAACAGTTGATCCAGCAGGTTCTGTATGCATATACGCATATATGTTTCTGTGTAAGGCGATAACTCTTGATAAAAATATCCCATTTGTTTTAAATTTCATATATAGATTCTTTTTGATTAGTCACTTCCTAGATTAGTTTTGAGGGTTTAATGTAAATGGAGGAACGAGGGGTCAACTCCCCCTTCCTTTAATTTAGATAAATAGATTTTCATGTAAATTTATCCAATTTGTATCAAATTTAGTATGCTTGTTTGTTCTCATAAGGCGCTTACCTGGGGAATTTTTGTTGCAAATTTGAATATCTATATCTGGTATCTCATCTGACGTATAACATTTAAATTATAATAATTTCTTTTAAAAATTCTCGAATAAGTGCAATGGAAAATAATAACAATATTTAAACCCTCACTGATGAAGGCCGTGTAATGAATGAGAACGCTTGATGGTTTTTAATGACATTTTATTAAAATAAACCGGTATACCAAATTTTGAGTAAAATAAATAGATTTCCCATAAAAAATCCATTTATCTAAATTAAAAAGGATCTACATATTCCCGTACTTTATTCTTAAATAGTGAACCTCCAAACATAGAAGTATGTGCAATATTTTGCATGCTATATGGCACTAATGTTATGTTGATACTAATTAATGTACATATGGATACAACCCCTGATAATTTTTCTTCATTTTGAGAACAACAGATTTTGAGCTTATTCTATCAACGATAGAATCAAAATGCTCCGGCTATGTTTTTGAGACTTTCATAAAAATTTCTCAAAGCATTTAGCTAACACATTTTCGTACAATTTTTATTATATTTTAATTATGATTACGGAGTTGTTTGTCTTATTTTCTGAAAAGAGCATTTTTATATTAAAAATTCTACAAATTATAAACAAACAACTTGGCAAAATTGGGGACGTTTTCTATCACAAGTATACGTGCTATCGTCTTAAAAATAAACACAGTTTATTACAACGAGCCACTTAATCTTAATCTACAGTTTAAATGCTTTTGCTGCATTAGTTTTGACTGGGTTTTACAAAAAATATTCGTTCTTTTTCAATTTCTTGACGATCCCCTATATGGTTTCGAGAAAAGTCGTTGAAAAATTATATGACCCATATGCTGTTCTGTTTGCACACCTGGAGTTTCAGGATAATTCTTCATGCATTTTTCTGCATGACAAAATGTCTAAAATAGCACGTGACCTTTTATCTTTGGCTATATAGTGCATATTATCTATTCTGCTGTTTTAAAGGAGATATCAAAATAAATAGACCCTATGCAGTGTTTAGAAAGACAAGCCTAAACGCAACCTATAAAAGTAGATTTTAATGTATCGAAAATCTCCTTTCTTACAAATAATTACCAAGAATCCATTATAAGAGAATCAAATGAAATAATTGCTGATAAAGATATAGCTTGCAACGATACACTATCACATGATATATACGGAGTAAGGAGAAATCTGCTGCACAATAGATAAAAGTTCGTTTTGTTGAAAATTTGAATGCGAACATCTGGCATCTCATCTGACGTATAACATTTAAATTAAAATAATTTTTCTTAGATAATTCTGGAATTAACGAAAGGATAATAGTAGTAACATTTAAATCCTCACTGATCACGCCCGTGCAATGGATGAAATAGTTTAGACGTTTCTAATGGTTCCTAATATTTTTTATTTATTTTAATAAGTTTTTAATCTATTTAAAAAAAAAAACTTATATATACATATGCACCTGAAAGTAATTTCAGTTGTACAATTGTATGAATTTTAATTATGAATTTTTTTTTTTTTTTTAATCTTGCTTTTGCTTTTATGAAATAACTTGGCATATGTTACAGCCTGAATTATAAAAATCCATCTCTTTAAAATTATTTTATTCATTAATTTTTTCCTTTTTCTTTCTTTATTTATTTATTTATTTATTTTTCAATTTATATAGTATATTTTAGTGTATTCCTTTCTTTCCATAATACAAATATTACTTTTCAGGCAACATATCAGACACAATTACTTAAAGGCAGATCACTAATTGGCAATTTTCTATAAAAACATTTAATAAACACTGGTAAAGGGATGGAGATTGTGATAGATCTTCCTAATAATACGATTTGTGGATACAACTCTAATATACTATTAGATAGTAAGGATAGATCGGCAATTTTCGGCCTAATTCTAATTTCTGCTGAGCAAAAATAATTCTAGCACTATTTTGTATTTGTATATTATTTGAGGGACAATTCGACAGAGATCTCCTATTTATTTTAAATCCGTGACGTACTTATTTTATGAATGAAGTAAAACTAAACTATTAGAAAGATCTCAGGGCACTCGAGTCTACTGAAGAAATCACCATTTGAATAATACTGGAATTAATATATATATATTAAAATTTAATTTTTTTCGCCAAAATTAACCTTATACTATATTAATTTCCCCTTAACAATATTCCGTACTTATTTCAACTTATTAAATTAAAATCCTCTTATTAGATCTAATCTATTAATCATCATAGAAACGATATAAATTCTTAATTCGCCTTTAAAAATATTTATTCCAATATGCGTAAATTTAAAAAATGACTCTAAATTATAAATATTCTTAATTAAATTTTATTTCTTAAAATTCCCAATAAAACTCATTTTTTTCCTGTTTTTATTAATCCTTTTAAAAAAAAGTCTTACTAAATTTATTCCAAACCATACTTTTCAAAAATATCATTCTTTTCATTTATTTTTTTTCTTCGCGTTTAATATGTATTGCGTATCAATAAATTCATTTCTTTTCTTTTTTTGTGTGAAACTATCGTCTGTGTAATATATTCAAATTTTGATTTCGATTATAAATTAGTTAAATAATAATCATTTAAAATAAAATTTATCGTTTGCAAAAGATTCGAGACTGCTATTTTTAACCTCGGCATAAGACACTAAATTCTGTTTACATAAAATAATCGTGTTTAGAGGTTATGGAAAATTCTAGAAGCTTTTTATTAGCGACTTAAGTAAAGGATCCCAAAGATGGATGGAATCTTTTATTCGATGTTTCGGGTTTGAACGATTTAAGGACGATTTTTTTATGATTGTTGCTTCGGAAGGGGAGAGCATTTTCCCTCTGCATATCATTGCATTTAAATAAATCTTTTGGAGCTGTCAAATGTTTAATTTCGTGAATCCTCTACATTTATTTATTTACCAAATTTTAATCTCGCCACGGCTCCTGTGATATAAAATGGGGAAATTTACGGATAATGTTACTGGCTCCCTACCTCAAAATGTCACACATATATATATATATATATATATTAGAATATAACAATTTCATGAGAACAAAATACCACACGCACTTATGTGTACCTTCGCAAAACATTGCTTTGGTTTGTGACGACAACTATGCACTAGTCTACTAAATGAAATTAATTTTAAATCAAGTCATGTAAATGCACCATAAGGTACATTTTTGAGACCTTAATTGTTTGTATTATTTTTGTAATGTATTTTTTTCTCTTTTTTATAGCATTTAATTTAACTTTAACATCTTTTGAAATTTTGGTGGTGTTTGGTAAAATTATTGGCAAAAAATGCTACCATTAGTAACGAAAATGTGACAAACGGTTTTATATGAGTTATGTACAATTTTCTTGCTGCAAAAGTTGCTTTAAAAATATTTTTTAAAGTTTTATAAACTATATCCTTTAAAAATTTAATTATATAAAAAATAAAACAATTTAAACAGTTTTTTAATTGTAATTTACTAATATTATTCTTTAATTAGAAGAAAATAAACTGGCTTACAAAAAAGCACTATTTTATATTAAAGCGTGAGTTATTCCATTAAAGAAGATATCGATTAAAGAAGTTTTCTCTTTTGTGATTAGTAAAAACATAACAGCCATAAGTTACGCAGCATTTATTCTTTTATGCAAATGCTTTTAACTTCAGTAATCTTAATGCATAATGGTTGAAACAAAGAAGTTAAAAAATCATTAGAAAAAAAATGCATTACAAAATAATAAAAAAAACTACTATCATATTTTTCGCATGGCTTGATTTGCATTCATTATTTGAAAACCTTTTAGTTATTAAAAACAATGTCCTTTTATTTTTTGCTGTTTCTTTCTTCTGAAGATAAAATTGGTTAATTTAATGAATTAAGCTAAATATTACAATCTGAAAAAGAGCTTAGTGTGTGCACTGTCAAAATATTTGAAGTATGAATTTGTGATAAGGAAATTGTTTTCCCGCTTATTCTATTATCCTTTTTTATAGATGGAGTAACATATATAACAAATAAAGTGTCTAATTTTATAAAAAGAATTTTTAAGGAATTTTAAAGAACAAACAAATTCTAGTATGCATTTTCTTTTGCCATATTAAAGTATATTAATATTATATTTCCAATTTCTATGAATAAATTATTAAAAAGAAAGTTTACACACTATAAGGCCAATGAGGATCGGCCATTTTTGATTTTATATATTTTTTATATAGTTAGAAAAATGTATGAGTTATTATTCTTAAACTTCATATATATAAGCAATGTAGTAGACATCAGATATATCCACGAAGATTTTCTTGGAAACTCCATAGAAGACAGAAAAAAAATTGAAGAAAATCTAATATTTGTTTCATTACACTGTAAAAACTAATGTCGCACATGCATTCAAACTGTAGAACATGATTAAGAGGCTTATAGTAACTATTGTAGTTATTGAACACTATGTTCATTTTTATGAAGATGGCACGCACACTCGTAGAAAAATTAAGGTTTTTATAAAAACAGCCATAAATTTCGGCGCGTTTTTTTTTTTTTTTTTTTTTTTTTTTTTTTTTTTTTTTTTTTGATATAATTGGCAGAATTTTTAATATAAGAGAATATTATTTTCAGAAAATATAACATTTTACATAACACCCGTGATCAGAATTAGAAAATAATAATACAGTCGAGTCTTTCTACAACGAAACTCCATACATCGATTTTCTCTATAAAACGAATTTTTAGTAGGAACGGTTCCCTTTTCGCATGATTACATTAAAAACAGTCTCTATATAGCGAAATATCTATCTCCATATAACGATTTTTTTCATAAATTGGTCATAAAAACAGTTTTAAAAAGCTTTGATATCATACGGAATCAATTTTCCATCACTTATTTTTGATTTATCGTCAGTGCTGAGTTTTTTTTTTTTTTTTTTTTTTTTTTTTTTTTTTTTTTTTTGCTTTTAAATCCAACGAATTATTCCCACCTCCCACACACCTTTCCACATCCTTCTCAAAACAGTGTCAATTGGATTGATACACATGTAAGAGAGGAATCAATAAAAGACACAGAAGAGAGGCCTTCAAATGGAGGAAAATGTTAACTACAATTTTTCATTCCTTGATAAAATTTGAAATTTTTTTGAGAACATAACAATTTAAAAAAAAAAAATACATATTTCTTCGTCTGAAATTAATGGAAGTCTTCCTTATTTGATTTTCATTTAGCTTTCAAAAATAAATGTCTGTTCTCTTTTTTTGAAACAGCTTAAATAATTAAGAAATAAAATATTAGGTTAATATTTACTTTTAAACATTTCAAATTCTTAATTCAAAAGATCAAAAATAATATTTGTTCAAATTTCACACATTAAATATGATTTTTAACACCATTCTCTATATAACGAATTTTTTACTGGAACGGTGGATTTCGTTATATAGAGACTCGACTGTACTTGCATTAAAAATGAGCAGATTTACTAAATAATGTTAGTTGCGTTGAAACCATAGCACATGATTACGAGGCTTTGTATTATAAAGTGTGCTCATTTTTATTAGGCTAGCACGCATACTGGTGGAGAAATTAAAGATTTACAATAAAAAGAATACTGCCCAGTTAAACTGATGGCATTGAGCTCACAGGCTACAAATACTAATTGCACATTAAAGCCTTATATTTTCAAGGGTTAATTCCGTTCGAAAAAAAAATTAAGAAGGGGAAACAGCTCTCCCCTTTCCTCTTTTTTTTATACTTAATCATTGAACCTCCTATACTATCAAAGACATGCTTTATCATATAAAAAATCTATATCCAAAATTCAGAGCAAATTAGATAATTCTTAATAAAAACCCATTTAGCATTTATATAATTTAAAAGGAGTTATCCCCCTCTTTTATACTTAACCATTAAACTTCCAAAACTATTCAGAGATTTGAACGAAATCTGACAATTCTGCTTGAAAAACCCATTTATATAAATTAAGGGGGGGGGGCATTAGAACCCCTGTTCCCCTTATTTATACTTATTCAATGAACACCTAATAACAGTCACGGAATCGCCTCATCAGAATGATCCTAATCTAAATTTTGAACGAAAATTAATTCTGCATGAAAATCCCATTTATATCAACTAACGGGGGGGGGCATTAGAGCCCCTGTTCCCCCTATTTATACTTATTCAATGAACACCTAATAACAGTCACGGAATCGCCTCATCAGAATGATCCTAATCTAAATTTTGAACGAAAACTTAATTCTGCATGAAAATCCCATTTATATCAACTAACGGGGGGGGGGGCATTAGAACCCCTGTTCCCCCTATTTATACTTATTCAATGAACACCTAATAACAGTCACGGAATCGCCTCATCAGAATGATCCTAATCTAAATTTTGAACGAAAACTTAATTCTCAATTAAAATCCCATTTATATCAACTAACGGGGGGGGGCATTAGAACCCCTGTTCCCCCTATTTATACTTATTCAATGAACAACTAATAACAGTCACTGAATCGCCTCATCAGAATGATCCTAATCTAAATTTTGAACGAAAACTTAATTCTGCATGAAAATCCCATTTATATCAACTAACGGGGGGGGGGCATTAGAACCCCTGTTCCCCCTATTTATACTTATTCAATGAACACCTAATAACAGCCACGGAATCGCCTCATCAGAATGATCCTAATCTAAATTTTGAACGAAAACTTAATTCTGCATGAAAATCCCATTTATATCAACTAACGGGGGGGGGGGATTAGAACCCCTGTTCCCCCTATTTATACTTATTCAATGAACACCTAATAACAGTCACGGAATCGCCTCATCAGAATGATCCTAATCTAAATTTTGAAAACTTAATTCTGCATGAAAATCCCATTTATATCAACTAACGGGGGGCATGAGCCCCCCGTTCCCCCTCTTATACATATCGAATGAACTCCAAAAACTAATCAGGGAAGCGCCTTATCAGGATATACCTATATACAAAATTTCAAGTGGATCCGATATTTTTATCATGAGTTATCGCGTTACGCACATACGCACATACATACAGAACGGACGGGCACATAAGCTCTCAGGCTATGATAGCCTGTGAGCTAAAAACAATCCAAAATTTTACCAAGTGTTTTACTTATGATTTAGAAAGTTATTAATATAAATGAATGTTCTTTTGATCTGAAAAACAACACTGTAAACAATGACCTGCAATTAGAGCTACAACATATTAAAAATTGTTCGGGCATTTCTTTTACTTTTTCCTATGCATTATATTATTTTTCTTTTGCTACTTAAAGTTTCAGAGTGCATTTTTTTCTGTTTTAGAAAGAACTACATTTTCCAAAGAAATATTTTCCTAAATGGTTGTAGCTCACACTCAATAGCCAAATAATCCCTAATCTGTTGTCATTTTTTGAAAAAAATACATTACTGATATCTACGATTAAGTTTGTTTTGATATCTCTCTCCATATTTAATAATCATTGATGTGTATGCTTATTTCCCTTTCCCTTCCTCCTTAACATTTCCTTTCACTTCTCCCTTAACACTGTTATTATACATCTAATGTTTGACTTATGTTTTTCTAATAAGTAATTTAAATAAATTTTATAAATATTTGAATAAGATTAAAAAAATAATAATAAAATACTAACTTTAATCTTTGTTAAAGGAAAAAAAATGCAATGCAAAAATAAAATTATGACCCGGCTGTTTCCAATTTCTTTAAAAAATAAAAATAAAAATAAATAAAACAGTTTTGTTTAAAAATATTAAATCTTTTATCAAAAAATAAATAAAGATATTTAGAAGAATAATTTATTAGTAGTATTAAAAAAACTTAATAAAAATTGCTATCTTCAAGAATAGCATTCTTTTTGCATTCTTTAAATTTAAAAACAACCTACCAAAAATAAACATACGCTTATGTTTGACAGTAGGCCGAACATATTGACATTGGTAGCAAACGCTGATTTGCCTAGAAGCTGTAATCGTCTTCACAATATACAAGTCCGAAATATGCTTCCCGGATTCTCTTCTTTAATCTGAAGCTTTAATAATGCATTCATCTCTGATATTCACGAATTCTATATACGAGTAAAAAGTCTGCCACCTCTGTTTCATAAAGGCCAATGTACTTTCAACAATGCCACCAAAATAAGTTTTTAAATTTTACTACCTATTTTGAATGTCTAATCATTGTTTTTAATATTATTGTGACTCATTGTTTTAATATTATTCGAGACTCATCTTCATGAATTTCCACCGCATTATATACCACATATAAAGCATATCTTTGCATAAAACAAGGAACTAAATAAATTAATCATTTAAGATTGACTTTATCCTGTCGCATTCGAAAGTAACAAGATTCAGAAAACCGAAAAATTACAACTTAACGATTTGCGAAATTATTATTATTATTATTTTATTTTATTTTATTTTTTTTTTTTGCCATTGATTCATAATTTAGTATCCCTCTAAACGAACATAAATGCTACTTATTCTATACTCATGACGCAGCATATGTTTTTGCCTACCTAAATGATTCATATCCATCTCTTTAAGTTTGAACCATTGCAACAACAATAAGATGCACCACAAACTATTTTTCCTTATAAGTGTTCGAAGTTCCTTTACACAGAAAAAAAATAAGGTTACTAAAAGTTTTTTAGGAAACTGGGATTACTAGAGCTTTTTAAATAACGGCAACAGCAAAAGTTCCTGTAACTGTTACAGAACATTTACACTGAAAATCAAAAAAATTGTAAGGTTGTTAAGAATTTTTTAGAAAGCTTGGGATACCTAGAGCATATTATATAACTGCAACCCAGGTTATAGATAAAATTTTAGTAAGAGAACTATAATTTTATAGATTCGTTTTAAAGTTACAGTGTTCGGTACCTTACAAAAATTATTTTTGTAGTTTTACATTTTTCCTTGTACAGTGTACAGGTAATATGTTTGTAAACATACAGATTTCGGAAACTTTACATCTGTAGGATTACAGATTTTTTTTTACAGTGTATGTGCGCTTTTAAACGAAATGTAATTGTTATTAATTTTCTAATTCCATTCTTAATCCTACTAATCATTTCAAGTTCAACTTAGTGCTATTTTTCACGATCTGTTGTTTAAGTATCAGTTGCTTAAGCATCGACACAAAATGTTTCCTCTCTTTGTTCTTTATTTTAAGTTTCAAAAAAAAAATATTTTTAACGGAAAAATCTGGATTTAAAAGTATTAATAAAGAATGCCAAGAATGCAAACATCTTAAAAAAATCTTCGTACATGTCTAAAATCCAACATGTCACATTTCTTCCTCCCGACGAAATATTGTTCTATAAATGTGTAACATGCAGTAAAAAAATGTTTTTGAGGATAAAATTTGTTTTTTTTTTCAGTGTCAAGCATCGTTTATCAATATGAAATCTTTAAAATTTTAAACTGAAAAAACATTTATACGGCGATACTGAGCGAGAAATAATTTGCAGCAAAAAATATTTAACATCAGAGAAAACGGTGAAAGATTAAGAAAGAGAGGAATGTAAAAAATGAAAACGAGAATATGATCATATTTCATCATTGTAGTAATGTTTTCGCTTTCTAAGATAAGAGTCACAGAGTTTTTTTAATTAGTATAAGTAGGGGAAAAATGCCGGTCCGACCTCAGGAGGAGGCGTGAGGCTCGGAGGAGGAAGGAGGGCTCCTCCTCCTCAAGCCTCCTCCTCCACAGCCCTCCTCCTCCACAATCCTCCTCCTCCTTAATCCTCCTCCTCAATCCTCCTCCTCCTGACATCGTCTTGTAAGAGAAGGGGTTAAAAGGGGGGTCAAATTTTTTTCGTGAAATTTGAATATTTTATGCTATAAGAGAGGGGTGAAAGGCGGATAATTTTTTTTAAGTATACTACAATACGATGGTGTTTTTTAATTTTAATGTGGGGACTTTAAAAATTTTCGGCTTGTTACAGTATGTGGGGTATGTTTTTCGATTGACTTATGCTGTTGTTCATTTAAAAAGGTAATTAAAAATTATGAGTGAAATTTTTTCAACATACTCTAGTTTGAGGGATTATTTTTCGAGCGGTGATTTATTAAGAAATTTTAATTTAGGAACTTTTAGGGGAGACTTTTGGTGCTGCCATCTAGATTTGGTCAATGGAATTAGTGTTTTTCCAAAAAGTTTTGTTGGGGATCGAACGTGTAAAATGCAGTCGTGACTGAATAATAGATTGTTACTTATCGATTCAGCCACGACTGCATATCTCTCTTAGAAAATTTTGAGAAGTGCTTTTTTTCTTTAAAGGGATGACGTCATTATGTGAAGCAATCACAGATGTTTTTTCGGTACGCGCGCGCCCTCTATTCTGATATAAATTCTCGCGAAATTTTTTTTTTTACGTTAGTTGTTACTTTACTGTTGCTGAGTGAGGTCAGTCATTTTAAGTTTATGATGAGTCAACCCTCTACTGCATCCGGATTGATGATGGACCTCGTACCTAAAGTGGAACCTGTTTCAGATATCAAACCCTCTTCATCAACCCTTTTGATAAAAGAAGAACCTCTTTCGGAAGCCTCCTTCGTGTGTGAAACCTGCAACAAATCATTCCTGCAAAAGTTTATGTATGTAAGACATATCAAATTTCATCTTGACGAAAAAGCTTTCAAATGTGAGAAGTGTGATAAAAGTTTCATTCAGAAAAGTGATTTACAACGTCATATCAAGACTCATTCGAAGACGTGTGAAGTGTGCAAAGAAATTTTTTCGCGAAAGGTGGACTTCTTGAAACATCAAAAACTGCATTCACATACTCAACGTAGACTAACTGTTAAACAGAGAAAGAACCAGAAACAACAAAAAGAAGATCAACGAAGTGTGTTAATTGACCGATTGTGTAATTTACTGCAGCGGGTGTGTCTTTCCTACGAGTCACCGCCGTTATCAGTTTAATCTGCTGTTAGTATGTTCCTATGATGAAAAGATCTCACGAAGAAGTATTGTCGCCTTGCAAGTATTCACGTTTAGAACCATCTCTGGAAATGAATGAATCCAGATTGCCTCTGGAGACTGTTACCTTGTATGCTTCCACCGACTCTACAGAACCGTATGTCGATGACGAAACTTCCTTCCCCGATTCCTGCTGTGAATCTGCTATTCTGAATGAATTTTTCATTGACTTTCCGAAATCATCTCTTTCCAACAATGGTGTCCTCATAGATGACTCATCGCAAGAATCCGACGTGTCTGAACAACAAGATGTGTTGCAAACCCCACCAGTGAAAGAAGAAAATTATATTTTTCAACAAGAACTTGGAAACCATATATTTTTAGGACTACAATTTCAGAATGCTCAATACTCTGTTCAAATTAGAGAATTTTCCAGTGAAGGAATTCCAACTCAGAATGGAATCGAACTAGACATTCGCACTTGGTATGAATTCCAGTATAAAATATTTGCGTTTAATTTGAAATATATGAGTTCATCGTTTATCGCCAATAATAAACTTTTAGTTTTGAATGAGGATCAGTCTGTTATGTGTTTGAAAATGTTAAAAAATGAATCTCTTATTCAATTAAACAATGTGCAACTTGAACAGTTGAAAGAAAAAGCCTATTCATTGAATCAAAAATTGATTCGTCATATGTATGAAAAACATTTACCTGCTTTATTAAAGCAAAATTGTGAACGAGGTTCTGAAGAAAATGAATATGTTTTGTGGTCTAAACTGATTTATTGTATCGAGAATTCTATTGTGAATATATTTAATCAAATTTATGAATGTATCGGTTGTGTGTATCGACATACTAGTGTGAGTTTGCATTCCTGTTTCATGTTAAACAACCGTGAAAAATTTCAACAATTAGGAGACATGATTTTAATGCTTGTTAATTCCGATGATGTCCTATCCATGTTTTTAAAGAATGTAGATTCTGTGAGCGACTCGTTTTTATGTAAACTTAATGTAGAGACTTTTAAAAGTGTATTGTTTCAATCGTTTTAATAAATAGATTTCGTTATATTTCTGTGTCTTTATTTATTTAAACGTGTGTGTGTTTTACTTTAAAAGGGAGGTTCATTAAGATTTTTGAAAAATGATAGGAATGAAATACACAAATCAATTAAGAAATGAAATGAAAAAATGAATTAAGACATACTTACCTGAAACACTTGCTTCCTTCACAGTGACTTGACTAGAAATGGAAAAAATCATATAAGTTCTTATCACTTGGGTTTTCCCCCTTTCGTCATGAGTGTTATCAAACCACGTGATCGAGGTTGCCTTATGTCATTCGGGATATCTTGATTCAACGTCATCAGTGATGTCATGCACCACGTGACTTGATCTTATCAGCTGATAAGATTAAGCGATAATTACAAGTATAAAGCCTTGAGCAGTTCATTAGTATTCATTCTTTTCGTTGTAGTTAACCTGCTCTTGTTGGATACGTTCTGCTGCTGCTGCTGTCTTCAAAATGCCTTCCATTCACTTTACGGACAATGGATTAAATGTGGAGTACATCAGTGATTTCATCGAGAAACCTCATGCGGATCGTTATTTGTCTGAGTTGCGGACATTACCCTTCTTTAGACCTACTTTCCGTCTGTTTGGAAAAGAGGTTAAGCCTAAACGACTGACCTTAGCCTATGGAGATGCCAATACCAGCTATGCCTTCAGCGGAACCAGTGTGCCCGGAATTCCATGGATTCCCCTGATGATAGAATTGCGTGACAAAGTGGAAAAAGAAACAGCGTGCACCTTCAACTATGTGTTACTTAATTTCTACCAAGACGGGTCAACTTGCATAAGCCACCACAAAGATGATGAATCCTGCTTGAATGCTGTCTTTCCTGTTTCAGTACTGAGTTTTGGTGCTCAGAGAACTATAGAATTCAAAAGACCGAATGTGCCCTCTACTTTTATCAAGTTAGCACATGGTTCACTTTATAACATGAATCCACCCAGCAATGAACTCTTCACCCATGGAATTGGAGTAGAACCTCACATAAAAGATGTTCGAATTAGTCTTACCTTTCGACATTTAGTGTCACACCCCCTGAATTTAAAAAAACCAAGACTAGATTTTGCTTCTTTCTCGAAGGATCCTGCATTAAATCTTGACTTGTTTTCTATCTCTGATGATGATGAACCTATTCACTGCTCACCGATGAACAGACCTGAACTTGATGAATCGCATAAAGATGAGTGGTTTACCCGAACTTTCAAAGAAAGTTATTATTCAACATCTTGGAATTTAGAATGGTGTACTTTAGCACAAATTGAAATGGATAAAAACTGTAACTTGAAATTGCATATTCGAAATTTCAAAGAAAGTGCTTTCGGTAAACTCTGCCCGACAAAAAATGGGGTTGTGATGACTTCAACGACGTTCGATCATTTCCAACAACATGTGACAAAGTTTCACTTTTATTCTGTGAAAGAGTCTTCGGTTTATAATAATCAACTCATTCTAGCCTTTATAGATGAAGACTTTTGTCTTCTTCAACAGATATTCAAAACGGATGATAAGAATTTTCATTTCAAACCCAATAGAATTCGTTTATCACGAGATCAATTTTTAAAACTAACTGAATTTTGTTCTGAAATTACAGACTGTTTCATCGATATGTTACTTACAAGAGTGATACCTGTTTCAGTCCTTCGAAAATCGGAAAAATGTATCCATTCCCATATAGACTCTGATTCTGCCAAGAAAAACTTTTTATCCTGCTTAAACTCTGAAATTGAACGATCATTGGATCGTGTTTTCGACTGTTTTGGATGTCAAATAGGCCAAAATTCACAATTGGATCACTCATGTTTAACAATTGGTTTAAGAGAAAAATATCTCATGTATAAAGACAGTGCCCTTTTGAACTTTAATGTCTACCAATTTGTGAAGAATGTAACTAATCAATGTGTATGTCATTTTTCGCATGCATTTTTTGCTAGTTTAAAATCAGACTTTTATAAAAATTATTTGGAAACACTCTTTATCAACAGAGTGAATGAGTTGTAAATTTTCTTGAATAAAAGAATTTAAGTTTAAATTTTTTCTTTGTCATTATTTACCACACTTTTTCTCATATTTTTTCTTTCAGCATAAAACTTCTTTATTTATGCTTTTTTAGAGGAAAAAAAAACTGAAAAAGTTGAGAAAATATTTTGAACAATCATGATTGATACTTAGATATGAAATCTCTTTACGAGAAAAAAAAAAATCTGAAATTTTTTTCTATGAGTGTATTTTGAATAATAATACTTATGAAAACTTATTAAAAGACAAGCAATATGTGTTTCTCTTGAATCTGTTTTTAGTTCTAAAAAAATTAAGTCTTGAGGTAGTTATTTACAAGTAGATAATAATGAAAAAGTTTAAATATTTTTCGAAAGGATAGTTCTTGAAATCTGCATCTTCATTGTGAAAAAAGTTTTAGTTAGAATAATTTTAGTGTAAAGGAATGTTATTATTATTAAAATCTTATAATGAACAGTTTTATTATTGTTTAAGTGAATCAGAAATCATCCTTAATGAATTGAAAAGAAGATTATTCTTTCATTTAGACTTTGATTTTACATTCTAATAATAATTATTATTATTATTTTTACTAATAACATAGCAAAGATTTAATTTTCAATCACTCATTAAGACTTTGACTTACACTCTTATAATTATTTTTAAAAAAATAGAGAAAAAGATTTTGCAAATCAACTATTCACCTAGCAAGCTTAATTTAAAAAAGGGAAAAGAAGGATTTTTTTTTCTTATCAAGTCTTTTAATTAAAATAAATTTTTAGTGAATACTATTTGAATTTAGACTTATAAATTAAAGAAATGTATTTATTACTATTTTCACCTAGAGAAAATTTCGTATATGTTCATATCAGTTATGATTCATCGATAAGCAACCGTTCGGGAAATCCCTTATCAGATAGAGATAAGGTGATTCACGCAGCGAAGATATAAACGGGCTGCAGATCATCTCCAGTTCAGTCGATATTTTTTCGTCTAGTGATCGAGTGCGTTTAATTCGGTGAGAATTTGCCTTTATTTTGTGTGTGTGTCTGCAATCAAGTTATGGATTCCTCATCAAATAATCAAAGGTCTTCAAATTCTTTTGACGAGGTATGTTCATTTTTAGACTATTTTTATTATTTGATGTGAAGTGTTTGTTCGTTTTTAAATAATTTTCTTGATATAGTAAATATTTTTTCATAGAATGATTTTATATATGTTATTGATTTGATAGTATAATTTTTAAAGCAGAATGTTAAACATAAATAACGTAAATGCTTTTATATAGTATGTTTTTAAAATGAATCATTTAGATAGGGAATATATTAGAATCTTCTTAAATTAAAAATAATTTTTATAAGATGAGAGCAATGCTAATTTAGAATCTACATTTTTAAATTTAATTTTGGGAAATATATATCTTAATGATTTTATTTCGTGGAAATATTTTTAAAAGTTTTGTTGAATGATATTATTTAATTACTATTTAATACTTGCTAACTTTTGAGGAATCTATATTTTTAAATGTAATTTTGGGAAATATATATCTTAATGATTTTATTTCGAGGAAATATCTTTAAAAGTTTTGTTGAATGATATTATTTCTATGTTATTTAATACTTGCTAACTTTTGAGGAATCTATATTTTTAAATGTAATTTTGGGAAATATATATCTTAATGATTTTATTTCGTGGAAATATTTTTAAAAGTTTTGTTGAATGATATTATTTCTTCATTATTTAATACTTGCTAACTTTTGAGGAATCTATATTTTTAAATGTAGTTTTGGGAAATATATATCTTAACGATTTTATTTCGTGGAAATATCTTTAAAAGTTTTGTTGAATGATATTATTTCTATGTTATTTAATACTTGCTAACTTTTGGGGAATCTATATTTTTAAATTTAATTTTGGGAAATATATATCTTAATGATTTTATTTCGTGGAAATATCTTTAAAAGTTTTGTTGAATGATGTTATTTCTTTATTATTTAATACTTGCTAACTTTTGAGGAATCTATATTTTTAAATTTAATTTTGGGAAATATATATCTTAATGATTTTATTTCGTGGAAATATTTTTAAAAGTTTTGTTGAATGATATTATTTCTTTCTTATTTAATACTTGCTAACTTTTGAGGAATCTTTATTTTCGAATTGGTAGTTTGAAAAGAGCTTTGTATAATTTTTTTTAATTCTCACAATTAAGTATGTTTATTACAAAACTTATGTGTAAAAGAGGAAATTAAAACTTTATTTTAAAGAATATATTTGAAACAATTGTTATTTGGTTACAAATTTTTAATCCAATTTGCAGACCTTTATAAGAATAATAGTTTAATATTTTTGTTATATCTGCCTTTAATATTATACTTAAAATTTATTTGAAATTTAAAGTATATTTTCTTTTGCTTGAATATTTAAAACCGTTTTCACATTACTTTAAGTTCTTTTAAACTTTTTAAGTATTCTAATTAAGCAATCTTTGTTAATTCCGTTAATTAGTAATGTTATCTTGTAATGACTCATCGTGGGAAACCCCATGACGTCATAGTTGGAAAAACCCATGATATCAGAGATCTGATAAGATAAGCTTATCTAATTAATCAGATAAGCGTACTGACCTGGGTCCACGAGATCATTCTCATATTAGTCGTCCTAGAGACTGCACGTTATATTTAGTGCTCCAAACAGTTTATATTATTAATCTTTTTGAAAAAAAAAATAAAAAAAGATGAATTCGCTCCCCATGGATTTCAATTCAGATAATCAAAGTCAAGTAAGATTATTTTGTAAACCGTATATTATTGCATATTTTAACGTGGTTTTCTTTTGTAAATGATTTTCACCTTTTCTTCTAATCTTAATATTTCTAAGCGTATTAAATAAATTAAGTCTCTTTTTAATTGCATGTTATATTAATTATATTCGATATGAATAAACTCCTAATTTCAGATTTGAACCTGTCATTTTATCTAGTGAGTCAACTTTCGGGAAAACCGTCAAAGATAAGAACATCTGGTTATCAGACAGTACTCAACAGGCAAGCAACGATGCAGGTTGACGGTGGATAGCAGTTGGAAAAAGCATATAACAGTCACTTTTAAGGTAAGAATATTTTTCAATGTGTCTCTCATTAATAGTTTTCATTTAATTTTTAATTACATAAGACATTCATATTTTTCATTTATTGTTAATGAATATTTTTTATTTACACAAGACATTCCGAGTTATCATTTATTGTTAATAAATATTTTTTAATTTTAAATTTATATTTTTCATTTAATTTTTATTTCATATATTATTATACACAAAACCATATGTGTTTGGAGAATCATAAAAATGTTCTTTCACTTCATCACATTTAAATGTTTCCCCCTGCTAAATTTTGTGACATAAGTTAAAAGTTAGTTTTTACCAACACAAGTCGTTCAATTAGAGCGCATGGTAGAACATGCCGTCAAACTGAATGTTTTGAACCATATTTCATCACGGAAATAGACACACAAATAGATATAATGGGTTTAAAAACATGCATTTTCTAAAACTTAATGTTATATGACACGAAATCATCTCATGTGAATCCCAAACACTTATAATTTTAGAATGCTTATTTTTATAATCACTTAAATTCGTTTTAATTATACGACAGTTATAATAGTTTAATCCTATATGAATATGACACATTAATTATTTGGCTGATAAAATATAGAAAAATAGTCTAGTTTTATTGAAAATAAATCCATGTGAAAAAGCCTCTTATTTGATTTAAATTATTTTATCCTAAATTTTTAAAAGAAATGACTTTATTGTAAGACAATTTAATTAGACATCGTAATTAATAAGATTATTATTAACTCTTATTAGATTAAACTTACACTAGGTTCCTATCACAAAAGCTATGATTCACAGATAAGATGACCCCTTTTTCTAGAAATCAGATAAGAATGAATCATACTTATCGCTTGTGAGATAATGAAATCAGATGTGATTATTCTTCTTGCTGGAACAATTTCAAGGCTGTGCGATATTTGCATTAAACTGTTAAAGTAAGTTTATTACCTGAATGAAAATTTTAAATATTAATTAAATAGTAAAATCAGGTAATGAAAAATTAATAGCTTGATTCACTAAAGCGCAATTATTATTATTATTATTATTTTTTCATAATATTAACGAAAATTGTACAAGAAGCTTGTCTAGTATAAAAATACTGTTAGTTAATTTAAAGTGCTTCTGTTAAGAAATATACAAGTTTTTGAAACACTATTATTTTTAATTAATGAAAATTTTTTAAAAACCAATTTAATTGAATTTTCTTTCAATACTCATGTCTTAAAATAAACTCGAATCAATGTTCACATGAAAAAAGTCACTTCATAAGTTACCCCCTAAAAAATTAAAGCATCGTTATTAAAATTGATTTGTTATCCCAAAATAACCCTACAAACTATAGGACACATACATACATACACATACATACAACACACAAACATACATACAACACATACATACATGCATACAACACACGCATATACATACACACATGCATGCATATAACACACATACATACATACATACAATACACGCACATACATACAACACATACATACACGCACATACATACAACACACAAACATACATTCACATACATATATACATACAACACACGCACATACATACATACATTCAACACACGCATATACATACACACATGCATGCATATAACACACATACATACATACATACAATACACGCACATACATACAACACATACATACATACAGGCACATACATACAACACACAAACATACATTCACATACATATATACATACAACACACGCACATACATACATACATTCAACACACGCATATACATACACACACATGCATGCATACAACACACGCATATACATACACACACATGCATACATACAACACACAAACATATACACATACATACATACAACACACGCACATACATACAACACACAAGCATACATACACATACATACAACACATACAAAATAATAATAATAATCAATTAAATTAAATTTTCACCAAGGTTCGAAGAAAACCACATATTCCAAACCGTTAGGGCGACAAGCGCGATTCAATGTTAGTACGAAAAATTCCATTTTAAAACATATTTTTTCATTCAAATTTTAAAATTATTTTTTAATTATTTTAAAATATCAAGTGTATAACATAGTTGACTAAAAACAACACTCGAAATAATTTTAAAGATAATTTTAAAGTTCCCTCATTAAATAAATATTCAAAATTGTTATTCCCAAATTCCCATTACAAGCATGTGTTATTTACGACGGTGGATAGAGATAAAGGTGGTGGAAGTCTTTCTAAGATAGTCTAAGCCAATATTCACACGTGATTCAAAGAAAATGACAAACTCCGTATGGTTAGGTCGACGAGCGCGCACTCATAATTTTAAATTATCTTCTTTTTATTAATAACCTTTTTGAATGCACTATCCTTTCTAGAATTCGATTGCATGAAAGACGTGAGTAGAAATCCTGTTTAAACACTTGAGAGTCGCTTTTTAACATATAAGTTACAAACTCCGTACGGTTAGGTCGACGAGCGCGCGTTAATCTCATTGCAAAAAAAAAATTAAAGTTCCCCCTATTTAACATTAATATCCGTTTAAAACTCCAAAAAATGAAAAAAATAATTCAATCTTAACAAAATTACTCCCTTAAAAACTAACTCATTAATTCAGCATGAATGAACCCTTCTTAATTAGTTCTTTATTAAAATATTAACTCCCGAAAGAAAAAAAATATATCCTTCGTGTGTGATTAGTCTAAAATAATAATTTCCCCCAAAATATCCACTTAACTCATCATGAAGAGTACAGTGAAAAAAAAAAAAAAAATCAAACTCCCCAAAAATTTTGCTTAAAATCTAAAAATAAACTCTTAAATTACACCAAACTGAAAATTTTTAAGTTGGCACATTAAAATTAAAAACCACTCGTACGATAGTACAGAAAAAATATTCTATCTCCCCAAAATATCCGCTTAACCCCTTATTTAAAACACGGTGAAAAAAAAAAAAAAAAAAATCAAGCTACCCAAAATTTTTGCTTAAAATCAAAAAATAAATCCTAAAACTAAAGTTCACCGAAAAATTTTTAAGTGCCTGCATTAAACTTAAAAAACCCTTATGCTATAGATCAACAAAAAAAAAATTCTATGTCCCCAAATACCCGCTTAACCCCTTATCTAAAACACGGTGAAAAAAAAAAAAAAAAAAAAAAAAGTCGCTTCATTCCTTATTTTTAATTACCTTTTAAAATGAACAACAGCATAACTATCGAAAAACATACCCCACGTACTGTAACACGCCGAAATAATTAAAGTCCCCACATTAAAATTAAAAAACACCATCATATTGTAGTATACTTTTAAAAAATTATCCGCCTTTCACCCCTCTCTTATAGCATAAAATATTCAAATTTCGCGAAAAAAATTTAATCCCCCCTTTAAACCCCTTCTCTTATAAGACAACCTTGAGGATTGAGGAGGAGGATTGAAGAGGAGGATTGTGTAGGAGGAGGATTGAGGAGGAGGTTCACTCCTCCCTCCTCCGAACCTCACACCTCCTCCCGAGGCCGGACTCTCATTTTTCCCCTACTAGTATACATTAATCTATTTTTGTGTAGAAACATTAGCTTATAAAAAATATTGAATAAATATATATATATATATATATATATATATATATATATATGTGTGTGTAAGGAACCCGAGTCTTGGCATACGTTCGTGGGACCGTGATCAATCGAGGAGAGGGATGTAGTCGTGAAGAGATGCGTGCCTTCAGGCGATGAGGCTCAGATATCCGTCGCGTCCAGCGTGGAAGTTCCGAGGGAGAACTTTTGCGATCGCGCCGAGTCCGTCGTCCGAATGGCCGGGGATAGATGTTTGCATTCTAGAGTCTAGGCGGCGTTATTTTGTGGAATCATGAGGTGTGACGGAGAGAGAAATAACGACACAACATTTTCACGTGGGGCCTGGTTTATTAATCCTTTTTTGGAAGATCTCTTGGGAGAAACCAGGTCCCTGCAACTTGACGCTTTCTGTTTAAAAGTTCGTTTCCTTGGGCAGCATTTTATTAGGCAAGTGTTAGGTCAAAAAAGCCACTTATTTTAGGCGCTCCCGCTATTTAAAGGACGTTAATTCGCATTATTTCTACCAGGTCGCGATACTAACTAATGGGTGTTACTCTAATTTTAATTGGTTAAGAAATATCTGGGCAATATGACGTTGTTAGGCGCGGTTTTCCAGGGTTGAATGCTGATTCTACAAATTAAGAATTGCGTTTACGTCAGCTTTTTTAATCTTAAAGAACATCCAAAAATGATCTCTGAAAGTAATAAATGTTAGGTTGGGAAAAAACGTTAACAGGGGCAAAATAGCTTTAAGTATTAGAATTAAGGTTAAAAGAAGGGGCCTTTAAATTTTAGATTAGAGTTAAAAATATTAATTGGGAACTTTAAAAACTAGTGGAACTAATTTGGGAGTTTTTGAATTTTAATTTAAAGTTTAAATTTAAAAAAGGCTTTAGGTTTTATCCTTTCATATATATATATAATTTTTAAAAATAGGCACATATGTCATATACGAACCAGAGTACCTAACCGGAGCAAAAATGGCATTACTATATCTCATACAAAATAATGTAAAGCGACACTTTTCAGCGCTTCTGTAAATTAACTATAAATGCTACCTATTCTACAGTCATGACGCAAAAAATTTCTCTGCCCTCCTAACAGATTCATATTCATCTCAATATTTTTGAGCCATTTTGCAATAGTTAATAAGATACAACTGAAATTATTTTTACTTATAGTGTTCGAAGTTCCTTTGTGTGTAAATGAAATACAATAGCTATTAATTATTCTAATTCCATTAGTTATTTTGAGTTGAGCTTATTTCTATTTTTCACGATCTGTTATTTAGGTATCGGTTATTCTATGCATCAAAAACAAATTATTTTGTCTACTTTTTTAAGTTTCAAAGAAAAATATATTTAACGAAAAAATCTGTATTCACAAGCATCAGTAAAGAATGTCAAGAATGCAAACACGACTTTAAAAATCTTTGTGCATGTCTAAAATCCAAAATGTCACATTTTTTTATTCCCAACAAAATATTATTCTATCAATCTCTAACATATATAGTAAAAAATAAATGTTTTTGAGAATAATTTTTTTCAGTGTCAAGCATCGTCTATCAATGTGAAATCTTTAAAGTTTTGAACTGAAAAACTTTTTACACGGCGATACGGAGCGAGAAATAATTTTCCGCAAAAATATTTAAAATCAGGAAAATTGATAAAATATTAAACAAGTTAGTGCAATTAAATAATTGCACATGAAACGTAGCAAATAAAGTCTGTTCGTACAATAACGAAGTTTTAAAAATATCCAGTTCTTGTTGTTATAGTATACACTATAGTGGTCGAAATCTTTTGTGTGTTCCTGTAAATACCATCTACTTTTTATTATAGACGAAGTAACTTGCATTAAACCTCAGCAACGTATATTAGTTTCATAAAATGTGAAATAGTTTAATGTAATTAAAACATACCTTAAACAATGTTTCCCCGTATAAAATTATGTAGTGGAATACTTTTGTGCGTAGATGATCATAGTGCTATTTTTCACGATCCATTATTTAGCTATCGATTGCTATACGCATCGACAACAAAATATTTTGTTTCCTTGGTTTTTGTTTTTAAGTTTCAAAGTAAAATATATTTAAAGAAAAAATCTGTATTCACAAGCATTAGTAAAGAATGTTAAGAATGCAAACACGACCTTGAAAATCATTTGCACATGCCTAAAATCCAACATGTCGCATTCCTTCTTTCCGACAAAATAAGGTACCCTGGGGTAATAACGCCACGTTAAGGTTCGACCAATTTTCACGGCTCAGTTTTAGTTTGTATATTTCAAACAAATATATGATTCGATACAGCAACTCATTGACTATCTATATAAAAAAAATAATTTAACAGATATGTATTCATAAAACTTAATGGCGTGATTTCTTGACCAATGCTATTTGGCGTTATTACCCACCTATATGGGTAATAACGCCATGCAAACAAAACTATGGAATAAGATGGAATAATTGCATGTAGATTGCCCAATTCTAAAAATACAAACTCTACAAACTTAGAAATTGACAATATGCATTCTAAGCTATTGAAAATGTTCAATTTTTTGTGAAAGTGTAAGGAAAATAAAGGTGTGGTGTGTGTGTGGGGGGGGGGGGGAATTGAGGCAAAAGAATATCAGACTGTGAGCTTCTTTTTTGCTTAAAAAGGACCGCTTAAATAGAATTATTAGAAACATTGAACAGTTTTAACTGTGTTTATTTGAATTAGTATTTAGGATGTAGCTCGGCCACTGTAGGGAATCAATCGGGATATTAATGCCAAAGATTGGCGTTATTACCCCGCTATATTTATTGCGCTGTACATTTTAAACTACAAATTATCTCGAGAAGATATCCAAAATCTTCAACAATATTTTGAAAGTCCATGAAATGTACTACAAATTTATGTAATTAACAAAGTATTTCCGGATAAAAAAAATAGTCTTCACATCACAAAACGTATCTCGCAAATTTTAGATCAAGCGTTAATTTTAGTTGCTTGTAAAAACAATAAGACCTAAAAATGAAACAAATTAACTTGAAGCTGTTTTTTGCGATTTATATGACTCAAAACCCTTCTGCGCAGAGCACATGCGTGTCATTTACCAGATTATTTCATAATTATGCAAAATATTAGCACTTGGCGTTATTACCCCGCCTGGCGTTATTACCCCAGGGTACCTTATTATTCTATAAATATCTAACATGTAGTAAAAGAAATGTTTTTGAGAATAGATTTTTTTTTCAGTGTCAAGCATCGTTTATCAATATGAAATCTTTAAAGTTTTAAACTGAAAAACTTTTTATGCGGCGTTACTGAGTGAGAAATAATTTGCCGCAAAAATATTTAACATCGGAGAAAATGGTAAAAGATTAAAAAAGAAAGGAATGTGAAAAATGAAAACGAGAATTTTATCATATTCCTTTTTCGCTGCGGTAATGTTTTGGCTTTTAAGAAAAAAGTCCGAAAATTTTTCCAATTAGTATACATTAATTTTAAAAATGAGGAAAGAGATCAAATTTGAGCCAAATAAAATTTGTATTCTTTTACAATTCTCGCAGATTTTCAAATCTTAATCGAATTGATAGATTTTTAATGACATCCATTGGCGTCGGTGTGTGTCTATAAACTACACTGTAAAAAAAAAAAAAAAACTGTAATTCTATAGATGTAAAGTTTCCGAAATCTGTATGCTTACTAACATTTTACTTGTACACTGTACCGTGTAAAAAAAGGGTCGACCTAATAGTGATCCTTGTAATTATTAAAAATTTTTTTGTATTTTACTCGGAATTTGTAAGAATTACTAGAAAAAAGCTAGCAAAGAATAGAGTTAATAGTTTTACATTTTTAATAGCTATTACTAAAACTCACGTGTTGTGGCCGTGATAGCCTAGTGGTCATAGCACCGAGATCCAGGCTGAAAATACCCGGGTTCGATGCTGGACGCCACCAAATATGCGCCGAATGTATGCAATGTAAGTACTCGTTAAATAAACGGATTATGAAAATCCTGTCGTAACATTTATCTTGGGTAATTATCTCTGGACTTTCCCTCCTCTTTATAAACTTTAAGTTTTTGAATTTTAATTTTAAGTTTAAATTTAAAAAAGGCTTTAGGTTTTATCTTTTCATGTCAAAATAGAGGATGCTTGGTGCTGCCATCTATTGCGGCTTTGCGGATTATCCTTCGCTTCAGAAGTCTACCTTTTTACCCACAGGATACAGCTCGAAGGAAGCTACTTACTTTCGGGCACACGTAATGGTTGCTAAAAATAATTTTGGAGCTATTACTAAAATTTGCTTTGTGGCTCATACTAAAAAGTTTTAAGTTAGTTATACAAAAAATTCTTTTGTTCAGTTTACAAAAAAAATGTTTGTTTCACTTGCAAAAAAAGTTTGTAATGGTTACTAAAAAATTCTCTGGAATACAAATTTACTAAAAAAATTTTAGTAGCCTCTTGAATTTTTTTTTACAGTGTACATGAAAGATGTAAATCTACAAAAGTAATTTTTAAAGCTACAGAAAACTGTAACTTTGCAAATGTTTCTACTAAAATTACAGTTATCTTACTGAAATTTTATCTGTAACCTGGTTTGCATTTACATAAAAAATTCTAGGAATCCCAGTTTCATAAAAAAGTTTTAGTAACCTTACAGATTTTTTTCTTTATTTTCTGCGTAAACCTGTAATTGTTACATGAATTTCCGCTGTTGTTGTTATATAAAAAGTTTTAGGAATCCGAGTTTACTAAAAAAATTTTAGCAACTTTACAGTTTTTTTCTTTCTACAGTGAACTCGGAACAAAAGTTTAATTTTCATACCAATTTCACTTCAAAAAAAAAAAAAAAAAAAAAGATTTGGAAAATTTTTAAAGGGCTCTTTAAAACTATCACATTTTACTTTTAAAATGGCGTCCGTGAAAGCAATACTGGTCAAAAATTCCGAACACAGGAGTTCCAATTCGCTTTATCACTACTACACTGTAAAAAAAAAAAAAAAAAAAAATCTGCAAACTTACTAAACTTTTTCTAGGAAACTGAGATTCCAATTGTGATATACGCTCTTCCTATTTTCTTCATAAATTCTACGGAACACCTGTTTATGTTGAAATAATCCAAAGAATCCGGCTTGACAAAAAAAACACAAAAGTTTATTTGACAGATGGAACACACAAGATGGACTAACACAGCAAGACTTGAACACACACAATTAAATATATATATAAATATCCGGATTGTATATTTCTTTCAAGAACTTCTAACTACTCTTCTTTCACAACAGAACAATCTCGTGCCCGAAGCACATGCATATCCCAATTTTTGGATAATATTTTTATTCTGTTTACCTGCATCAGACATTCGCAGGTCTACCTCCGCACACACACCTCTCTCTCTCCGTTCGTAACCCCTTCCTCTCCACACACACTCGTCCGCTGGTCACGTGACTCAAGAGCGGGCGCCGATGAATAAAACAAAAAAACACATCATCAGTCATCACACCCCCCACGCAAGATTGAAAATATGGTACACACTTATTTTAAATCTGAAATTCGACTGATGATGTTACACTATTTAACAATGATTCCCCAAATTATAATATGTATATATAAAAAAAAATAACACCACAAATACAACCGTATCCGGAGAAGGCACGTCTTCCGGGATTCTTCTTATCTGCTAATATAAAATAGAATTAAATTAATACTTCATATACACAATATAACATACAATTAACAAAAGGCAATACACAAAACTTAGTATACATTAAACAGGACATTAAGAGTTGCTGAAAGAAAAAAAAAGTATATTGTTCAAGGAATGTTCAAACACTGGGTGCTTCAAAAGTTGTTGAATGTCTTACACAGTGTCCAAGCGTGATAATGCATCAGCATTAATTAGTTTGGCACCCGGGCGGTGCGAAATCTTAATGTCATACTTTTGTAAGGCTAATGCCCATCGCTGCAGTTTTGAAGATTGAGGGGCATTTTTGGTGATAAAAGTTAATGGATTATGGTCCGTAATAAGTTCCACAGGTGAGCCGAAAATCCACGTTTCAAATTTTTTCAAACTCCAGATCACTGCATAGGCCTCCCTTTCAATTGTTGGCCATGCCTGTTGAGTTTTGGTGAGTTTTTGACTGGCGTAACTTACTGGATACACTACTCCATCTCTTCTCTGCGATAAACAGGCTCCGATGCCGATTGCAGATGCATCACACTCTATGATGAAAGGTAACCCGATAATAGGAGTATGCAGACTGGGCGCTTCGATGAGACCTCTTTTTAACGCGTTGAACGCCTGGTCATGCTCTACTGACCAGCACAAATTCTCTGGACTGTCCTTTTTTGTCAGTTCCGTGAGGGGATATGCTGTTTCAGCATATTTTGGTATATAATCTCTATAGTAATTGCACAAACCTAAGACACTTTTTAGTTGCTTCTTAGTTTGAGGCACAGCTAACTTACGGATGGCCTCCACTTTTTCCGGATCCGTCCGATGGCTGCCGGACCCAATGATATGGCCTAAGTACTTTATTCGGGGTTTTGCAAATTCACATTTTTTCAAATTGACGGAGAATTGTAACTGTGATAGTTTGGAAAATATCTTCTCTAAATGCACCAGGTGTTCCGCGAACGTTTCGGAAAATACTGCTATGTCATCGATATATGCCCTAGAGAAGTCCTGGTATTCAGAAAGCGCTCTGTTGATTTCTCGTTGAAACGTCGCAGCAGCATTCCTCAGCCCAAAAGCCATGACCTTGAAGCGATATTGAGCTCTGTGCGTTTTAAAACACGCTAATTTTTGACTCTCTTCCTCTAGTGGTATGGCCCAGTAGCCTTTGAGTAAGTCCAAAGTGGAAATGACGTTGGCCCTGCCAATATTAAATAATAGATCAGTAGAGTTTTCCATAGGAAAATCATCAACCTTGGTGATTGCGTTCAGTGCCCGAAAATCTACGCAAAGTCGCAGCGTTCCATCTTTTTTCATCACGCACACTACCGGATGCGGTGCTTCTTCATCACTTTCTTCAATCAAACCTAATTCTAGTAATTCTTGAATTTGTTTGTCTACTTGAGGTTTTAGGGCCTCTGGAATTCGATAAACATAAGGTTTCTTCTTCTCATTATCATTTAATCTTATTTTGTGTGCACCAACTTTTGCTATTTGTATTTTCTTTGAAAATAATTCTTTATATCTAAGCAATAAATCTAACATCTTTTCTCTTTCTACGTTTTCCAAATGATTTAAATTTACTTCTTCGATTTTAAAATAGTTCGAGTTATCCTTTGTACTATTGGTGGGATGGACTTCCCCTAATTCTTCTTCATTCTCAAAAATTACCCCCACTGCTTGTACCCTAGGAGTAAATTTCCTTATCTTATTCACGTGAACATTTTTAATGTTTCCGTTCGTTAACCTGACTTTGTAAGAATCGGGATTACACCTCGCCACTATTTCGGCTGGCCCTGTCCATCTAGCGCAAAGTTTATTGCTAGAGTCTGGGATTAATAAATATACCTGCTCCCCCGGTCTAAATTCCTTATAAATTGCCCTTCGATTCGCATACTTCGCATACGCGCCCTGTTTAACCTCCGCTACTAGTGAAGCTTGTTCCGCCGCCTTTTCTAAGTTAATTTTTAAATCCTGAAGGTATTCGGTTGCACTTTTCCCGAGATTAATAGGTAGTGGAATTTCACCCGACCATGTAGATTTTAATACCGCCAATGTCCCCCTGGCCTCCCTTCCATACATCAACTTAAATGGCGACACCCCCGTCGTACAGTTAGGAATCTCCCTATACGCAAATAATAAATAAGGGATGTGTTTATCCCAATTTTTAGGATCGCTCCGAATAATATGGTGCAACATGCGTTTCAATACCTGATTATACCGTTCAACCAATCCCGAACTTTGTGGATGTCCCGGTGTTGCAAATCTAGGAGCCGCCCCTAGCCTAGCATGAAATTCCTGCATTAAACCTGATACAAAATTTCCCCCCTGATCACTTGCTATTACGCGGGGTATCCCTGTCCGCATAAATATTTCTAACAGCGCATCACAAGTAGCCTTAGCCGAAATTGTTCTTAACGGAACCGCTTCGGGCCACCTACTGTGTTGGTCAACCAAAGTAAGTACATATTGATGTCGACGCGCCGAAGGTGGTTCAATTTTCCCAATTATATCAATATTTACATCGTCAAATGGGAGCTCCGGTCTTTCAATCGGAAGAATCGGTATCTGATCACTGGCTCTCTCCCGGCTTCGCAACTGGCAGTCCTTGCACGATTTACAATACTCCTCTACATCCCGCGACACGCCTGGCCAAAAAAATGAATATCGAATTCTTTCTTTCGTTTTCCTTATACCAAGATGGTTCGCAAAGATTGATTCATGTGCAATCCTTAAAATTTCCTCCCTCCTAATTTTAGGCACTACTAATTGCATGACTTGATCTCCCGAAACCTTTTCCCTATGATAAAGTAAATTATCCACCATAACAAACCCATTTTTCCCTTGTTTTGCATCTTTAAATGCCCCCTGTAAAGATTCGCAATTCTTTTGTTGCTCCCTGTAAATGGTCGTTTCCGAACGCTGATTCGAATTTAAATCCTCGCAATCATTTTTCGTTCCAATACAATTAATAATCAAATTCTCTTCAAAAGATTCATTTTCAACCTGCAAACATAAATTTTTATCACTCGTATTTTGTTCTTTTTCCTTTTCCAACGATGAATTTTCATCCCCCCTTTTCGTCTCATTTGTTGGTGCCAGACTGTCGGCTATTCTTTTCCCTTCTCCAATTTGCACCGATTGTAATAATTCATAAACCTTCGGAGTAATAATACATGAACTACATAATTTATCTGTCACTGCAAATAACACATCCACACTGTTAAATAAACAATTTGATTCACTCATGTTTAGAGAAACCGGTAATGTTAAAAGATCAGCAGTAATTTGCTCGCCAAAAGCTAAAATCAACTGAATTGATGAATTTTCATTATTTTTAAATGATTCTGGTACTTCATTCGAATTTATAACGGGAATCTCAGCAGCGCTGTCAATCAATGTCTTTATTTTTTGTTTCCCCACCCAAATTTCATCGTATTGCAATGGTTGAGTACTTATTGCGTCATTTTCAAAGCATAAAGCTGTCACTTTCGCTATCAACCTTTCGTCTTTATTTTTCCCGGTAGAATCTTTTTTCATTTGATAATGAGAATTTCCCGACCTCTCTTTTTCTTTATTATTATTATTAGGACAAAAACGTAAATGAACGATTTGACGGCACAATTTACACACAGACTTTTTCCTATCATTACGCGAATTAAAATTATTTCTTAGATGCGGTGGAATATATTTGCCAGATCCGAAATCATCAGAACCGCGACAATTTGTCGATTTATCATATAACTCAGAAAAGGTTCTACCTTTTGATGTAAACCAATTATCGCATAATTCCGCAATTTCCCGCGCTTTTAACCAATTATCTAATTGTTTTATTTTGACATAGCTTCGCGCCTCTGAGTCTTACGCATCCATTAATCTATCACTAACTATTAATTCATTAAGTGCATCAAAATCATTTACCTTTCTAAGTTCGCAATAAAAATCCCAATTCGCTCTTAACCTAGATGCGAACTGCATATGATTTTCATTTTTCGCCCTCTTTGCCGAAAGAAAATTTTGAAGACAAGCTTCAGGAGTGGGTTGAAATTCTTTTAAAATTAAAGCTTTAACCTTTTGATAATCCTTCATTTCATCTGAATTTGCATATACTAATAAATGCGCAGCTTTTTCCCCTACTAAATTAAACAGTATTTCAACTTTCAAATCTTCCGCGACATTCTTTAATTCAAACGCCCTTTCGAGCGAAGAAAAAAATAAATTCCACGATTCAGGTTTGGTAGGAATCGCAATAGTTAAAGTCTTAACGCTTTTAATTAGAGCTTCTAACGAATTAGTTTTGGGATTTTGTCCATCCCCCCCACCATCAGAATTTCTGTTCTCAGACTGCAGTTTAGCCATTTCTAATTGGTGTTTGATAACTTCTAATTTCGTTTTTTCTAATTCTAACGCTGTTTTCTGCTCAGAATTAACATATTCTTTTTCATTTTTAAGGGCCTCTGCCTCTTGTTTCTCTTTTGAAATGCGGTCTGATACCGTTGTAACAAGGAATTCTTTTACAAAATCGAAATCCTTATTGTATTGTTCGCTTCCTTCGATTAACGCCTTTAAATCCACTATTCTATGATCTGGCTCTACGTTTAAGCCTAATTCTGTGGCTACTATGACCAGGTCTTCTTTTCTTAACCCTTTAATTGTAAACATGTTCTTTTTCTTAACTATTATTATCTTTATCAATAATTATAATTTACTATCTTTATAATCATTCATTATAATCATACACTAAAACATACTGAGAACAATACTTGTTTTCAATTCTATTCCGATTATCTCTTTAGAATCATTGTAACATTCATTAATCTAATATTTATGTTTCTTCAAATAATGCATAAAAGTTATATCTTTCAATTTTATTTCCAGAACAAAAATTAGTTTCACTTACCTCTGGTTCTTGCGAAGAGAGCGTGTGATATACGCTCTTCCTATTTTCTTCATAAATTCTACGGAACACCTGTTTATGTTGAAATAATCCAAAGAATCCGGCTTGACAAAAAAAACACAAAAGTTTATTTGACAGATGGAACACACAAGATGGACTAACACAGCAAGACTTGAACACACACAATTAAATATATATATAAATATCCGGATTGTATATTTCTTTCAAGAACTTCTAACTACTCTTCTTTCACAACAGAACAATCTCGTGCCCGAAGCACATGCATATCCCAATTTTTGGATAATATTTTTATTCTGTTTACCTGCATCAGACATTCGCAGGTCTACCTCCGCACACACACCTCTCTCTCTCCGTTCGTAACCCCTTCCTCTCCACACACACTCGTCCGCTGGTCACGTGACTCAAGAGCGGGCGCCGATGAATAAAACAAAAAAACACATCATCAGTCATCACACCAATAACTTTTCATGTTATGGTAACAAAAATTCATGTAACAGAATTACCTACATTAGTTTTTGCTGTTACCGTCACATGAAAAGTTCTAGGAATCCCAGTTTCCTTCAAAAAATATAGTAAACGTATAGTTTTTTTTTTTTTTTTTTTTTTTTTTTTTTTTTTTGCTGTGTAAATTCTATCACTTCTGAAAAACTCGATACCTTAGGATTTTGTGCTGTCGGGTCTTGGACTATTATTCTCAATTCGTAGAAATCAGGCTAAAAATATTAATAATCACATCGATTTTATATGATCTCTTGTTAGAATTCATTTAAAAATTGCATTGATATGAAAATTCAAGAAAAAAAATTATGTAGTTTAAAAATTACAAAAAAATCATAATTTCAAAACTCTGCATGAAAATAAGTTATTTTATTAAAAACATTTCTCCATCTACATATTCAAAGACCATGCAGTTTTTTTTTTTTTTTTTTTTTTTTTTTTTTAGCTTGAGTTTTATACTAAACCTATTTTGATAATTATTTTTTTAAATGAAAGCTGACAATTTATATGTGTGCCCGTACTAGATATTTTTTAATTTATTTGAATTTTTAAATTTTATTAACTATTTGGAAAATAGTTGTTATCATCGGTAGAGAATTGGGAAATCTGAAATATATGTGAATATTTTTATTGGTTGAATTTCACAACTTATTTTATTTTATTCGTTTTCTGATTGGTCTATTTTTAATGCTCAAAAATGGAATATTTCTGTTTTTTTTATTTTATTCATTTTCTGATTGGCCCATGTTTAATGTCCAAAAATGAAATACTTCTGTTGCCACGATGACAAAAAAAGTAATAAAAACTTTTAAGAAAATAATAATTTGAAAACAAATTGTGATAAAGATTTCAAACAAATTTCAATTAAAAGTGCATTTTTTCTCTACGCAATGGTGTAAAAATTTAACATGCGCGATAATTGGAAGTGTAAAAATTTGCTATTCCGAAAATTGTAAAACTGAAATTTCATTTAAAATTTGTTTCTGGTGGGTCCAGGAATATTAATGTTTAATCCATGTCGTACGTAATATGAGGCGTTCAGAAGTCAGTCTGATTAACTCCATCCTATAAAAATGTACTTTTTAAACACTTAAAGCTGTATATCTGTAAACTACTGTTTTTTTTTTCTATCATTGGTCTCGGAATATTAATGTTTAATGCATGGCGTAGATAATATACGACTCGTTATTGTTATCCTAAAAAGGATATTTATTATCGTTATTAATTTAAATATAGAATTTATTTATAAGTCTTTGAAATTTTTAGTCTCTCATTTTCGAAAAAGTCGCTGTAATTTGTTAAATAACATTTTGTTTCTTTTTTTATACTGTAAAAAAAATATTTCAGTATCTATATATTTAGCCCAAAAAAGTAAACTTTTTCATCTTGTCATTGAAGTATTCATATATATCAGTATTCAGTACCATGTATTCAGATTTCGTACAGCGATTTTGTGGCGTTTTCTTGATATTAGTAAAGGGAATCAGTTTAGAATTGCTAACCAAACAGTAAATTTTATACCTTTTTTTTTATTTAGAAGTTTTTAATGACATTTTTAGCGAGTTTTAGGGATTTTTCTTACCGCGTCGATTTTTGGTCGGTAAGGAAAGTTATTACGAATCACGTGGGGAAAGCGGAGCGGCTTCGTTTTCGGCCCGCGCCAAAACACTCGGTGACCTTTTTTTATCCTCCGATGCTATTTCTTTCAGACAAGCTAAAAAGAGTCGTGTCAAAAATTGTGGCCTATTTTTTCATAATCTGGCCGTAAAAACGAGACATTCATACAATCTATATATTTAAAAGACCTGGCTGTTTTTTTACTCATCACCCCTGAATTTTCTACTCAACTCAACCGATTTTGATAATTATTATTTTTTTTAATGAAAGCTATTTATTTGTAATTGTACCCATTTTCGCTATTTTTTAATTTATTTCCATTTTTATATTTTATTTTTAATTTTAAATGCTTTTTACGATATTTCTTCAAAATGGTAGCAACTCGGTTTGGCTTTTCTCTCGATAATAAAAATTTATTTTCCATTATCACTTTCCCCCAGTCAGAAGCTTTATTTCATCAGTGAACATTGAACATGTCTTCACATTTAAAAGAAAAAAGTTAATTGTTTTCGTAAAATTTAACCACAATAAAATGATTGCGTGTAATTATGCACTAATTGAGTAAAATAGATTTACTGAGAAATAATATTAATAATGTAAATAAAATAACAGAAAATAATTTATGATAAAAATTAAAGTCTAAAGCAAAATAAGAAAAATTTCAAATGAGGAAAATGATGTCATTCAGCAACCAGATAAATGGCAATTACAATATTATTACGGATGCCTTTTTCAGATTAACAATAACTTTTAAAAAACATTTGAAGAGAAAATGACGTTACTATTTAAAACATCGCATTTTTACTCATAACAATATTACATTTTAATATTTCTTTTCATTGTGGACACTGAGATTGAGATTTTACTTTCAGATGACTTCAGTTAGTGAACATAATGTCATAGTAAAAATAAAATTATTTTTTTTTTAAGTAAAACTATTTTTCTGTGAGTGCATATAAAATAAAATTTCTAGATTTCGCTGGCACTCAGATTACAATTTTAACTGAAGATGTGCCAATATTTGCATGCAAAATTGTAACTGGCAAACTTGACATTACGTTTGGAAATACATTTATTATATACTTATTCAATAATGTAATTACTTTTTCTTTTTTTAAACCAAATCGATCGGGTCTTTTAAATATTTCATTCGTCAAATTCGACGGGATTCCACTCGTTTTATTGTTAAAATGCATTTCCTTTTTCTTAGAGTCTATAAAAAAGCGTTTAAACTAAAGAAAAAATCTGTTTTTGATGAATTTGGTCAATGAAGAAGTAGAACGTCAAATTGCATCTCTTTATTATTCCACAATTCCAATGTCACAGAGAGAAATTGCTAATCAATTGTGTATTTCACGCCGTTCTGCTTGCTATTATATTGATAAACACAAGAAAAATGAAGTTAGTTCATTGCATTCTAAACGGCGTCGTCCTTCTAAAATACCTCTGTCAATTTTTTTTTTTTTTTTTTTTTTTTTTTTTTTTTCCAAATCGGAGGCGAAACTGAATTCTGCAATGGAAGAATCTACATTCAACTTGTTTTTTTTTTCTTTTTTTTTTTCTTTTTTTTATGTGTTCTTGTGATATTTCTTGAAAACAGTGGTAATCAGCATTTCGCTCTCTAATAGATTTTTTTTTTTTTAATTACATTCCTCCCATCCGAAGCGAGATTTTAACAGTGAATGTGTCATCATACGTTAGAAAAAAATCTTAATTGTGTTCATAAAATTCAACCATAATAAAATGATTTCTTGTAACTGTGTATTAATCGCGGAAGAATTATTAATTGAAAAATTGTTATTAAATAACCGGTCTCTCTATATATAAAATAACAGAAAATAATTTATGATAAAAAGACTATCTAAAGCAAAATATTTCCGATGACGAAAACGACGCCATCCAAAAAAGAAATAAACTATTTTATGAATATAATACATATTATAACTGTTTCAGTAATGATGTCATATTCACGGACCTTTGTTCTTAAATAGACTAAATTTCTACTATTTATTTACTTATACTTGGTATGCATAAATAAAAATACTTGAAAATCACGTCATTTCCATTTAATTATAATATATATATTTAAAGGACAGGCTGTATTTCAGTCTTTTCGTCTGAGCTTTATACAGAACCGATTTTGATTGTCATTTTTTAAAATGAAGATACTTCATTTTTAGATAAGTTCGCATTAGTTATTATTAAAAATAACCTTATTTTTATATTTTAATTTTAATTAAAAAAAAAATTTATGAAATTTCTTTACGTTTGTGGCTTTCGGGTTAATTGCATTGTTGAAAAGAAAAGGGAAACAATGAGAATTGCCATATCATTACGGATGCCTTTTTCATATTACAATTAAAAACAAGTCGGAAATTCCTAAAAGGAAAGATTGACAGCCTGATATGAAACTTGTAAAATAAACTACAACGTTAAATTTGAAATTGTTGACATATTTTAATGACAAGGTTATTCGAATGTGCAACAGTAGTTTTGCGCTACACAATAAGATAAAATTACGCTCTGGCTAGAGAATATTAAATGTAAAAATAAATATTCTTGAAACATATAAAGTTAATTAGTAGATAAATTTCTTACGTGTATCAATCTTCTTATCACTATCACTTGTCGATGGCTGCTTCATCACGATAAATCTTCTTTTATTTATTCAGTGGAATAATATCGATTTTAATTATGCTTTGATTCTGTAATGGAAAATTTAATTATTATTTCAGATTAGGCAAACTGAAGAAATAATCCAATTGACATCTTGAAGAACTCCGCATATTAATGTATTTAAAAATTACCAATTTAAACATTACGCCGCATTTTAACAGCAAAATAATTTTACATTTTAAAGCTTTTAAAAAGGATAACAGACAAACAGTAGGGGGGAAAAAGTCATAAAAGATTTTTTTTCCTTTTTTAATGTTCCTTATTATCTGTCTGTGATTAGATGATTCTCATATGCATCACTTGTGATTGTGACTTAGGTAAAGGCTCGGCACAGAAGTCCTTGATAATATTGTATTAGTTTAAATAATGTCTTTTCACTTAATATTGCAATGCTTAAATTACCGTTTAAGTGACTTATCTAATTTAATTCTTCTTCGATTTCAAATGTTTATGGTAAAATAACCAATGTCAAGTTTTAACTAGATCAAGTGATTTATGAATCATTTGAGGATGACTACGTATTTTCAACAACCTGCAATGATTGTAAATCTTACTTCTTAAATAACTTCAAAATAAATGTATCTACCCACGTGGGCAAAGCAGAAAAAAGCAGAAAAGTTTCCTTTTAGCCAGTCTGCTGAAATAAACTACAAAGTTAACTTTGAAATAAATTAACAGCGCATGCTTAATAAGTTCCACTTACTATTAGCACTTTGTATGAGACATGATCGAGTTTCCACTTACCTAGTGAGGTCGTAGATAACACATATTTATTTATTTTTATTTTATTTACTTATTTATTTTTTATATACTTACTTATTTCTACATCCTAAAAGATGCATAGCAACTAATTGTTTTGCTTAAAAGACTGTAAGATGTCTTGAAGAAAAATGTACGTTGCAAAGAAATAAATATTTTTTGAATCTAATGAACGTTTTTTAAGTAACAATCGCAAAAAATAGTAATAATAAAATGTAAACTTGCTATTTCTGTTCAAAAATTTCTTATAATTCAGAAATTTAAAAAGTGTAAATGTAATATTAGTCCAAGGGCCGACAGCACAAAAACCTATGTTACCGAGCACATTGAAAAAAAAAAAAACCTTTATTTTATAGAAGAAAAGTAATAAGGGAATCTAATGATCCATGTCTGCCGGAAGTGAAATAGTGTATAAGCCATAAATTAATACCACCAGTGGTTTACTAATAGGTTTAACATTGTGTTTACGGTAACTATCAAAGGTCTGAAAACATGGAAACTGGGAGCAGAAAAACACAATGATAAACCTACGGATGAACCACTAGTGGTATTAATTTTTGGTTTAGGCACCATTTCACTTCCGGCAGACATAGATCATTAGACTCCTCTATTACTACTCTTCCATAAAATATAGTTTTTTTTTCTTGTGCTATATAAAATAGTTTTTTGTGCTGTCGGCTCTTGGAAGAATGTTTTCTAAGCAACAATCGCGAAGAAATAGTAATAATAAAATGTAAACTTGGTGCTTCTGTTCAAACATTTCTTAATATTTAGGAACTTAAACAAGTATGTAATATGGAACCATTTAAATGTAATGAATTTTAAAGCACTTCAAAGTATCCTAAGAGTATTTTAAAGAAAATATTTTAAGTTACTTAATTTTTAATTTAAATCAATTACGAATTTGGCATAAAAATCTTAAATTTTTATTTCCGAAAATTATTTAGTCAATAGAAATTATTTCTAAAATAGTATTACCCTCCTTTCGATTAACCCTACAAAGTAATACAAAATAATTGGATCTAGAAAAAATATTTAAATCTCATTGAAAAATAATAATATTTTGACAATTTGTCACAAATGTCATTACCATTTTTAAAATATTATAATAATTTTTGAATTATAAATATTATAATAATCGATGTACGCAAAAATAAGACAAACAAGGAAAAAATTATTGACATTCAAATCATTAAATTAACTTCAATACTTCTGCAATATTTATTAAATGAAAGAAAGATATAATTTAAAATAAACAGTTTATAAAGAAAAGAAAAAAATCATTTTTCCCAAAGTACACATTTATTTTATAATGTGTTTGCTATTAACAAAATATAAACCTATCGAAATCTAATTATTTGTAAATAATATTGCCTCAAGAAAATTTTCCTAACGCTGTTTTCATCACAAAAATTCTCCGATAACGAGGTACTTTGCCGGAAACGAAGACATTTTTCTATTCTTAATAAAACTTTTTATAGCTGTTTAATGTGTGATAATAATAAATTGATTCATAGCTTTAAGTTGTTTTCATTTCGTATATGGGCTTCAAAGTAAAGAAATAATTACGTAACATATTTTCACGTGTTTATGCCTGTCAGCAAAATAATATCATTTAGCACTAAAGTGCTTTAAAATAAGAAAAAAATCAACCAAAAATATGAATTTACGTTTTTGTACTAGTAACTTGTTAGAGTTTAAAAAGTAAAAATGCATTTCCATATAAATGGTAGAAAATATTTTTATTTCACTTCTTATAGATCAGAAATAAAAATTTATTTATATGTATTTCAGAATATAGTTCAAATAAATTTTTGAAAACAAATTTTTCGCAGTCTAATACATTTTTTAAATTCTCAGTGCTTTTACTTATTTTTTTTTTTCAAAATGTTCAGTATGCCTAAGGAATCATCATGATGCATATTACTACATTTATATACCATCCGGTTTGGAATTTTCTTTTATTAAGGTCTTTAAACTAGTTATATGTTACATTTTCATTTGAAGTTAAAATAAATAATTTCGTGGATGTTTTTATTATTTTCTTTTACATAAGTATCTGTAGAACTGGAAAAGGAATGCACGATTTTTAATAACGTATATTTAAATAATAAAAGCAAAAATGCAGAAACAATTCTTTGAAATTTGGAATGCTGCTATTTACAAGATACAATTGTATATATTTATAAGATACAATTACGAAATATTTATCTTCTTTTTTAAGTACGTTGAATTTCTGTTTCTCAAATAAGTATTGGATGTATGGTACAAAGCGTCTTTTTAAGTTTTTTTTTTCTTTTTAAAAACGATAATAAAATATATTTCAAACATCCTTTGACAAATTAAGAAAGCTCACACTTATGTTAGTTTCACAGTGAAACATAAATATAAGGAATCCAAATTGTCTCGGAGTTATGTGAATCTTACATTAATTTTTAATGCAGTTCAATATTAAAATTAACAAGCAAATGCTCACGTTTTGAAACATCGAACTGAAATTTCATTTTAAAGTTAAACTTCCTTTATATGCTCTTAAACACCTACACTCTAATAAAATGCGCGAATTGAAGGTTTTTATTTAATTTTTGCTTTGTTAAAACACAGAATTTCCCCATATCTCCAGATTTCCACTTAAATTTGAGCAGCATTTCTTGAATTTGTTGAGCAGTGTGGGGCTGTTAATGTCATGCAGAAGAACGAGACTTTCACGTAATTTGTTAAGAAATTTGCGTTGGATGGCTTAATGTAATCTTGTGAAAGAGGCACGACAACTTTTCTAAAATTCTTGCAATTTCAATCGCTTTGGCGCTCAGTCTCAGAACTTACTATTACCTACATATCTACTGGACAATAAATAGCACAATTTGTTTCCTCTTTGGAAAAAATATTCACTTCTTTAAACAAAAATATTCTTTTCTTTAAATACATCCTCCTATATATGTTTATGTAAGGTGTCTCGGGGGTAATAAAATCAGATTGGGTAACAATGCAAAGAGTTAATATTACGCATAGTTATGAAAGAATCCTTAAAAATGGCTGTACAGATTCTGCGCTGAAAAGCTCTGAGTCATCACTTTCTCAAATAACCGCTAATGTTTAATTTGTCAAATTTATAGACCTTATCTTGGAATAAGCACGTAAGAGTCAACGGGCGATCTAAAATTTGCTAGCTAAGTTCTGTGATCTGAAGACTATTTATTTATTAGGAAATACTACATTTATTACATAAATTTGTAAGTAGTTCATATACTTTCAAAATGTTGTGAGGGATATTGGATGTGTTCTCGAGGTAGTTGGTAGTTCAATATACTGTGCAAAATGAATCTTTTCAGTGGTAGAACTACATTTATTATTATTTTTTTTTATTTTAAGCAAGAGAGATTATTAATGCTATTGTTGAAAGCTAAAAAGGATAAACAGAAATTTGTATGTCCTAAATGCTGCTTATTTCTTTTATATATAAGAAGATAAAAATATTAAATTACTATAACTGCATCTTCATATCGCTGCTAATGGTAAGTAAAAGCAGCTTGTCAATTTCTAAAGCTGTAGAGTTTGTTACGTTAGAAGTGGACAATTTGCATGACATTATTCCATCTCATTTTATTGTTTTGTATACATTGGGTTATTACACGCATACCTGGGAAATGTTCTGTCTTGTATACATAGCCAATAAATTTGTGTATCAAATTCTATATTTGTTTGAAAAAAATATAAACCAAAGTCATGAAAATTGGTAGAACCTGAAGGCTTAGCCGACAGGGATTTTTTTTTTATTGAAATATACTTCGATTTAACAAAAATTAAATTTAAGTAGCACATGTAAGAGTGATAATAATGCGTTCCTATTTTAACAAAAATACAAATAAAATATATGTAACTAATATGCAAAAAATTGTGAAGGTTAAGTAACTTAAACACAAATCACAGCTGAGTAAAACGTAGTGTGAAAAATCCGTACTAACTGTATTTTAAAGTTCAAAACTTGTTAAGCTTCTTTTTAGTTTTATTTGAAAATCAGAAAAATAGACAGCAGCTCTTTAAATGACGAAACTTAAAAACAAATTAATGTTAACTAACTCACACTACACAAAATTCTTAAAAAAGTGGACAAAACAAGTGGAGTTTAACAAAATTATTCAAATATTGATACCGACAAGTGACGTAAAAAAACTCTCATAATGCAAATCATAGTAGACCACAGAAGAAGAAAACCTCACATAGAAATCAAAGGAGGTGGACTAATAAGGGCTATTTTTCGCCCATCATATACCTGAAAAAAAAGCTTCGAATTCCGATAATTGTTCAGTGGCTTTGTATAATTAAAGATGTGTATTTTTATTTAGTATAAGCTTTACATGATAAATAAAATGGTAAGTCATGGAAATTATAGCCCGAAAATAGAGTGTTTTGGCTTTTGTCGACTTTTTTGTCGTTTTTTGCGTTTTTGAGTTAATTTTTTTTTATGAAGAGCTCGATGAACCCAATTAATTTTGACATGCGATGATACTTCTCCTTATAAACTTTCACAGGAGCATTAATTTATTTGGGTTCGATGCGCGCTTCTACCTTTTAAAGAAAAAATTGTATCATCCGGGAGAATCAAATTCACTGTTATCAGAGTACGTTGAGATTTGTTTTTTCGTACTCAAAAAATATTTGCGTTGTTGAGAGGTCAGTGTTGTTTTCTGAAACTATTTTTGTAAATATTTATTAAAAAAATTACTTATAAATAATGCTTGGATGTCAGTGTCATTGAGTTGTAAAGCCTGGCAGAAAAAGTTTCGTATCTGTTCTAACAAAAAAGTTATATCGATACTTAGATATTCGAAAAACTGCGATCTACAGAGTGACTCTATGTAGTGCTCTAAATATATATAGTATATATTTCGTGATCTTGAGGCTCGAAATACTTCTATTTTTTCTTGTGATGTAAAAATAAGAGATTATGCGTCAACAATTACTGTCGACGATACCACAAATAAGAAACCTATCATACATTTAAGAATACCTCATTGCAAGTAGTGTAACATTTGTTGTATAATATGTAAAGGTAAGAACTGCCTCGTTATTGCAGCAAAAGATGTTGAAATTCAAGACTTTATAGAAACTAGAATCTATATTTCGTTGGAAAAACGATGCTGTAAAATTCATATCACTTGATCGGTCTTCAGTAAATTGGCTCTGCAAGATTTACTTTCTGTATGTGAGAATACATCGATGTATGAAATATATATTGAAAGTATTTAAAACAAAGCAGACCTTGATTTTGACACACTGGACACTTTGACAAAATTTATTATTATACTCTCATATGTATATCTATGTACCATTTTAGCTATATATCTTTAAACTAGTAAAGTTCAAAATACGTTCCTCAAAAAAGAGTACTTGCTTTGCAGTGTTACTTGTAAAACTTAGAACTGGTCTCTCTAATGGTGTTCTGTCCACATTATTCAATATTAAAAAAAATAATATCTTCTTTAAATATGCAAAACAGACATTGATTAAGAACTTTGTCCAACAACACCTTGGAATGGAACACATCACCAGAATACAGGTTATTGAAAAATATACGGGACATTTAGCAGGAACATTATTTATTCCGGATATCGACAATATTGTAATGATTATTTTTGATAGCACGTGCGTTTATATCCAGAAAAGTGCAAATTAATCCTTTCAGAGAAATTCATTCTGGTTATGCAAAGGAAGATCTTTCGTTAAGCGTACGGTATTCTTCACTATTTCAAATTACATTGTGGGTGTCTTCGGTCCTTACTTCGAGGATTCAAAGAACAATTACGCTAACATACTTACACATATATTAAAAAAATATTCACATAATATCAGGGAGTTGCTGAAGCTAAAATATATATAGAGAACTGATAGGTTTTTACGGAATTGTTTGGAATTTCTGATAGAAATGAATATAGAGCATGACATGCCAAGATTCCTAAATAGAAACAAGAGTTTTTAACAGAGGATGCTAAGAGACACTTCTCGTGACCAAAATTTGATTGTTCGACACAAAAGTGCAAAAAACTATATCTATAATACATGAATTAAAGAAAATAGCGAAACAGCATCACACAATGGCACTATCAATGTAAAGTAGGCGCAAGTGTCTAAGAGTACTAGACGCATGTTGCTTCCGTACTATGATTTCTGGTTTACTTGTGTCATAACTCAACCGAAACTTTTAAAAAAACAAGTATTGAATATGCTCATATACTACAAAACGTGGCCAATGGATGGTTCAGTAGTGACTCTGGTGAAGCAACCAAGGAGGAAAATAATCTGAAACATATTACCAAAAGTGTCTGAAACTGTAAGATTATATTTTCTGTTATTGATTATTCCCGATATTTCGTATATTGAAATAAAAGTCTTAATGAGCTCCATTCATCGTGATTTTGCATTTAGAGTTGTATTTGCTATAGATTTCTTGGATTAAAACTAATGGCAATAGTGTTTATGATCTTTAATATACATGGTATTTAGTTAAATACATATTTCATTTTTCCATCAATTATTAGACTTTCATTCAAAGTATTGTTATTTTCTTATTTGTTATGGGGTACACTAATGAAAAAAATGTATATCACATCTAGATGCTGATGGGCGAAAATGGCCCCTATTAGCCCAAATCCTTTTACGATGTCAAAAACTAGAGAAAGAAGACAAGTGAAAAAATCGATATTTCACATAAACGTCTGTTTCACTGTCTCAGTTGTGAAATTCAATTTCTCAGCTAGTAATCAGGAAAACGATGACTTGAAAATGTCACAACAATGGGATTTACTGGAATCTATGACTTCACATATTACAGAGATAGTTGAATCTGGGCAAAGAAAACGTAGCATACTAGAAGCTTTTGCGACAAAGAAGTCACTCAAAGTTTCAATCAAGGCTTTGAAATCGATTCCATGACACATGGAACGTTAGACGTCGACAACGGCAAGTTTGGTCATATGCTATCACAGAAAATGATGTCCGATATATCCTATTAACAGCTCGTCGAGACGAACAGGCACTCCTACTCAAATACAAACACAGTTGTTCTTGCGCACCGGACGAAGAGTGTACAACTAAACAGACCAAAATAAGGTTCATCAGGATGGTCTCTATACACGCAAGACAGTGGTCTTTATTCCGTGGACCTGAAACGGCTGTGCAAGCCAAAGCAGTTCAACTGAATTTCGAGATTGAAAACAACGTGGTGGGAATTAAAAGTGGTTTATAAGCGAGTTCCGATTCAATCTGGATGTGACATCCGACGTTTTGGTATCGAGAGAAAAGGACTTTTACAATAATCCCACATTCGTTCGTGTATGACAACATTACACACGGGTGAGTATCAGTATAGTTTGAAGTACAGGTCTGCATATCTTTCGGAATGGCACGTTCACGACACAAAGTTAAATAGAAGGAATACTGAGACCTCATACCTCATTTTACGCTGCAGCAATTGGTCGTTTGTTTTTTTCTATACATGCTAATGCTAGGTCGAATACAGCTCATCTTGTTGACAACAGGCTTAGCCCTTTCCATCACAGTGGTCCCGTATCAGGATCACTAAATTTTTATTTTAAACTTGCAAGGGCCCAAAACTATTTTAATGAAATGTCGCTTTACAATGGAAAGTTAAAATAGCATAATTTTAATTTCTAAAAATGTTTGTTAATTCCGGTGTCAGTCAATTATTTTATCATTTTAAAACAGAACTTTTCCGTATCGGTAAGGATTAAATCTGAATCAGCACAGCGGATGGGGTAGATAACAATGTGGTAGCGGATGGAGTAGATGTTTCCTAGATCTTAATCCAATCATGTATCTTGGGACACACTTTTCAGCAAGATTAACGCCTCCTTTTATTTTGAAGGACTTGGATATTCCCATTCTTAAAGAACGGAAAAGTATTTTTTTTTCAAACTCATAGTGAATGTCATCAAAATTATAGAAAACAGGTGAGCGGTAGCTTTATCTATTTGAGGGGGCCATCCACTATATTAAATATCTTACATCATTACAAAACAGTAATTTTTTTTTTGTAATTTATATTTAGTCAAATTGTTACCCTAAATCATATTTTTATGTTCCATCCATCGTTTTAAAAAATTGAAGCTCTCTTGAAAAAAAAGTTTGGCCTTTTTTCTGTATTGCGCATTGATAGACACGTCCTTTTTATGTCCAAGCACACTGTAAAACATTTGTGTAACGTTACTCCATAAAATTTTTGGCAGCTTTGCTGCCTTCAATTTTATGGAGTGATTTTTTTCACTTATATAATCGTGTAATTTAAACATATGTTATACCGGTTATATCGGTTAAACCGTTACATCGGTTAATCCACAATAAAATTGGTGGAAGCTTGGCTGCCACCAATTTTGTGGAGAAACGTTACTCAGATATGTTACAGTGCATGTCCAAGCTGTCTCGCAATTTTCTCTACACTTTTTTGCTTTCTCCTCTAATATTTTTGAGCAGTGTACATATAATCTTAAATAGTAACAAAATGTTACACTAGTTTTTAAATCCAAAAAACAATACTATTTTGCTAAACGTAACAGCGATGCACAAAAATTCATTTTACACACTATGTAGATATATATTAAGTTTATCTATTATGTCACGCCGCACATTTACGAAAACAATTGAGTAAAAAATGATGCTGGAAGCAACAATATCAGGCGAGAAACAATCGGAATGCAACCGCAAACGAATCCATTGAATGCAAAATGACTGACTAAATATACAGCAATGTGTGGACTTCTATCAATCTGCAAATAAAGTTTCCCTATAAGTAATTTAGATTTACTAAAAGTTTTCTTTTATAAATAGCAATCAATATGTTTCAAATATTAGAAATTGCACATCAAGCCGTTTAAACTTTAGTCAGACAAATATTAGAAAAAAAAACTTTATTTCTAATTTAAAATTTGAAAATCTATAATAAAATGACATTTTTTAAAATGAATAATATATTATAAATATCACAAGGAAATTTTTTTTGCTTTTGAGAAAGTTTAATTTAGAAGAAATTAATAAGATTAGAAAAAAATTATTAAAAAGATTTTTTTATTCATCCTTTTGAAAAAAAATTAATGTAATAAAAAAGACATTGACATATTTAAAGGGTAATTTAACATTTGATATCATCAATTATTCAGTTCTTACTTTCGGTTTTTTATTGTTTTTCATTACGATCAAATATACATTGATTTAAGTAAGAATATAAAAAAATCCATTAAAAAACATTACACTTACACTGAATAACAATGTATTAAACATTTCTGCAATTTATTATTATAAAGAAGAGTCTCTTGAGGAATTTTGGTAGTTGCATATATTTGTTAGGAGGTTTAGAAGAGGTATGATCAGTATAGAATCAGTCCAGGTTCGGATGCTCGAAAAAACCCCACGATGATTGCTAAGTTACAATTTATTTAGACATATATTACTGAGGGGGGCACACTTACAGCACTCGGAGAAAATCTCCGAACCAAAAATTAGCACGTTGACAAGACAAGCGCAGAGAGTCAAGTGCCCTCGTACATAGCAACAAACTGCCACCTTTGGCATCATAGAAAATCGCCAACATACACAAGTTCGCCCATGCACAATGGATAGTATACGCCAAATACAGTTAAAATGCAGCCGGCAAGATAAGAATTCAATATGGTTTCCAAGCTGGGATGGGAAAGGAAAGGTTGCCAAACGATAAAATGTTACACGTGTTGTTTTGTCTAAACACAGAGGCACACCGAAGGGACATCAGATTTTACTGCGCAGATGTTAAATTCTTTTTAGGGTTTTGTCGAGAAAGAAAAGAAGCGTAAGCATAAATTTTAACTGTGAAACAGAGATGATCTCCTTATAAGGTAATGCAGAATTGCTTCGATCGGAAATAGCAGACCTCTGGAAATAGTTTTAAACGGTTGATTAATATGTGAGTGTATTTCTCACAGACAAAGTTAAGCAGCTGCCGATTTTTCGGTTAGAGAAAAACTAGGCGAGGAAAAAAATGGAAAGTGAATGAAGGACACTTAAAACTGATTTTGAATTGAAAAGAGACTGGGGGGAAGGAATAATTTAAGAAAATAACCAATATATAACGAAATAATCGTTATATATATCACCCGGTGCACCACAAAAAAAACTTTTGCTGTCCAATGTGCATAGGCTAGCATAAAATATTATAACATAAAAACATACATAAATGCAAAAGTTTTTTTTTTTTTTTATATATATATGTAGAAATTTAACGTCATGATAATGGAGACTTTTGTATTCAAAAACAGTCAGCAGTTCTAAAGTCTCTATATTTTTTTATATTTGTATTTCATGGATCCAAGGTAGTACTGTATTTTATATGCATAAGTTGAGTCGACTCAGACAATACAAAAATCTTACTGCAGCTTTGATTGTTATCATGACATAAGTAAAATTTTGAAACATATACACAAAACATGAAACTAATATTAAATGAATATAAAATGGCAATACACAAAAATAACATAATAGCACTATATTTTTCAAAAATTAAAAAAAGAGTAATATGATGTATATTAAAAAATAAAAATGTTTTTGTAAAAAAGTGTTTCATGCCGAAGCATAGGATGACAAAAAAAAAGAGGTGCTCCAAGCACGCCCATAAAAATATGCGTCACCCTGAATCTTGTGTACAACACAAGTATTATGGCATCGGCTTAGGGCCTAGCCTTAGATGAGGAGGGAATTGTGATGCTCCCCCGAAGACACTAGCGGTCTTCTGAAGGAGCCCACGTCGAATTACATGAAAAAAACTTGAATTGTTGTGAATTGGAATCACAATTCAAAAATTTGAATCGAAACTCCAATTCCAAAACTTTGTCTCTCAACACAATGAAGCTTGAACCCTTAGGGCCTTAATTTTGAACGGGAACAAGACTTCAAAGGGAAGAATTCAAAAAGAAAAAAAACAACAAAAAAATGTATATCATATAATAACTAATATGGGCAGACAATCCTAGAGTGAAGAGAGACGAAAAATATGTCACAATCGAGTGGGGTGATGAACAAGTCATATATAAAAACTGTGTTTTATTTAATTACATGAATCTTTTGTTTACTTTTCTAAAGTACAGTACCTGTTTATCTAGCTATAATATGTTTGACTTACAGTACAAGAAATGTTAAGTGGGAGGTTAGTGGAAAAATACTGAATTAATGAGTATTGTCAAAGAAATTTTAAGTGTACTGCAAAAAGAAAACAAAATAAAAGTAAATAAAATTTTAGTGAGTATGAAGACATATCTAAGTGTTAAAGGATAACAATGATACCTAACATTGTTCCTAAGAGATCTTCAGAGCAACAGTGATGGACCAGCCATGATATTGTTAAAGATCAGTCAAAAACAACATACATACAACCATGAGCTCTTTGGTTGGATATGTGGTATCATAAACATGACTTAAAAAATAATAAATAGTGTTTTTACATTAGCTTCTGTTTCTTAGATTGTATGTGTGAGGTTGATAAAACGTATTAAAGTTAGTGTTGTTTATATGACTTGATGCATCAAATAAATGTCCATAACGAGGAGGTGCTAATAAAAGTCTATCAATATGTACCCGAAATGCTGTGTTATCAGGAGTATACAACCTTTTAATTGAGAATGACACAGGGGAATGTTTACAAGTGACAATATATGGACCAGTATACTTTGTTTTAAACTTGTCATTTGATTTTAGATATACAATATCTTTTAAGAAAATGGATCTTAATTTAGCTTTCTGACCGTAATATTTATATCTTTTATCTTGAGCAGATTTAATGTTGTTATAAGCTTTGTGATATATCTTACTCAAATCATCAAGTAATTTGTGTACTTCAATATGTTTATCAAGAAAGGGTTGGTTGCACGACTGATCAAAAGTGTCAAAAATTAGAGAAAGTTCACGTCCAAAATGAAGAAAATTAGGAGAATATAATGTAGTTGCATGTTTCGAACCATTATAAAGTGATTTGTGTATAAATACAGCATTTTCGAATGAATGACCTTCTTGTAAAAGAATATTAACTGAATATTTGATTGACTTATTGATTCGCTCTGCAATCGCATTTGATTGTGGTCTCGAGGCAGAACTGTGTAATACCTTAATGCCCATTGTATCATTAAAAATGTTATATACCTGAGACGTGTACTGGGGTCCTAAGTCTGATAAGACAACCGAAGGCCTCCCAAAGGTGGTTATGTAAGAGAATAAGCATTTAACAACCTTACTCGCAGATATGTCATTAAGTGGAAAGAGTTCAATATGTCTCGAAAAATGATCAGTGATAGTTAAAACATATTTTCCATTAGCAAACGGTCCAAGGAGATCTGTACTAATAGTGTGACCAGGGTACCTGGGAGTGTATGTGGGCTGCAAAGGTGCGGGTGGAGTTTGGTGATGTTTAGTTTGAAGACATTTGATACAGGATGCGACAAAGTTTAAAGTGTCTACATACATACCCTTCCAAAAATATCTACCTGACAAGAATTCATAAGTTTTATTAAAGCCAAAATGAGATAAATGTGAAATTGTTAAGACTTTGCTTTTAAGTGAATTTGGAACAATAATGTGATACGAAAAAGTGTTATTAAAAATATTTTCCTTCTTTAACATTAATACTTTCGAATCAGGATGAATGAAGTAGTTAGGAAATTTTTGAGAAGATCCTTTCTTTAAGATTTCTTTATAAACAACAGACAAAGTAGGGTCATTTTGTTGTTCAGTAGCAAATGTTTCATTCGAAATTTCTAATAAAGGGTCAGGATTTGTTTGTGTACCAGAAATAAGGCAGTTAACATGCATATTAGAATCACTCGAGCTGGAGTGTGGAGTATCACATTCTACAATAGGTAAGGGTTGAGTGTCATGAATAAGTTCAGGGTTTGTAGCTAAAGTCTGTTGATTATTTTCAAAGTTACAGCGAGATAAATAGTCAGCGAGTACATTCTTTTTACCTGGAATATGTTGAAATTTGTATGTGTATTCTGAGAGATCCATGAGCCAGCGAGAGATAATATCAGCCGGATTTGTAGTTTTGTTGTCCTTTTCTAATGGTTTACTATCTGAAAGGATTACAAATTCTCTGTTGTATAAATAATATTTGAAAGCAGTAACTGATTTATGAATCGCCATGAGTTCTAATTTAAGTGCAGGATATTTTTTCTCTGACGCTTTTAAAGATTTTGAAAAGTATGCAACAGGTAATAGTTGTTTATCATGTTCTTGCAGTAAGACACCAGAAATAGCAATATTTGACGCATCAGTATTTAAATAGAACTTTTTGTTCCAGTCAGGTAATCTAACCATGGGTGGATTAAAGAATATCTTCTGTATGGTGTCCATAATTTTTTGATGTTTGCTTGTCCACTTAAATTTGGCTTTTGGAGTAGTTAAGTTTATGAGAGGCTGCACAAGTTCAGAAAAGGATGGAACCAGAGATTTGTAAAATGTAATGACGCCTATGAGTGCTTTTAATTGACGTTTTGTTGTAGGTGTTGGAAAAGATGTTATTTTTACAATGTTCGACTGAACAGGAGAAATAGTTTGATTTTCTATGTGAAATCCAAGATAATCTAAACTGGTTTTGTGAAAAGTGCATTTGTTAGGGGACAGCGTTAAGTTATATTTTACTAGTATTGCAAGAATTTTATCCAACTTATCACACATTTCTTGATATGAATTGGCACCAACAATAAGATCATCTTGGTAGGTATAGACACCTTCTAACTGTAATTCATCAAGTAAGGAGTCCATTAAAGCTTGATAAATTGAGGCGCTTGTTTTTAAGCCGAATACTAATCTCTTATACCGAAAAGAACCGAACATTGTAGTAAATGTGAGCTGATTTTGAAATTTTGCAGGCAAATCAATCTGATGATATGCCTGATGAAAGTCGAGAGAAGAGAAAAAACGATATTGTGAAAGATTTGAAATAATAGTTTGAATTTTTGGAAGTGGATAGGACGAACCTTGAATTATAGTATTAACCATTCTGAGATCTAATGCGAGTCTATATTTCTGTATACCTGTACCGTCTGGTTTCTTTTTAACAAGGAGCATGGGGCAGGCCCATTCGGAACAATGACGTTCAATGATTTTGGCATCAAGCAACTGTTTGATTTGATTTAAAACATCCTTTTGCACAGCTTGGGGAAGAGGGAAAGGGAGAGTCTTTATGGGGTAATCATTAATGAATTTCAAATCAGGTACAATTTTATCAGTATGACCAAGTGTGTCTAATGATTTGGAAAAGGCAGGATAATAATTAAGTAGCAATTTAGTTAGGTTCTTTGCTTCGTCAGATTTTAAGTGAGAAAGTTTAAAATCATTAGCCGATAACTCCTGCTTTCTTTTTTGTAAGATTTCATTAGACGCCTGAATAAAATTTACAAAGTGCTGTTCTGAGTTATTTTGCTTGTCAGACATTTCAGAAGTATAGTCGCGAATTTCCTCAATCTCAGATAATTGACCTATTTTTGTGTGTTTAGGGAGATGAATGGTCTTTTCAGAAGTGTTTTTAAGTGTTATTGAGAAGAAATGATGTATTTGTGAAGTTTTCTTTCTTTTATTGGATAATTTATTCATTTGAATAATGGCATCATTTCCTATTAATTCTTTTGTTTGTGCCAAATATTCAAATAGATAATTTCTGTTATTGTTGATGTTATTGGAAGTGTAAACAGAGCACCATATTTGTTGTTGAGGTTCTACTATAATTTTTCGAGTTAAGAACACCGCTTGATTCATTACAACATCACTCAAAGAATTGCATGATTTTGATTGTTTCTCTTCAGAAGATTCTTTACTGGTTTTTAAAGGAACAGAGAAATTATTGTTGACATGGAGACACTTGTTAAAAGTATCAATGACAACATTGTATCTAGTTATGAAATCAAAACCTAAAATGCCTTCAAAACTGGAAGACTCGGGTATGTCAACAATATAAAAGTGGTGTGAAAACGCTTTTTGTTTTAGCTTAATGGATGTTCTGATGCAGGCGGAAAATGAGACATCAGAATTGACAGTTTTAATATTGACGTCAGTGGACAGTCTTTTATATTTTAGGACAGGTTTAAGTTGGTTGAATAATTTTTGTGAAAGTAAAGATATACTACTACCAGAATCAGCCAATAAAGTAATATCATGGTTTGCTATAGTGGCTTTAACAAGAGGGAGGGATGGTGAGATAGTGTTTACACTACAAATTATCTGAACATTATCACTTTCTGTTTGTGTACTGATGTTATTTGCTATCTTAATGGAGTCAAAAGTTTGGGAAGCTACTGAATTAACTAGTCTCGAACTTGAAATTTTAGGTAATACAGGGTCAAAAGGAAAAGTTGCTGATGTAGAAGTATTAGACTGAGACACAACACCATCAGCATAAAAATTGTATCTCTGTTTCAGTTTTCCTGAAATTGGGGCGTGGAGTTTGTGTAATTGTTTTTCCTTTGAGTATTTGCTCTTTTCCATTTAAAACAAGAGAGAGCGTCATGATTGTTTCGTCCACATAACTGACAAACAACTGGTTTTTTTTGTGAAAACTTGTGTGGGGAATAACGTCTAGTGTAGTTTCGATTTTTGTAATTTTTTTTGAAGCGTGAAACACCTGCGGAATGTTTTGGTCTAGTCTGGAAATTTTTCTGCTCAGTTTCGGTTTTAGTATCAGGAGGGACAAAAGATAATGCATTTATTTTCTCAGAGATTTCTTTTAATTGCGATTCAATAAGATTTTCTGGTCTGTGTACCGAAGGTAAGGAATGTAAGATTTTCTCATTCCTTAAAATTTCATGAAGGGTTTGCGCTCTTTCAACTGCTGTTTTATAATCATTAATGCCTTCTTCCTGTAATTTTATTCTAATATTTGAAGGAAGGGCTTCTAGAAATTTCATGAGTTTAATAGTGTTGCGTGCACTTTCGTCGTTGATATCTGCATAAACAGTCGCCGCAAGAACATTTAGTCTATGAGCTAAGTTTTTTATCGTCTCAGAAGGCATAAGTGCTAAACTGGACAGCTCAACAGAGGCAACACATTTACTAGGGGGGGCGAAAAATGACGCAAATTCCTTTTCCAGCAAATCGAGGTCTGTTATCTTTTGCAGGTCAGGATTTTGGGCTAGAAATTTTTGTGCAGGCCCAACTAACTTTCCCTTTAAGATTGCAATTGTTGTTTGTGGATTATATTTATTAATTTCTGCACAGACGCGAATTTGATCAAAGAAAAATTTAAGTAAATCTGGATCTCCATCAAATTGAATGATATTTATCGGAATTTGTTTTGCCGCCATGATTAGTTTTTTTTTTTTTGGCGCTCACAAGTTTTAGAGAAATTGTTACACAGACCGAACTTATACCCTAAAGCACATTGAAAACAAGTAAATTTCCTAGCAAGTAAACTACGTAAACTAGCAAAATAAATAGATCTTAAAAAATATCTCACTTTAAAGATATCTTATTTGAACCTTTTATGACAGTAACGCAAGGAAGCACATACAAAATTAACACATTTAGAAAATAAATTAAATAAAATGGCAAAATAATTACACTTTGAAACATATATCTATATATTCCTTCACTTTAAAAAGTACTTACTTTATCTGTATATAATAAAGCGAAGCAAACTACCAAGAAAACACCAAAAACTGTTAATAAGTAAGCAAAAATGAAATTAAATCTTCTTTTAACTTTTTTTTTTTACACAAGGGAAAAGTTCCCTTTTTGTAACTTAAAATATTTTTTTTCTAGATGAAAAAGAAAAATCTTATTTTAACTTTGTCATTAAAGTTCAAAACTGTCTAAAAACTTATTTAAGCATATTAGAGAATCCAAATACAAAATTAAAAAAAAACGAAGGGGTGTTGGACGTAAAATATGAAACACTAGCACATAAATGTAATAACTGATAAAAACTGCATAAAATGTCATAAAAATAATAGCTAGAAATGACAACAGTTACCGTGCTTTCGCAATTTAAAAAAATATTTTGCAAAAACACAATAACAGGATTATAATAGTTATTGAATTAAATATGATTTAAAAACACCAAACTGCAATATCGACTATGGTGTACTGACTGTGGAAGCAGAACATAAAATAAACAAAATACTTGGGGTAACTTACAGATTGAGTTTTTTTTAAAAATAATTAAATGATTACTAATTTAATAAGACAAAGCTTAGGGAACTGGGGCACGATCTGCTCCCACATTCAAAATGTAGATTTTTTTGAGGTTGCATTTTCGTTGTTGTGCACTTTTTTTTTTTTTATCACTGGAGACTAGCAGAAATTTTATATTGTAATCAGGTAATTGAATATGCACTTATCAAAGGTGGTGACACCTCATTTAGAGAATTTTTGTAATTCTCTTATTTATTTATTTATTACTTTGTGCACTGTTAACTGATATAAACGATGAATTATTTCTGATGGATTTTCTCAGAATTGAAGACAATCACTATTTTTTTGCACGATGAACGATTTTACGATGCATCACACCACAGGAATACTGTTATTCACTAAATTTTCTATGAGGCTATATGAACTTTCTGTAGACTACGTTCACAAAAGACACAAAACACACTGGAAGACACAAAGCACAAGATGAGGACATGCAGCCCTCGATGATATCTGGCTGCGATGAACACGTCAATCATACAGACGATGGAGATGACAAAAGGGGCACCCAGCGCTCAGGTGACAATCAGCCGCAGATTTCTTTTGAAGATGGAATTTCAAGGGGAGACCCTCCGAAGCAGTTGAGATGGAGCACACAGGGGAGGAAACGGGGGTGTCCAGCAAAGGAATTTCAGGACGGGAACAGCTCTGTACTTTTTCGGTTGACACTTAGCAGGCCAGACTAATAGCATTTTCTACCGGGGAATGCAGAGAAGAAAAAGAAGAACCGAAATGCATCACATCCACGGGAAAGTCGCAGTTGATTGTACCCCCCTCCATATATATTTTTTTTTTTTATGTGGGGAAAAACGAAACCGTCAGGCACCAGTTATTTATATAAAGAAGAGTCTCTTGAGGAATTTTGGTAGTTGCATATATTTGTTAGGAGGTTTAGAAGAGGTATGATCAGTATAGAATCAGTCCAGGTTCGGATGCTCGAAAAAACCCCACGATGATTGCTAAGTTACAATTTATTTAGACATATATTACTGAGGGGGGCACACTTACAGCACTCGGAGAAAATCTCCGAACCAAAAATTAGCACGTTGACAAGACAAGCGCAGAGAGTCAAGTGCCCTCGTACATAGCAACAAACTGCCACCTTTGGCATCATAGAAAATCGCCAACATACACAAGTTCGCCCATGCACAATGGATAGTATACGCCAAATACAGTTAAAATGCAGCCGGCAAGATAAGAATTCAATATGGTTTCCAAGCTGGGATGGGAAAGGAAAGGTTGCCAAACGATAAAATGTTACACGTGTTGTTTTGTCTAAACACAGAGGCACACCGAAGGGACATCAGATTTTACTGCGCAGATGTTAAATTCTTTTTAGGGTTTTGTCGAGAAAGAAAAGAAGCGTAAGCATAAATTTTAACTGTGAAACAGAGATGATCTCCTTATAAGGTAATGCAGAATTGCTTCGATCGGAAATAGCAGACCTCTGGAAATAGTTTTAAACGGTTGATTAATATGTGAGTGTATTTCTCACAGACAAAGTTAAGCAGCTGCCGATTTTTCGGTTAGAGAAAAACTAGGCGAGGAAAAAAATGGAAAGTGAATGAAGGACACTTAAAACTGATTTTGAATTGAAAAGAGACTGGGGGGAAGGAATAATTTAAGAAAATAACCAATATATAACGAAATAATCGTTATATATATAGATATTATTTTTTAGTTATTCAAAAAGTGAAGGAAAAGTCTTTAAAAATCAATTTGTTCAATTCGTTTTTAAAGAAATTTACTATAACTAGCTGACCCGCCCGGCGTTGCCCGGGTCCGTATTAACAATATTAAACGAACTTGAAATTTGTATGATTTTATCATTAACTGGAAGCATGCAGAAATGCATTGTCTGAAATACGTCGCAGCTGACTTTGTGAAAAATCGGTTTTAAAAACAACAACTAATATTAAGATCTAAAAATACTTAAAATGAGCAAGGAGAAACACGGGAGGGAACATGTATCCAACGATTGCGTTAGTTTCGTGTTAAAGTGTTGATATTTACCCGTAAAAATCACTGTTAAAACACGTAACTAATTATTTTTTTCGCATAGAAATCCCAAGTGAAATATTTTGAATTTCAAACTAATTATATTACTCTGAAATCCGACTATACCGTGAATGAAATCGATACGCGATGATAAAAGATTGGTATATAGTATTATAATTTCAGAGCCATTTAACAAAAGTGTATATTTTTATCAAAGCATGCGTAATGTTGACTCTGTGGACAAATTCCTAACCGTAAATTTTTGTACCATAACCATAATCTGTCTGCGACTTAACATTACCCTACCGTAACTTAAATATAACATAAATGTAACCTAGCCGTCACTTTGAAATATCAATATAGAAGCATCATTTAAGATTTTGCTTGAAAAGTTAACATTCTTTCGTTAATGTCTTAAAATCGTCTGCACTCTGAAATCTAGATTTTAGACTAATATTTGTTATTTAAGTTTTCGCGCATGATTTTAAAAGAATGTTTTCATAATTATATTTTATATATTGACATAGAGTTATTAATATATTGTTAAATTAAAAACATTTTTTCATCTACGTTATAAAGTATTAAAAAGTTCTGAAAAAAAAAAAAGAAAACTTTTAGTAATACAATTTTTAGTTCAAATCAAATGTTTTCAATATTTTATTTAATTTTATTTTTACATTTAATTTTTTCGAATATATCAATTCCAATTATTTTAAAAGCAAACATTTTTTAAAAATAAATGATATAATAGAAAAAAGACCATTTTAAAAAAATTACTATTACTTCGTAAAATACGCTTCAGCTGTAATTCATTCCTTTCAATTCGTCTTAATACAAAATCCCTTCCACATGCTTTTGTTTGGGACATTAAAATTTGAGCGATAAATGGTTTAATATTGCGACCCTTTTTCGGTTTACTTCACCACCACCTATCTTTTTCCTCCATGGTTTACAACCGCTGTGATAAAAAATCATCATTTAAACTGACAGTTTGCCAGTCTATGAATTTTAAAGGTCTGTTCCAGCTTTTTTAATTATTTATGCGAAAATTTTATGCAACCAAACAACCATAACTAAATGAAGGGAAAAAAAGAAGAAAAAAGGCGATTTTTTATAAGAGTGATCTTTGGAATTTAATTAATTACTCAGTTAATAAATAGAATTTCGAAATTCTAAAGCTCAGGTGCATCAGGAGAGATATTGGGCTACTCTCATAAAAATTTTGAGCTTCGTATGTCCCATAGATTTTGCTAGCCATCGCAGACACACACACACACACACACACACACACACACGCAGACAGAGCGATTTGTTATTTTATTAGTATAGATTAAAAAGGACTTTAACATGTATAAAGAATAATCAAACAGCTAAAATACCTTCTCGTATCTCCCTCTTGTTTTTTTTTGCCTTTTCTTTAGTAAAAATATGATTTTACATTCAAGATTTCCTTCATCAGTAAAAAACAGTTCAAACAAATATTTATTTTGATATTCAAACATTTAATTTTTTTTTTTTTTTTTTTTTTTACCGTAGTCATTACCTTATTACTTTTGAAATTTAAAATACACACACACAAAATATTTAAAACACGTATCCAAAAACAAGTGAATATTACAGAAATTTTTATCAGTGGTTTAAAATCATCATATGCGATTTCAAATAGTGTTATTATATACATGGAGGTATCACAAAGTTACAGGCAATCAATTCTTTTAATTCAACTTCGCACCACTTTTTCAAAACAAAACTTTTTACATATGCCTTGAAATTATTCGAAGCGAAACTATATTATTATACTGCAAAATGTATTTTTTTAAGCTATTGCATAGCTTTTATCGCGGGCTTTGAGCGCGGCGACCGAATCCAAAAATTCCGTAACGCGAAAAATCCTAACACATCCGTAACGAAAATAAAAAAGAATACTGCCCAGTTAAACTGATGGCATTGAGCTCACAGGCTACAAATACTAATTGCACATTAAAGCCTTATATTTTCAAGGGTTAATTCCGTTCGAAAAAAAAATTAAGAAGGGGAAACAGCTCTCCCCTTTCCTCTTTTTTTATACTTAATCATTGAACCTCCTATACTATCAAAGACATGCTTTATCATATAAAAAATCTATATCCAAAATTCAGAGCAAATTAGATAATTCTTAATAAAAACCCATTTAGCATTTATATAATTTAAAAAGAGTTATCCCCCTCTTTTATACTTAACCATTAAACATCCAAAACTATTCAGAGATTTGAACGAAATCTGAAAATTCTGCTTGAAAAACCCATTTATATAAATTAAGGGGGGGGGCATTAGAACCCCTGTTCCCCCTATTTATACTTATTCAATGAATACCTAATAACAGTCACGGAATCGCCTCATCAGAATGATCCTAATCTAAATTTTGAACGAAAACTTAATTCTGCATGAAAATCCCATTTATATCAACTAACGGGGGGGGGGGGCATTAGAACCCCTGTTCCCCCTATTTATACTTATTCAATGAACACCTAATAACAGTCACAAAATCGCCTCATCAGAATGATCCTAATCTAAATTTTGAACGAAAACTTAATTCTGCATCAAAATCCCATTTATATCAAATAACGGGGGGGGGGGCATTAGAACCCCTGTTCCCCCTATTTATACTTATTCAATGAACACCTAATAACTGTCATGGAATCGCCTCATCAGAATGATCCTAATCTAAATTTTGAACGAAAACTTAATTCTGCATGAAAATCCCATTTATATCAACTAAAGGGGGGGGCAATAGGACCCCTGTTCCCCCTATTTATACTTATTCAATGAACACCTAATAACTGTCACGGAATCGCCTCATCAGAATGATCCTAATCTAAATTTTGAACGAAAACTTAATTCTGCATGAAAATCCCATTTATATCAAATTACGGGGGGGGGATTAGAACCCCTGTTCCCCCTACTTATACTTATTCAATGAACACCTAATAACTGTCACGGAATCGCCTCATCAGAATGATCCTAATCTAAATTTTGAACGAAAACTTAATTCTCAATTAAAATCCCATTTATATCAACTAACGGGGGGGGGGGCATTAGAACCCCTGTTCCCCCTATTTATACTTATTCAATGAACAACTAATAACAGTCACTGAATCGCCTCATCAGAATGATCCTAATCTAAATTTTGAACGAAAACTTAATTCTGCATGAAAATCCCATTTATATCAACTAACGGGGGGGGGGCATTAGAACCCCTGTTCCCCCTATTTATACTTATTCAATGAACACCTAATAACAGCCACGGAATCGCCTCATCAGAATGATCCTAATCTAAATTTTGAACGAAAACTTAATTCTGCATGAAAATCCCATTTATATCAACTAACGGGGGGGGGCATTAGAACCCCTGTTCCCCCTATTTATACTTATTCAATGAACACCTAATAACAGTCACGGAATCGCCTCATCAGAATGATCCTAATCTAAATTTTGAACGAAAACTTAATCCTGCATGAAAATCCCATTTACAGTGGAGCATCGTTTATACGACGCCGAAGGGACTACCGAAAAACGTCGTATAAACGATAATGACGTATAATCGATTTTCACTTCCAAAACTAGAATTAATTTTGTTTTCACTTAATTTTAATGTTTAACGTGATGATTTGCATGAATTTGCGAATTAAACAAACCAAAATAAACAAATAACAAAAAAAAAAAAAAAAAGGGGGAGGGGGGGAATTAGTAAGAAATTTAAATATGCGTACCTTTATTTATGTTTCACCGAAAGGTTTCTCATTTGCAGTGCATCATTTCCTTCCCATTTAAATTCAAAGATAAAAAACTCTGCGTGGCCAACTAAAAGTCGCCAATACTGATAACAGTTAGAAGAATAGTCTTTTTGCAACTTAAAATAGGTCGGGAAAGCTGACCATCCCCGAAAAAAGAATGACACCTCCCAGTGTAATCTGTTACACGTAAGCTGATTTTTCACACTAATCAAACACCATAATAGATGTCTAATGTAATCTAAAACCAGCCCACATTTTTATAATGTGGAGTGCATTTAAACACGCTCTTTGATGTCATTCATAGCTGCCAACTTCCGCTCGTTCGTAAAATATACAAGAAAAAAAAAATAAATAAATAAATAAACCTATACAAAATCGAAAAATCGACGTATAAACGATTTTGGGCGTCGTATAAATGATATATTTTTGCATTAAAATGAATAGGAATGAATCGGGACCACATTAAAACGTCGTATAAATGTAAACGTCGTATAAGTGATCGTCGTATAAACGATGCTTTACTGTATGTCAATAACCCATTAAATCAATTAAGGGGAGGGGCATGAGCCCCCCGTTCCCCCTGTTATACATATCGAATGAACTCCAAAAACTAATCAGGGAAGCGCCTTATCAGGATATACCTATATAGAAAATTTCAAGTGGATCCGATATTTTTATCATGAGTTATCGCGTTACGTACGAACATACATACAGAACGGACGGGCACATAAGCTCTCAGGCTATGATAGCCTGTGAGCTAAAAACCTAACACTCGGCTAACGTCGTTTAACCTCGGCAGACTTCGGCATGGTATCATTCGGTAGACTTCGGCAGACATTGACGCGGTATTTTTCAGATATTTAGAGGATATCAAGTCTCAAACTTATATTTCCTATTTCAGTTACTATAAATCTATAGTTTCAATAATAAAAATTCCTGATAGAATGTGTATAGAAAAGAATCGTCTTAAGATAAAATAAGGTAGGATAATGTAGCTTTTGGTGACAAATGACCCCCCACGTTGAGGGTCGAAAAATTTAAAATGCTTATAACTCGCGATCTAATTTTCGTAGCGCGGCCAAAATTTGTTTGATAATTTATTATGAGAGAGTGTTATTTTTGGTGACAGGAGACACCCCCTCCCCATGGTGAGGGTCGAAAAATTTAAAATGCTTATAACTCGCGATCTAATTTTCGTAGCGCGGCCAAATTTTGTTTGGTAATTTATTATAAGACAGTGTTACTTTTGGTGACAGGTGAACCCCACGGTGAGGGTCGAAAAAGTTAAAATGCTTATAACTCGCGATCTAATTTTTGTAGTGCGGCCAAATTTCGTTTGGCAATTTATTATGAGACAGTGTTACTTTTGGTGACAGGTGAACCCCACGGTGAGGGTCGAAAAATTTAAAATGCTTATAACTCGCGATCTAATTTTCGCAGCGCGGCCAAATTTTGTTTGGTAATTTGTTATGAGACAGTGTTACTTTTAATGACAGGTGACCCCCCACGTTGAGGGTCGAAAAATTTAAAATGCTTATAACTCGCGATCTAATTTTCGTAGCGCTGCCAAAATTTGTTTGATGATTTATTGTGAGACAGTGTTAATTTTTGGTGACAGGAGACCCCCCCACGAAGAGGGTCGAAAAATTTAAAATGCTTAAAACTGGCGATCTACTTTTCGTATCGTGGCCAAATTTTGTTTGGTAATTAATTATGAGACAGTGTTACATTTGGTGACAGGAGACCCTCCACGGTGAGGTAGAAAAATTTAAAATGCTTAAAACTCGCGATCTAATTTTCGGAGCGCGGCCAAATTTTGTTTAGAAATTTATTATGAGACAGTGTTACATTTGGTGACAGGAGATCCCCCATGGTGAGGGTCGAAAAATTTAAAATGCTTATAACTCGAGATCTAATTTTCGTAGCGCGGCCAAATTTTTTGGTAATTTATTATGAGACAGTGTTACTTTTGGTGACAGGTGACCCCCCCACGTTCAGGGTCGAAAAATTTTAAATGCTTATAACTCGCGATCTAATTTTCGTAGCGCAGCCAAATTTTGTTTGGTGATTTATTATGAAACAGTGTTAATTTTTGGTGACAGAAGACCCCCTCCCCCCACGGTGAGGGTCGAAGAAGTTAAAATGCTTATATCTCGCGATCTAATATTCGTAGCGCGGCCAAATTCTCTTTGGTAATTTATTATGAGACAGTGTTAATTTTTAGTGACAGTAGATCCCCCATGGGGAGGGTCGAAAAATTTAAAATGCTTATAACTCGCGATCTAATTTTCGTAGCGCGGTTAAATTTTGTTTGTTAATTTATTATGAGACAGTGTTAATTTTTGGTGACAGAAGACCCCCCTCCATGGTGATGGTGGAAAAATTTAAAATGCTTATATCTCGCGATCTAATTTTCGTAGTGCGGCCAAATTTTGTTTGGTAATTTACTATCAGACAGTGTTACTTTTGGTGACAGGAGACCCTCCACGGTGAGGTAGAAAAATTTAAAATGCTTAAAACTCGCGATCTAATTTTCGGAGCGCGGCCAAATTTTGTTTAGAAATTTATTATGAGACAGTGTTACATTTGGTGACAGGAGATCCCCCATGGTGAGGGTCGAAAAATTTAAAATGCTTATAACTCGAGATCTAATTTTCGTAGCGCGGCCAAATTTTGTTTGGTAATTTATTATGAGACAGTGTTACTTTTGGTGACAGGTGACCCCCCCACGTTCAGGGTCGAAAAATTTTAAATGCTTATAACTCGCGATCTAATTTTCGTAGCGCAGCCAAATTTTGTTTAGTGATTTATTATGAAACAGTGTTACTTTTTGGTGACAGAAGACCCCCTCCCCCCACGGTGAGGGTCGAAGAAGTTAAAATGCTTATATCTCGCGATCTAATATTCGTAGCGCGGCCAAATTCTCTTTGGTAATTTATTATGAGACAGTGTTAATTTTTAGTGACAGTAGATCCCCCATGGGGAGGGTCGAAAAATTTAAAATGCTTATAACTCGCGATCTAATTTTTGTAGTGCGGAAATATTTTGTTTGGTAATTTACTATGAAACAGTGTTACTTTTGGAGACAGGAGATCCCTCTCGTTGAGGGTTGAAAAATTTAAAATGCTTATAACTCGCGATCTAATTTTTGTAGTGCGGAAATATTTTGTTTGGTAATTTATTATGAGACAGTGTTACTTATGGTGACAGGAGACCCCCCCACGGGGAGGGTCGAAAAATTCAAAATGCTTATAACTGGCGATCTACTTTTCGTATCGCGGCCAAATTTTGTTTGGTAATTTATTATGACAGAGTGCTAATTTTTGGTGACAGGAGACCCCCCACGGTGAGGGTCGAAAAATTTAAAATGCTTATAACTCGAGATCAGTTTTCGTAGCGCGGACAAATTTTGTTTAGAAATTTATTATGAGACAGTGTTACATTTGGTGACAGGAGATCCCCCATGGTGACGGTCGAAAAATTTAAAATGCTTATAACTCGCGATCAATTTTCGTAGCTCGGCCAAACTTTGTTTGGTAATTTATTATGAAACAGTGTTACTTTTGGTGCTGGTGACCCCCCCCCCCCAAGTTCAGGGTCGAAAAATTTTAAATGCTTATAACTCGCGATCTAATTTTCGTAGCGCGGCCAAATTTTGTTTTATGATTTATTATGAAACAGTGTTAATGTTTGGTGACAGAAGATCCCCTCCTTCCACGGTGAGGGTCGAAGAAGTTAAAATGCTTATATCTCGCGATCTAATATTCGTAGCGCGGCAATATTCTCTTTGGTAATTTATAATGAGACAGTGTTAATTTTTAGTGACAGTAGATCCCCCATGGGGAGGGTCGAAAAATTTAAAATGCTTATAACTCGCGATCTAATTTTCGTAGCGCGGTTAAATTTTGTTTGTTAATTTATTGTGAGACAGTGTTAATTTTTGGTGACAGAAGACCCCCCCTCCATGGTGATGGTGGAAAAATTTAAAATGCTTATACCTCGCGATCTAATTTTCGTAGTGCGGCCAAATTTTGTTTGGTAATTTACTATGAAACAGTGTTACTTTTTGTGACAGGAGATCCCTCACGGTGAGGGTCGAAAAATTTAAAATGCTTATAACTGGCGATCTAATTTTTGTAGTGCGGAAATATTTTGTTTGGTAATTTATTATGAGACAGTGTTACATTTGCTGACAGGAGATCCCCCATGGTGAGGGTCTAAAAATTTAAAATGCTTATAACTGGCGATCTACTTTTCGTATCCGGCCAAATTTTGTTTGGTAATTAATTATGAGAGAGTGCTAATTTTTGGTGATAGAAGACCCCCCACGGTGAGGGTCGAAAAATTTAAAATGCTTATAACTCGCGATCTAATTTTTGTAGTGCGGAAATATTTTGTTTGGTAATTTATTATGAGACAGTGTTACACTTGGTGACAGGAAATCCCCCATGGTGAGGGTCTAAAAATTTAAAATGCTTATAAATGGTGATCTACTTTTCGTATCGCGGCCAAATTTTGTTTGGTAATTAATTATGAGAGAGTGCTAATTTTTGGTGACAGAAGACCCCCCACGGTGAGGGTCGAAAAATTTAAAATGCTTATAACTCGAGATCAGTTTTCGTAGCGCGGCCAAATTTTGTTTGGTAATTTATTATGAGACAGTGTTACTTTTGGTTACAAGTGACCCCCCCCCCCCACGTTGAGGGTAGAAAAATTTAAAATGCTTATAACTCGCGATCAATTTTCGTAGCGCGGCCAAATTTTGTTTGGTTATTTATTATGAGACATTGTTAATTTTTAGTGACAGGAGATCCCCCATGGTGAGGGTCGAAAAATTTAAAATGCTTATATCTCGCGATCTAATTTTCGTAGCGCGGCCAAATTTTGTTGTATGATTTATTATGAAACAGCGTTAATGTTTGGTGACAGAAGATCCCCTCCTTCCACGGTGAGGGTCGAAGAAGTTAAAATGCTTATATCTCGCGATCTAATATTCGTAGCGCGGCAATATTCTCTTTGGTAATTTATTATGAGACAGTGTTAATTTTTAGTGACAGTAGATCCCCCATGGGGAGGGTCGAAAAATTTAAAATGCTTATAACTCGCGATCTAATTTTCGTAGCGCGGTTAAATTTTGTTTATTAATTTATTGTGAGACAGTGTTAATTTTTGGTGACAGAAGACCCCCCCTCCATGGTGATGGTGGAAAAATTTAAAATGCTTATATCTCGCGATCTAATTTTCGTAGTGCGGCCAAATTTTGTTTGGTAATTTACTATGAAACAGTGTTACTTTTTGTGACAGGAGATCCCTCACGGTGAGGGTCGAAAAATTTAAAATGCTTATAACTCGCGATCTAATTTTTGTAGTGCGGAAATATTTTGTTTGGTAATTTATTATGAGACAGTGTTACATTTGCTGACAGGAGATCCCCCATGGTGAGGGTCTAAAAATTTAAAATGCTTATAACTGGCGATCTACTTTTCGTATCCGGCCAAATTTTGTTTGGTAATTAATTATGAGAGAGTGCTAATTTTTGGTGATAGAAGACCCCCCACGGTGAGGGTCGAAAAATTTAAAATGCTTATAACTCGCGATCTAATTTTTGTAGTGCGGAAATATTTTGTTTGGTAATTTATTATGAGACAGTGTTACTTATGGTGACAGGAGATCCCCCACGGGGAGTGTCGAAAAATTTAAAATGCTTATAACTGGCGATCTACTTTTCGTATCGCGGCCAAATTTTGTTTGGTAATTTATTCTGACAGAGTGCTAATTTTTGGTGACAGGAGATCCTCCAAGGTGAGGGTCGAAAAATTTAAAATGCTTATAACTCGAGATCAGTTTTCGTAGCGCGGCCAAATTTTGTTTAGAAATTTATTATGAGACAGTGTTACATTTGGTGACAGGAGATCCCCCATGGTGAGGGTCGAAAAATTTAAAATGCTTATAACTCGAGATCTAATTTTCGTAGCGCGGCCAAATTTTGTTTGGTAATTTATTATGAGACAGTGTTACTTTTGGTGACAGGTGACCCCCCCCCCACGTTTAGAGTCGAAAAATTTAAAATGCTTATAACTCGCGATTAATTTTCGTAGCGCGGCCAAACTTTGTTTGGTAATTTATTATGAGACAGTGTTACTTTTGGTGACAAGTGACCCCTCCCCCCACGTTCAGGGTCGAAAAATTTTAAATGCTTATAACTCGCGATCAATTTTCGTAGCGCGGCCAAACTTTGTTTGGTAATTTATTATCAGACAGTGTTACTTTTTGTGACAGGAGACCCTCCACGGTGAGGGTAGAAAAATTTAAAATGCTTAAAACTCGCGATCTAATTTTCGTATCGCGGCCAAATTTTGTTTAGAAATTTATTATGAGACAGTGTTACATTTGGTGACAGGAGATTCCCCCATGGGGAGGGTCGAAAAATTTAAAATGCTTATAACTCGCGATCTAATTTTCGTAGCGCGGTTAAATTTTGTTTGTTAATTTATTATGAGACAGTGTTAATTTTTGGTGACAGAAAACCCCCCCTCCATGGTGATGGTGGAAAAATTTAAAATGCTTATATCTCGCGATCTAATTTTCGTAGTGCGGCCAAATTTTGTTTGGTAATTTACTATGAAACAGTGTTACTTTTGGAGACAGGAGATCCCTCACGTTGAGGGTTGAAAAATTTAAAATGCTTATAACTCGCGATCTATTTTTCGTAGCGCGGCCAAATTTTGTTTGGTAATTTATTATGAGACAGTGTTACTTTTGGTTACAGGTGACCCCCCCCACGTTGAGGGTCGAAAAATTAAAAATGCTTATATCTCGCGATCTAATTTTCGTAGCGCGGCCAAATTTTGTTTGGTGATTTATTATGAAACAGTGTTAATTTTTGGTGACATTAGACCCCCTCCCCCCACGGTGAGGGTCGAAGAAGTTAAAATGCTTATATCTCGCGATCTAATATTCGTAGCGCGGCCAAATTCTCTTTGGTAATTTATTATGAGACAGTGTTAATTTTTAGTGACAGTAGATCCCCCATGGGGAGGGTCGAAAAATTTAAAATGCTTATAACTCGCGATCTAATTTTCGTAGCGCGGTTAAATTTTGTTTGTTAATTTATTATAAGACAGTGTTAATTTTGGGTGACAGAAGACCCCCCCTCCATGGTGATGGTGGAAAAATTTAAAATGCTTATATCTCGCGATCTAATTTTCGTAGTGCGGGCAAATTTTGTTTGGTAATTTACTATGAAACAGTGTTACTTTTGGTGACAGGAGACCCCCCACGGGGAGGGTCGAAAAATTTAAAATGCTTATAACTGGCAATTTACTTTTCGTATCGCGGCCAAATTTTGTTTGGTAATTTATTATGACAGAGTGCTAATTTTTAGTGACTGGAGACCCCCCACGGTGAGGGTCGAAAAATTTAAAATGCTTATAACTCGAGATCAGTTTTCGTAGCGCGGCCAAATTTTCTTTAGAAATTTATTATGAGACAGTGTTACATTTGGTGACAGGAGATCCCCCATGGTGAGGGTCGAAAAATTTAAAATGCTTAAAACTCGCGATCTAATTTTCATAGCGCGGCCAAATTTTGTTTAGAAATTTATTATGAGACAGTGTTACATTTGGTGACAGGAGATCCCCCATGGTGAGGGTCGAAAAATTTAAAATGCTTATAACTCGAGATCTAATTTTCGTAGCGCGGCCAAATTTTGTTTGGTAATTTATTATAAGACAGTGTTACTTTTGGTGACAGGTGAACCCCACGGTGAGGGTCGAAAAAGTTAAAATGCTTATAACTCGCGATCTAATTTTTGTAGTGCGGCCAAATTTCGTTTGGCAATTTATTATGAGACAGTGTTACTTTTGGTGACAGGAGACCCCCCACGGTGAGGGTCGAAAAATTTAAAATGCTTATAACTCGCGATCTAATTTTCGCAGCGCGGCCAAATTTTGTTTGGTAATTTGTTATGAGACAGTGTTACTTTTAATGACAGGTGACCCCCCACGTTGAGGGTCGAAAAATTTAAAATGCTTATAACTCGCGATCTAATTTTCGTAGCGCTGCCAAAATTTGTTTGATGATTTATTGTGAGACAGTGTTAATTTTTGGTGACAGGAGACCCCCCCCACGAAGAGGGTCGAAAAATTTAAAATGCTTAAAACTGGCGATCTACTTTTCGTATCGTGGCCAAATTTTGTTTGGTAATTAATTATGAGACAGTGTTACATTTGGTGACAGGAGATCCCCCATGGTGAGGGTCGAAAAATTTAAAATGCTTATAACTCGCGATCTAATTTTCGCAGCGCGGCCAAATTTTGTTTTGTAATTTGTTATGAGACAGTGTTACTTTTGATGACAGGTGACCCCCCACGTTGAGGGTCGAAAAATTTAAAATGCTTAAAACTCGCGATCTAATTTTCGTATCGCGGCCAAATTTTGTTTAGAAATTTATTATGAGACAGTGTTACATTTGGTGACAGGAGATTCCCCCATGGGGAGGGTCGAAAAATTTAAAATGCTTATAACTCGCGATCTAATTTTCGTAGCGCGGTTAAATTTTGTTTGTTAATTTATTATGAGACAGTGTTAATTTTTGGTGACAGAAGACCCCCCTCCATGGTGATGGTGGAAAAATTTAAAATGCTTATATCTCGCGATCTAATTTTCGTAGTGCGGCCAAATTTTGTTTGGTAATTTACTATGAAACAGTGTTACTTTTGGAGACAGGAGATCCCTCACGTTGAGGGTTGAAAAATTTAAAATGCTTATAACTCGCGATCTAATTTTCGTAGCGCGGCCAAATTTTGTTTGGTAATTTATTATGAGACAGTGTTACTTTTGGTTACAGGTGACCCCCCCCCCCACGTTGAGGGTCGAAAAATTAAAAATGCTTATATCTCGCGATCTAATTTTCGTAGCGCGGCCAAATTTTGTTTGGTGATTTATTATGAAACAGTGTTAATTTTTGGTGACATTAGACCCCTCCCCCCACGGTGAGGGTCGAAGAAGTTAAAATGCTTATATCTCGCGATCTAATATTCGTAGCGCGGCCAAATTCTCTTTGGTAATTTATTATGAGACAGTGTTAATTTTTAGTGACAGTAGATCCCCCATGGGGAGGGTCGAAAAATTTAAAATGCTTATAACTCGCGATCTAATTTTCGTAGCGCGGTTAAATTTTGTTTGTTAATTTATTATAAGACAGTGTTAATTTTGGGTGACAGAAGACCCCCCCTCCATGGTGATGGTGGAAAAATTTAAAATGCTTATATCTCGCGATCTATTTTTCGTAGTGCGGGCAAATTTTGTTTGGTAATTTACTATGAAACAGTGTTACTTTTGGAGACAGGAGATCCCTCACGTTGAGGGTTGAAAAATTTAAATTGCTTATAACTCGCGATCTAATTTTCGTAGCGCGGCCAAATTTTGTTTGGTGATTTATTATGAAACAGTGTTAATTTTTGGTGACATTAGACCCCTCCCCCCACGGTGAGGGTCGAAGAAGTTAAAATGCTTATATCTCGCGATCTAATATTCGTAGCGCGGCCAAATTCTCTTTGGTAATTTATTATGAGACAGTGTTAATTTTTAGTGACAGTAGATCCCCCATGGGGAGGGTCGAAAAATTTAAAATGCTTATAACTCGCGATCTAATTTTCGTAGCGCGGTTAAATTTTGTTTGTTAATTTATTATAAGACAGTGTTAATTTTGGGTGACAGAAGACCCCCCTCCATGGTGATGGTGGAAAAATTTAAAATGCTTATATCTCGCGATCTAATTTTCGTAGTGCGGCCAAATTTTGTTTGGTAATTTACTATGAAACAGTGTTACTTTTGGAGACAGGAGATCCCTCACGTTGAGGGTTGAAAAATTTAAAATGCTTATAACTCGCGATCTAATTTTCGTAGCGCGGCCAAATTTTGTTTGGTAATTTATTATGAGACAGTGTTACTTTTGGTTACAGGTGACCCCCCCCCACGTTGAGGGTCGAAAAATTAAAAATGCTTATATATCGCGATCTAATTTTCGTAGCGCGGCCAAATTTTGTTTGGTGATTTATTATGAAACAGTGTTAATTTTTGGTGACATTAGACCCCTCCCCCCACGGTGAGGGTCGAAGAAGTTAAAATGCTTATATCTCGCGATCTAATATTCGTAGCGCGGCCAAATTCTCTTTGGTAATTTATTATGAGACAGTGTTAATTTTTAGTGACAGTAGATCCCCCATGGGGAGGGTCGAAAAATTTAAAATGCTTATAACTCGCGATCTAATTTTCGTAGCGCGGTTAAATTTTGTTTGTTAATTTATTATAAGACAGTGTTAATTTTGGGTGACAGAAGACCCCCCCTCCATGGTGATGGTGGAAAAATTTAAAATGCTTATATCTCGCGATCTATTTTTCGTAGTGCGGGCAAATTTTGTTTGGTAATTTACTATGAAACAGTGTTACTTTTGGTGACAGGAGACCCCCCACGGGGAGGGTCGAAAAATTTAAAATGCTTATAACTGGCGATTTACTTTTCGTATCGCGGCCAAATTTTGTTTGGTAATTTATTATGACAGAGTGCTAATTTTTAGTGACTGGAGACCCCCCACGGTGAGGGTCGAAAAATTTAAAATGCTTATAACTCGAGATCAGTTTTCGTAGCGCGGCCAAATTTTCTTTAGAAATTTATTATGAGACAGTGTTACATTTGGTGACAGGAGATCCCCCATGGTGAGGGTCGAAAAATTTAAAATGCTTAAAACTCGCGATCTAATTTTCATAGCGCGGCCAAATTTTGTTTAGAAATTTATTATGAGACAGTTTTACATTTGGTGACAGGAGATCCCCCATGGTGAGGGTCGAAAAATTTAAAATGCTTATAACTCGAGATCTAATTTTCGTAGCGCGGCCAAATTTTGTTTGGTAATTTATTATAAGACAGTGTTACTTTTGGTGACAGGTGAACCCCACGGTGAGGGTCGAAAAAGTTAAAATGCTTATAACTCGCGATCTAATTTTTGTAGTGCGGCCAAATTTCGTTTGGCAATTTATTATGAGACAGTGTTACTTTTGGTGACAGGAGACCCCCCACGGTGAGGGTCGAAAAATTTAAAATGCTTATAACTCGCGATCTAATTTTCGCAGCGCGGCCAAATTTTGTTTGGTAATTTGTTATGAGACAGTGTTACTTTTAATGACAGGTGACCCCCCACGTTGAGGGTCGAAAAATTTAAAATGCTTATAACTCGCGATCTAATTTTCGTAGCGCTGCCAAAATTTGTTTGATGATTTATTGTGAGACAGTGTTAATTATTGGTGACAGGAGACCCCCCCACGAAGAGGGTCGAAAAATTTAAAATGCTTAAAACTGGCGATCTACTTTTCGTATCGTGGCCAAATTTTGTTTGGTAATTAATTATGAGACAGTGTTACATTTGGTGACAGGAGATCCCCCATGGTGAGGGTCGAAAAATTTAAAATGCTTATAACTCGCGATCTAATTTTCGCAGCGCGGCCAAATTTTGTTTTGTAATTTGTTATGAGACAGTGTTACTTTTGATGACAGGTGACCCCCCACGTTGAGGGTCGAAAAATTTAAAATGCTTAAAACTCGCGATCTAATTTTCGTATCGCGGCCAAATTTTGTTTAGAAATTTATTATGAGACAGTGTTACATTTGGTGACAGGAGATTCCCCCATGGGGAGGGTCGAAAAATTTAAAATGCTTATAACTCGCGATCTAATTTTCGTAGCGCGGTTAAATTTTGTTTGTTAATTTATTATGAGACAGTGTTAATTTTTGGTGACAGAAGACCCCCCTCCATGGTGATGGTGGAAAAATTTAAAATGCTTATATCTCGCGATCTAATTTTCGTAGTGCGGCCAAATTTTGTTTGGTAATTTACTATGAAACAGTGTTACTTTTGGAGACAGGAGATCCCTCACGTTGAGGGTTGAAAAATTTAAAATGCTTATAACTCGCGATCTAATTTTCGTAGCGCGGCCAAATTTTGTTTGGTAATTTATTATGAGACAGTGTTACTTTTGGTTACAGGTGACCCCCCCCCCACGTTGAGGGTCGAAAAATTAAAAATGCTTATATCTCGCGATCTAATTTTCGTAGCGCGGCCAAATTTTGTTTGGTGATTTATTATGAAACAGTGTTAATTTTTGGTGACATTAGACCCCCTCCCCCCACGGTGAGGTTCGAAGAAGTTAAAATGCTTATATCTCGCGATCTAATATTCGTAGCGCGGCCAAATTCTCTTTGGTAATTTATTATGAGACAGTGTTAATTTTTAGTGACAGTAGATCCCCCATGGGGAGGGTCGAAAAATTTAAAATGCTTATAACTCGCGATCTAATTTTCGTAGCGCGGTTAAATTTTGTTTGTTAATTTATTATAAGACAGTGTTAATTTTGGGTGACAGAAGACCCCCCCTCCATGGTGATGGTGGAAAAATTTAAAATGCTTATATCTCGCGATCTAATTTTCGTAGTGCGGGCAAATTTTGTTTGGTAATTTACTATGAAACAGTGTTACTTTTGGTGACAGGAGACCCCCCACGGGGAGGGTCGAAAAATTTAAAATGCTTATAACTGGCGATTTACTTTTCGTATCGCGGCCAAATTTTGTTTGGTAATTTATTATGACAGAGTGCTAATTTTTAGTGACTGGAGACCCCCCACGGTGAGGGTCGAAAAATTTAAAATGCTTATAACTCGAGATCAGTTTTCGTAGCGCGGCCAAATTTTCTTTAGAAATTTATTATGAGACAGTGTTACATTTGGTGACAGGAGATCCCCCATGGTGAGGGTCGAAAAATTTAAAATGCTTAAAACTCGCGATCTAATTTTCATAGCGCGGCCAAATTTTGTTTAGAAATTTATTATGAGACAGTGTTACATTTGGTGACAGGAGATCCCTCATGGTGAGGGTCGAAAAATTTAAAATGCTTATAACTCGAGATCTAATTTTCGTAGCGCGGCCAAATTTTGTTTGGTAATTTATTATGAGACAGTGTTACTTTTGGTGACAGGTGACCCCCCCCCCCACGTTGAGGGTCGAAAAATTTAAAATGCTTATAACTCGCGATCAATTTTCGTAGCGCGGCCAAACTTTGTTTGGTAATTTATTATCAGACAGTGTTACTTTTGGTGACAGGAGACCCTCCACGGTGAGGGTAGAAAAATTTAAAATGCTTAAAACTCGCGATCTAATTTTCGTAGCGCGGCCAAATTTTGTTTAGAAATTTATTATGAGATAGTGTTACATTTGGTGACAGGAGATCCCCCATTGTGAGGGTCGAAAAAATTAAAATGCTTATAACTCGAGATCTAATTTTCGTAGCGCGGCCAAATTTTGTTTGGTAATTTATTATAAGACAGTGTTACTTTTGGTGACAGGTGAACCCCACGGTGAGGGTCGAAAAAGTTAAAATGCTTATAACTCGCGATCTAATTTTTGTAGTGCGGCCAAATTTCGTTTGGCAATTTATTATGAGACAGTGTTACTTTTGGTGACAGGAGACCCCCCACGGTGAGGGTCGAAAAATTTAAAATGCTTATAACTCGCGATCTAATTTTCGCAGCACGGCCAAATTTTGTTTGGTAATTAATTATGAGACAGTGTTACATTTGGTGACAGGAGATCCCCCATGGTGAGGGTCGAAAAATTTAAAATGCTTATAACTCGCGATCTTATTTTCGCAGCGCGGCCAAATTTTGTTTTGTAATTTGTTATGAGACAGTGTTACTTTTGATGACAGGTGACCCCCCACGTTGAGGGTCGAAAAATTTAAAATGCTTATAACTCGCGATCTAATTTTCGTAGCGCTGCCAAAATTTGTTTGATGACTTATTGTGAAACAGTGTTAATTTTTGGTGACAGGAGACCCCCCCACGAAGAGGGTCGAGAAATTTAAAATGCTTATAACTGGCGATCTACTTTTCGTATCGCGGCCAAATTTTGTTTGGTAATTAATTATGAGAGAGTGCTAATTTTTGTGACAGAAGACCCCCCACGGTGAGGGTCGAAAAATTTAAAATGCTTATAAGTCGAGATCTAATTTTCGTAGCGCGGCCAAATTTTGTTTGGTAATTTATTATGAGACAGTGTTACTTTTGGTGACAGGTGACCCCCCCCAAGTTCAGGGTCGAAAAATTTTAAATGCTTATAACTCGCGATCTAATTTTCGTAGCGCAGCCAAATTTTGTTTGGTGATTTATTATGAAACAATGTTAATTTTTGGTGACAGAAGACCCCCTCCCCCCACGGTGAGGGTCGAAGAAGTTAAAATGCTTATATCTCGCGATCTAATATTCGTAGCGCGGCCAAATTCTCTTTGGTAATTTATTATGAGACAGTGTTAATTTTTAGTGACAGTAGATCCCCCATGGGGAGGGTCGAAAAATTTAAAATGCTTATAACTCGCGATCTAATTTTCGTAGCGCGGTTAAATTTTGTTTGTTAATTTATTATGAGACAGTGTTAATTTTTGGTGACAGAAGACCCCCCTCCATGGTGATGGTGGAAAAATTTAAAATGCTTATATCTCGCGATCTAATTTTCGTAGTGCGGCCAAATTTTGTTTGGTAATTTACTATGAAACAGTGTTACTTTTGGAGACAGGAGATCCCTCACGTTGAGGGTTGAAAAATTTAAAATGCTTATAACTCGCGATCTAATTTTTGTAGTGCGGAAATATTTTGTTTGGTAATTTATTATGAGACAGTGTTACTTATGGTGACAGGAGATCCCTCACGTTGAGGGTCGAAAAATTCAAAATGCTTATAACTGGCGATCTACTTTTCGTATCGCGGCCAAATTTTGTTTGGTAATTTATTATGACAGAGTGCTAATTTTTGGTGACAGGAGACCCCCCACGGTGAGGGTCGAAAAATTTAAAATGCTTATAACTCGAGATCAGTTTTCGTAGCGCGGACAAATTTTGTTTAGAAATTTATTATGAGACAGTGTTACATTTGGTGACAGGAGATCCCCCATGGTGAGGGTCGAAAAATTTAAAATGCTTATAACTCGCGATCAATTTTCGTAGCTCGGCCAAACTTTGTTTGGTAATTTATTATGAAACAGTGTTACTTTTGGTGACAGGTGACCCCCCCCCAAGTTCAGGGTCGAAAAATTTTAAATGCTTATAACTCGCGATCTAATTTTCGTTGCGCGGCCAAATTTTGTTTGGTGATTTATTATGAAACAGTGTTAATTTTTGGTGACAGAAGACCCTTCCCCCCCACGGTGAGGGTCGAAAAAGTTAAAATGCTTATATCTCGCGATCTAATTTTCGTAGCGCGGCCAAAATTTGTTTGATAATTTATTATGAGGGAGTGTTATTTTTGGTGACAGGAGACACCCCCTCCCCATGGTGAGGGTCGAAAAATTTAAAATGCTTATAACTCGCGATCTAATTTTCGTAGCGCGGCCAAATTTTGTTTGGTAATTTGTTATAAGACAGTGTTACTTTTGGTGACAGGTGAACCCCACGGTGAGGGTCGAAAAAGTTAAAATACTTATAACTCGCGATCTAATTTTTGTAGTGCGGCCAAATTTCGTTTGGCAATTTATTATGAGACAGTGTTACTTTTGGTGACAGGAGACCCCCCACGGTGAGGGTCGAAAAATTTAAAATGCTTATAACTCGCGATCTAATTTTCGCAGCGCGGCCAAATTTTGTTTGGTAATTTGTTATGAGAAAGTGTTACTTTTAATGACAGGTGACCCCCCACGTTGAGGGTCGAAAAATTTAAAATGCTTATAACTCGCGATCTAATTTTCGTAGCGCTGCCAAAATTTGTTTGATGATTTATTGTGAGACAGTGTTAATTTTTGGTGACAGGAGACCCCCCACGAAGAGGGTCGAAAAATTTAAAATGCTTAAAACTGGCGATCTACTTTTCGTATCGTGGCCAGATTTTGTTTGGTAATTAATTATGAGACAGTGTTACATTTGGTGACAGGAGATCCCCCATGGTGAGGGTCGAAAAATTTAAAATGCTTATAACTCGAGATCAGTTTTCGTAGCGCGGCCAAATTTTGTTTGGTAATTTACTATCAGACAGTGTTACTTTTGGTGACAGGAGACCCTCCACGGTGAGGTAGAAAAATTTAAAATGCTTAAAACTCGCGATCTAATTTTCGGAGCGCGGCCAAATTTTGTTTAGAAATTTATTATGAGACAGTGTTACATTTGGTGACAGGAGATCCCCCATGGTGAGGGTCGAAAAATTTAAAATGCTTATATCTCGCGATCTAATTTTCGTAGTGCGGCCAAATTTTGTTTGGTAATTTACTATGAAACAGTGTTACTTTTGGTGACAGGTGACCCCCCCACGTTCAGGGTCGAAAAATTTTAAATGCTTACAACTCGCGATCTAATTTTCGTAGCGCAGCCAAATTTTGTTTGGTGATTTATTATGAAACAGTGTTCATTTTTGGTGACAGAAGACCCCCTCCCCCCACGGTGAGGGTCGAAGAAGTTAAAATGCTTATATCTCGCGATCTAATATTCGTAGCGCGGCCAAATTCTCTTTGGTAATTTATTATGAGACAGTGTTAATTTTTAGTGACAGTAGATCCCCCATGGGGAGGGTCGAAAAATTTAAAATGCTTATAATTCGCGATCTAATTTTTGTAGTGCGGAAATATTTTGTTTGGTAATTTACTATGAAACTGTGTTACTTTTGGAGACAGGAGATCCCTCACGTTGAGGGTTGAAAAATTTAAAATGCTTATAACTCGCGATCTAATTTTTGTAGTGCGGAAATATTTTGTTTGGTAATTTATTATGAGACAGTGTTACTTATGGTGACAGGAGACCCCCCACGGGGAGGGTCGAAAAATTCAAAATGCTTATAACTGGCGATCTACTTTTCGTATCGCGGCCAAATTTTGTTTGGTAATTTATTATGACAGAGTGCTAATTTTTGGTGACAGGAGACCCCCCACGGTGAGGGTCGAAAAATTTAAAATGCTTATAACTCGAGATCAGTTTTCGTAGCGCGGACAAATTTTGTTTAGAAATTTATTATGAGACAGTGTTACATTTGGTGACAGGAGATCCCCCATGGTGAGGGTCGAAAAATTTAAAATGCTTATAACTCGCGATCAATTTTCGTAGCTCGGCCAAACTTTGTTTGGTAATTTATTATGAAAGAGTGTTACTTTTGGTGACAGGTGACCCCCCCCCCAAGTTCAGGGTCGAAAAATTTTAAATGCTTATAACTCGCGATCTAATTTTCGTTGCGCGGCCAAATTTTGTTTGGTGATTTATTATGAAACAGTGTTAATTTTTGGTGACAGAAGACCCTTCCCCCCCACGGTGAGGGTCGAAAAAGTTAAAATGCTTATATCTCGCGATCTAATATTCGTAGCGCGGCCAAATTCTCTTTGGTAATTTATTATGAGACAGTGTTAATTTTTAGTGACAGTAGATCCCCCATGGGGAGGGTCGAAAAATTTAAAATGCTTGTAACTCGCGATCTAATTTTCGTAGCGCGGTTAAATTTTGTTTGTTAATTTATTATGAGACAGTGTTAATTTTTGGTGACAGAAGACCCCCCCCCCCTTGGTCATGGTCGAAAAATTTAAAATGCTTATAACTCGCGATCTAATTTTCGTAGGGCGGCCAAATTTTGTTTGGTAATTTACTATGAAACAGTGTTAATTTTGGTGACAGGAGATCCCTCACGGTGAGGGTCGAAAAATTTAAAATGCTTATAACTCGAGATCAGTTTTCGTAGCGCGGCCAAATTTTGTTTGGTAATTTATTATGAGACAGTGTTACTTTTGGTTACAAGTGACCCCCCCCCCACGTTGAGGGTAGAAAAATTTAAAATGCTTATAACTCGCGATCAATTTTCGTAGCGCGGCCAAATTTTGTTTGGTTATTTATTATGAGACATTGTTAATTTTTAGTGACAGGAGATCCCCCATGGTGAGGGTCGAAAAATTTAAAATGCTTATATCTCGCGATCTAATTTTCGTAGCGCGGCCAAATTTTGTTTTATGATTTATTATGAAACAGTGTTAATGTTTGGTGACAGAAGATCCCCTCCTTCCTCGGTGAGGGTCGAAGAAGTTAAAATGCTTATATCTCGCGATCTAATATTCGTAGCGCGGCAATATTCTCTTTGGTAATTTATTATGAGACAGTGTTAATTTTTAGTGACAGTAGATCCCCCATGGGGAGGGTCGAAAAATTTAAAATGCTTATAACTCGCGATCTAATTTTCGTAGCGCGGTTAAATTTTGTTTGTTAATTTATTGTGAGACAGTGTTAATTTTTGGTGACAGAAGACCCCCCCTCCATGGTGATGGTGAAAAAATTTAAAATGCTTATACCTCGCGATCTAATTTTCGTAGTGCGGCCAAATTTTGTTTGGTAATTTACTATGAAACAGTGTTACTTTTTGTGACAGGAGATCCCTCACGGTGAGGGTCGAAAAATTTAAAATGCTTATAACTCGCGATCTAATTTTTGTAGTGCGGAAATATTTTGTTTGGTAATTTATTATGAGACAGTGTTACATTTGCTGACAGGAGATCCCCCATGGTGAGGGTCTAAAAATTTAAAATGCTTATAACTGGCGATCTACTTTTCGTATCCGGCCAAATTTTGTTTGGTAATTAATTATGAGAGAGTGCTAATTTTTGGTGATAGAAGACCCCCCACGGTGAGGGTCGAAAAATTTAAAATGCTTATAACTCGCGATCTAATTTTTGTAGTGCGGAAATATTTTGTTTGGTAATTTATTATGAGACAATGTTACACTTGGTGACAGGAAATCCCCCATGGTGAGGGTCTAAAAATTTAAAATGCTTATAAATGGTGATCTACTTTTCGTATCGCGGCCAAATTTTGTTTGGTAATTAATTATGAGAGAGTGCTAATTTTTGGTGACAGAAGACCCCCCACGGTGAGGGTCGAAAAATTTAAAATGCTTATAACTCGAGATCAGTTTTCGTAGCGCGGCCAAATTTTGTTTGGTAATTTATTATGAGACAGTGTTACTTTTGGTTACAAGTGACCCCCCCCCCACGTTGAGGGTAGAAAAATTTAAAATGCTTATAACTCGCGATCAATTTCCGTAGAGCGGCCAAATTTTGTTTGGTTATTTATTATGAGACATTGTTAATTTTTAGTGACAGGAGATCCCCCATGGTGAGGGTCGAAAAATTTAAAATGCTTATATCTCGCGATCTAATTTTCGTAGCGCGGCCAAATTTTGTTTTATGATTTATTATGAAACAGTGTTAATGTTTGGTGACAGAAGATCCCCTCCTTCCACGGTGAGGGTCGAAGAAGTTAAAATGCTTATATCTCGCGATCTAATATTCGTAGCGCGGCAATATTCTCTTTGGTAATTTATTATGAGACAGTGTTAATTTTTAGAGACAGTAGATCCCCCATGGGGAGGGTCGAAAAATTTAAAATGCTTATAACTCGCGATCTAATTTTCGTAGCGCGGTTAAATTTTGTTTGTTAATTTATTGTGAGACAGTGTTAATTTTTGGTGACAGAAGATCCCTCACGGTGAGGGTCGAAAAATTTAAAATGCTTATAACTCGCGATCTAATTTTTGTAGTGCGGAAATATTTTGTTTGTTAATTTATTATGAGACAGTGTTACATTTGCTGACAGGAGATCCCCCATGGTGAGGGTCTAAAAATTTAAAATGCTTATAACTGGCGATCTACTTTTCGTATCCGGCCAAATTTTGTTTGGTAATTAATTATGAGAGAGTGCTAATTTTTGGTGATAGAAGACCCCCCACGGTGAGGGTCGAAAAATTTAAAATGCTTATAACTCGCGATCTAATTTTTGTAGTGCGGAAATATTTTGTTTGGTAATTTATTATGAGACAGTGTTACTTATGGTGACAGGAGATCCCCCACGGGGAGTGTCGAAAAATTTAAAATGCTTATAACTGGCGATCTACTTTTCGTATCGCGGCCAAATTTTGTTTGGTAATTTATTCTGACAGAGTGCTAATTTTTGGTGACAGGAGATCCTCCACGGTGAGGGACGAAAAATTTAAAATGCTTATAACTCGAGATCTAATTTTCGTAGCGCGGCCAAATTTTGTTTGGTAATTTATTATGAGACAGTGTTACTTTTGGTGACAGGTGACCCCCCCCCACGTTTAGAGTCGAAAAATTTAAAATGCTTATAACTCGCGATTAATTTTCGTAGAGCGGCCAAACTTTGTTTGGTAATTTATTATGAGACAGTGTTACTTTTGTTGACAAGTGACCCCTCCCCCCACGTTCAGGGTCGAAAAATTTTAAATGCTTATAACTCGCGATCAATTTTCGTAGCGCGGCCAAACTTTGTTTGGTAATTTATTATCAGACAGTGTTACTTTTGGTGACAGGAGACCCTCCACGGTGAGGGTAGAAAAATTTAAAATGCTTAAAACTCGCGATCTAATTTTCGTAGCGCGGCCAAATTTTGCTTAGAAATTTATTATGAGACAGTGTTACATTTGGTGACAGGAGATCCCCCATGGGGAGGGTCGAAAAATTTAAAATGCTTATAACTCGCGATCTAATTTTCGTAGCGCGGTTAAATTATGTTTGTTAATTTATTATGAGACAGTGTTAATTTTTGGTGACAGAAGACCCCCCCTCCATGGTGATGGTGGAAAAATTTAAAATGCTTATATCTCGCGATCTAATTTTCGTAGCGCGGCCAAATTTTGTTTGGTAATTTATTATGAGACAGTGTTACTTTTGGTTACAGGTGACCCCCCCCCCCCACGTTGAGGGTCGAAAAATTAAAAATGCTTATATCTCGCGATCTAATTTTCGTAGCGCGGCCAAATTTTGTTTGGTGATTTATTATGAAACAGTGTTAATTTTTGGTGACATTAGACCCCCTCCCCCCACGGTGAGGGTCGAAGAAGTTAAAATGCTTATATCTCGCGATCTAATATTCGTAGCGCGGCCAAATTCTCTTTGGTAATTTATTATGAGACAGTGTTAATTTTTAGTGACAGTAGATCCCCCATGGGGAGGGTCGAAAAATTTAAAATGCTTATAACTCGCGATCTAATTTTCGTAGCGCGGTTAAATTTTGTTTGTTAATTTATTATGAGACAGTGTTAATTTTTGGTGACAGAAGACCCCCCCTCCATGGTGATGGTGGAAAAATTTAAAATGCTTATATCTCGCGATCTAATTTTCGTAGTGCGGGCAAATTTTGTTTGGTAATTTACTATGAAACAGTGTTACTTTTGGTGACAGGAGACCCCCCACGGGGAGGGTCGAAAAATTTAAAATGCTTATAACTGGCGATTTACTTTTCGTATCGCGGCCAAATTTTGTTTGGTAATTTATTATGACAGAGTGCTAATTTTTGGTGACTGGAGACCCCCCACGGTGAGGGTCGAAAAATTTAAAATGCTTATAACTCGAGATCAGTTTTCGTAGCGCGGCCAAATTTTCTTTAGAAATTTATTATGAGACAGTGTTACATTTGGTGACAGGAGATCCCCCATGGTGAGGGTCGAAAAATTTAAAATGCTTAAAACTCGCGATCTAATTTTCGTAGCGCGGCCAAATTTTGTTTAGAAATTTATTATGAGACAGTGTTACATTTGGTGACAGGAGATCCCCCATTGTGAGGGTCGAAAAATTTAAAATGCTTATAACTCGAGATCTAATTTTCGTAGCGCGGCCAAATTTTGTTTGGTAATTTATTATGAGACAGTGTTACTTTTGGTGACAGGTAACCCCCCCCCCCACGTTGAGGGTCGAAAAATTTAAAATGCTTATAACTCGCGATCAATATTCGTAGCGCGGCCAAACTTTGTTTGGTAATTTATTATGAGACAGTGTTACTTTTGGTGACAGCTGACCCCCCCACGTTCAGGGTCGAAAAGTTTTAAATGCTTATAACTCGCGATCTAATTTTCGTAGCGCGGCCAAATTTTGTTTGGTGATTTATTATGAAACAGTGTTAATTTTTGGTGACAGAAGTCCCCTCCCCCCACGGTGAGGGTCGAAAAAGTTAAAATGCTTATATCTCGCGATCTAATATTCGTTTTAATCTTCGATCTAATATTCGCCAAATTCTCTTTGGTAGTTTTTTATGAGACAGTGTTGATTTTTAGTGACAGTAGATCCCCCATGGGGAGGGTCGAAAAATTTAAAATGCTTATAACTCGCGATCTAATTTTCGTAGCGCGGTTAAATTTTGTTTGTTAATTTATTATGAGACAGTAGTAATAATAGTGTTGGTAGTTAATAATAGTGTTAATTTTTGGTGACAGAAGACCCCCCCCCCCGTGGTGATGGTCGAAAAATTTAAAATGCTTATAACTCGCGATCTAATTTTCGTAGCGCGGCCAAATTTTGTTTGGTAATTTATTATGAGACAGTGTTACTTTTGGTTACAGGTGACCCCCCACACGTTGAGGGTAGAAAAATTTAAAATGCTTATAACTCGCGATCAATTTTCGTAGCTCGGCCAAATTTTGTTTGGTTATTTATTATGAGACATTGTTAATTTTTGGTGACAGGAGATCCCCCATGGTGAGGGTCGAAAAATTTAAAATGCTTATATCTCGCTATCTAATTTTCGTAATGCGGCCAAATTTTCTTTGGTAATTTATTATGAGACAGTGTTAATTTTTGGTTACAAGAGACCCCCACAGTGAGGTTCGGAAAATTTAAAATGCTTATAACTAGCGATCTAATTTTTGTAGCGCGGCCAAATTTTGTTTGGTAATTTATTAAGGTATTGCATAGCTTTTATCGCGGGCTTTGAGCGCTGCGAAAGAATCTAGAAAATCCGTAACGAGAAAAAAAATCCAACACTTCGGCTAACGTCGCTTCAGTTTGGCAAACTTCGACACGGTATCCTTCGGTAGACTTCGGCAGACATTGACGCGGTATTTTTCATATATTTTGAGAATATCAAGTCTCAAACTTATGTTTTTTATTTCAGCTACCATAAACGTATAATTTCAATGATAAAAATTCCTGATTAACCTAACTAGTAAGATAATAAAAATATTTCAAACGATTTTTCTTTTATTGAACTAATTCTCATTAGTTCAATAAAAGAAAAAAAAATTTTGTTATCTGTCATCACGCTCAAAAAGTGTAACTTGAATTAATATCAAAGACAAAAAAAATTGCATAAATAAAAAATAATTAAATAATTTTAATTGCATAAGTTGATAAAAAATGCTATGCAATAGCTTTACCGCGGCAGTCCCCGAGTGCCACACGTATTTTTTTTTAAATAGTGATGTAAATATTAAATAAAAATATTCGCCGGTAATGGAAACTTTGCGATACCATACATACATATATATTTAGCATGTAAATAATATATGTATCTTTCGTAGTTTTTAAATATTTATTCATTAATGCATAAACAATCATACACTGGTATCATATTTCAGAACTATCGTTTGTTAGTTAGGTGTTATCGTGCGTCTAGTTAGGTCGTCCTTAAACATAATACTAAGTATTTTATAAAATTACTTTTATTCGTAGTTAAATTTACTTGTTCAATCCTTTGCCAAATTGGAAAATTTTGGTCGAGAAATCAAGAATTTGATAAATTTATCTTAGATGGGCGCAAGGAATAAATTATCAAACAAAGTTTTCACTGCATTTTCTCGCATCTCATTAATTTCATTTAAAATATAAGATACTATCTGATTATTCTGTGGGCCGATTTCGCTAAGTTATACAAACTTACATAATTTTATTTTAAATAACGAAAGAACAAATAAATTAGTAAAACATTAACAAAAATACGAATAAAAAGTAAAATTAAAAATCACTCTCTGACGTAAGAAACACGCGTATCGTATTTAATGTCGAGTGAATTGAACATTTACGATCATCCGTTATTGTCATTTAATCCCATAGTTTGGCAATAGTTTTTTTTTTCTTTTTTTGGTCGACAATTTAATCACGTAATCCAAATATAATCCTTACATCCATTCATTAATTATATTTAAAATACACAAGTTTCATTTAAAACTGAAACATTTAAAATTCACGACATTTACTTATTTCTTTAAAAACAGAAATTAATAAGAATAATAATAAATAATATCATAAGCCACGACATTTAATTTCAACATCAAAGAATTATTTTAATTGACCGAATATTGACTAAAATTTCGAAATCCCAGAAATTTAGTTTGAAAAATCGTTAAAATATGACACTTTAAGCCGATAAACTCATTCTCTGGAAGCAATCTAAAACAAAAAAAAAATGTTAAATCAAAGTATTCTTTGCAATTTGAACACAATCTTTTCAAAATATTCACCATTTGAAATTTCTATATAAGATTTTTACAGCTTACCCAATAAACAAATCGTTTACCACACAATTCTATCGATCTTTGTTTTTGAGAAATTCAATTTTGAAATCAAGGTCTTATTTGCTGGACAACTTTTTATTTATTTCATAATAGTACATAATAATTCTTTTCTCATGGGATTTTTCAATGGATATTCTCACAGTAAACTAATTAATAAAATTAACTAGAACTTCCCTCAGAGGGATTAGTCTGAGCGATATTGCTGAGAATAAACATTTAATAACTTGCGATAAGTAAAGAAAATGAGATGTTACCTTTAATTGCTCATTCATTGTGATAAAATATGATGAAAATAAGCATATTGAATCATAGAATTACAAAATGTTATATATAAAGTTGCATATACTATTTTAATAAAAGAAAAGCAAACCATGCATGGATATAAAATTGAAAATATGCAAAATGTTAAAAGTAATACAGAAAATAAAACACCAAATTTTCCTATATTGGAAATATAACTCTTTGAAATGATGTCATGATCATAAACAGAAGCTTCGCACCGATTTGAGAAACTATAAATAACATAAACTATTATGTTTGAAGAGAATGGAGTGTATTTTATACGGTGTGAAATCCGTCCGAATAGTTTATAATGTTGAATATCTGTTTTCCACGGATGCAATGAGGCTGTCGATAAGAGTTAAGGAATCCTTTTTTAAAAATTTGTCCTAAACGAGCACTTACATCTTATAAGATACTGTGATGCCAAAATTATAGTTTCTGACCCCAGCAGTATCCTAGAAATTTCAATATTCTCAATAAATTGGGTATAAAACTTTTTCTAGAAAAAAAATGTTTAATTTGTGAAATTAAATTGTCGAATGTTTTAGAAATCGTTCATAACGAAAATATTATATCCTAAAAGTTGCCACCAAGAAAAAAAAATATTTAAAATTTTTAGTCATATCGACATCAAAGAATTCAATTTTAGAACATTTTTTGCTCGTGCATTGATGGTGATTATTGTTCCTACGCAAAATATAGTATATTTTGCAGCAAAGATAGTTACCAACATTTTTTGCCCACATTATTTTTTAAATCGGCTAGGTACTCCCAATGATAACGAAAAACACACAAACGTTAATGCTTTAAAGCATAGAAATACAGAATCAAAAGCTATTTATCTCCTATTATATACACACTAGCAGGGGTGACCGAGCTCAGATCGGTCAAAATTAACTTTGTGTTCAACTCGATATAGTATTATTACTGTAAAACATGTTATTAATAATAGTATTATTTATAAAAACAATCAACTATGTTTGTATGCACAAGCACATGTTCATAAATTTTACTTTATTTTAAAATTTACAAGGAAAGGACATCAATCCAAATCACTTTTATAGCTCGACTCTGATTAGTTTAACTATGCATTTCGAAGACTATTAAGAATGTATAAGAAATTTCTTCACATTCTGAAAGACAATATTTTTTGCCAGATATAACCAAATTTGGACACATTCTTTCATTTGGCGCCAAATATGTGTTTTGGTTTCGTAACCTTAATAGTCGATTTTTCGGTCAAATTTCGTCAGTATTTTGTCAAATATCGCCAACTTATTGGCTTTTGCCATAGTCTCGTGATCCTGACCCTTTTTTACCCAAATGATCCACTAATCACATATGATCAAACATGTGACTTAGCTCAATGGTCTTAAGGTAATCAAAAACAGTAGAGTATAAAATGAATCAAAATCGTTTAAGCCATTTCTTAAGTAAAATTAGCATGACAGCATTCAGCAATGAAGCGATATGACCCACTAATATAATTTTGTTTAATATGCAACTCAGCTCAATAGTCTTCTCGTGACAAAAGACGTTCCATTGCAAAATTTAGGTAAAATTGACTGAGTCGTTGTTATATATAATTAGAATGACCCGAACCCATTAAGACCTAAAACGAACCACTAACTGAATTGTTACGTGCATGTGTCCTATCTCAATGGTTTTCTTTTGCCCGAAAACGATATAATAGAAAATATACTGAAAATGGTGAGAACAATTTTCTAGATAAAATTAGCATGACCCACAAATGACCCTTATATCGAAATCTCTCGAAAATGTGACTTAGTTCATTATTTTTTGCGTGCCGAAAAACGTTAAATACAAAATTTAGATAAAATCGATTGAGCCAATTTTTAGGTATAAATAGTTTGACCTTGACCCATTATGACCCAAAATGACTCATTAATTGAGTTTTCTGAAACATCTGACCTAACCCAATGATTTTCTTGTGTCCGAAAACGATAGAATATAAAATTCAGTCAAATTTGCGCGAGACATTGTCTAGATAAAATTAGAATAACCCAAAAGTGACCCATTGATCGAAATTTCTCGAACATGTGACATAGCCCAATGATTTTCTCGTGCCAAAAATATGCTGTATACAAAATTTCGTTAAAATCGATTTACCCATTCTTTAGATATAGCTTGACCATGACCCATCATGACCCACAAATGACCCTTATAATCGAAATCTCTCGAACATGTGACTTAGCCCATTAGTTTTCTCGTGTATAAATATTGTTACACTCAAAATTTCGTTAAACTCGATCCTGCCGTTCTTTAAATATAAATAACTTGACCCAGACCCTTTATGACCCTTTATGACACATTAATCGAAATTTCTCGATCATGTGACCTAGCCCAATGATTTTCTCGTGCCAAAAAATGTTGTATAAAAAATTTCGTTAAAACTGATCCACGTGTTCTTTAGATATAGCTTGACATGACCCATTATGACCCATCATGACTCATAATATAATGACCCATAACCTCTTATAATCGAAATCTTTCAAACATGTGAGATAGCCCATTAATTTTCTCGTGTCAAAAAACTTACATACAAAATTTCATTAAATTTGATACTGTCGTAGTTTACATATAAATAGCTTGACCCAGACCTTTTATGACCCAAAATGACCCAGTAATCGAAATTACTCGAACTGAGACCTAGCCCAATAGTTTTCTCGTGCCAAAAAAATGTTGTATACAAAATTTCGTTAAAATCGATCCACCTGTTCTTTAGCTATAGCTTGACTATGACCCATTATGACCCATCATGACCCACAAATGACTCTTATAATCGAAATCTCTCGATCGTGTGAGCCCATTAGCTTTCTCGTGTCAAAAAACTATTACAGGCAAAATTTCGATGAAATTGATTCTGCGGTTCTTTAAATATAAATAGCTTGACCCAGACTCTTAATAACCCAATATGACCCATTAAAATTTTTTCTCGAGCATGTAACCTAGCCCAATGTTTTTCTCGTGCCCGAAAACCATAGAATGCAATTTTTAGTCAAAATTGCGTGAGAAAATCTCTAGATAAAAATAGCATGACCCACAATGACCCCAAAAATGACCCACTAACCGAATTTTCTCGAACATGTTACCTAACCCAATGGTCTTCTGGTAATCCAAAATGATAAAATGTAAAATTTGGTCGAAATCGTTAGAGCCGTTTTTTAGATAAAAATGGCTTGACCCATAATGACCCAAAAATGACCCAATAATCGAAATTTTTCGAACATGTGACCCAGCCCAATAGTTTTCTCGTGCCAAAAAACGATTGGTTACAAAATTTCCTTAAAATCGATCCAGCCGTTCTCTAGATATAAATAGCTTGATCTTGACCAATTATGACCCAAAATGACCCAATAATCGAATTTTCTCGAACATGTGACCTAGCCCAATGGTCTTCTCGTGCCCGAAAATGGTAAAATCCAAATTTTTGCGAAAATCGTTAGAGCCGTTTTTGAGATAAAATTTACCCACACACACACACACACAATTTTTGCTCGCATTATAGTATAAGACTAGCAGGGGAGACCGAGCGTAGCTCGGTCAAAATTAACTTTGCGTTCAACTCGATATAGTATTTTCACTGTATCATTAACTCTGTATTATTGCTGTAAAACATGTTTATAATAGTATTATTTAGAAAAACAATCAATAAGAAAACTATGCTTTTATGCGCATATTTATAAATTTTATTTTATTTTAAATTTTACAATGAAAGGACATCAATCTTAATCACTTTTTTAGCTCGACTCTGATTGGTTTAACCATGCATCTCAAATCCTCTTAAAAATGTATAAAAAAATTCTTTACATTCTGAAAGACAATATTTTTTGCTAGATATAGCCAAATGTGGAGGCATTCTTTTATTTGGCTCCAAATACGTGTTTTGGTTTTCGTAATTTTTATAGTCGATTTTTTGGCCATATGTCGCCAATATTTTGTCAAATATCACCAAGTTATTGGCTTTTGCCATATTCTCGTGACCCTGACCCGTGTTACCCGAAATGAGCCCCTAATCAAATTTGATCAAGCATGTGACATAACTCAATCGTCTTCAGGTAATCAAAAACAGTAGAATATAAAATTGAATCAAAATCGTTTAAGCCATTTTTTAGGTAAAATTAGCTTGGCAGCATTCAGCAATGAAGCGAAATGTCCCACTAATATAATTTTGTTTAACATGCGACTCAGCCCAATAGTCTTCTCGTGACAAAAAACGTTTTGTTTCAAAATTTGATTGAGTCGTTGTTATATGTAATTAGAATGACCCTAGCTCATTAAGACCCAAAATGACCCACTAATAGAATTTTCGCGAGCATGTGTCCAAGCCAAATGGTTTTCTCTTCCTCAAAAACGATATAATACAAAGTATAGTCAAAATGGTGAGTACCATTTTCTATATAAAATTAGCATGACCCATCATGACCAACAAATGACCCTTATAATCGAAATCTCTCGAACGTGTGGCCTAGCTCTTTAGTTTTAGCATGCCGAAAAACATTAGATACAAAATTTAGATGAAATCGATTGAGCCTTTTTTAGATATAGTTAGTTTGACCCTGACCCCTTATAATCCAAAATGACCCGTTGATCGAATTTTCTCAAAAGTCTGTCCTAACCCAATGATTTTCTTGTGACCGAAAATGATAAAATACAAAATTTAATCAAAATTGCGCGAAACGTTGTCTAGATAAAATTAGAATGACCCAAAAGTGGCCCACTAATCGAAATTTCTCGAACATGTGACCTACCTCAATGATTTTCTCATGCCAAAAATATGTTGTATAAAACATTTCGTTAAAATTGACCCACCCATTCTTTAGATATAGCTTGACCTTGACCCATTAAGACCCACAAATGACCCTTATAATCGAAAGCTCTCGAATATGTGACTTAGTCCATTAGTTTTCTCGTTTCTAAAAATTGTTACATACAGAATTTCGTTAAAATTGATCCTGCCGTTCTTTAATTACACATAGCTTGACCCAGACCCTTTATGATCCAAAATGACCCATTAATCGAAATTTTTCGAACACGTAACCTAGTCCAATGATTTTATCGTGCCAAAAAAATGTTGCATACAAAATTTCATTAAAATCGATCCACCTGTTCTTTAGATATAGTTTGACCATGACCCATTATGACCCATCATGACCCATAAATGACCCTCATAGTCAAAATCTCTCAAACATGTGATTTAGCCCATTAGTTTTCTCATGTCAAAAAACTGTCACATACAAAATTTCGTTATAATCCATCACGCCATTCTTTAAATATAAATAGCTTGACCCAGACTCTTAATGACCCAAAATGACCCATTAATCGAAATTTTTCGAACATGTAACCTAGTCCAATGATTTTATCTTGCCAAAAAAATGTTGCACACAAAATTTCGTTAAAATCGATCCACCTGTTCTTTAGATATAGGTTGACCATGACCCATTATGACCCATCATGACCCACAAATGACCCTCATAGTCGAAATCTCTCAAACATGTGATTTAGCCTATTAGTTTTCGCATGTCAAAAAACTGTTACATACAAAATTTCGTTATAATCCATCACGCCGTTCTTTAAATATAAATAGCTTGACCCAGACTCTTAATGACCCAATATGACCCATTAAAATTTTTTCTCGAACATGTAACCTAGCCCAATGTTTTTCTCGTGCCCGAAAACCATAGAATGCAATTTTTAGTCAAAATTGAGTGAGAAAATCTCTAGATAAAAATAGCATGACCCACAATGACCCCAAAAATGACCCACTAACCGAATTTTCTCGAACATGTTACCTAACCCAATCGTCTTCTTGTAATCCAAAGCGATACAGTATAAAATTTGGTCAAAATCGTTAGAGCCGTTTTTTAGATAAAAATGGCTTGACCCATAATGACCCAAAAATGACCCACTAATCGAAATTTTTCGAACGTGTGACCCAGCCCAATAGTTTTCTCGTACCAAAAAACGATTGGGTACAAAATTTCCTTAAAATCGATCCAGCCGTTTTATAGATATAAATAGCTTTATCCTGACCCATTATGACCCAAAATGACCCAGTAATCGAATTTTCCCGAACATGGGACCTAGCCCAATGGTCTTCTCGTGCCCGAAAATGGTAAAATCCAAATTTTTGAGAAAATCGTTAGAGCCGTTTTTGAGATAAAATTTACCCACACACACACACACAATTTTTGCTCGCATTATAGTATAAGATAAATTATCTAAATAGTGCTAGCAGATGCATTTTTAAATATACATAGATCAATATAACGCTTCATTTTTCTTTTATTAGTATTTCTTTGTATTCATTTTTCATTTATTTGTATTATTCAGTAAAATACTCACTTTCTTAAGTCCGAACTACGTCAAACTTTTTATAAAAGCGCCTAAGTCCATATAACAGCGAAGTATTGTGAAGAGTATTAAATACAAGGTAGTAAGAAACTTAGCCAAACGCAGGTAATAAATCACCAAATATTGCTCTTTTCGCCCTCTCTCGAAATGCATTTTTTCCGTACATTTAAAAAACACGATTTTGAGTCATCCTATTTAAAATTCAAATAAATAAATAATAGGAAGCAATAATAGCATAAGTCAAAACATTTTATTTCAGCATCAAGGAATTGTATCGTAGTTACACATGTGGAAAAAAGCTGCTTTTGGCCAAAAAACGTTGTCTTCACTAAATTTGAATCCTATTAAAAAAGTACCGTGATTAATTAAAATGTTATAGGCAGAGCTGCCAAGTCTCCGGCATTTTGGATACCGGTATTTTAATACAGAAAATCTTTTATTAAATAGCAACATTCTGCGGATTTCAAAAATAACTTTTCCTATAAGAAAATTCTGCTGTGCAATAAGCGGGGTCTTGGCATCTCTGAATAGGAATATTTCGTAACCTCCTTTTTAACCTTAAAAAAAGCAACGACCATTTTTCGGATTGAAAAAGTATTGCTAATTGTTCCATTTTGCATACAAAGTACTGATTGTAATATTGATACATCTATGGTGATAAATTTCCAATAATTTTTCAAATCCCATTTATTTCATTAAAAATATAAATCCTTTATTCATTTAGTTTAAAATAAATGGTTTTTAACTAATTTCATAATACTTTTGAAATATCACTTTTCATTGGCCATCTTTTTAAAGCATTTAGAAAATGGTTGTTGTTTTCAGTCAAATATAGACTTTGGTCTGTCCGCATTTTATTTTATTATTATTATTATTTATAAATGGTGGAGAAATATTCATACTTAATCCATAACGTACATAATATATGACTCTGTTATTACATAAGTCACCTTTTTATTATCATAAAAATTATGTTTTTATTGATTTTTATTAACTGAATAGGAAAAATTTTGTGTTTTGAGCAATAGATGTCCGCATTTCAATATTTATTTATTTTAACAAAATTCTTTGTATTGAGAAGAATTTTTATTTAAATAGGAAATCCAAATATCGCTGTTAATAAAGAAGAAAGTTACGAAAAAATTTACAAAACGAGTAGACGCATACTATCAAATATGGAAAAACGACGAATCCAAAAAAGACGTCGTTATGAAATATCATCTTTGAAAGCAAAAAGACGAGGTCTGATTATCGAGCTTACTGATTACAAAATGTGCATTACATTAAAAAAAAAAAAAAAAAAACTGCAAATATTGATTTTTTTTTCTTTTGTGCAGTTTTGGCTTCGGAAGGTGCGCTATGTTGCAAAAAGATATAAGCGACTATGAAAACACACTTGGTAAACGTTCATGCTCAATTTTACAAATAAATATGGCACATATATGCCCTATACACACCGAGGTACCTAATTGGTGCCAAAATGGCGTTCAGTTGCCTAACATGCTGGTTATCATATAAATGTTATAATAAGTTGTTTGTTCTAAAAATATTATCATTTATTGATTGTTATTTCTTTTTTTTTTATAACAGAAAATGTTTCGTTTATTCCTTTTTTAGGTGCGTTCGTAATTATATAATACGTAGCACCTATAGTGATCGTTCAGTCCGTCCGTCTGTCCGTCCGTCTGTCCGTCCGTCTGTCCGTCCGTCCGTCTGTCCGTCCGTCCGTCTGTCCGTCCGTCCGTCTGTCCGCATATAACAACGCAAAAACTACCCAACCGAATCGTTTGAAATTTAAAATACATAATTATTACATAATTTTGTCGAGTCATTTCAAATTTTATGAGAATCGGATGGATAGATCAATTACAGGGACGATCAAAAGTATTCCATTACATTACGGTCAATGGGGAAAAAAGTTTCAAATGCATTTTAATCGTTTGAAATTTAAAATACGCAATTATTACATAATTCTGTCGTGTTATTTCAAATTTTTTGATAATCGTGTGCATAGATCAATTACAGGGACAATCAAAAGTATTCAATTACATTATGGTCAATGGGGAAAAAGTTTCAAATATATTCTATACGTTTGAAATTTAAAACACATAATTATTACATAATTTTTTCGAGTTATTTCAAATTTTATGAAAATCGGATGCATAGATCAATTACAGGGAAAATCAAAAGTATTCCATTACATTACGGTCAATGGGAAAAAATGTTTCAAATGCATTTTAATCGTGTTACACTCATGCGAACTTAATAAAATTTATATGCAACTATAAAGTACATATTATACTATACATCTTACATAATTTGTGGTGCAAAGAACATTTGTTATTGATTTACAAGGCCACACAAAAGTATTCCATTACATAATGGTATAGGGAGAACATTGTTTGATGAGCGTTTTAATTGTAATTCACTATTTACAATGTTATGAGATTGATATATGAAAGTAATATTTTTAAAACTTCGTTATCGTTCGAACGCACCTAATTTGCTACGCTTCACGTGCAATTTCCAACTTGTTTCATTTTGAAATAAATAAATAACGTGTTATCATAGCATGCTATATGTATCTGGTAATCAAAACGATGTTTTCGCCTAATTGGCATAAAATATCTCGCCAAACCCGGTGCTTATATCTCTAGTATATTATCTCAAGTATTTTATTTATGTATAGGGGGAACTGGGGTACATTGATACAGTTTTTTTCTAAGATTTTTTTTGGTGTCAAGAAAGGAGAAATTCAAGTTTTTTTTCCATGAGGTGACAGCAAAACTTGTGTAGTATGTTATAAAAATGTACAATCATTGTTTTATATAGTATTTTTGCATGTAATTTTAAAAAAATCAAAAAAAGTCATTTGTATCAATGTGCCCCATCCCCGGGGCAGATTGATACGTTTAAGAAAAATGACGACAAAATAATACCAATGCATATTTTTCATAAAAAATGAGTTAGAAAACCATTTTATATTTATTTATAAAAATTCAAATCACCCACAATTTATTTTTAAGCAATATTAAGGCAATCAAAATTATATATATTATGACCTGATGTTCTGGCTGTTTCTTGTCTGATTGTTGGCTGTGGTAACTTTGTCATATCTAGCACTTCAACCCCAGCATTATCTTCTTTCTTATGAAAGATGAAAAAATTACCAGTTTTTCTGTTTATAAATAGGTTCATAAACAGAAAATAAAGGATAATTATATTAAAAATTCTGTTTATAATATAAGTATCATTTTCTGTTCTGCAGTTTGTTTCTCTTACTTAACATTTCTCATGTCGAAAATACCTTTTTCTCTGGAGAATCGATATAAATTCGGGATTTGCCAGAATGCCGTCCTTTTCTTTTATTAGTTCTACTAGCACTAGATGCTGGGTAAGTTCCTACGTCTTCTGTTTTCAGAAATACTATAAAATGTTCTAATATAAAGAAATTAGAGCTATTTCACTTCAATAAAAACTAATATTAGAAATTTTTCGTGAAAAAAAGGTTGGATTAAGGAGTGTATGGTAAAAAAAAAAAATAAAAGATAATGAAAATATGAACTATTAAAGGATTTAGGCTGTATCAATGTGCCCCGTCATAAACTGTATCAATGTGCCCCATACAGCGATTTTGAATAAAATGAGTCTCAAATCCAACACTTCACAATATATCTAACAATAAATAATGAGGAACTGATAAAGAGTAGCTGTACTTACCAGGGAGAGTATTCATTTTGGTTGAAAATACTGGAACAGTTGTATAATAGCATTTCAATTGTACAACTCAAATTTACTTTTGAACAACAAAAACAATAAATCACCCGTCCCATTTCATCAAACTGTTGAATCATTCCAAGATTTTCTGTATGTAGTTGAATACACTAGCATCACCTTTTGGAGTTATTGTGAAACTTCCTGTAATGACCCTGTGAGCGGTAGAGGGGGTGTATCAATGTGCCCCATGTATCAATGTACCCCAGTTCCCCCTACTATAATTGTTTTTACATACCACTTACTTCTTCTTGTATATAAAAATAGATAAGTGACTCCTTTATGCAGTATAAATCTTTAAAAGTAGCCCCCGTTGCCCCTTTTTGGATCAAATAAAAAAAAATCAACGTCTAATTCCAGTATTGCTCCCAGGTATGCATACATATTCCAAATTTGAAAGTTGTATGCCAACAGGAAATGGATGAAATATGGGAAAAGATGTCACATATGCACCAGGGTAAATAATTGGCGTCAAAATGGCATTATTTTACCTCAGATGGTAACCCGGCTGTATTTATTTATTATTTGTTTATTTACTCATAAAATGTTTATTTACTTTCATTTCCTTTTTTAATTATATAAAATATTTCTTTTTATAGTTATTAATTATTATTATTATTATTTTAGTTCTTTTTGAAAATAGAAAATTATTTAAAAATGTGTATGTAAGCGTTATTTGAAAACTGAGTTTTCGCCAAATGGGCTTTGAAAATTGCGCCAAATCTTATGCGCTTGTGGTATCCGTGTCGAAAAATTAGTGACCAGAATTGACTTCCACACACAAACAAAATATAAGTTAAAAGAAAACGTACAATAAAAATAAAGGGAAAATGATGTCATAAAAGAAACTTTTTATTTAAAAACGTAATTGTTTCTAATTTTCACACGCGAAATATATAAAACATACTTTTAGCGATCAAAAAATGCTATTAAGAGATTATCACAAAATCTCAAAATCAAAGTTTTTATGACATTTTTTTAATATAAAAAAAAAAACAGTTTTATTTTCCTGCATGATTAAATTTTAAAATGTTTTATTGCATTCAATATTTTTGAGTGCGTTAATGATTACTATTTACTCCATGTACTGATTCGGTTATCTACGAAAAGATCCAGCTGGTGAAAATCACGCACACCAAATTTCTGTGACGTATGCAAATAAATTGTGCTTTTTTATCAGTTTTTTTAATATAACTTTTAAACTATTTGGAACTAATTTTTCGCATGTAGTGCATTCACCAGATTACCTTCATAGGTACCTATTGGCACAAACAGAATCAAAATCCGACAAGTACTTTTTGAGATTTGCTTGACGAAAGAATTTTTTTGACTTTCAATATCGTTACGTATCTCTGAGTATAAAGACTTCGCTTCGCTCAGACAATAATATATGACTCTGTTATTACATGTCACCTTTTTATTATCATAAAAATTATGTTTTTACTGATTTTTATTAACTCAATAGGAAAAATTTTGTGTTTTGAGCAATAGATGTCCGCATTTCCTATTATTTATTTAATTTAACAAAATTCTTTGTAGTTAGAAGAATTTTTATTTAAATAGGAAATCCAGATGTCGCTGTTAATAAAGAGGAAAGTTACAAAAAAAGGTACAAAACGAGTAGACGCATACTATCAAATATGGAAAAACGACGAATCCCAAAAAGACGTCGTATGAAATATCATCTTTTAAAGCAAAAAAACGAGGTCTGATTTTCGAGCCTACTGATTACAAAATGTGCATTACATTAAAAAAAATGCTGCAAATATTGATTATTTTTTCTTTTGTGCAGTTTTGGCTTCGAAAGGTGCACTATGTTGCAAAAAGATATAAGCGCTTATGAAAACACACTTGGTAAACTTTCATGCTCAGTTTTACAAATAAATATGGCACATATATGCCCTATATACACCGAGATACCTAATTGGTGCCAAAATGACGTTTAGTTGCCTAACATGCTGGTTATCATATAAATGTTATAATAAATTGTTTGTTCTAAAAATATTATCATTTATTGATTGTTATATATTTTTTTAATAACAGGAAATGATTCATTTATTCCTTTTTTTTTCATTTTGAAATAAATAACGTGTTGTATATTCCAAATTTCAAAGTTGTATGCCAACAGGAAATGGATGAAAAATGGGAAAAGATGTTACATATGCACCAGGGTACATAATTGGCGTCAAAATGGCATTATTTTACCTGAGATGGTAACCCGGCTTTATTTATTTATTATTTGTTTATTTACTCATAAAATGTTTATTTACTTTCATTTCCTTTTTTTAATTATATAAAATATTTGTTTTTATAGTTATTAATTATTATTATTATTTTATTTACTGTAAGTTTTTTTTTGATAATAGAAAATAATTTAAAAATGTGTATGTAAGCGTTATTTGAAAACGCAGTTTTCGCCAAATGGGCTTTGAAAAAAAATGCACCAATCTGATGCGCGTGTGGCATCCGTGCCGAAAAATTAGTGACCAGAATTGACTTCCACATACAAACAAAATAAAAGTTAAAAGAAAACATGTAATAAAAATAAATATAAAGGGAAAATGATGTCATAAAAGAAACTTTTTATTTGAAAACGTAATCGTTTGTAATTTTCACTCGCGAAATATATAAAATATTCTTTTAGCTATCAAAATATGCTATTAAGTTTTTATGACATTTTTTAATATAAAAAATAACAGTATTATTTTCCTGCATGATTAAATTTTAAAATGTTTTATTGCATTCAATATTTCTGAGTGCGTAAATGATCACTATTTACTCCATGTACTGATTCGGTTATCTACGAAAATATCCAGCTTGTGAAAATCACGCACACCAAATTTCTGTGACGTATGCAAATAAATTGTGCTTTTTTATCAGTTTTTTTAATATAACTTTTAAACTATTTGGAATTAATTTTTAAAAGTAGGTGCATTCACCAGATTACCTTCATAGGTACCTTCTGGTACAAACAGAATCGAAATCCGACAAGTACTTTTTGAGATTTGCTTGACGAAAGAATTTTTTTGAATTTTAATATCGTTTCGTATCTCTGAGTATAAAGACTTCGCTTCGCTCAGACAACTATGCCTTCTTGATTTTTCCCCTTTGTTTGGACGCTTTGAAAAGCTTCGAAGCTTTGTACAAAAATAGTCGAAAAAATTTACTTTATTATAAAACAGAAATAAAATCCATTAAAAAGAAAAACGTACTCTATTTATTAAAAAAAACTATTTTCAGCAACGTAAAAGATAATCTATACATTTTACGGGTAATTTAACACATGAAACAGCTCACTCAATACTTTCTTGTTGAAAGTATATACTTAGAGACATAACTACAGTTTTTATTGAAAAATCATCAAAGTAATGGCTAATTTTGAGACCAGATTCCTTTAATCGATTTTTTTTCTCGAAATTTCGGGACTCGAAAGAGTTTATGCTTGTAATCATAATATCATTAAATTGCAAAATGACTGTAATTTGTCTGATTATGGTCATTGTGTAGAAATTGTGAATTTTTGAAATTCTTAAGAAGTTTACCAATGCATATAGAAAAAGAAAATCAATTGCAATAAAATAAATGCAAAATAAAATCTTAGCTACATTTTTTATAAAAAATTATTAACCGACTTACAAGAAAATATATTACAGAAATCATTTGTACATTTTTAGGTGCGATTTTAGTTATATAAATGCGTAATACCTATAGATTGTCGTGTAGTCTGTACGTCTGTGTGTCCGCATATAACAGAGCAAAGTTAATAAAACCAAAAGATAAAAGAATGGTTTGAAATTTAATATCTATAGTCGTTGCAATTTTTGGTGCGTCATTTCAAATTTCACGAAAATCGAATCAAAACTTCAAAAGTTATTAATAAAAGTTTTCTTTATTCTAATAAATCCCATCATACGTAATTAATTCATTGGTGCCTCATGATAAGTGTTATTCAATTAACAGTACACGCATCGAAAAATTCCAATCGGAATTTTCGCATCAGAAATCGCCAATTTTAAGTCAACGTGTAGTATTCAGGGCGTGGTCATTGCCATGTTTGAAGTACAATTTCCGATTTCTTCAAGTATCTTCGCCTGATCTTTAACCCTTTCGGGTCTGGTGTTCTATTAATAGTACGTGTCTGTTTATCGAGCATTATTTTGTCTTAACAATTACTTAGTTGCTTTCGACATATAAAAACGATAGTGTATGGCTATGTCTTTCTTATTATGACTACATTTATGTTTTTCTATTCAATAATAACAATAACAATAAAAGTTCACCTATTCCTCTTTGCACCGCTGGCGATTCCTTTGTTTTATACATATATTCCAGTCTTTAAATTTAAGATATAGGTTACTTTTCTGAACGAATCAAGTATGATAAAACGTGAAAAGTATTAGAAAGTTGTAATATCTGCTAAAATTTCTTGTAATGCTATGTTTCCCAAATGTCTCCAAGAACTCTTCCTTAACCTATTATCATATAAATATGAATTAAATAGTACATAAAATAAGTATACTTGCTAAATTTCGGACAATGAGGCATACATAAATTTCAATAAATCTATTTGGGTAGTTATCATTAACATTATTAAAATAAAAGTAATTTTGTTCTCAAAATGCAAAAAATAAATAAGTAAATAAATAAATCGGACCCGAAAGGGTTAAACGAATGCTCAATTTTACATGGTTATATTTTGTCAGAAAGTCTTGTTCTGATAGAAGGTCTGTTCCAATTTCATTAAAGTTTTTAAATGGCATGCTTAAAACAGCATTTTTTTATTTATAATATTTTATTGCCTTTTCCTTAATCTTTCTTGACTGTAAATTTGTAAACATGAGCCGATAACCACGAAATTTGAGCAAGTTAATCAAATACTGTCGATGTTCGTTTTTTAAAAAATCTAAAGATATAATAGAATTTTCAGGTGTCATTAAATAACTAATAAACTGGCTTTATAAAGCATTTATATAGTCAAGTATAGAGCTGTTGCAAACCGTAAGTATTCATTACTAAGAAGCGGGTAATCTCTAAGATACGAAATACCGAATCGTTACTTAGAAATACCACTCGTTAGCCGTTACCGGAGTCCATATGCAACCGAACAAAGTGGAACTAACTTCAAAGGCTGCTTGCTTACGTTTGTATAATTCATGGTTTCTCGCGAGTCCGTCTCAACAAGTGTATTAAAGTACATATTAAAAAGAAAAATATTAATTGCGTATTTGAATAGAAATGTCCACTACTTAGAGTGAAACCAGTGAAACATGCGATAACGAAACCTGTAGGGTTTTGGTTTCATCTCTGGGGACTTGGTGATATTTACCTTTTTGGATTCACAATGGTCCAAGGAGTTCATTTTATGATGATACTATTAAATTTGTGGTAGCTTATAGACGCCATATTGAAAAAATGGAGCGCCATCTGTCGCACACAGATACAAATGATTTTTTTAACCATTACCACATAATTAAGTTTCAATGAAAAATTGCAGAGAACAAACATTATTGAACATATAACGTTATGCAAATTATATATTTGTTAAAATTTTATTTCAATATGATTATTAACATTTTCAATTGGATAAATCAATCAGAAGACATTTGCGGTGAAACAAAATTGGAATCTTTTTTTGCATTTTAATGCATATTACTTTCATGTGAATAAGACACAGCAATTCAAGCAAAAAGTAGTATTGGTAAAGCTATAATACTTAGTTTGTTCAGAATTAACCCTTTCGAAACCACGAGTGCATATATGAAACTTCAAAAAGTGTTTCGATCAGTTGTTTTTGATACCATTAAAAAAGAAAAATTTTCCTTACCTAATTAAGACATTCTCTTGTTTTCTAAACTAAATTTAATTGTTTGACAAAAAGTGGTGTCAATAGAATTAAGTTCTTGTAAAAGATGCTGGTCTCGAACATGTTAATAGATAACAGAAATCTTAGTCTTCTGCACCTCTATCATAATTTGTTCACATTCTTATATCCAAATAACTTCAAACGCCATAGAACAGTTCTATGTTCTGCTTATGCTTATACAGGGTAGGTACAAGCACAGGTGTTAAGTAAGTGTGTTAGGTAGGTGTTAGGTAATCAAATAGACCTGCAATTGATATTGTGGCAGATGTTTTTGAACAAAAAAATATAACACCAGTACCAATGCAGCTTCAGGAACGAGAAGACTGCCATTCCACTGGATCTCTAGATAGCCTTTTTCCCCACTATCTGTTCCAAAAATCCAACCATATTTATCAGGGGATGGAAGATCAGGAACAGCTTGTAGGCAATTCTTCCGAACAAGATCGTGGTAACTGAATTCCATTATCGCCATCTTAAAATTTGTGTTCTGATTCATCATTTTCCCCTGTCTGTAAAAGCACTTATTGTACCGACAGTGAATGCATTCCAAGGGTTGTATTATATATCTCTTTACATAGTCCACGCATCTCTCTCAAATTGCAGTATTTTTTTACCCTGTTATTCGATCCAAATTTCACAATATTAATCCTTCCTAGTTTTTCAAATCGTTTTCGAAAGAACACAGCGTTGAGATAGTGATAATATTTATAAATCCAGACGCTAAAACATGGTGTATGCAAGTTATGAGTTGTGTGCCACCGCTTCTTAGAAGCAGGTATATTTTGTGGCTTCTCCAATTAGTTATTTCTTGAATTTATATTATTTTTGTCTGTAGATAACGTACAGCACTTATGTATTCAACTATTTCAAATAATGTTCATTTTGCGTTTCTTGAGAAATGAAATGCATAAGCTTTCTTTTGTTCTCCTCATCAGATAAAATCTGCTATCATTTTCGTACTGTTTGTCCAGGAGTGTATAACTTTTATAACATCACCAACAGTTTACATTTTTTGTTCATTTAATTTTATTGACAACTGCCTGTATGTATCAAATGCAACATCTATACTTTGAGAGGATGTATAATCATTATTATTTCAAAATACAGATACTTTGCTTGTTGTCCAAACGATTGTAGCTCCTATGGTAGCTTCGAACAAAGAACATTCTGTCATTTAAATTAGCAACACCATCATTTGCATTTTTTCAGTAGTCGCAATTTTGTCATAGCATCCATCAGTTTAATTTTTCAGTTTTTCGCATTGAATCATCAAGTGTTACTAAGGATTATTGAAGGAGACCTAGATAGTAGGAAAAGACAGTTCTTATATCCAAATTTTTACACTCTGCAAGGACCGTCATCTGAGAAAACAGATTTCCTTTTGTTATGGCAACAAATTCTGATTTGTTTATCTTCAAATTCTCCTTCTTTCCCAAGTCACAAAATGTGTTTAGCTTATTAGAGGTTTAAAATATCCTTCTGCCTTTGAGTCTTTAGACAGATATTCTCTCTTGAAAACTTGGTAAATTTCTTCAGTCACCTCATGAGCTTTGATCAAGTCTTCGTCAATTTCTGGATTTGTAATTGCTCTAGTTGATTCTATTAGACTGTCTATATTTATCTATTCATTGGTAACCATGCTCTGTAAATATGAGATAGCACGTTCGTCTTTCTGGATCTTGCTTAAAGACTTATCTAGATGTAGTATAGATTTTTCTGAAGAAATGGTAATGGTTTTGGTTCTTTCACGAATCATGTGAAGAAATTCTACCCTGATATCAAAAATATCTTTTAACTGCTGCAAGTCTTTGACTGAAATATTTTGTAGCTTTTGACACCTGCGTATCTTTATTAATTGCCTCTTTAATCGTCCTGTTAATTTTATAGCATGTAAAATCAAAAAAATCTTTTCTATCACTGTCCTTATCGGTAGAATTATCCAATATGGCGTCCATTGGTTACTCTGTTTTTAAAAATATCATGGATAAATGTCGTATTGTGGTGAATCCAAAAATGTATGGTATCAAGCCAATCATGAAAATACGAGCCCCTGGCTCAACGACGGTGGCCATTTTCCAATTTGGCGTCCATAAGGTACCTTGGTTTTGTAAATATGCATAAATATCATTCTGATGTTGTGGTGAATCCAAAAAATGCATAAGTATCATTTAACAAGTCCTCTGAGGTGACACCACACGAGCCCCTGGATCAACGGCGGCATCCATTTTTCAATATGGCGTCCATTAGCTACTCTTATTTTTATATTTTTATATCATGGATAAATGTCATTCTGATGTTGTCGTGAATCCAAAATAGTATGGTTTAACAAGTCCGTTGACATGAAATCACAAGAGTCCCTTTCTCAACGACGACGGCCATTTTCCAATATGGCGTCCATAAACTAAATTAGGATTGAATGTATCATGAACCAATGAGATGCTGATGTTCTGATGAATCCAAAAATGTATCATTTACCATGTTCGCTGACTTCAAACCTTACGACCACTTAACTCAACAATGGCGGCAATTTTCCAATATGGCGGCCAAAAGCTACCCTCTTTTTGAAAGTATCATGGATAAATCAGGTGCTTTTGTTTTGGTGAATCCAAAAATATATAGTTTATCAAGTCCCCTGATATGACACCTGCCAAGCTCTTGGCTCAACGACTAGTTCTCAAAAACGTTTTACCCCGCTTAACATCCCAAAATTTTTTTAACATAATCATAGAATCAATCTAATGCATGAAATCATAAAATTGGGACTCGTGGCAATAGAAGTGATATCAAATTGAATAGCATTTTGTATTGAAATCCAAGTTATAATCTAATACTTTTATATGGTGACCAGGGGCGTGCGAAGATGAAATTGCACCCGGGGCAAACTTACAATTTGGCATTCCCTCCCAAATTTTTCTTGTTATAGACCAAAAATGACATCAGTATTATAAATTTTGCGGCCCCTAAATCTAATCACCTGGGGCGGCCGCCCCCTTTCGTACGTCGCTGATGGTGACCCTTCAAACATAAATCTTTCCAGAAATACTTCATCATTCCTTAATAACAGCTATAACGAATATTTTTTTCTACTATAAACTTACATTCTTTTTACAGTGAAATTATAAGGAAATTTTACTGGATTAAATGCATGATTAACACAAAATTAGTGTAATTAATAAATGATAAACACGCGTTGTTTTTATATTGCTTAGATCGATGGCTCTTTTTTAAATCGAAATATTAATATATAATATGTAATCTCAAAAAACGCGCAATTATTTTGTTTAAGTTTTAAAAATGCATATCATATCTGTAAGGTAAATAGTACAATCCCTAAACGATCTCAAAACAATCGTTCTTCTAAAAGCATTTTTTTCTGCATCAAAAACTCCCTATAAATTCACACTTACATATTCGGCAAAAGAATGGATGCTGAAATAACAAAACACATTTTCTATATCTTTCTTCTTCTTAATACCCAAACAACTAAATGAAATACCCGTATATGATAATAATAAGAGAATAATTTATTCCGAGTCTAAAGTACGGACACAAACTCTACTTGCAGACACCACGACTCTGTATAAATCCCGAAATGAAGGTAGTATTTGAAATTCGTTACATTCAGTTTTTCAGTACATCGATGCAGCAACGCGATTCAAAAGAAATGATTTGGTATTTTGTATTAGAGATAGTATTGGTATATCAGGTCGTGTTATTTCAATTATTTATTAACGAATACCATGCGGTTTGAAAAAGCTCTAATACGTATCATTCTATTTATATTAGTTATTCTCGAATCTCAAATGAGTGGGATTTCATATGGTTTGTTAATTCATTTATTTATTTTATCATGACAAGAAAAAGAAATAAGAAGTGGATATATTTTTGATAAAGCAAATGATAATTAAATGATAAATCGAAATGTGATTCATATTGGTGCCAATCGAAGAAATCAGTTAAAAGAAGCTCAACAAAGAATTAAAATAAATAAATAAATAAAATAAAATATTGGAAAATTTGCACTGCTATTTCTAAAAATACATAAGTTACACAAATTTCATTCAGATACGAAGAAATTTAAATGTTTCTCATTTTCTTATAAATGCATAAAATGATTTAGAAATGTTATTAAGTTAGCATTTTACGATAATTTTTAAGACTTATGAGGGAGCATGAGGGAGCAATTAGCAATCGTGTACGGAAATTTAGTTTAAAATGTCGAATTTATGGAATGTTTTAAATTTTTTTTTCTTTCTTTTTTTTATTTACTTTTATTTAAAAATGGAAAACACTTTTCAATCTCATAGTTTCCGAATAAGTGCACTTGCAAATTTCTCGAGATTAAAATTGCTTTCACAAATGTGTCAGATTTTACCTAATTTTGATTTGAGTTGACCTTTTACAGAATAAGAAAGATTCGCATTATTGAACAAGGGGGGAGGGAATAAGCATTTAAGGTATATTTAATTTTTAAAGTAATTTTTAGAATATTTCTGCAATACAGCGCGTAGGGGAGGGAGTTATGAATCCGTGGCTAACCGTTAAACCTGCTATTGATCACATGAAAATACGAGCACCACCGTACATTTTCTTGAGCCCCTCTCCCCCCCTATTACTAATTTATAATTACAGTCCTGTGTACAATGATGCTTTACATTTTAATCAGGACGGTAGCTAAGGGGATGTTACGAACGGTTCAGCCCCTTTTAAAACATATTGAGCCCCCCCCCCCCTCCCCGAAAAGATTCCAAGGTCACTAAATGAATTTATGTTCGAAAAACCCAAATGAAATATTGGAAAATCTAATTTAGTTTTGAGGACCTTTCACAGTTTTGCAAAAATACTAAATTGTAACTAAAATAAGTTTTCAACACTTGCTCATTTTATTTGCATACATGAAGCCAACATGATGTTTAATACTACACTAGTTATGCACTCGAATTTTCCATAATCCTATTCTTTTCTTAGCATAAAATGAAGTTGTTACAACAGTTTAATCAAAACATAGTAACTACCAGAGATGTAGTGGAGGATATACGGGAGTATACGCCGTATACCTTCTGGACTTAACACCGTATACCCTCTGTATCTCAAAAAAGCTATAGTACATACACTCTAGGGTATACTCTCTGCTTTGAGTGTATACCCTCTGCTTAGAGGATGTGTCCTCTGTTTTTTTTTTTACGACTACACCACTGGTAACTACACTGTAAATATGCAGTAGTTTATCTTTCTGCGTCACAGAGAGAGTGAAAAATTATATGAGTCACCCCCCTACATTTTCTTGAGCCTCCTCCCTCACCCCTAATTATTGACTTCTCGCTACGGCCCTGATTTTACTATTCTATTTGCATTTTTAAAATAAACTTGAAAACTTCAATAAATGTAACTTTTACGGATAGATGGCTACACTAAACTAATACGAATTCTTCCAAATATTCTTCTGTACGATATTTGCCGTACGTTCGATAACTACGAATACCCACTTTCTCAAAAGTAACGAGTAACGAAACGAATACTTTCTACCGGGCAGAGAATTCGAAATCAACGTTATCATACGGGTATTCACTTTGTCGTTATTTTTATAGCTCTAGTCAACTAGAAACTATAAGTTCATCATATTTTACTGTGAGCTAGTTGAATGTGTCAATCTCAAAATTTTTTTCTATCTCATACATCTTAATATTTTTAAAAGTAGTTACACACGTTAATATTTCAAAATGATTAGTTCAGTACCATGACAATTTTGATTTTCATCTTAAATTTGTGTTTCAGTAAATTAATCGGAGTAAAAACGAGTTCGTCTAATCGTCTAGTTCATAAAATATATTAAAAACAAAATTTTAATTTTCTATTCTGTTGCTATAATCTGTTTGCAAATAGCCAGTTTAGGAGTATGCGAATTTTCATCGCTGCACGAGCGATCAATGGACAATAGAACTATGAAAAATCGAAAAAGTTATACAGAGAAATCTATCCTTTTAAATGAAAATCAAATTTCAGATTAATTTTAATTGCTTAAGAGGCGCAAATGTCAACCTAGTAAAAAAGTTTTCATACCCGGTTTTGCACCCATGCCGTTAATACAGCACATTCACGTTCTACCGACTTAATCACATGGAACGATACCAAACCTGAAACTTTTCACTATTATATGTTTACAAGTCTACAAATGCAGCACATGATGGAATATTTTTCCGTGAGCCGACATGGGGCAAACACGAAACTCAAACAAATCCAGCATTGAATGAATATATTGATACTTGGAAGTATTTTCCAGATATTAATGTATTGTGAAATGTTATGCACGAAACTAATGCATTGTGAAATGTATCTCACTTGTATATTTAAACACGACCGAAGCAACTAAAGTAATTCGGAATCGAAATAATTTATAGTTAATTTTTAATTAATAAAATAGCCATCAATTTAACAGGAATTTGCTATCAAATTTAAACATTTCTATTTCTAGCAGTTGCCAATAATTAAAAATCCACAATAAAATTCCTACACAACAATTACTTTTAGATGAAAAGGAGAAGAATGAAATGAAATAGTTTAACGAATTATTGATTCTTTTTTTTTAAATGTTAATATTACGTCAGATTGAAAATATAATGAACTTCTGAAGGTGAATATATAATGTCATATGAGTTTGACTAAACGTATTGAAATATAATAAAAACCCGATCATGGAAATCTTGGAGCATTTTAACATTTTGAATTTCTCTTAGTTTTTTTTCGTCATTTTTAAATCTATTTCCCATAGATAAATGTGTGTAAATGCATAATGCATGTATAATAGAATTTTTGAAAAGATCTGGGTCCTTATAGCTCATACTTAGTGAAAAATTGTAGTAAAAATTCAGTAAACCATAGAATTTTTCAACTTACCACTTTTTTTTAATCTTGGAATAAATATTTGTATAACAAAATACTCGGAAACAATTTTTCATCAAAAGATTTTTCATAGCGCCCTCTGGTAAAAAAAAATGTAACTTTTTGGATGCGCTTTCGCTGGTTGATTTCCACACTATATACATTGTACGTACAGTGTACCCTAATATTTGTCATTCTTCTGTTGTAATAATTATTATTTACTGATTAAATATTATTTGCGACGTTCAGTTACTTTTTATAGTTAATTTGTTACTTTATCCCTCACACATTTTTTGTTTATTTCAAATTAAAAATAAAATAAATGCCTTCGGCAACTTTTTCTCTCTCATTAAAAGAAAGAAACAAAAAGAAATGCTTTCCGATAAATTTCTTTCTGATATTTCAACTTCTCAGTTATTAAAAAATGTCAGCAAAGTTTGTCCATTGTCAAAAGTTTTATTAGTAAACTTAGTTTTTATTATATGTCTCTGACATTACATTCGCAATGTGTAGGAAATTTTACTTCAAACTGAAAGAAGTGAGAACTGTCAAAAGTCTTAATTTTCTATAAAGAAGAATTAAGTTCATAACAGCTTTCTAAGTTTTGACATGTCTCTGTTGGTGATGCAAAATTAAATTTATTTATTGAAAAAAAGAAATCACTATTTTTATACCAAAGTAATATTTTATTGTCATTTATTTTAAAAATGATTTTTAAATTTTTCATTTATAATCGAAGAAATAAGAATTCAATTAAAATAGATCTTTTGAAGTTAGTATCTAGTTGTGGTAAATTTTACACATAAGTATAACTTATCTTTTCAACGTTGATTGCAAAATCGGTAATCATATATATTAAAACACAAAGCCATTTCTGTAAAACCATAATATGAATTCGACACAATTGCTCATGCGTTGACTAGGTTTTGAACCCCTCCAGTAAGGAAATAGATTGAACTACTGTGAGCGTAGCGGGATAAAGTAGTAGATTAAAGTTCTAAATTTCTACAGAGGACGCAGGTTCGAAACCAATCCCGTCAAAATAATTTCTGTAATATTTTTGTCGATATTTCATTTCAATAATAACATATTTTATTATGAAAAGGAAGTTACATGATTTTATTTTACTTTATTACTGTTATTTGAATGCTTTATAATTAATCAAAATTTAATACTCAACAATATTTTGAAAAAAAAATAATAATTTTATATTTAAAATATTTAAGCTAAAATATTTCGTAAAAAAATAAAATTTTGAAAAATTTGCATTGGTACTGACACTTTACTTGAAATTGCGTATGAAGAAAACTAAACATGTGTAGTGCAATGTGGGTACAGATGTCACAGTTTTACTTTTCTTTTTTGTGAAATGTATAATAAAAAAAAGAACAAACTAAGTACCTGAAATTATTGATAAAACTTTATAGAATGTAATTTCCATGCTAAACAAGTTAAAGTTCTTTTAATAAAGTACGCATAATTATTTTCCCGAACGTCATTTTTTAACATCATTAAGTATTTAAAATGAAAATAAATATGTTAATTACAAAAATCATATGTATCACTAAATTGTTTAAAAAATTTATCAAAACGCAAACGTGTAAGCTCCAAAAATAAAACTTAAGGCAAAAAATGAAATTGGAAAGAAAAAAAAGAATTTATATTAATAAATAGCGTAATTTTTGAAAAGAACAGACTGCATTATCACAAAAAATATAATTCTCAGATTTACATCCAGGCGACCATTGCAATTCGCTGTAAATGTAAGAATTAGTTCTAATCTATTTAGACCCTTGCCTTTTTTATTATTCATTGATTTGTATTTGCATTTGCTCTCAATCACACCATACTCTTGCAAGAGTACGAATGTTTCCTGCAGCCACCCATTGCATTTGATGCACTGTTTCTAGTTCGCTTTAGACTTTTTTCTTGATTAATCTTCAGACACTCAGAACATTCAGAGTGATCATATTCCAATTCAATAATGACATCAGAATCCTTAAATGCAACATTTTTGTCACATTTAATTTTCTTCCTGATAAAAGGTGTTTTCAGATTAATTCCTAATTCGCACATGGTGAATCAGTATTGTTGCTCAGAATATTTTGATAAATAGCAGAATGTGCTGAATTTACATTCATTTATATGTAAGTGTTATTAAAATTGCACTAATGAACGTATTGAACCTAAAAACAAAAATATATTTTGCGGCCTCTGTCCCTCAACCTTTGTACGGCATCTCTCTCAGAGTGATGAGTTAGATGTCACACCAACATTTTGTGTCATGTGTAGAGAAAATTATTCCAATCTCAGAAGGTTTTCTTGTTTCATAATAAGTTTATTCAAAATGTGATGAAATATTTACAAATATGTACAATACCAGACATTCTGGTATTTCCGGTATTATTCAATTAATATAACATTCCAAAAAATCCATTAAATTCCACTATTCTAAAAACTAAACTAAAAAACATTCCAAAACACTGGTCGTCAAGACAACGAAACTAGTTGCCACTTAGCATCATATAAATACATTATAAATACATCGCTCGCTCGCAGACGAGAAACAAACGTCACTTTCATCGGAGGAGATTTCGCAACATCCTCCCCCCCCCGATGAATACATTCATCAAAATTAAATGCAAACAATAATGAACAATAAGAAGGTAAATATATATAACAAATACAATTATTTTACTTACTTAGAGAAATCATAATATATTAATTAAAGTTCTAACTTAAAAATCAGTTGTATGAGTCGTTTTATAAACCCTGATGCTGTCTTCAACATTACACTTCTGACCTTTTCATCTCGTCCCTTGAAAAGTTCGGTGATTTTAGCTAATTTCCATAAATGTCTCGGGACCTTGTCATCACCTACTAAAACTACATCATTTACATTAAATTCACAATTTTCAATTATGGGATGTACATTATGTATACCTTTTAGTTGGAGCAGATATTCTCCCTTCCAACGTTTCCAAAATTGGTTCAATAATTTTTCTCTATACAAATATCTTTTCAATAAAAATCTTTTTGAGCTGGAGAAGATCTGCTCATTGTTACGACCAGCCTGGTGGTGAGGTAAAGATGTTATCCTTTCCCCGATTAAAAAATGTGATGGGGTGAGAGGTGATGGTTCTGAAGCATCGTTATATACATACGTAATGGGCCGAGAATTCAAAATTGCCTCAATTTCGGTCAGAACAGTTTGTAATTCTTCAAATGATAATAAAGCCCTCCCTAATATTTTCCTTAATATAATTTTAGTCATCTTAACCATCCTCTCCCAATAACCACCCCACCAAGCTGCTCTTTCAACAATATATGTAAATTTTATGCCCTTTTTTCCAAAGTAATTTTGGACATTTGGATCTGCAACGTTCGCGTAGAGTGTTTTTAGTTCATTTTCAGCTGCCTTGAAGGTTTTGGCATTGTCGCAGTTAACAGTTCTGCATATCCCTCTTTTAGAGACAAATCTTCTGAATGCCATCAAGAATTGTTCAGTGTGAAGGCTACTAACGATTTCCAAATGGATGGCGCGAGTAACAGCACATGTGAAAAGTGCAATGTACACTTTGTCTTTAACATATAAAGGCCCTGCGAAGTCAATACCAGTAACTTCAAACGTTTTAGATTCATGGATTCTATTAAGTGGTGATGGAGCTGTCACTTGACTGCCAGGTTTAGCTTTAAATTTTTTAACAGTCTTATCTTCTTCTTCTTTGGTATATTCTTGTTCCGTATGCAAAGCTAACATTCCGTCTTTATGTGCTTGAATAAGTTCCTGTGAGTACAGTTCGGGATGATCATTTATGAATGTCAAAACATACGGATCAGCATCAGTCAGTTTGAATATTTTACCGGACGCTTGAATATGAACTCCTACATAGACATCATCCGCTTGGTAGTAAACTGGACGGACATTTGGATCCACTTGCTTCTTATGTATCTTATCTTTTTTGTGGAAGAGTCCGCCAGGAAATCCTGAATTTGGAATTGATTCTTCGTTAATGGATACAGAATCATCGCTGAGATAAAATGAGATCACAAACCGTCTGAGGTCATCATCCGCCATTAGAGAAACCAATCGAGCTTTAAATCTCAGTACAACTTGGTTGAAATGAAGTTCCTTCCTGAAATCTTTTTTAACGGGCTTTGGGACTAAGGATAAGCAGTTCTGTAGTGAGTCGTCCCAAGCTCCTATTCCTGTATGAGGAGGAATAATCTTAGGCGGAAGTGGCTTCGGTTTTTCAGCTACTGCAATGCTTTCCATTTCTTCTACACCTAGATGGGTTTTGTAATAATGACAAGTGAAATGGTCGCAGTCATAAAGGAATATTTTTTTCCTGAAAACCAAGATGTCTTTTCCAATCCTAAAATTCTTTGGATGAAACCATTCTAGGTCTTCATCTTTGATTTCCATGTAACTCAATGGGATGTTTTTCGGTAATCCATTTCTGTCTACTTGTATTTTCTGTCGTTTTATGAGAACTATATTGGGGTCTCGCCCGCTGGTTGGTAGATGGTCTTCGAGAATTTCCATAGTATCATCAGATAAGTAATACTGCAAAATAACTCTACGCATTTGTGGCGGGTCGTTTAAGACATCTTGCCATGTTCCATAGAACCTCGATACCCTTTTATCGTATTTGAAAAAAATAAAGAGTTTCTTGTCTTCAAAGCTCTGAGGCACAGTTTCATTTCGAGGCTTCATTGCTCTACGCTGCACTGTATGTGGATCAAGAGGAAATTCTTCAGGATCATTGGGCTCAATGCCAGCATTTATTAGATATTCCCTTGTCCATTGATCACAATCAGTAAGTCTAAATGTAATGTCATACAAATGAATGTCTTGACCTAAATTCAAATCATTCCATAAGTAACGCCGCCTTTTTCCTTTAGGATGAGGAAACACTTGTATCTTTAAAAGGGTTCCCTGGCGTTTTGTTGCTGTCTTTTTCGGTATTTTCAATAATGGATTCAATTCAATTTTAAGAGTGTCAGAATTATTGTTCCAAATTAAACCCAAAATCTTTAAGGACACATTAGAATCAACAGGATCTTCACGACATTCTAGGTTATTATTTTTCCATTTTTCAGTTAAATTTGGGGAATTAGAAGTCCATCGCCTTAAATTCATGTTGGCTGCCTTTAGAATAGATACGGCATCTTTAGTTACCGTAATGGCTTCTTCTACAGTGTCCGTTCCATTAATTAGGTCGTCGACATATAGTTCTTTCAGAATGTTATATGCCTCTGGATTCGAAGTTTTATATTTTTTCAAATGCAGTCTAATGGTACCGCTCAAAAGGAATGGACTACATTTAACACCAAAGGCTGCTCTGGCGAATCTTAGAATTCTGACATCACGGCCACAGAAATCGAGATCTGCCCCACCCTTATACCATAGAAACTGTAAAAATTTCCTATCTTCCTCTACAATACCGACCTCAAGAAAGGCTCTTTGTATGTCCGCGCAAAAAGCAATTCGGTGATAGCGAAATTTTAAAATAATTTTAAGTAAATCTGGATTAAGATTGGGACCACTATCTAAAAAATCGTTAAGAGATTGTTCATGTTTATCCTTGGAAGACGCATTGTATACAATCCTAACTTTAGTACTTTCTTTAGATTCGCGTACTACAGCATGGTGAGGCATAAAATATCCCTTATCTTTATCAAGTTCGGATTGACATTCAACTTGTTCAATTATACCCTCTTTTAGCTGTTCCTCAATAATATCCTTATATTTAATGTACAAATCAGGATCGCGATGAAATTTATTGCATAGGCTCCTCAAACGCCGTTCTGCAATCTCATAATTACTTTCAAGCTCCTTAAAATTTTCCTTCCACAACAGCCTAGTTTCATATCTGTTATTTTTATATAAGGTATTTTGTTCAAATTTATTGATAATGTCTAAATCTGATCGCGACATTTCCTTATCTGGTTTTATTCCTATTGCCTCCAATTCCCATAAATTTTTGACTCTCTCATATTCTAACTCTTCCCTCATAACAATCGCATGATTTACCAAAATATCTCTAGATTCCGAATTTCCTTCCCTACCTTGAACTACAAATCCGAACAAACTCTCCGTTGCAACTAAACATCTACTTAATCTAACAATTTTATCACACAAAACTTCCCATATATAGTCTGAACCGATCAAAATGTGTATATCTTTACTAGTTGCATTATCAGATAATTTAATTCCTTGACGTAGTGCAAGATTCTTAACCCATTGAGAAGGAATTTCAATTTTTCCATGCGTAATCTTATCAATCACCTCGGCTTGTATTTTGATGCATTTATGAGAATCTGTTATATTTTCCAATTCAATTTCCACTATATCATAACACTGAATTGATTTAGTTTGTTTATCTGCAAAGGAATGAATTCGAAATGTTTCCCTTTTTATGATCTTTAAACCTAACAAATCCACAATCCGTTTTTCAACAAAAGTCCGATTTGATCCCCCATCTAACAAAACACGAACAATTTTAGATTTTTTGTTTCCCTTTGCTATTGCATTGAGTGTCTGCAACAAAACAGGAGAACATTCTTTTCTTTCCCTTTTATTTTTGAAACATCTGGTGGAAGCTAATGACGTCACAATATCTGGCGTCGAGTCATAGTTTTGATCATCCGAATTATTTTTAACGGAGGTCAGCGATTTGTCGCAAATTAATTCATTGTGACGCAATTTACAAATTTTGCATAACTGATTCCTTTTAAAACAAAATTTAGCGATGTGTTTTCGTTTAAGGCAAATAAAACAACGACCATTACTTTTAAGAGAATTTTTTCTTTCATTTATTGTCAGAGGACAGTTTATACTTGCGTGATTCTTATCCAGACAAAAAATGCAAGTTTCATTCGTAGCAGTCGTTAAGACAGCGGCTGAAGAAAGCCTTGTGTTATCATTTCTTTTCTGATTCAAATAATATTTATTTTTACTGTTTTGAATTATTTCCTTATTACGGAATGCTGATTCATTTGCATTCCCACCCTTAGAATTAGCTAACAATAACGATGTTTCCCGACATTCTACCTCCTTCCTCAAAAATTCCATTAAATTCTTAATATCAAATAATTCACTCGTTTCCCGATTCCTATTATAACTCAAACTTAAATCTTCGGGAATTTTCTGTAAAATTACCGGACATAACAAGTTACTGTATGTTTCAGTTGCAACATCAAGCGATTGCAGTGATCGGATCTGTACTTCAATCGCGTCATACATTTTTCTTAACCCTACTACATTTGAAGAATTCCTTACAGGTTCCGTAAGCAAAAGCTTGTTCATATGGGAACTAATTATTAAATCCGATCTCCCAAATCTACTTTTCAATAATTGAATTGATGAATCATAATTCTCATTCGTTAGCGAAAAACCAGAAACAGCACTTAATGCTAATCCACCTAAATACGTCTTTAAATAAGTGAATTTCTCGATTTTACTCAATGAGTCGTTGTTATGAACAGCAACCTCATATGAGTTCCAAAAATCTAGCCACTGACTACAGTCCCCATAAAACTTAACTATATTCAATTTTGGCAATTTAAGTGTTCTGGTTTCGTTATGCAAGATCGCGTGTGAAAGATCATTGTTACATATCGCTGGATTATTCTTAGATATAGTATCATTAGATTTAATGCCGTTTTCTTTTATAAAACGCGTCATTCTACCTCGATATTTAACAATTTTTTCTATATATTCTTCACAACACGAAACTTCATTTTCAACCTCTTTAATATCCGTGAGCTCAAAAATTTCTTTATCTAGCTCTTTTAGTTCCGAAAATTTTTCATTTATTTGTTCCTGACAATCTTTAATTTCTTCTATTTTCAAAGAAATTTCCATTTCATTATTCTTCAAAATAGATTCAATTTTAGAAATTAGTTTCGTTGTACTCCCTCGAACGGAAATACATTTCTTTTTTATTTTTTCCAGATCCATATTCAAAACGATATAATAAAATATTTCCTAGTATAATATCATTAAATATTTCCAAACGAAACTAAATTTCAATAATCATCTATTTTCAATCCGAGATTAAAATAATTTATCAGTTTCGAAACTAAAACAATAAATTTCATAACGAAACCAAAACATTCTATTTATTTATTTTCAAACAATATTCCATGCAAATTTATAAATTAATAATCAAATTGGTCTTACCTCAATCTCTCGTGGCCGCGAATTTCAAACCCGTCAGATTCGCCAGATAAATTCTTTAAAAGCTGTATCTGCTCTCATTATTTCCAGAGAAATTTTTTTTTTTCATATTCCTTAATGCGTGAAATGGCGTTTCATAAACAGCTATATTCTAGCATAAACTATCAGGTCTTGGGGCACCATGTAGAGAAAATTATTCCAATCTCAGAAGGTTTTCTTGTTTCATAATAAGTTTATTCAAAATGTGATGAAATATTTACAAATATGTACAATACCAGACATTCTGGTATTTCCGCTATTATTCAATTAATATAACATTCCAAAAAATCCATTAAATTCCACTATTCTAAAAACTAAACTAAAAAACATTCCAAAACACTGGTCGTCAAGACAACGAAACTAGTTGCCACTTAGCATCATATAAATACATTATAAATACATCGCTCGCTCGCAGACGAGTAACAAACGTCACTTTCATCGGAGGAGATTTCGCAACACATGCGAATGACACAAGAAAAAGGCAAGCGCATGTGTGTATTCCGCAAAGATATGGTCTACAGTACAAACCGGTTTTAGGTCGAAATTTTTATTTATTTGGCCTAAAATATGTAATAAAATTTAGTTAGGATAATTTTAGAAACTTAACACGCACGTTAGAAGCATAAAAACTGGCATAAATATGTAAATACTTACAATTAAAGAAGCGCAAGTGAGCTCCCTAGTAGTTGCTAGAGAGCGCCCACATAATCTCTGTGGATCTGTCCCACCGCGGCGTCTGTCCCCACTTTATCGTATAAACAAGTATTGCATTTAAAGTCTGTAGGAGTCATTACACTAAAAATAATGGTCGCTATAGTTTTATACCAGTTAAAAAATATTTACATATCTTCTCTGCAAATATAATCAGAACCTTTATAATTATCTTTTTTTTTTCATTTGCGTTTTATTTATTTATGGTTATAAGTTCATTATATGTATTACATGTAAAGTATAAAATACATTATCTGTTAATAAGAATTATTCCACTTCTATCTATAATTTTATAATATAAACTGTAAAACTTTTAATCAAGCCCGGAATACACTCATGATTAGTGACATACAAACACACATACATCAGTGACCTACAGCACACAATAACATCTCGCAGTGAGCTTCAGCAACATGAAAACATTCTGCACCATCAATAAAAAAAATAAATGCGTAAATAAAGCCTGACTTTGCGCAAAATTTTTTGCATTAAAGCAGAATTGCATTCAGATGTAATAACATTTTCATTCTAAATGTTTAAAAACCAGATCTCACATGTTCAGGCAACCATAGGGCTCAACGATCGAAAAGGTGACTTTTGTGGAGAAATACAAAATAAAAAATAGCTTACTGAAGTGATTATAATTTTTTTGGCGAAAGAAAGTAAAATATTTGAAATCCGATTAATGATTATATATTTCTGAATGAAGCCTTCTAGTAGTTAGACTCAAATTTCTACACCACCAAGAAATATACTCTGAGAAAATATACACTTTCAAATCTGACTAAATCGATATTTTCATTTTGTTGTGAATTTTTTCAATATTACGAGCCAATACTTTTAATTCTGAAATACCCAAAATACTCAGATTCAGACAAAATAACTTTTTATTCGTTAAATGTAGTAAACTTCATCAGTGTACTTTTATTTATTACTGTTATTTTATTAGTATGATTTCGAACGAAACACACCCTTCCCTAACATTTTATAAAATAAAATGTGGCAAACTGCTGCTTTATCAGTTCGCAGAAGGACACTTAAAAGTCATCGTAACATAATCTCAGAAGCATAGAGTTTGTTCTTCAGTTTTCGAAAATGAAGGATGGATAAATTCGTGAAAGATTTCGAAATTGAATTTGACAACCATTAACAATATATAAATACAGACATCATGCAAAATCGCGTAGATTTCTGCTGCTTTTAAATTTAAATTGAATAAAAAGAGACAAAATTTCAATTTACATTTTGTTAAAAATTATCGAACAATACTCTGAACTAAATATACTATAAAATAAAAATATGAAAGATGAAAAAATTTTCTGATAAGTCAAGGTTCATTAATTCGTATAAAAAGAATCCGTGAAAAATAATAGAATTTGAATAATCAGAATTTTTTTAAAAATTCAATTGCATGGTAACGGTTTACAAATGTATTTTTGTATTTGAGTCTCGCTACTTTTTACATTCTTCTAACAATTCAAGAAGAAAGTATTGGATTTGTGAAAATTTTCCTTATTCCAGTTTTCAACGAATTCACACTTTTTAGGTTTTACGCATAACGTAAAACGTGCTTTTACAAAATCTGTGTATCTAAAACAAATTTTGTGAGCATTCTATCGTAAGATGTTCCGAATGATTCGGATTTAATAAAACTTTAGATTCAGTCAATCTCTAATAAATTGGTGTGCTGATTACTTTTTAGCGTAAATCGCTCTACAGGTGGCGCTGCTTTGTTGCCCTTTTCACAATTTCTGCAATAGATAAATCTCAAGATCTAATGCACAGATTTTCATAAAACTTGAGTTCAGGTAGTCCTTGATATAATTTGATGCTCATTATTTTTGGTGATGTTGCATTATTAATAATTATCGCGTTAGCTCTATCTCAAAAAATAATATGCAAGCTTTCATCAAACTTTATATTCAGTAAACCCCTGTTATAAATTAGTACTGTTTAGTTTTTGGTGTAAATCGCCAAACAGATGACATTGCAATGCTCTCTTTATCACGATTTCTACAATATCTGTATCTCAAGTACTCAATGCAAATTGACCCTGATTAGGTTTTTAGTAAATCGCCCAATAGATGACACTGTTATGCAGCATTTTTCACAATTTCCGCAACAGCTGTAGCAAACTAATGCACGGATTTTCATCAAATTTTAGAATGAATTAGAAGTTGGCATAAGCTCTTTGCTGATGAGATTTATGTGTAAACCATCCATTTTAAACACTTTTCACCGGGAGGAATTTCTGTGGCTTCGTAGGAGGGACATTGTTGATCTCTGTGGGGGCGGGGTTATTGCACTTTTTTACCATTTGAAAATACAAAATCCCAAATCTTTCACGGGAACATCTTATTGCTCCGGGGACGGGAAGTCCCCTCCCCTGGTCGTCTGAAATCCACACTGAAATCGCCTAACTGGTAACGCTAATAAACTGCTTTTTCAATAAGTATCAATATGTATGTAATAAAAGAAAGTTTTGAGGTTGCCAAATCCGACTAGTCTTGCATGGATGTTAATATCAATATGCGTTGTAAAGGAATGTTGATGACTAAAATTTAAAAAATAAATTTGGTAATGAATCTTTAATATTTATGAAAACTGTCCCGTTAAATTTATAAATATTTCGGTTTTACAGGTTATTTAATTTATTTATGGCATTCAGAGATTTTTGATTATAGATTATATTTTCGACCGGCAACCATTTATTTAACACTTAAAGTTCTGCCTACCTTCGGGGCACTTTTAAACATATATATATATATAAATTATTAAACGCATGTGCTTTCAATTAAAACTGGGAATAAAACCATCAATTCATAGACATTTTTAATGGAATTTTAATTATTTGTTTCAAATTTAGGAAATATGTTATGAATTTTAGTAAAGAATGACGCTTATGCCAAAACCTTTTATACCGAAATATATTTAATATATTTCACTTTTATTTTTCTAAATATATAAGTAAACCACTAACATGTGTTATGAAGCAAAAAGTTTTCTGTACCTCTTAAAATAATTAAGATATACCTAAATTTGTATACAAAATATGATTTCTAATAAAAATAACCTTTTAAATTAATATATACATACTTACAAGCTATATTCTAATTCATAACATACCTAAAGATGAGCAGAAGATTTTCACAAAATTGTATTTCAATATCTTAAACATATTTTAAGAAATTATGTTTCCATAAGCGTACATAATTAAAAATGAAATTATGATTTTAATATAGCACAGAAAAATTATGCATAAAGTTCACAACATCCACCATATTTAGCTGTTTATGTGTTTTTGTACTGATTATATATTGTATATTTGTGTACTAAAATTCACCATTTATATTTCCGTAGCTTTTTGGTTCTTATGGTTCCAGAAAAGTTTATTTTTTTAGGATATAAATTTGTTTCGAATTATCGCTGAGCCAAAAAAAAATTTTTTGGATTCCTTCTTGTTTTGATTTTTATTTAAAACTAGCTTTGCTAGCGTAATAATTCAAAAATGCTAAGTGATGTTTGTATGTCTAACTATTATTATAAGAACTTATACTTTTAGGAATAATTCAAAAATAAACATTTAAGCAACGATTTGACAAAACTACATCATTGCATTGCCTTAACTAGAAAAGAGATGAAATAAATGAGGAGAATTAAAACTAATTCTAAATAAATAATAATTTAGAAAATATATTGAAACTTTTGTACTAAATCCTTACGTTTCTTTCAGGATTCATTTGAAGTTTTGAATTTTTTACAAACCATCTTTTAGTACAAATTTACAGCTTAAAATTAACAACCATTACTATTTCCAAGTTTCTTTTCTAACGTCTATCATCTGTCTAGTGCTAGTAGCACCAGAATAAAATGCCTATGTTGAAAGCAAGGACTGTCAACGTTAATTTACCATCATTCGTTTGAAAATGTAAGGAAGGTAAATTAATTAATTTGGAAGGTATTTCCTGTTATTTCATAAAAACGAAATTGACAAATACTTCATAAACTTTTTTATACAGAATGTTGTTCCTGTCAGCCGCATATAGTAGCACTGGCTTAAAAAATAGCCTTTAAAAGGATAAGATATTGCATAAAAATCGTAATTTAGCAATTTTTAGAACGATTTTCGCTCTTCCCCACCGCTTCACAACTCTTAAATTTCAAATGTACTTTTGATTAGTGTTAGTGGACAATTATATGTTATAAATAACTATCATGCCATATTTAAATTTTCTAGCTTCTTTAGTGTCACAGCAGTCGCAATTTAGGATGTTTTTGCTTTTCTAATTCTCTGGTGTTAGTAGGACGTTTTTAAACATAGAACATAAAACATAACTTATGTTTGACCAGGTTCAATCACCACCAGTTCGCAACCATTAAATTTTTTAATTGGTTTACTATTTCATAAGATGCATGCAAATCCTAGTTTTAAACGTTTTTCGGTCACTTCATCCTAATAAATTTGGAATTTTCTTTCGACGATTCATAGAAAGCATTTGCATCTCTTAAATAATTATCATGCTAAATTTCAAAATGTTAGACACCTCACTTGTACAAAAAATGCAATTTAGAATATTTTTTACTCCTTCGACTTCCAGGTGATAGTGACAACGACATAAACTTTAGCCTATATATCAGCAAGTACTGTTACCATCGATTTGCAACTGTGGCGACGCCATCTTGCTCGGTCAGTTAAACGAGTATCTCGCAGAAAGCGAGATCGCCACATAACCATTACTTTTGAAATCGGTTTCATATTAGGTATATATCGTAGAAATCGCAATTTAGAACTTTTTAGAACACTTTTCGCGCATTTTCATCCTTTTTAAAATTTTATTTATTTATTTATTTATTTATTACGAAATGTTATTAGATATCACTTATATCTAATAAATACCATGCCAAATTTCATGATTCAATTCCCTTCAATAACAAAAATCGCATTTTTAAAACTTTTTTTCTTTTCTTTTTATTTTATTTTCTTTTCTTTTTTTTTTTTTACTCTTACACCTTATTTCGGGCAGTGGCAATCGATATGAAATGTAGCCTATCTTTCAGCAATGGCTGTCACCATCATCTTTATACCATTATTTTTTAATGGGTTTGGTATTTCCTAAGATTGCGTAGAGACACTTTCTAAAATCGCAATTTCGAACTTTTTTTCATTCCCCCCTTTTAAAATTTCGATTTTTTTTTATGAAATGTTCTTATAGATAATTCATATCTCGGAAGTAACTACCGTGCTAAATTTTATGCTTTTAAATCCTTCCGTAACAAAAAAAAAACGCAATTTAGAAGGTTCTTGTGATTTTGCGACTCAAAATGGTTGTGACATCGACATAAAATAAAGTCTATATAAGAGCAAGGACAGTCAACATCATTTTGATACCATTATTTTTTATATCAGTTTATTACTTCCCGAGATTGCTTAAAAATCGCAATTTAGAGCGTTTTTTTAGGATGCTTTTGCGCGCATTTTTACCTCTTTTAAATTTCGTATTTTTTAATAAATGGTTTTAAAGATCAATTATATCTTATAAGTAATTATCATGCCAAATTTTGTGTTTCTAGTCCCTTTGGTAAAACAAAACTCGCATTTTAGAACGTTTTTTGCTCCTGCACACTCTTTGAGGTAGTGACACTGACATAAGATGTAGCCTATGTTAGAGCAAAGACTGTAACCGTAATTTAGACATCATTATTGTTTAAATTGGCTTGTTATTTCCCTAAATTGCTTTAAAATCGTTGTTTAGAATGTTTTTAGAGCGCTGTTCATGGTTCAGGTTCAGGTTTCAATTTCAGGTTTCTAGGACATTCAGTCGCACAAAGATCGTTTTTTGCTCCTATCCCCGCCCCTCACTTTTGATTAGTAGTGACATCGACATAAGATATATTCTATGTTTGATTCGGGGTTAACGCCCTCATTTTAATAACATTACTTTTGAAATCGGCTCTGTAGTTCCGGAGATTACCTCCTAAAACTAATCAAATTTTACCCCTTTATAATATTGGTATGGATAATAAAAAGATAAAAAAATTTCGCAAAAATACAGATTTGAGGTTAGGCATATATTTTATGCAAATCCGAGACCTTGCACCCGTACCTATTGAAATATGCCATGTTGCATATAAGTGTTTTTTTTATATTAGTTGAAATTATGCTGATTCGAATAATTTAAATATCATAAATAACATTTGGAGGAAATCTCATTCTTATACTTCATTAGGTGAACATAAGATTTAAATTAAAGTATCTGCTTGCTTTAAAATCGCCTTTTTTTGTTGCAATTTTTGGAGGGTTTTTTTTTTTAATTATTGTTTTATTTGAAAAAAAACAATCGTTTACGATTTAGAATCTGTTTTGATTTTATTACCATTATTACTAGAAAAATAATTATGACCTACCTAATAAATAAGAAATAAGAAATCAAATACATCAAGTAGGCGTAGTAAGGAATATGTAATATACAAAAGAAATAAATGTAAGCATTGTTTCTGTGCATCTTTTTCTCACGTTTTTGGCATAAAAATTAACATCTCTAGATTAATTTTGGGTGTATCTGAAAGATATAAAAGAAATCTTTAAATGCGATTTCTAAAAACCCAATTTTTTTGTTATCGTCATGTTCTGGGAAATGTTTATGTGAAATTACGTGAAATGTTTTAAACATAATTCAATGAAATTTTCTCAGAATGAATTAAATTTCTACTCACTATGTTCTGAGCTAGAATCTAAGCTATGTGTAACAATGTAACTATTTTATAGGTACTTGAGTATAAAAAATGGCAATTTTTACTTAAACCAAATACATTTTTTGGCATATTTTGAAATATTTTAGTTAAATTTGAAGATATTGTAATGCTCCCTGTACAATCTATAAGCAAGTTAAAAGAAGTATATAAAGTACAAAGGAAATTTAGATATATTTAGTTGAACTGAGTGTGCGTTGATGATATATACATGAAATTTTTTTACAAAATGAAAAATAAAATGAAAGTTTATGTAGATATGGCTTGGATTTTATGTTTTTCATTATTCTGTACTAATCACTATAAAAAAATCCCTGTCGGCTTTGTCTATAGGCGGAGGTAGATTTCGAAGAGTTTTCATTTCAACAACAAAAAATAAAATATTATTAACGATAAACCCAATTTAACTAATTTATTTGACCGCTTTTGAAAAAAAAATTTATTTCGTTTTTCTGTAAGAACTGATTTTATCAAAATCCTCTTAAACGAAATTCGGCTAAAATGCCCATTTTGAAAACATATTTTGAATATATATTCTGACCTTATTAAGAAATCGACCAATACACACATTATATAATTACTAAATAACAAAAAAACTGTCAATTGAATGCGTTTGAGAGCAAAATTGAACTTAAAAATGAGTCATAAAATAACCAATTTGTTATTTGAATAAATCCACAATTCATTGATGAAGATCGCTTTGAGAAATTTTGTGCGAAGTGCCTAATTTGACAGCTTTTTTTAAATATATATTTAGCCTTTATCAAAAAACTGACCAATACGGCCATTACACAATTCCTAAATAACAAATAACTCGTCACCTGAGAATAAGATGGTTCTATCTTGCCAAAAATCAATTTCGAGTTAGAAGACTTTGAAAATCAGCATGCTGTGTACGTGTAGCTATTAAAGTTTGCAAAAAACTTTTGGCACCAATAGGTTCATATGTAGGTATAGACAATAATTCTACAAAATTAAAATTTTTAAGTAACATTTTCATGGATTTTTTACATTTAAAAAATTTGATAGAACTATATTATTCTCAAATGTCGTGTTATCCTTAGAATAAGATGGTTCTGTCATGAAAAAACAAAATTTTTCTTAATGTATATAATTTTTTATAGTTTAACAAAGTGAAATTTCATTGATTTATTCGAATAAACTTCAGTGGATAGTAAAATATTTATTACGATGCATATTGTAGCACAATGACAGCAAATTGCCGCTTCCACTTATTCATATTAATTAAATCATCTTCACAAAACTAATGAATATACTTAAGTTAAATATATTATTTTACTGAGCATAAAATAGCTTAAATATTCAATTTTATTAAATAAGAACCCAACAATATTCCTTTTTATCGTGCTATTTCAGTGGGGAATTATAAAAATTAATACAAAAAATTGTGATTATATTGATAGATGAAATCGAAATGAATAATAAATAAAATTTTTCCTATTACTGTCAGGTGTACTCTTGATCAAAAGCAAAGGCTTTATATCTCTAATGAAAAAACTTTCTTGTTCTTTTCAAATCAACGAAATGAGTTTGATTCTCTTTTGTTAGTGAAAATTTTGGATTGTTCCATAAACCATGCTTTATTTTATATCACAGTTAGGCTAATTTCTCTTAAACATATTTTGAAAATAGAACCTTTAATCTCGGAAACTACTTTAGCATGCACTGGAGGTCTTTTAATTTATCTTTGTTAATGCAATCCTGCTTTCTCTGTGCTTCTTTAGGATTTGGTAAAGTCCTTTCTAGAAATTATGTTGATACTCCTCGTCGTTAGGAGGGGATATTTTGCAAATTCACCTCTGTGAAATTCTGGTAACACTAGTTACTTGTCTTAAACTTAATATTATAAAGAAGTTGTGTGAATCATAATTGTATCGCACGGAACGAGAATCGATAATCGAATCGATAATCGAACGAGAATCGGCACGGAACGAGATTACAGGCAAATTTTTTGCTACACGAATGGAAATCTAAGAACTGTTCTGCTTTCATTCTGAGGGTTGTAAATGGACTAATGCGATTTACTCTCAGCAACAGACGTATAAATGAAAGTGGCGAAAAATATTCTGTTACATTCATAGCTCTTTCTATTTGGCTCTGAATGTTATCCACTTCTTGCGCACATGAATGTCCAGGTGTACAATATCTTAGAGTAATATCCATAATATGTGGATGAGATTGTATAAGTATTGCAATGGCATAAGAGTAGTATAGTAATGACAGTTTCAGCCCACCGGGCGTCGGGCGTTGACCTCTAAGAGGGGTTGAAGGTCATCGGGCGTTCGAGCTGTAAGAGGGGGGTGGGGTGAAGGTCATCGTGCAAGATTAAGATGACGTCATCTAAGAGGATGAGTGTGTTTTAGATAAGAATTTTTTTTTTTTTTTTTTTTTTTTTAAGCGGGAATTTTAGGGAGTTAGAATTTTTTTCGGCGTACTATAGTATGAGGGTGCTTTTTAAATTTTAATGCGGGGACTTTAAAATTTTCGGTGCACTTTCGTTTTAGATAAGAATTTTTTTTTAATTTTAAGCGGGAATTTTAGGGAGTTAGATTTTTTTTTTCGGCATACTATAGTACGATGATTTTTTTTTTTAATTTTAATGCGGGGACTTTAAAATTTTCGGCGTGTTACAGTACGTGGGATATGTTTTTCGATTAAATTTTGCTGTTGTTCATTTAAAAAGGTAATTAAAAAATAATTAAAAATAAGGAATGAAAAGACTTTTTTTTTTTTTTTTTTTTTTTCACCGTGTTTTAAATAAGGGGTTAAGCGGATATTTTGGGCACACAGAATATTTTTTTTCTGTACTATTGTACGAGTGGTTTTTAATTTTAATGTGGCGACTTAAAATTTTTCGGTGAACTTTAGTTTAAGGATCTATTTTTTCGATTTTAAGCCGAAATTTTGGGTAGATTGATTTTTTTTTTTTTCACCGTGTTTTAAATAAGGGGTTAAGCGGATATTTTGGGTGGCATAGAATATTTTTTTCTGTACTATTGTACGAGTGGTTTTTAATTTTAATGTGGCAACTTAAAAATTTTCAGTTTGGTGTAATTTAAGAGTTTATTTTTTGATTTTAAGCAGAAATTTTGGGGAGTTTGATTTTTTTTTTTTTTTTCCACTGTACTCTTACATGATGAGTTAAGCGGATATTTTGGGGGAAATTATTATTTTAGCCTAATCATACGCGAAGGATATATTTTTTTTCGGGGGTTGCTATTTTAATAAAGAACTAATTAAGAAGGGTTCATTCATGGTGAATTAATGAATTATTTTTTTTTTTGGGAGTAATTTTGTTAAGATTGAATTATTTTTTCATTTTTTGGAGTTTTAAGCGGATATTAATGTTTAATAGGGGGACTTTAATTTTTTTGCAATGAAATTGACGCGCGCTCGTCAATCTAACCGTTCGGAGTTTGTAATTTTCTTCGAATCATGTGTGCATTTTGGTTTAGAATATCTTAGAAAGACTTCCACCACGTTTATATCTATCCAATATCATAAATAACACATGCTGGTAATGGGAATTTGGGAATAACAATTTTAAATATTTATTGAATGAAGGAACTTTAAAATTATTTCGAGTACTATTTTTAGTCAACTATGTTATACACTTGATATTTTAGAATAGTTAAAAAATAACTTTAAAATTTGAATGAAAAAATATGTTTCAAAATGGGATTTTACGTGCTAGCATTGAATCGCACTCGTCGCCCTAACGGTTTAGAATATGTGGTTTCCTTCGAACCTTGGTGAAAATTTAATTGAATTGATTATTATTATTATTTTGTATGTGTTGTATATATGTGTGCGTATGTATGTTTGTGTGTTGTATGCATGTATGTGTGTGAATATATGTTTGTGTGTTGTATGTATGTGCGTGTGTTGTATGTATGTACGTATGTATGTGTGTTGTATGCATGTATTTGTTGTATGTATGTGCGTGTAATTTTTTGTCGATAGGTGTGATCTTTAGCTGAAAGTGACCTAGGGTCAAAACTTTTACCCAGGAATCGCCACGGGGAGGCAGATCACTTGATTCCCGTATTACACACATTCACATACATTATTTCGAGCGATATTTTTAGTGAAACATAATATGCAAATGAATTTGTAAAATAATTAAAAAAATAACTTTAAAATTTAAATGAAAGAATGTTTTAAAATGTAATTTTACATACTAACATTTAATCGCGCTCGTTGGTTTTTACTGTTTGGAGTCTGTCATTTTCCTTTAACCTTGGAAATCCTTGCGTCAATAAGGATATTTCAGAAAGACCCCCACTTTGGGTACTCTTTTAAACTAATATTTGTAATGAGATGTGTTCGCGCGCGTCGGCCTAACTGTTTGGAGTATCAACATAAAATCAACAAATTAATACAAAATATTTCACACAATAAAAAACGAAATATTAAAATCGCCAACTCAAAATGAAATCTCATGCAATTAGAATAAAAACATAAAAAAAAATCGCCAAATTAAAAGATTATTCTTATCTCACAATAAATATTCTGAAAGACCTATTCAAAAATTCTAGATGAGATTAAAGTTTTTATTCAAAATTCAAATAAAACTTCTTAAGTTTTGACATGTCACTAAAAATTTAAAGCAAACATTTTTTCAAAGTATAATTATCAAAGATTAATTTTTCTAATAATTAACTCGTGTAAAGATAGTTCAAAGTGCAATGATTCACCATTTGCCTTTTAAATCTTAGAACATATTATCTGTGGTATAATCATCACGTTATCTAAAAAATATAAATAAATATTAGTAGTTTTAAAATAATTTTTTTTCGAATGGGTAGTTTGATAAATTAATAACATTAGAATTTTTTGGATAAAAAAAAATAATAATAATAATAACGATTGAGAAACTAACCATTTCAAAATATTTTCTTGGCATAAATGAATTTAAAAGTATTAAAACCCTTTTCAAAATATTTTTATAAAACCAACTTTCATGCAATTCAAAAAGTTTTTATATGGAAATTAAATATTTTTTTTTTCTTAAGAGAAATATTTTACGTGGGTGAAAAAGTGAGAGTCAGTTAATTTATGAATCATTTTAAAATATTACCTCGCAATAACTTGCTTTGAAAGTATGTTCTTAAACATATTAATATTTAAAAGTTTAGTCATTTTATACATTTTATATACAAATTTTACTTACCAACATATGAATTCGCCTTCAATCCGCATTTTCTTGAAGAATAATTCCTGATAAACTCTTATCAACACTGTATGTTGGTTTGAATCACTAGCAAGTTAAGACAGGTATGATATGAGTAATCGTTGGGATTTCCCCAAAGAGGTGAAGTCATTCTTATCAAATCCTATTCTGAATGAGAAATATTTCAATTGCAATTAACTTCAGATTTTCTTATTTAATAATTATTTTTTTTAATTTGCAAATTTTAATTAATGTTTTAGTGAAATTACCTTTAAGATTTTAATTTTTTTTTTTTAATTGCTTATACTATTTCAAACATGTACATTCTTATTTGTAAATACAAAATCATAAAAAACATATTTGAATGATTTTATTATTATTATTGTTAGACATTATATTTGAAAATCATTTAAACTTTTAGCTTTTATTATTATTATTATTTAGATATTAAGAAGTGACGAAGACCTGGAGAATTAATCTCATCTTAAAACTGATTAATATTCGAAGAAAAATTTATTCTGTTGTCTTTTAATTTACCAAACATATATCTTAATATTCATTAACACACTTCTTATTTAATGAATAATGTATTTGATGAATAATATATTTTATAATATATATGAGATTTTAATCTTTTTTTAAAAAATTGGGTTATGTTAGTTCATACACATACGTTCTTATTCGAAAATTCAAAACCATAAAAAACATCGTTGGTTGATTTTTTATTTTTAATTAGACATTGTATTGGAAAAGCATTAAAACCTTTCATTTTTATCCCATTTAGACTTCAAAAAGTGTCGAAGATCTAACTGCTTTGCAAAGACTTAAAACTAGTGATTTGATGAGTCATACTTTCTGTGGGTTGTTTACAATTTTGAAATTATCTTTATTAATTACCAAACTTCTCATTTTTTTTTAAACACCACACTAATCATTGCTCCCATTACTTAATCACGTAAATATAATTTATATCGTTTTTGATTATCAGTTTTATACTAACATTTGACACTTATACGTATGTGTTGTATTAATTCTGTTAGTTTTTAAATTTGATATTTCAAAAATTAAACTAACTCTTAAGAATATGACTCGATGCAATTTACTTATTTTATACAAGTTAACTTTACTACTTGACAGAAATATATTCAAACGCAAAGCGATTTAACTTTCACATTTTTAAACTTATTTATATAATGTACTAACATTTATTCATAATATGCATAATTTTATTAAAATTACTGAAGAAAATAAAATTTATACTAAATAAAAATTTAAAACCATCAATTAAATATATTAAACAACAACAACAACAAACTCATAATTAAGAGATGAATAAATATAAATATTTGAATCACACAATAATAAAAAGAAATACTTAATCATTCATAAAAATTCTTCGCTTGAACATTCACACGTATGTTAGTAAAAATATAACACTAAAGTTTTCAAAAAGATTATAAGCGTTTCCAAATCAACAAAGAAAATTGAGTATTAAATATCGAATAATGGATATGCACTTTTTACACTCACATCTTACAATGTAATTAGTAACCAAATGTAATGATTTTTAAGCATGTCTTCTTAAATTTTTTTTTTTTCAATGAAAGACTATCACAGTTGAATATTTAGCTTTCTCTTCATAACTTTATCGAGAAATATATAATGTATACCACACGATTTCATTAAATGAATCACAATACAATTCAAACTTCTCATTTTTCAATGTTTTATATATACTAGTGTTTATCAAATAGGTGTTTATTCTGAACAATCATTACTTAGTATATTGATGAAAAGTTTGTGTTGAACGGTTTTTAACTCAAATGGTGTGAGAGAAGGATATATTAGGACAGAAGTTATTAAATATAGAGTCTTTAAAGTTTATACCCGTGCAAGAATTGGCATTTCAAGAAACAAAGTTGTGTCATATTTGAAAGCATTCTTTATATTCGAAACGCACACATGATCACGATCACATCACTGAAGAGTATAGAGAAGCTGTTTATGATGTATATAATTTGAATTTTCATTAACACAATATTATAACCGAAGTTTTTCGACAGTTTGAAAAATTATGATGCACAACGTCTGCACACGTTAACACAGAATAAGATTAGCTTATGCCCTTTCGATGATAAGCGTTATTTGCAGGTAAGATGCATTAACATAACAACATTTTCTTGATAATTTTTCTTGCAGGTTTCGAAACCACAAACATCTGATCATACTTCTCATTTTTAACACGCGACACTAACCATTGGGCCATTAAAGCCCGTAATTTAGTAACTAAAAAGTAAGAAAGATCATCGAAAGTGATTACTTCACACATGCAAAAATAATTTTTATTGTGACTTATCAGTTAAAAATCACGAAGAAAAGAAAAAAAAATCACATATGTTTTGGATTACTTTGAGATTTTATGAGTCACCTCATCAGTTAAATAGACATATTCACTTCTTATGAAATGTATTATATTTTAGTTTATCAGTCATAGTGTGATTACTTATTAATAATTTTAGTATCATTAAAAAAGTTTAAAAAAAGTTAAATATATCAAAAATACAAGTTCGTGTTAAAGGTTTAAACAAATTGTTAAAATAATTTTACAAAACTTTATAAATTATTTAAAAATGATTCACTAATATTTAGTAATCGACAAATTTTAATAGCCATAATCATTTATATGTGATTAAAGTTTTCTGTTTTAACTGTTAAGTTATTAGATTCCCCCTTCAATTACATCTCATTGATAAGTTTTAATCAACCAACCAACCAACCATCCATTCAACTATTCCCGCAAATAACTAGTATGTCAGTTAGATTTTCAGTTTTAACTGTTAAATTATTACATCCCCTCCCCTTCAATTTCATCTCATTGATAAGTTTTCAACAACCAACCACCCAACTATTTATCAACCCTAACAACCAGGTATTTGTTTGCCCTAGTAACCAAAACGCTTTTATTGACACATGAACAAAATTTTTAAGATGCAAGACTTGTCATTTTTAATCAAAAAAACAATGACATATGTAATAATTTTTCCTTACTTAAATGAAACCTTTGCATGTGCATGGTAAAACTTGGAAAATTCATTTAATACACAAATTTAAAGTCAACAGACAAGGTCTTCATACTTCTTTTAGTATTTTACTAACATTTTACCAAATATCTTAAGAAATCAACAATTTATTTTAATAAAAATTCTCATTTGTAAGTGACGTTACTAACCTAACTTGAAAAAATTAACTTGTCAAAGCAGGTTTTGATTATTCCAACTTAGTAATAATCATAAGTTTCATATGATAATCGACCTGTTTGGTTATTTCCCAGTATGGTTTTATAAAAAAAGTCTCACATGCAAATAACATAACTTAACTAACTTGAAAAAAAATAACTTGTCAAAGCAGGTTTTCAATGTTTCAGCTTAGTAATATTCATAAGTTTTATATGATATTCAACCTATTTGGTTATGTCACAGCATATCTTTATAAAATTTATCTAAAAAACCTTTAATATCAATGTTTAAAAATATGTGAATAATTCAGTTAGTCTTTTAAAGATGATTATTTTCCCTTCTATTATTTAAAAAACATTTTTAAATAAAATTATTACTGATGCCAGTTTATCCCAGTGTTATGAAATGTGCAAGCGAAACTTTTCATTCTAATTTTCATATTTTATTATTTCAAATTATTGTTTTCAAGTTGTACTAAAATTTGGAAAAAAATATTTAATTTTCATGCATAATTAAATTGAAATACTTTAATAATAAAGACACATTTAACATTGTATACTCACCTAATCCAACACTTTCACAAATACACGTCCTTCTCACTCCAAGGTTTAGGAAGAAATGAGAGATTCAAAGTCCTTATCAGAAAATGTTATCAGATAATTTTATCTTAAGATAGGTGACGTCATAGAACATATGTCATGAAATGGTCACGTGATGTATATCATATGACCGATGCTTTGTTAATTAATTAATCTTATTAATTAATTATTAAGTATTAAAATAATTATCAATTAATTCATTAATTAAATTAATTAATCTTATTAATTAATCTTATTAAAATAATTATTATTTCTAATAAAATTAATTAATTAATAAGATTGATTAATAAGATTATAATTTAATTATAATAATTAATAAGATTTATTATTTCTAATAACAAAGAATTAATTATTATTTCTAATAAAATTAATTAATTAATAAGATTGATTAATTTAATTAATGAATTAATTGATAATTATTTTAATACTTAATAATTAATTAATAAGATTAATTAATTAACAAAGCATCGGTCATATGATATACATCACGTGACCAGTTGATGACATATGTTCTATGACGTCACCTATCTTAAGATAAAATTATCTGATAACATTTTCTGATAAGGACTTTGAATCTCTCATTTCTTCCTAAACCTTGGAGTGAGAAGGACGTGTATTTGTGAAAGTGTTGGATTAGGTGAGTATACAATGTTAAATGTGTCTTTATTATTAAAGTATTTCAATTTAATTATGCATGAAAATTAAATATTTTTTTCCAAATTTTAGTACAACTTGAAAACAATAATTTGAAATAATAAAATATGAAAATTAGAATGAAAAGTTTCGCTTGCACATTTCATAACACTGGGATAAACTGGCATCAGTAATAATTTTATTTAAAAATGTTTTTTTAAATAATAGAAGGGAAAATAATCATCTTTAAAAGACTAACTGAATTATTCACATATTTTTAAACATTGATATTAAAGGTTTTTTAGATAAATTTTATAAAGATATGCTGTGACATAACCAAATAGGTTGAATATCATATAAAACTTATGAATATTACTAAGCTGAAACATTGAAAACCTGCTTTGACAAGTTATTTTTTTTCAAGTTAGTTAAGTTATGTTATTTGCATGTGAGACTTTTTTTATAAAACCATACTGGGAAATAACCAAACAGGTCGATTATCATATGAAACTTATGGTTATTACTAAGTTGGAATAATCAAAACCTGCTTTGACAAGTTAATTTTTTCAAGTTAGGTTAGTAACGTCACTTACAAATGAGAATTTTTATTAAAATAAATTGTTGATTTCTTAAGATATTTGGTAAAATGTTAGTAAAATACTAAAAGAAGTATGAAGACCTTGTCTGTTGACTTTAAATTTGTGTATTAAATGAATTTTCCAAGTTTTACCATGCACATGCAAAGGTTTCATTTAAGTAAGGAAAAATTATTACATATGTCATTGTTTTTTTGATTAAAAATGACAAGTCTTGCATCTTAAAAATTTTGTTCATGTGTCAATAAAAGCGTTTTGGTTACTAGGGCAAACAAATACCTGGTTGTTAGGGTTGATAAATAGTTGGGTGGTTGGTTGTTGAAAACTTATCAATGAGATGAAATTGAAGGGGAGGGGATGTAATAATTTAACAGTTAAAACTGAAAATCTAACTGACATACTAGTTATTTGCGGGAATAGTTGAATGGATGGTTGGTTGGTTGGTTGATTAAAACTTATCAATGAGATGTAATTGAAGGGGGAATCTAATAACTTAACAGTTAAAACAGAAAACTTTAATCACATATAAATGATTATGGCTATTAAAATTTGTCGATTACTAAATATTAGTGAATCATTTTTAAATAATTTATAAAGTTTTGTAAAATTATTTTAACAATTTGTTTAAACCTTTAACACGAACTTGTATTTTTGATATATTTAACTTTTTTTAAACTTTTTTAATGATACTAAAATTATTAATAAGTAATCACACTATGACTGATAAACTAAAATATAATACATTTCATAAGAAGTGAATATGTCTATTTAACTGATGAGGTGACTCATAAAATCTCAAAGTAATCCAAAACATATGTGATTTTTTTTTTCTTTTCTTCGTGATTTTTAACTGATAAGTCACAATAAAAATTATTTTTGCATGTGTGAAGTAATCACTTTCGATGATCTTTCTTACTTTTTAGTTACTAAATTACGGGCTTTAATGGCCCAATGGTTAGTGTCGCGTGTTAAAAATGAGAAGTATGATCAGATGTTTGTGGTTTCGAAACCTGCAAGAAAAATTATCAAGAAAATGTTGTTAGGTTAATGCATCTTACCTGCAAATAACGCTTATCATCGAAAGGGCATAAGCTAATCTTATTCTGTGTTAACGTGTGCAGACGTTGTGCATCATAATTTTTCAAACTGTCGAAAAACTTCGGTTATAATATTGTGTTAATGAAAATTCAAATTATATACATCATAAACAGCTTCTCTATACTCTTCAGTGATGTGATCGTGATCATGTGTGCGTTTCGAATATAAAGAATGCTTTCAAATATGACACAACTTTGTTTCTTGAAATGCCAATTCTTGCACGGGTATAAACTTTAAAGACTCTATATTTAATAACTTCTGTCCTAATATATCCTTCTCTCACACCATTTGAGTTAAAAACCGTTCAACACAAACTTTTCATCAATATACTAAGTAATGATTGTTCAGAATAAACACCTATTTGATAAACACTAGTATATATAAAACATTGAAAAATGAGAAGTTTGAATTGTATTGTGATTCATTTAATGAAATCGTGTGGTATACATTATATATTTCTCGATAAAGTTATGAAGAGAAAGCTAAATATTCAACTGTGATAGTCTTTCATTGAAAAAAAAAATTTAAGAAGACATGCTTTAAAATCATTACATTTGGTTACTAATTACATTGTAAGATGTGAGTGTAAAAAGTGCATATCCATTATTCGATATTTAATACTCAATTTTCTTTGTTGATTTGGAAACGCTTATAATCTTTTTGAAAACTTTAGTGTTATATTTTTACTAACATACGTGTGAATGTTCAAGGGAAGAATTTTTATGAATGATTAAGTATTTCTTTTTATTATTGTGTGATTCAAATATTTATATTTATTCATCTCTTAATTATGAGTTTGTTGTTGTTGTTGTTTAATATATTTAATTGATGGTTTTAAATTTTTACTTAGTATAAATTTTATTTTCTTCAGTAATTTTAATAAAATTATGCATATTATGAATAAATGTTAGTACATTATATAAATAAGTTTAAAAATGTGAAAGTTAAATCGCTTTGCGTTTGAATATATTTCTGTCAAGTAGTAAAGTTAACTTGTATAAAATAAGTAAATTGCATCGAGTCATATTCTTAAGAGTTAGTTTAATTTTTGAAATATCAAATTTAAAAACTAACAGAATTAATACAACACATACGTATAAGTGTCAAATGTTAGTATAAAACTGATAATCAAAAACGATATAAATTATATTTACGTGATTAAGTAATGGGAGCAATGATTAGTGTGGTGTTTAAAAAAAAATGAGAAGTTTGGTAATTAATAAAGATAATTTCAAAATTGTAAACAAACCACAGAAAGTATGACTCATCAAATCACTAGTTTTAAGTCTTTGCAAAGCAGTTAGATCTTCGACACTTTTTAAAGTCTAAATGGGATAAAAATGAAAGGTTTTAATGCTTTTCCAACACAATGTCTAATTAAAAATAAAAAATCAACCAACGATGTTTTTTATGGTTTTGAATTTTCGAATAAGAACGTATGTGTATGAACTAACATAACCCAATTTTTTAAAAAAAGATTAAAATCTCATATATATTATAAAATATATTATTCATCAAATACATTATTCATTAAATAAGAAGTGTGTTAATGAATATTAAGATATATGTTTGGTAAATTAAAAGACAACAGAATAAATTTTTCTTCGAATATTAATCAGTTTTAAGATGAGATTAATTCTCCAGGTCTTCGTCACTTCTTAATATCTAAATAATAATAATAATAAAAGCTAAAAGTTTAAATGATTTTCAAATATAATGTCTAACAATAATAATAATAAAATCATTCAAATATGTTTTTTATGATTTTGTATTTACAAATAAGAATGTACATGTTTGAAATAGTATAAGCAATTAAAAAAAAAAAATTAAAATCTTAAAGGTAATTTCACTAAAACATTAATTAAAATTTGCAAATTAAAAAAAATAATTATTAAATAAGAAAATCTGAAGTTAATTGCAATTGAAATATTTCTCATTCAGAATAGGATTTGATAAGAATGACTTCACCTCTTTGGGGAAATCCCAACGATTACTCATATCATACCTGTCTTAACTTGCTAGTGATTCAAACCAACATACAGTGTTGATAAGAGTTTATCAGGAATTATTCTTCAAGAAAATGCGGATTGAAGGCGAATTCATATGTTGGTAAGTAAAATTTGTATATAAAATGTATAAAATGACTAAACTTTTAAATATTAATATGTTTAAGAACATACTTTCAAAGCAAGTTATTGCGAGGTAATATTTTAAAATGATTCATAAATTAACTGACTCTCACTTTTTCACCCACGTAAAATATTTCTCTTAAGAAAAAAAAAATATTTAATTTTCATATAAAAACTTTTTGAATTGCATGAAAGTTGGTTTTATAAAAAAATTTTGAAAAGGGTTTTAATACTTTTAAATTCATTTATGCCAAGAAAATATTTTGAAATGGTTAGTTTCTCAATCGTTATTATTATTATTTTTTTTTTTATCCAAAAAATTCTAATGTTATTAATTTATCAAACTACCCATTCGAAAAAAAATTATTTTAAAACTACTAATATTTATTTATATTTTTTAGATAACGTGATGATTATACCACAGATAATATGTTCTAAGATTTAAAAGGCAAATGGTGAATCATTGCACTTTGAACTATCTTTACACGAGTTAATTATTAGAAAAATTAATCTTTGATAATTATACTTTGAAAAAATGTTTGCTTTAAATTTTTAGTGACATGTCAAAACTTAAGAAGTTTTATTTGAATTTTGAATAAAAACTTTAATCTCATCTAGAATTTTTGAATAGGTCTTTCAGAATATTTATTGTGAGATAAGAATAATCTTTTAATTTGGCGATTTTTTTTATGTTTTTATTCTAATTGCATGAGATTTCATTTTGAGTTGGCGATTTTAATATTTCGTTTTTTATTGTGTGAAATATTTTGTATTAATTTGTTGATTTTATGTTGATACTCCAAACAGTTAGGCCGACGCGCGCGAACACATCTCATTACAAATATTAGTTTAAAAGAGTACCCAAAGTGGGGGTCTTTCTGAAATATCCTTATTGACGCAAGGTTTTCCAAGGTTAAAGGAAAATGACAGACTCCAAACAGTAAAAACCAACGAGCGCGATTAAATGTTAGTATGTAAAATTACATATTAAAACATTCTTTCATTTAAATTTTAAAGTTATTTTTTTAATTATTTTACAAATTCATTTGCATATTATGTTTCACTAAAAATATCGCTCGAAATAATGTATGTGAATGTGTGTAATACGGGAATCAAGTGATCTGCCTCCCCGTGGCGATTCCTGGGTAAAAGTTTTGACCCTAGGTCACTTTCAGCTAAAGATCACACCTATCGACAAAAAATTACACGCACATACATACAACAAATACATGCATACAACACACATACATACGTACATACATACAACACACGCACATACATACAACACACAAACATATATTCACACACATACATGCATACAACACACAAACATACATACGCACATATATATACAACACATACAAAATAATAATAATAATCAATTCAATTAAATTTTCACCAAGGTTCGAAGGAAACCACATATTCTAAACCGTTAGGGCGACGAGTGCGATTCAATGCTAGCACGTAAAATCCCATTTTGAAACATATTTTTTCATTCAAATTTTAAAGTTATTTTTTAACTATTCTAAAATATCAAGTGTATAACATAATTGACTAAAAATAGTACTCGAAATAATTTTAAAGTTCCTTCATTCAATAAATATTTAAAATTGTTATTCCCAAATTCCCATTACCAGCATGTGTTATTTATGATATTGGATAGATATAAACGTGGTGGAAGTCTTTCTAAGATATTCTAAACCAAAATGCACACATGATTCGAAGAAAATTACAAACTCCGAACGGTTAGATTGACGAGCGCGCGTCAATTTCATTGCAAAAAAATTAAAGTCCCCCTATTAAACATTAATATCCGCTTAAAACTCCAAAAAATGAAAAAATAATTCAATCTTAACAAAATTACTCCCAAAAAAAATAATTCATTAATTCACCATGAATGAACCCTTCTTAATTAGTTCTTTATTAAAATAGCAACCCCCGAAAAAAAAAATATATCCTTCGCGTATGATTAGGCTAAAATAATAATTTCCCCCAAAATATCCGCTTAACTCATCATGTAAGAGTACAGTGGAAAAAAAAAAAAAAATCAAACTCCCCAAAATTTCTGCTTAAAATCAAAAAATAAACTCTTAAATTACACCAAACTGAAAATTTTTAAGTTGCCACATTAAAATTAAAAACCACTCGTACAATAGTACAGAAAAAAATATTCTATGCCACCCAAAATATCCGCTTAACCCCTTATTTAAAACACGGTGAAAAAAAAAAAAAAAAATATCTACCCAAAATTTCGGCTTAAAATCGAAAAAATAGATCCTTAAACTAAAGTTCACTGAAAAATTTTAAGTCGCCACATTAAAATTAAAAACCACTCGTACAATAGTACAGAAAAAAAATATTCTGTGTGCCCAAAATATCCGCTTAACCCCTTATTTAAAACACGGTGAAAAAAAAAAAAAAAAAAAAAAGTCTCTTCATTCCTTATTTTTAATTACTTTTTAATTACCTTTTTAAATGAACAACAGCAAAATTTAATCGAAAAACATCCCCACGTACTGTAACACGCCGAAAATTTTAAAGTCCCCGCATTAAAATTAAAAAAAAAAATCATCGTACTATAGTATGCCGAAAAAAAAAATCTAACTCCCTAAAATTCCCGCTTAAAATTAAAAAAAAAAATTTATCTAAAACGAAAGTGCACCGAAAATTTTAAAGTCCCCGCATTAAAATTTAAAAAGCACCCTCATACTATAGTACGCCGAAAAAAATTCTAACTCCCTAAAATTCCCGCTTAAAAAAAAAAATAAATAAATAAAAAAAAATAAAATAAATAAAAAAAATTCTTATCTAAAACACACTCATCCTCTCAGATGACGTCATCTTAACCTTGCACGATGACCTTCACCCCACCCCCCTCTTACAGCTCGAACGCCCGATGACCTTCAACCCCTCTTAGAGGTCAACGCCCGACGCCCGGTGGGCTGAAACTGTCATTACTATACTACTCATAAGATATCATTTGGTTTCTATTCTGGGGAACACAACTCTCACAATATAAAATTAAACTATCAGCATGTGGAAAGTGTGGCTATATCTTCTGAACAGTCGTTGATAAACTGAGGTTATATCATTCCCATCTTTGCCTGACATGTCGTCTGCCCAAAAATATGCTTCCTTCTTCCGTGTTGCATGTGCTGTCATGTTATACTATACAAGTTAATTTTCTTTGTAGAAAAAGTTGATGACATAACTTTATGGACATGTTATAACTTTTCTAATACAAAGCAAATGGCTGATTTATCAGGGGAATTTCTGTCATCCTTTCTGAGAGTTTTAGTGGATTCAACTTCTTTTTTGTGCAGATCATATTTAAATTGCATGTCATTATTAATTTTTCCCAGGGTTTCAGCATGTTTATACTCCTCACAGTGATTACACTTATCTTTCTTTGGTTCATTGAATTCTATGTTGAACTGCGTACTAAATATGTGCCTATAACATGAAAGTTTCACTGGCTCTACATTGCTTTCTCTTCATTTCTAAAAGTACAATTCATACATTTTTTGTAAGTTAAGCCCTGATTCTAAGTATGTTTTTTTAGTGCTTGCTCTGTTGTAGTGTTTCTTTCAATATGAGCTTTGATTTTATTCTTTATATCATTTGAGATTATTCTGCTTGCAAATTTATCTCGGGAATTTTGTTCGAAGCTGGAAACAAGGTATTGCCAGTAGGATGTACATAACTGACGCTTTTAACTTACGAAAAACCCATAGTCCTGCTATCAATTGGATTTGTAGCAATTACTTTTACTGATTTTTTAAAAGTGTTTTAGCATCAAGACTATCTAGAGCTGCTGCTTCATCTAAACTGTCATCCATTCTTCCCTCATGATTTACTAAATCTAAATGAATTAGGATTAGTCCTTCATCCCTGTTTGGATCAGGTCTATTAATAAAATTAAACACAATTCGTTCTGCATACCGACATGCCAAAACAAATATTTAAAAGGATTTTTATTGATAAAAATTTCCTCTATACGTATTTTACCGAAAAACGATTTAATTATCGAAATAATATATTCTTTTACACAAGAAATAAGAGGTTGCCGGTTTTCATTATATACTGTAAAATAAAATAATAATAATAATAATAATCTTATAAATATAATATAAATCTTATATGATGTCTGCGATTACTTTGCACATAGAGCTCTGTTATTCTGACTGCTTTCAACAATTTCTGATGGAACTATATTATTCGCTTTCGCAAGCGGATGTAAATTATATATATCGAAATTTTAATGCAGAAATACATTCATTGATACAAATAGAATATTCCTATGCCAAAAAGTCAATTTTTTTCAAAATGTCAGTTAGAACCTTATTTTTCTCAGGTGACGAACTGTCAATTGAATGCGTTTGAGAGCGAAATTGAATTTTAAAATGAGTCATAAAATAACCATTTTGTTATTTGAATACATCCTTAATTCTTTAATCGTAATCGCTTTAGGACTTTTTTTTTTTTTTTTTTTTTTTTTTTTTTTTTTTTTTTTTTTTTGCGAAGTGCCCATTTTGGCAACTTTTTTAAAAAAATATATTCAGCCTTTATCAAAAGAATAAATGAATACGCACATTGTATAGTTTCTAAATAACAAAAAACTGTGAATTGAATGCGTTTGAGAGTAAAATTGGTTTTAAAAATGAATCATAAAATAACCAATTTGTTATTTTAATACATTCTTAATTCTTTAATCATGATCGGATTGGGAAATTTTGTGCGAAGTGCCCATTTTGGGAACCTTTGCAAAAATATATTCTGCCTTTATCAAAAAACAGGCTAATCCGTCTCACTATATCGTTTTTAAATAAGAGGGCCTGTAAATTGGATGCGTTTGAGAACAAAAATGGACTTAAAAATGACTCTGAAAAAACGCAATTTGTTATACTTCCTCAAATTTTCAATCACTATTACTTCGGGAAATTCTGTTCAAAAGACACTTTTTGGCAGCCTTTTTAAAAATATATTCTCCCTTTATCAAAACACTGGCCAATACGTCACATTACATAGTTCCTAGGAAAGAGGATCTGCCATTTGGATGCGTTTAAAATCAAAATTGAATTTAAAAATGAGTCATAATATAAGCAGTTTTGATTTGAGGTTTTTTCTCCAACTGCCATTTTTGTTTAATTTATTTTTGCTTTAAGAATTGGCCATATGAAAAACTTGTTAGTATAAAAGTTGTAGATATTATTGAAAAGATGTAAAATAAATTTAATTAGATTTGATTGCTTAAGAATTGAGTAAGTTATGGATTTTTTTCTTTTTACTCCCCCCTTTTTCTTTTTGTTTTTAATTTTTTTCATCGCTAAAAATTGGTCCTATCAAAAACTTGTAAACACAAAAGTTTTAGACAATGTTGAGTACATTTATAGAAAATTTAGTTGGATTTGATATCTTGAGAATTGACGAAGTTATGAATTTTTTTCTCCCAAAAATCCTGTTTTTTTCGCTCCTTGAGTCCATTTTTTTATTTTATCAGAAATCTGTCATGCATAAACTTTTAGCCCATGTTTTAGAAGTAATATAAACTTTAAACTGATTCGATATCTTTTTTAATTAAAAAGTTGTCGCGTGTTTTCGGTTTTCATAAAAACCCTCCTTATTTCCACCCCCTTGGTCCGATTTTGCCCATTAACGAACTCGACCGAGATTTCATGTGCCTTGATTTTATGTAAAAGTTTGAAGAAGATCTGAGCATAATGATGGAAGTTATCGTGTCTAGAAGAAAATGAAATATATATATATAGATAGATAGATAGATAGATAGATAGATAGATAGATAGATAGATAGATAAACTTTTTTACTGAAGGTGGTTTTGGGGTCTAGGAGTCATAATCGATGTAAATCTGCAATAATTTTTCAGAAATTCCATCATGGGAGAGAATGCATCAGGTAGTATTTCATACGAAATCTACCTAAAAACAATAATAATTATACAAATATAAAGTTACAGAAATATGTACGCTTGCATAAATTTTACCACTACACTGTACAAAAAATGTAAATCTACAATACTAGTTTTTGCAAATCTAAAAAAATCTGTAACTTTACAAAAGAAATTATTAAAACTACAACAATCTTAAGAAAATTTTATTTGTAACCCGAGTTGTAGTTATATAAAAAGAAAAATATGTAAAAATTTTACGAAAGAATTTTAAGAACAATTCAGATGTGTTGGAATCTACTTAATCTATATGATAGGAATAATAATTGTTTCTTTTTTACTCTATATGTTTAAATTGAATAACTATAAAAATATAAAATGTCATTAAGTAATAAGTTGAAAAATATTGGTATAGTATATTTAAACGATATTTAAATGAGCCGAAAAGCTATTTATGCAACGCAATTTTATCTTTTTAGCATACATTATTTTATTATTTACTTTTTTTTTAATTGTTGGCACCTGATATAAAGAAAAATGTTTAAATTTGATTTAAAAAATTGCTCTTAAATTGTGGGGTTTTTTTAAATCAAAATTAAATATAAATTATTTCGATTCCTGATTAACTATTGTTGCCTTGACCGTATTTTAATACAGATATACATAACATTTTGCAATTCTGGCTTCCAAAACGCAAATTTATATAGAATTACAGACAGATAAATTTTCTTTTTTTATATATTAGATTGAAAACAAGGTGTCAGTTAAAACAAATTACGTCTCAATTTTTGATTTTAGAAGTAATTTAAAAAGCAATATAAGAAAAGAAATCAAAAAATAAGATTCTTCTGGTCATTAGGATTACATTTTTTACTTTTTTCTACCTTCAATAGAAGAAAGTATTGTAATCGAATTTTTTTTTCAACTTCCAATTTTCGACAGATTTTTGGGGTCAGAGATTTAAAAAAAACATGTTTTTACAATATGTCTATCTGTGCGTATGTTCGTGTATCTGTGTGCCTGTGTGTCCGTATGCCGCCATTCTAACATCAAAAAGTGTATAAAGATTTGCATAAAACTGGACCAAATTTTTTGTGAAAATTTTTTTTTGCTGTGGCAAGCAGGTCATTCTTCAATTTTGAAATATTCCGCCGAAAAGGGGCGATGCAATAGCGATTTTTGTGCCATTTTCAATATTGTATCGACTAAAAGCGATGAAGTCCTACCTGAATTTGAAAAAAAACTGCCTGTCGTTCTATTGTTCATCGGCTCGTGCAGAGACGGAAATTCGTTTTTTTGTGATTAATTGATTGAAGCAGAAATTTAAGATGTAAATTATAGTTGGTATAGTATTAAATTAATAATATTAACGCATTAATATGTGTAACTAAATTTTGAAATCATAAAATACGCGTATGAGTGAAAAGAAAGTTTTCGGATTGGCACATCCTACTAGTTTAAAATTCAAATCGAGTAATATAATGTATACATAGAGAAGTAAGCATGTTTTATTTCTTAACTAATTATAAATGCTTATCAAACTTTCAACTGATGAAAAAAATGCGTAACTTCTAAGTTGCTTGGTGCCAAAGCAAAACTGTATCTTAGATGGCTAAACCGCTCTCTTCTGATAAGAGCAATAATACCCGGAAGTGCACTTCTGCGAACCATTTATGGATTTCAACATCATTCGTCCTATAGGCCCATTCATATTGCTCCATAATTATTACATTATCTTTTCTTCAAGATTTCAGAAAAAAGGTTGCTTTCTATATCTGCTGGGCACAGACTATACCACTCATCCGAGTTTTCTGCAAGCTCTGCGCCATATGAAAAACATTGGTCATGCGTCACCGAATGGCGCTTAGACCATTACAAAATCGATGCTTTCGTCTCATTACTTTACCATTTATCGGCGGTGGGAGATGAAGGGAAATTTATGAAAGTAAATTTAGCAACTAAATTAGAAGCCTGTCACTTACTTAATATTTATATTAACCCTTTCTTGTCTTTTTTTTTTCATTTTGAGAACAAAATTAATTTTATTTTAATAACGTTAACCGTAGCTATCCAAATAGACTTGCTGTAGATTATCGGCAATCTAATTTTCTAAATCTAAGGAATGTACTTATTTTGTATACTATTCGATTCACATTTGTTTGGTAATAGGCTCAGGAAGAGTTTTCGAAGATGTTTAGAAAATGGCATATTACAACAGTATTTGAGAGGGTATATAAATTTCTAATGTTTTCTGCATTTTATCACACATGGTTGATTAAAGAAGTAACTTTTATCTTTAATTTAACACTTAAATACATAGGATAGAACGCGTTCTAAAAAATGCGCAATTCAAAGAATCAGAATTCATACCAGGAAAATCTAAATAGTAAATTTTTTTTTATTTAATTACGAATGGTCTGTCATTAAGGAAAGTGAAAATTGCTCTTTTAAATTTCTGGTGAGAATACGGATCATGTGAATAAAACCCCCAATAAATCAGGAACACTTATGGTATCGAAAATGATACAATATGCATTTAAGGGTTAGAGAGTGAAAAATATGTATAGAATAAAGGAATCGCAAACGGTGCAAAGAGAATTAAGTAAACTTTTATTATTATTATTATTATTATTATTATTACCAAATGTCAAAACATAAATGAAGTGATAATATGAAAAACAAAGCCATGTACAGTCATTTTTATATGTCGAAAATAACTAGGTAATTGTTAAGTTCAAAATGATACTTGATGGAAAGACATGTACTATTAATAGTAAACCAAACTCGAAAGGGTTAAAAACTGATAATCAATTATTTAATTTGAAAATTCAGTAATCATTATTTGGGTACCTTGTATTTTCTCTCTAAAATTCATATTATTGAGAAAAAGTTAAGCGAAGGGAAGATAATGTAACAATGCCAAGAAAGACAATAAAATTGCCGTACAAGTTTCTTTATATTCATTACAAATGCCACCTATTAAAAGATTCTTTGCAACAGAGAACTTCACTAATTTAGAAGGCATTTATATTGTTTCGAATAGTAAAAATTCTGTTTATCAGCTATAACGTGATACTGAATGTGCAATGTTTCAGTTAATGGCATTTCACTGTCCTCTTTTCAGAAAGATGAGTTCAAACGGGGAAACAAATTTGAAAGAAAGGTCACTCAATACAGAAAATACATTATTCACTAATGTTCTATACCATTAAATGTTTAAATGCTTAGTTCGTGTAAAACGGAATGAAAGGGGGGGGGGGATTGATTGAGCGCAAAATACATTAGCAAATCGTAAAAGAAAGTTCTTTTTAGAATGTCAATAAATGGGTTAAATTCCATTTCTATACATTTGCTCTGTGTCTTAATTTATTATTCATGTAAATTTAGTCTTCTTAAGAAAGTGGTAGTACTTTAAAATTACAGAATACGTTTCTTAAGTTCAAAGCGTTTATAAGTTCAAAGGATTATGTGAATAAATTTGCAGATTCTTTCACTCATTTTCTGTAATAGATTATAAAATGTATCAGACATCAGTTCAAATTTCTGAATAATGATTTTAATCTTTCACTTAACTGATAATCATATTGGAATGAAACTGAATAATGTAACTATCAAGATTGAATACACTTTATTTTCAAAATTTAAGAGTTTAGTCGAACATTTGTTTTAATTTTCTGTACGACATCTGTGCAAATTATCTCAAAATACCGTATCTATTTCTATTTGTTGCATTTTCAAAGATTTTGCATAATTAATTCATGTGACTTTTCTATCTGTGGCCGTTAAAAGGGCAAGAAATAGACATGCATAAAAAAAAAACCTTATAAAATTCCTGTGACGTCATTGGTAACACTTTGGAATAATTATTATAATATTTTTAATAAATAAATTTATATTATTTTACATTTGATGTAGTTACGTACCAACTAGAACGGTTTTAGCATTGTAACTTGTCTTATTAATGAATTACTCTCATAATTTGATATTTATTCTGAAATTTTTCGAGTGGTTTTTAAATCTGCCAAGTTACCAATATTTTTCAATATCGCAATTATTGAACAGAAATAATACCTTTATTTAATACTTTGCTTTCTATGCTAACCCTTAGATGGGAAGGCTTGCGAACAGTGAAATTTTGGAGGGGCAGTGTGTGGAGTACGTCAGGTTATTTTTCTGTCCTCTGCTGCAAATATTTAGATACATTTCCTAGTTTATATTATTAATATGATCAAGAACCATATAAAAAAGAAATCAGATAAAAAACAGAAAAAGAAGAAGAAAAAATACTCAGGAAGCTTATGGACGTTCTAGAACACCCCCTACAATTTCTGAGTCCATTTCATGATCAGAAAGTTCAATGAACTCAGATTCATCTATACCAGTTGCAGTGTTAAAGGAATCTTCATCTAACATTTCTTGTAATTTATCCAAATAAAATTCAGGCGTTACAGAGTCTTTCTTATGCTTAGAAGAGCAGCGTACTGAGGTCGCCAAAGTGAGGCATTCACAAGACAGGCTTAAAGGACAAAGCAGAAGTCAGACTGAACGGATTAATTACGCGCATTGAACACGGAAGATATTTCTAGGAGTGTGAAGAAAGGATAAAAACTTATGATTAGCTAGTTTGTTATATGCAACCAGAAAGATCTGACTGGCGTAATCTGTTCGCTAGCCCCTTCATTTGAGGGTTAAATAAGATAAAGACTTTTATTCGGAAATAATGATACTCAAAACATACAAAGAATTGATAGCTATGGGGTTATAATTATGCATAATTTTTTGCATGGAGGTATTAAAAGAACTGACAATAACCGCACAGTGTAACTATATAAGAGCGTAGGGACAAACACACAGGGATATACACTCAATTTGGAAACATTTTCCCAACTTTTATTACCCACATTCCGAAATTTAACAACATTTTCTTAGAATAGTTGTCTTTGACTATATAGATTAGTAAAAAAATGATAAGTCGATGATTCTAGGAACACAAAATCCATATTTGTTCAGAGTCTTCTCGCCAGTCAAACTTATTATGCATATGAAGCTACTCTAACATACAAATACACACCAGATCAATGTAAACATCCTATTAATGAATTTATGATAAATATCTATGATTTTACCATATTTTATATGTGGAAAATTTTCATGGATTAACTCGAGTGAAATTTCCGTATGAATCTCTAAAAGGACAACTACGAGATCAGTTTTAAAATATTTCACACGGCTAAACCTATTATTACAAGTGCGTGTGGACGCATTCCAGAATTCAAAATTTAAAAACTTGCATTCAAATTTTATACTTCTACTCCGATATACAAATGGGACGTTCTCACAAGGTGGGCACTGTACACACATCATAACTTTAAGCTTCTGAATAAAGAAATTTAATCATCATTGACTGTAATTTTCATTTTCACTGAATTCTTAAATCTGTTCAGGGACAAAAATTGATAGAATTTATTGTAAAAGTTTTGTATAAATATCTTAAAATTTTATTTTTTTGACCAAAGTGGTCAATTTCGGACATTCATAACGTTTACTGTTCCAATGTACCAAGAAAAATAAAGTTTTAACTTATTTCCGGGAGATTCTAGTGATAAACAGCGAATGCATAAAGGAAATGGATGATTGTTTTATAATTTTGTCAACAAATGGCACTACCGATTTATTGCTCTTTGAAGTTAGAAGGACATTTCTAGAAAGACTTTTTCTGTATTTTCTTATGTCCAAAAGTAATGATCGAAACAATGCTGTTATTTCCACGCAAAATACGTTAAGTAAGTACTTTAATCTCTTTTATCTATCTTTAAAATCATTTTTTTTTAATTTTAAAGTATCTATATGTATTTCCGTAACATTTTTTTTTTTGCAATAAATGCACTTTTCTCAAAAAGAAATTGGAATGTCCAATTTGCGTAACAATCTAAACGTCGATTTTTTTTTCCCGTAAATTTATTTTTCAAGATGATCTGATGTTCTGAAACGTATAATAAGATATTTATTATAATGTTTTATCATAAATAGCTATGTGCTTTGTGTAAATAAAGCGTATTTAGTACTTGTAATAATATAATTTTACTTAGAAGCACGCTCAACTTTCACGTGTAGTTTGACTAATTAAATTGTAATAGTTAATTTTACTGAATAATTGCTGTCTTTTAATGTTTGTATATAAGTTTATAGACATATATACTGTATTGTAAAAAAATTGGCCTTAAATTTGAAAATTTAAAAAATCACTAATAGTTAACATTTAATGATCCCACGTTTTGATAATTCACGAATTATTACTGTAAACAGATTTGTGAAAAATATAGAAATTAATGATGATTTACTATGATGACTGTGCCATTTTTTCTCCATGTTCAACCTTGGACTAAACAGATACACAAATATGTAGTTTAAAAAATAAAAACTACATTTTTATTCAAATTACTTAACGGAGAACTGAATATTTTGTATGGGATAACTTTTAAAAACTCAAGCTTTCTTTACTAAATTATAAAATTAAGTTAAATTAAAAGTTAATTTATTTACAAAATAATCTTTCAGTTTTAATCACTTTCAAAACCGCTGTCAACTCACGATGGTTAACAGAAATTGAATTGCTTGCTGAAGATATTTAGGCATAAAAAAAATGATCAAACCTCAAATAATAAATGTAACATGGCTACATGAGCACAATCATATCATTATAATTGGATAGCATTAAAGAATTAACATGCAACCTAAAACAGATGCCAGTTTTAAATGTCAAAATCAGCCTACCAGCATTTCGTGCGCCAATTACATCAATGAAATCCACAGCTTGATTAATAATCCAGTAACCATTTGAAATTTTCAGTAAAACCTGTTCAACAAGAATTACACAAATAGAACATTTGTTGTAATACAGTTCACTTGTTGAAGCTTTAATAATATACTACCCATTTCATTTAAAAATCTGCATTCGTCTGAGATCAATCCCACTTAGAAAATTTAAAAGAGTAGTAAGATAGTAATGTTCATTTACGCACACATAACTGAATATGCAAAACAAAGCTTTCAAAACAGTTCTAATTGAAGATCTACAGAGTTCTTTTATAACTCAGATACTAATACGTTTCTTAAAATTTTCAATAGCATCCGTCGTAAAATTTTATAACGAAATATCAGTAATTCTTTATTAACCTTTCTATCTCGAATAGAAAAAATAGCCCCATTTCTCCGCTCTGTTTCATTCGATTTGAAGCATTTTTTCCATAAAGTTAAATAAATGTCACATTGGACTAAGTTAAAGAAATGTGTTAAATGTTTTAAATAAAAATTCTGAAGACAAATCTTTTCATCAAGACTGAGTAATATTTCAAAAGAATAGAAAGGTTAGAAAATTATTCATACTTGTATTAATAATCAGTTTCACTTAACTTTTAATGGCAAACAGTTGTTTTATAATTTTATTTTAAAAACTGTTACATCTTGAGTGAGTATTCTCTGACTTTTGCACAAAATTTATTATAACAAACACGGCAGTCCATTTAAAAAGAAAAAAAAAACAAAATCTAAATAAATACTTTCATTTATAAAAACACCCAAAGATTAGTGATCTTAAAGATTTAACTTGCATATATTAACATAAACCATTTTATTGCACTTGTTTATTTATAAATTACCTTTTTCAGCGTATTGAAAAGAAAAACTACAATGATAAAAACTATTTTGATGACCAAATCTTAATAAAATGCTAATGAAGACATTTTCTTTATTTCTCAACAACGTTTATTTTGCAGTATCAGGTTGATTTTTTTCTTCTTACGAAAATTTCATTTCAGACATTACACATTCCATTAGCTTTTTTGCCTTTTTATTAAGTTTAAATCAATACAATGAATTGCATTTTTTTTTACTTCAGTTTTATGAATATTCAGTATTTAAAACTTAAGGCGTTATTTCTTCGCTTTTTTAACACTTTCCAACAAAGTTGAAACGTGTTTATGCATTCGGTTTGTCTGTCCGTCTGGCCGGTTGGCCGCATGCCCTTCTGGACGGATGGTCACCTTTACACGCTCTAAATCCCGTAAATATACTCGGATTTCTATGAAATTTTTATATGTTATAGATGTTTACCCTAGCACGAACCCTATTAAAAACAAAGTTACTATTATGATAAGTTTATTTACAGGGATAGTCAAAAGTTTTCCGATACATTACGGCCAATGGGAAAAAATCGTTTCAAATGAATTTTAAATTTGTTACACCCTGTCAAACATATTCAAATTTACATGGATTCGCAAAGTCCACTAAAATATGCATTCTGTAACGCATGCAGTGAAAATAATAGTTACTATTCATTTACAGGGCTACTCTAAAGAATTCCATTGCAGAATAATAAAGGGGGGGCAGTTGTTTGCGGCATATTTTAATTATGTTAAACGATTTCAAGTATCATAAAATTGATATACGCCGCTTAGACTCAATATTTAACACATAATATGAAGTGCATAGCATTTACAGGAACACATAAAACATTTCAAACCTCATATTCTTATCCGAAGTACTGTATATTATCGATGATAGCTGATGGATGGATGAAATACATTTTCAATTATGATATGCGTTTTAAGTCTTACTAAATGTCTGCAAGTTATATGGTGTGTAAAAATGTTATAGTTGATATACAGGGTTACACAGTATAAATGCTCATAAATGTTACTGAATGTGAGGGTAATTAACTTAAAGGTAGTTTTAAAGTAAGTTATGCATTTTTACGATGAACTATTTTCAGTTTATTAAGAAATGTTTGCAGAATGTAGATAAAATGATACACAGAGTCACGCAAAGAATTAGCTACATAGTCAGCTATAAATGATAATTTCTTCAAATGTGATTTAAATAATTTTAATAGTGTTTTTGTTTGTACTAAATTTTGACTAAATACTGGCTTGTAATAAAGGTACTGGGATACTACAATTATAAAAACTATTTTAATGATCAAATTCTAATAAAATGCTAATGAAGACATTTTCTTTATTTCTCAATAACGTTTATTTTGCGGTATCAGATTGATTTTTTCTTCTTACGAAAATTTCATTTAAGGCATTACACATTCCATTAACTTTTTTGCCTTTTTAAAAAAGTTTAAATCAATATACAATGAATTGCACATTCTTCAGTTTCATGAATATTTATTATTTAAAAACTTAAAGCGTATATTTCTTTGCTTTTTTTAATCTGAATACTTTCTTTGTATTTGTATAGAAATAAATATACATTTTACACACTATTCCAGGAATTAAAAAAAAGGCGAATTAGTGAAATAAAATACTTAAAAAGAAATAATACCGTATCACTAAGTGTCAAATTGTTTATTATTTAAAATCTAAACGAAAATGTACTAGAAATGTACTATGTTGTACTATGTTGTATGTATGAAGGAAAAATTTAAAATAAGAAATAGAAAATTTAAGCTTGCTGAAAAGCAATAAATAACTAATCTGTCAGAAACCAGTAAGCGAATAAAATTAGTGCTTACATATTTTTAAGGGCCAGTCAAGTAATTTTCCTATAAAATTTCTTTCTATGTTGTTATATTTTTTAAAGCAACTTCTGCATATTTCTGTTTAGTTTTGCATGCCGCTTATGTATATTTAATCAATGTATTGAAGTATTTACACTGAATTACTGATGCCTGGTAAATAGAAGTAAAATTTCATATTTTCACCTTTATAGTGCTATTGACTCGTTTGCATTACCACTTTGTATCACCGTGTTCCAGAACTGCAACACGGTCAGTGTTATTTCGATAGTAAGCTTCAAAAGACGATTTTGTTGATTGCTGTTATTTTATTACGAAGTGGAACCCATTGAAATTCGACGAAAAAAAATCTTTCAGAAATAACTATTTCATTGATTTATAATAAATCTACAAAATTAGTTACAGTAAAAAATACATCTTATATTAGTCAGTTTAACTCTCAAACAAATATTATTTTAAGCTAAAATTAACAAAAAACTATAAAACTCAATTATCCAAATTATTAAACGAAATAAAACGGAAAGACACCGGATTTTAAAACAGACGATATTTTTTAAATAAAATAAGCATTTTAATTTTAATTTTTCTTTTTTTTTATTTTTCGCCAAAATTTGATTTATAGCTCGATCAGCTAAATGTCATTTTTGCTGAATTAAGCTTTGGATTAGTGAAGTTAAAAAAGTTTGCAGATGTAGTATATTGTTTACAAAGGTACGCTTCAATTATCTATTTAAAGACCATTGTCAAGCTACGTAATTTAATTTTTCTTCATACATACTCTTCATTATTTGTTTTTATTGTATTTGAAATATCGTAATTTACTGCGTAGAAGGCACGACACATAAGTAGAAAAAAACTTTTTTTCTCATTTAATCATCAACATGAGGAAACATTCTATATATTTTCTGTTGCTTCTTATATCTTTTGCATTTTGTTTGCTGCATGTACGGCATTTCACGTAAATAAAGGAAATAAATTTTTGTGTTTGTTTTTATTTCTTGTTAATTATGCAACTTTCGTTGACTATAAAAACAATTCGATTTTTTGCGTGCAATATGAGTGTATGAAACTTTAATTCCTTTCCTGATAGCATTTGATATTCTAGTTTCTTTTATTTAATTGAACGTCAAAGAAGCTCCAGCCAATTGTCGTAGAAGGCATATAATGACATGTTTGGGAAACTCAATTTCCTGCCGATGAATTTGAAAACAGCATGGTAGTCATGTAATATGTCTAAGATAATTTATTCATAAGGAGGTAAGTTTTTTTGTTGTTGTTGTTGTTTTTATTTCCAAGCCTGTTTCCTGTAAAGTAAGATTACTCTCTGTAAAATTTCTGATCAGTTTTTTAATATCCCACTTGAATCTTAAATTATTTAACAAAAAGAAATTAAAACAATGTTTATATCAATTTTCCATATATGCTATGCATATAAATACATTAAAGGGAAGAACCATCTTTGGTACAATCATAATTTATAATGCATAATAATATACAAAAATATATAGGGTTGTCGCAAAATTTTATAATGCTGATTTAACAGCTTGTATAAGGTATGCCAGTAATACTGCAGAACATATTTCGAGCCTTGGAATCGTGACAGGCTTTAGGGGTGCCACTCGAGTTTTTGCTGCCAAAAGTTTCACATCAATGTCCCAGTTATTACAAGTTTTAACATAAATAACGGCGGAATAACCCTTTTCTGAAGCATCGCAGAATCCATGAAGTTCACATCGAGAATAATTAGACCAGACGACTTTTCTGGGTATATATATGGAATTTAGGGGTTTGACTTCATGGCACAAAATTTTCCACTTTTGGTTAATAATTTCTGGTACTGGATCATCCCATGATAATTGTAATTTCCACAGCTGCTGAAGAATAATTTCAGTTAAAATTACAATAGGTGCAACCCTCCCAAGTGGATCAAAAAGCGTTGATACATTGGACAAAATAATTATTTTAGTAGGGAAACTTTGATAATCTTTATCACTGAAATTACATTTGAACATATCATTATGAGGATGAAATTCAACTCCTAGAACTTTTACAGCCCTATTGCCCACTATATTATGTATATTATCATTACTTATGTTTGTGGACTCAGCGTTTTTCAAAAGTGATAATTCATTTGTGGACATATAATAATTCATATGTCTTTGCTTTTGGGAAATTAAGACCCTCATTCATTGCTAACTGATTCAAACATTTTGTTGCAAGATATGGTGCAGCCGCAGTTCCGTATGTTACTGTATTTAAGCGATAAATTTCTATTGGTTTTTCAGGAATATCTCTCCATAAAATTCTCTGAAAATCCCTATCCTTTTCATGAATTTTTACCTCTCTATATGTCATTCTTATATCAACTGTTATTGCAATATTATGAAATCTAAATCCCAATAAAATGCAAATTAAATCATCTTATATTTTAGGACTTACCATTAGAGTTTCATTTAAAAAACACCTGTTGTGGTTTTAGCACTCGCATCAAAATCGACCCTTAATTTGGTAGTTAAACTAGAGTTATTCAAGTCAAAATGGTGTGCGATGTAATAATGTTTATTCCCGAATACATGATCTCTGTTTGAAATAAGATCCATATGGCCCAAATATAAATATTCTTTCATAAATTGAACATATTGATTATAAATTTCTGGCATAGATATTAGTCTTTTCTCAAGATAAAGAAATCTTCTATACGCCATTTGACGAGAATCACCTCGATCATGTTTGAATAGTAATGCGACTGAATAGCGACCTGATTTTTCTCTAAAATGAGAATTCTTAAAATGTTTTTCACAAAGTTTTTCTTCAAGTGTTAAAAGTGGAACATTTGGAATTTTTTCTAATTCAAAAAATGAATTTATTAGCTCATCAGTTTTTGTATGTAAATGATTTACATCTACTGGATCGTTTGCTAGCGTTTCAAAATATGTAGTACATGAGATTATCCACCCAAGTCTCGAATTTAAGGCAAATGGAAGGTTAGGTTCACGTTTAACAAGTTCCCCAGTCATTAAATGCATAAATATATTTACACCAAAAAGGATATCAATTTTTTGTGATTTATAAAATAACAGATCAGCTAACATTAAATCACTAAAGCTATCGCAAATGTTTGAAGGCAAAGACACATAAGGAATATTATCTGTGACTTTGTCCATTACGATCGCTGTTGTGGATACTCTAAAATCACTTTTGAAGTGAGAAGTGAATAATAAATCGACTTCTCCATCACTCACAGTATTAAATGTTCCCAAATATGACACAGAAATAGAACTGTCTTTCTCTTTTAATCCTAATTTGTTTACACATTCTCGAGAAATGTCTGTATCGCACAAACATCAACATTTTACAAACACTTGTTTATAATTTTAAACTTTTATTAATGCGGTACACAACAAAATATGAGTCTTTTGATTACCCTTTGCGTTTGACTCATAATGGAAAGCATACACTGTGGACGACACATTCTCAGTTGCTGACTCAACTTTCTGAGGGACAAATTCTTGTGCATGTGGGGACATACTACTATTTGACCGACTCTTATTCATTGAATAATCTCCATATGCAAAATACTGTGATGTTTCTTAAAACAATGGTGGCAAGTATTAAGACTCTTATATTTGTTGAGTAAATGCACGTTAGATAAACAATTAAACAATAATGATTTCGCTTTACAAATTCTAATCTTTGAACAGGTAAATTAAGAATTTTTGAGCACTTAGATAAACTATGATCTTCTTTACAATAACCACAACCCAAGGTAGCTATAAAAGTATCATTCTTAATTGGGAAATGTAGGTTTAGATACCTTATTCACAGCTAGTTTACAATTCTGAAGAGTTCTTGCGTAATTTTTAAGAAATTCAATTAAATCACTAAGTTTCGGTATCTCATTGCTTTTAAGATGGCGTACCCACCATAATTTTGTATCAGGATCCAATTTTTGCAAAATTAAATACGCCACTGATGTATAACCAAATATATCAATGCGTTGGTTCAATATTTCTAACGAGCGAATTATTTCGTTAACATTGTCAACTAAATTTAAAATAGTAATAGCTGATTCTATTTGAAGTGTTGGTAAACTCAGAAATAGTTTAATATAAGCAAAAATTTGCTCTCTCTTATTTTAATATATTTCATCTAGCAAATTCCATGCTAACTCAAAATTAGAATCGGAAATTTGAATATAATGGATGACGCGATATGCTTCACCTTATAATGAAGCCTTCAAATACTGCAGTTTTTGGGCATTTGAAATATTTTTATTGCTGTTAACACAGGCACTGAAAAGATCTTTAAATCCTATCCATTCTGTTATATTACCTCCGACAGCAGGTAAGGATAATTTTGGCAGTTTAACATTTTCAAAAACTTGTTCTGAAACTACACTAGATTTATTTTCACTTTTATTTAACTGAGCATTTTGGATTTTTAATCTTTTTTCGCCTTTATTTATCCATAAATCAAATTTATCTGAAATTTCCTGAGCACCGTCTATTTCGCTTTCTAATTGTTTAGAATCTTTAATTAAAATTTCTATTTGTCTATCAGTCTATTTTAACTCAATTCCCTTCTGTTTTAACAACTCAATATTTTCTTCTAATTCATTCACATTAATTTCATTAACCGCAATAATATTTTCAATTTTCTTAATATAATTAGTAACATTTTTGCGTAAAGCAGTTCTTTTTGTTTTAAAAGTATTCAATGCAGCCATTTTTATTTACATTAAACCAATAAAACTAATTCTAAATTATACTTTTTTTTATACATAGAATCGAATGCTAAATCAACTCACCTTCTCTTTTTTCCCTTGTATGAATGTCAACATTGAGACTAATTTCGGAAAGATGTTCCTTTTTTTTACACTGATAATTTTTACTAGTTTCGGCTAGATTTGAGACCAAAAATGTTCGTAGTGTTTTTAAACTAATAAGAAACAACACACGCTGCTTCTTTTGCTTCTTAAACACAACAAATATGGACTGTATATGCGTTTTATTTAACACTAAAATATGTGAGCCATTGCACGGCTGTCAACATTCCATCATCTTTTTTCATTCTAATAAAAACACAAACTTAAAACAAAAACAGAGAAATGCTGCCAAAAACATAGAAAAAAAAATTACCAAGGTAACGAATAATACAATTTCTTACTGGAGCTTTTTTTCACATAAATGAAAACAGACGATTTTTACCAAAACAAATGTTAATTTTTAAATCGGTTTGGTATTTCCTAATATTTTATAGAAACGTAATTTAGAAGGCTTTTAAAGGAGTTTTAGAAAATTTGTTGTTCCTGCCTTAGTCTAGGTGGTAGTGGCACCAGCGTAGAATATAGACCATGTAGTATAAGAAAGTATCACCATTACTTTTATAATCGGTTTATTACTTCCTAAGCTTGCATAGAAATCTTAATTAATTTCTTTTTTAAATTCTTTTCACTCCTTCCTCTCGTCTCATAACTTTTAAATTTCGTATTTATTTCCGAATACTCTTAGAGAACATTTATACTTATAAGTATCTATTATGCTCTATTTAAAGTTTCTAAACACTTTAGTACAATAGAAATGACAATTTTGAATGTTTTGTGGTCCTGTAACCTTCTGTTTATAGTGACATCGACATAAAAAAAAATACTTTATGTTTATTAGGTCTTAACATGCTCTATGATAACCATTCTACTTTTGAAATCGGTGTGATACTTGTATAGATTGCTAACAGATCGACATTTTAAAAGCTTTTTAGACGCTTTTCGCACATTTTTACTCCTTTTAAATTTCGAATTTTTGATGAAATATTGTTAGAGATCATTTATATCTTATAAGTGACTACCATGCTAAATTTCCTCTTTCTAAGCCGTTCAGAAACACAAAAATCGCATTTTTAGCGCTTCTTTTACTCCTGCACCCTCAATGAGGTAGTGACACCGAAATGAGATATTGTCTATGTTGGAACAAGGACTGTCACCATCATTTTGATATCGTTATTTTTTTTTAATTTGTTCGTTACTTCCCGAGATTGCCTAAAAGTCTCAATGTGGAAGGTTTTTTTTATCATTTTTCTCGCATTTTCACCTTTTTATTTCACATTTTTCAGGAAATGTTTTTAGAAATAATTTGTATGTTATAAGTAATTAACACACTTAATCTTATCTTCCTTGGTTATTCAGTAACACTAAAGTTGCATTTTTAGAACTTTTTCAGCTCCTGCACCGCGTATAGAGCAGTGACACCGCCATAAGATACAGCCTATGTTGGAGCTAGGACACCATGATTTAGACATTATTACTTTTGAAATCAGTTAGTTATATTGATATGTGTTATTGTATTGTTTTTATGAATAACGTTTTGACAACATAGCTACATGCTTTTCAAATTCCTAAGATTGCTGGAATTTGTATGTGTTGTTTAATGTCGATTAAAGCCTACGTTTTCGTTATAAAGGTTATAATTGTTTCCCATACTTTTATTACATTACAATTTAATCGACATTAAAATTTACTATTCCTAAAGTACGTATGATTGATCAACTTTTAAAACCTGAAAAGTTTAACGTCGATCCCGCTTGTATTGGTGCGGAGGCTAAATGGAAACATTGGAAACAAACCTTTTCTAATTTTTTAAGTGAAATCAATAATATAACTGAAGCAAACAAATTGCCGCTTCTTTGCAATTATGTTTCTGCTAGTGTGTTCCGTTATATTAATGATGCCGAATACTGCTATTGCTGTTTTGGACTCTATCTATGTTACGAAACGAAATGAAATTTTTATCAGACATTGTCTAGCCTCTACAATACAAGAAAGTGGCGAGTCTGTAACAGATTTCTTTCAAACACTTAAGCAACTCAGCAAGGATTGTAACTTTAAAGCGGTGACGGCCGAGCAATACAAGTGTGAATACATCCGAGATTCGTTCATTCGAGGTTTAAGGAATCCACGCATCAGAGAGCGTTTGTTAGAAAACTCCACCATTACCTTAGAAAATGCTTTTGATCAAGCTAGGGCTTTGGAACTAGCTGAATCTCACTCAGATTCGTACATGAATACTTTACATCATATGCCTGTGGCTGCAATGGATCCTTCGGATAACGTTACTAAAGATAATTTTTCTGTTGCAGTTAAGCGACATCAATCTGGAAAATGTTTCTTTTGTGGAAATGACCGGTATTTACGAGATCTATACCCTGCAAAAGAAGTACTTTGCAGAAAATGTGGAAAAAAGGGGCACCATAAAAGAGTATGCCAATCAAAACCACAGCGCATCTCCCATAACACTGCTGCATCAATTCACACCATAGATTCAGTGCCAATCTCACCTAGTTGCTTTCAAAATTCTATGACTAAAGTGTAAATTAATGGGGTAGAATTGAATGCGCTTATTGACACTTGTAGCTCACTTAGTTTTATAAATGAATTCCACACTAGAAAATATAAAATAAAAGTTAAACCTTACTTAAGCAAAATAACGATGGCTAATTCCTCTCTAAGCTCAGATGTTACGGGTTGCGGTGAAATTAATATGAAATTAAATGAGCATGTGTACAATAATCTAAGAGTACTAATCATGAGAAATCTCTGTGCGGACGTTCTTATTGGTCATGATATTCTGAAGGACCATTCTCTTATTAAAATCCAGTTTAATGGTGAGAGACCTCCTCTCAAAATCTGCTCCCTTGCTGTTGCTCAAGTGCCACCAGTCTCACTATTTGCTAATTTAACAGCCGATTGTAAACCAGTGGCTACCAAATCTAGACGTCAATCTTTAGAAGACCGAAAATTTACCGCTGCAGAAGTAAAGAAGTTGCTGGAAGAGGAAGTTATTGAACCCAGTAACTCTCCTTGGCGTGCTCAAGCTTTTGTGGTGAAAGGAAAGCATCACAAACCTCGTATGGTAATTGATTATTCTCAAACGATTAATCGTTTCACGATACTTGATGCTTATCCTCTTCCAAAGTTTGAGGAATTAATCTCAAAAATATTGAGATATGAAATATACAGCACTATTGATTTGAGAAGTGCATACCATCAACTACCTATTAACGATGCTGGAAAGCGTTATACTGCCTTTGAAGCTGATGGTAAATTGTATCATTTCCTCCGCGTATCTTTTGGAGTCACTAATGGTGTTGCATGCTTCCAGAGATCCATTGACAAGATCATTCAAGATGAAGAGTTGGAAGGTACTTATCTTTATCTGGATGACGTAACTATCTGCGGAAAAACTCCTGATGAACATGATCGAAATTTAAAAAGATTCTTAGCAGTTACTAAAAAATACAACTTAACACTAAATGAAAAGAAGTGTAAGTTTTCTACCAAGTCTGTAAATCTATTAGGTTACACTATCCAGAACAAGACTATTAAGCCTGACCCGGATAGGCTTGCTCCCTTGATGAACCTTCCTGTACCTGACAACGCAGCATCTCTCCGGAGAGCATTAGGTATGTTTACCGATTATTGCCGTTGGATACCAACATTCTCCAAGAAAATACGTCCATTACTATCAAACAATGCATTTCCTCTTGCAGAAGAAGCTGTAAATGCATTTAACAGTTTAAAGTTAGATATAGCGAAAGCCTCATTAGCCGCAATCGATGACAATATTGATGAAAATATATTAAAAAGTGTACCATTGTAGCGCTTACGCCACACAAGGATTTTTATTTAATATCATTTTAAATATTTAGTTCTTAGTTCATCATATTACATAGCAATTAATAATAATAAGGCAAGATGATCTTACCTTTTATTCTTGTTCTTCTTCAGATGTTCCACCCTACTGCAGTAGAAAAGTTGATCGTCCTTGAATGAATCAGTTTATTTCGTTGTTCAGTATATTCCAAAATAGGGGGAAAAATAATTACTTTCCTTTTTTATGATATGCAAAAAATGAAATCTTTATATTGTGAATAAATCTAACTCAATTTAAAGATGATTGTTTTTTTTCAGCTGAAATAGTGATTAGTTTATTTCAACACCCTTCGTTAATCACTTCAGATGAATAACACTGTAGGTTCATAGATTCTTGATGTTTCACCAGTTGAGGCTTGGGCAGGGGTTTTGTAAGAGCATCGGCTATCATATCTTCAGATGGGCAATAGTTTAAGTTTATTATTTAATCTTCTTTGAGTTGTTTTATGGCGTGGAATTTTATATCAATGTGCTTGGTATATTTCGAAAACTTTGCATTCTCTACCATTTTTATCGCACTCTGATTATCTTCGGAAATCGTAATAGGTTCATGTTGTTTCAAATCTGAGTCGTTCTATAATTTTTCCAGCCAATAATTTTTGAGCTGCTGTGGCTGTTTATATGTTTATATCACCTTCTGCCGAAGAATAAGCTATGCACTTTTGTTTCTTCGTGTACCAGTTAATTGCAGTTTTTCCTAGAAAAAAACATTTCCATTTGTTGACTTCCTTATTCTGGTGTCACCCCCCAGTCGGAGTCAGCATAAGCTACCAATACTGGTTGGTCGTCTGTGCTGATTGTTAACCTTAATTCTCTTGTGCAGTTTAGATAGTTGACCACTCGTTTTGCTGCATTCCAGTCCATCTCACGGGGCGTTTCACATCTTCTGCTGAGGATATTAACTGCAGCTGATGTCTGGAACGTGTGTTGGTTGCTATGTATAACAGTGATCCAATAACTTTTCTAAAATTTGTGTTATTAGGCAGCAGATTTTGTTCGTCTTCTATTTTATAAAAGCTGGGATCCACCGGAGTTTCTACGGGTTTAGCTTTTTGTAATCCTAGTTTATTTACCAATTCTTCAATTTTTAACTTTTGGCTTAGAGTATATCCGTTTTCTGTTTTCTTTATTTCAGTACGGAGGAAATACGCTATATGACCGAGGTCTTTAAGCTCGTATTCTTCTTTAAGTTGTTTTACTATAATGTCAACAGTTTTTTCGTCACCGGATAGTAAAATGTCGTCAACATATATAATTATGTAAGTGTAACTTTCATTTTATTTTCTGGTGAATGAGAAGGGATCAGCAATACTTTGATTAAATTTCAGTTTTTTTAAAGACTGTTCGATTCTTTTGTGCCAAGTTCTGGCTGCCTGTTTTAGGCCGTATATTGATTTTTTCAGTCTGCAGACTTTGTTTTCAGAATTCTTTTCTATGTAGCCTTCCGGCTATTTCATATAAACTTCTTCCTCAAGCTCACCATACAGAAAGGCGGTGTCAATATCTATGTGTCAAACGTTTTGTTTGTGGTATGCGTCTGCTGCTAAAAATGCGCGAACTGTTGTTTGTTAGATGACAGGGGCAAATGTCTCATCATAATTTTCACCGTATTTTTTACTATAGCCCTTCGCTACTAGGCGTGCTTTATATTTTTGAACATTTCCGTAACTATCTAATTTCTTTTTAAATGTCCATTTTGATCCTATAATTTTTTTGTTTGTGGAGGATCCATCAATTCCCATGTGTTATGTTTTTTTAGCGAATTGATTTCCGCTTGTGTGGCTTTAAGCCAATTTTCTTTTTCACAGGGATTATCAATTTCCTGTATGTCATTCCAACTAGTGGGTTCATTCATTTGATTATTGTTTATATAACAGACTTATCTGTCTGGTGGTACTCTCCTGTTTGATCTTTGCGATCTTCTAAGTTCAGTGGTGGGTTGTTTGGACGAGGTTGGTTCCTCGATTGTGTTGTTTATTTCTGCTTCGATGTAATTTTTATCATCATATGAATTTTCTGCATCTTTAGTTTCTTTTAAGTTAATTTTGCTATTCTCTGGGAATTTTACGGTTCTTGCTATTACTATTTTGTTATCTTTAGTGTATACGCGGTATCCTTTTGAAATTGTTATCATACCCTACGAATGTCTCTTCCTGAGCTCTATCGTCTAATTTTCCTCAATGTTGTTTGTTTACATATACATATGCTTTGCAGTCGAATGTACGTAAATAGTGCAAGTTTGGTTTGCGTTTAAACCAAAGCTCGTATGGGGTATTCGTTGATCTTGTTGGTAAGCAATTTTGTAAATTATTCGCGGTATTAATTGCTTCTCCCCAAAATTTTTGTGGTAAATTGGTTTTGCGTAATAGACTTCTAGTCATGTCTAATAGTGATCTATTTTTCCTGTCAGCTACGCCGTTCTGGCTCGGACAATATGGTACAAATAATTGGTGATTTATACCTCTTTTTCTTAGGTAGTCATTTGTTTCTCTACTCATGTATTCTCCTTCGTTATCGGATCTTATAGCTTTCGGATATAAACTGAATTGGTTTCGTACCATAGCTATATAGTCGATTAATTTATCATGCACTTCGTCTTTATGACTTAATAAGTATATTACTGTAAACCTAGAATAATCGTCTATGAAAGTTACAAACATTGTTTTTCCGCCAATTGTGGGGGATCCTATTGATGTGCATACGTCTGTGTGCACTAGATCGAGTACTCTGCCTGTTTTGTTTTTATATGTTGTTTTTGGATAAGGTGCATCGCTTATTTTTGTTTGTATGCATGTTTCGCATATTGTTTCGTGGCTACAATTATTTTGTTCTATTCCATAAGTTAAATTTTCTTTAATCATTTCCTTTATGGAACTGTAGTTTCTGTGACCTAGGCGTTTGTGCCACAATTCTATGCAATTTTTATTTTTGCATTCATGCGCAATGTTAACTGTGTTTGATTCTATATTCTCTAACAATTCAACCTCATATAGACTGTTTTTCATTTTTGCTTCTAAGTATATTTTCTCATTTCGGGATAGCGTGCATTTATCTTTATCGAAAACTAGTTTATAACCGTTCTTTGTTGCCTTACTTACTGAAATTAAATTTGATTCTAAATCAGGTACGTATAATACTTCCTTTAATGTAATTTTGTTTACACCTCCGTCGGATGTTTTTGTCATAAATGTAGTTTCTCCCACACCATGCGAATTTAACGATTTTCCGTTTGCAATAATAACGGTAGTTTTTTCGGTGTCGTTTAATTTAGTAAACAAGTATGTATTGTTTAAATTATGTGTGGAAAAACCAGAATCAATAATCTATGTTTGTTTTCCAGTTTTCTCAATTAGAAAGGCTGCGTCGCTGCTTTGATCTGTTTTTAATTGTGTTTTATAATTTGGCTTATATTCTTGTTTACAATCATTAAATTCATTTTGGTTATACGATTGTTGATAACAGAGAGACGTTGTATTATTTTTGTTTTTGTATGTTTGTTGTTTTTGTGTATTTGAGTGAGTTTGTCTATTTTTCAGATGCCAACATTCCCTGTAAGTATACTTTTTATTTTACAGTACGTACAATATTTTTTCCTTTTGCTATTATCATTTGGGAACCTTTTATGTGTTTTAAATGCTTTTGTAAAATTGTCGCCCTGACCCGCGTTTTCAACCCTTCTGTTATATTCATCAGTTAATTTATTTATAATAAATTCTGGTGTTAAATCAATTTCAGCGCTGGCCTCATGTGCTACAATCAATGAATTATAGCTTGGGGGTAATGAGCATAGCAATAATGCTGAAAGGTGCGAATCGTTAATAGTTTCCCCAATCGATGATAATTTATCTTTTAATTCTAAAATGTACGTTATGTGTTTAATTAAGTTACCATTTTCTGGAAGCCTTGCCCCATATAATTTTCTTAATAAATGCAATTTACTAGACAAATTCCCCCCTTTCATGTATAGCTTTGAGCGCGTCCCAGGTTTCTCGGGCAGTATTTAGCCCTTTTACATGCACAATCTGAAAATCTTCAATTGCCAGATTGATTATAGCTCTGGCTTTATTATCCTTCTTTTGCCAAGCTGTGGTAATCGGATTTGGTATTGTATCGGTTATTACCTCGAAAATTTCTTCTTCTATTAATAACATTTCTAGTTTAAATTTCCATGTCGAGTAGTTGTTTTGATGTAATTTCTCCATTAACTGAAATTCTTTCGACGCGGCCATAACGGATCTTACTTATTAACTTATAAATATTTAATCTTGTAACTGAATGAGAAATTATTTTTATTTTTCTTTATATTATATAAGAGATTTTCTCTATTTATTTTTATTCATTCAAATATAACTAACATATCACTTGTTATGTTTATTCATTTAATTTCAACAAATATATCATATATTTTCAATAACGTTGAGAAAAGAAGAACAAGTATTTTTTCAATAATTATATGCACTAATTAATGATGCAATTTTTTATAAGGCCGTTTTTATTTCTTTATATCATATTACAATACTACCTTGTGTGTTAAGATCAGTCTTCATAATCAATTTGATGAAAATATATTAAAAAGTGTACCATTGTAGCGCTTACGCCACACAAGGATTTTTATTTAATATCATTTTAAATATTTAGTTCTTAGTTCATCATATTACATAGCAATCTATAATAATAAGGCAAGATGATCTTACCTTTTATTCTTGTTCTTCTTCAGATGTTCCATCCGATATGACCGCCATTTTTAGGAATCTGCGATTGGACTTCAGCCTTTTATAATTAATTAATCAATTAAAGTTGTCTGAAATTGTAAATAGTTGATTAATTATTGTTCTTAATGAATCAATGGCCTGATTCTACTTTAAAATAATAATTTTTATTAGATGTTATGATATTACATTACTGCTATTAAGCAGCGAAGAATAAAAAACGTTTACATTATCACACACCGAAAACACAACAAACACTGAAATTAAACAGTAAAAAAAAGTCTATTTTTGAAATGTTCTTTGATTTGTTTTTCATTTATTTCGTTTTTCGTCACGTGACCCTACTGCAGTAGAAAAGTTAATCGTCCTTGAATAAATCAGTTTATTTCGTTGTTCAGTATATTCCGAAATAGGGGGAAAATAATTACTTTCCTTTTTTATGATATGCAAAAAATGAAATCTTTATATTGTGAATAAATCTAACTCAATTTAAAGATGATTGTTTTTTTCTAGCTGAAATAGTGATTAGTTTATTTCAACAAATATTTCATTTAGAGTACAAACTGATGCATCAAAGTTTGCCATAGCAGCAACTCTTAGCCAAGTAGGACGACCCATAGCATTCTTCTCTAGAACACTAAACAAATCCGAAATTAATCATTCAGCTATTGAAAAAGAAGCATACGCCATCGTGGAATTTCTACGTTATTGGCGACATTACCTGATTGGTAGACCTTTTGAAGTATTTACTGATCAAAGGTCTGTCTCATTTATGTTTGATAAACATCATTTTAGTAAAATCAAAAATGAAAAGATCTTGCGTTGGAGGCTGGAATTGTCATGTTTCAAGTTTGATACAATTTACCGCCCTGGTAGTAAAAATGCTAATGCAGATGCATTTTCAAGGATAACTGCTGCAATTAACCCAGAAGTGAATATAAAACAGCTGCATGAAGACTTGTGTCATCCTGGAATTGTTCGAATGCATCACTGGATTAGATATAAAAACTTGCCCTTTTCCCTAGAAGATGTAAAAAGTCTCATAAATTCCTGCCCTGTCTGCTATGAAGTAAAACCTAAATTCATTAAAAATCAAGGTAAATTAATAAAAACAACATCTGCATTCGAAAGACTGAATATAGATTTTAAAGGCCCTTTACCGTCAAATTCAAGAAATCGCTTCCTCCTCACTGTGATTGACGAGTACTCAAGGTTCCCTTTTGCCATTCCCTGCACTGATGTCTCATCAGCTACAGTTATTAAGCATTTGAGTAACATCTTTTCAATATTTGGTATGCCAGCGTACATCCATGCAGACAGAGAGCCATCTCTCATAAATTTCTTATTGAACTTGGTATAGCAACTAGTCGTACAACTGCCTATAACCCACGAGGTAACGGACAGGTCGAACGTTACAATGGTATCATTTGGAAAACAATTCAGTTGGCATTGAAAACTCAGAACAAGAAAATTGTGCTGTGGGAAGAAGTCCTACAATCAGCACTCCATTCTATTCGTTCACTATTATGCACTGCAACTAATGAAACACCACACGAACGCATGTTCTCTCATCCTAGAAGGTCACATAATGGAAGTTCAATACCTACTTGGCTTACTCAGGCAGGACCAGTATTGATGAAAAATCATTCACAAACTAATAAGTATGAGCCCATTGTACAAGAAGTTGAATTTCTGGAAGCTAATCCAGAATATGCCTACGTAAAGTTACCAGATGGACGTGAGACTACTGTGTCTATCAGACATTTAGCTCCAAGAGAGGAAATCATCGAAAATACCTGTGAGAATAACGGTGAAATGGAGCCATCCGCTAACCAGAACGAATGCTCAGAGCTTGATGACCATTTGAAACAATCAACACAGATTTTGGAGGAGACCGAAAGGAATACGAAAGAAGCAATGCCTGATGAAAATGTTTTATGTGAGCAACCTGAACAGAAAGCTGGTGATGAGCGATTGCGCCCCAGTAGACTGAGACTTAAACCCGCATATATTTCGGATTATGTTGTAAACTAACTTTTTGATTGGGGTGAATGATATGTGTTATTTTATTGTTTTTATGAATAACGTTTTGGCAACATAGCTACATGCTTTTCAAATTCCTAAGATTGCTGGAATTTGTATATGTTGTTTAATGTCGATTAAAGCGTATGTTTTCGTTATAAATGTTATAATTGTTTCGCATACTTTTATTACATTACATATATGCTGACATTGCTTTAAAATGGCAATTTAGAACGCTTTTCGCGCATTTTCAATTTTTTCAAATTTTCTATTTCTTAGCAAATGTTCTTAGCGACCGTTTATAAGTAATTAACGTGCCAAATTTCATGTTTCTAGGCTCGTTATGTACTGATATCGCTTAAAAATCGCAATTTAGAACGTTTTTAGAACGCTTTTCGCGCATTTTTAATCTTTTTTAATTTTCTATTTCTTAGCAAATGTTCATAGCGATCATTTATATCTTATAAGTAATTAACGTGTCAAATTCAATGTTTCTAGGCCATTTAGTACCAAAAAAATCGGATTCGTTTCATCTTTTACTCCTGCACCCTCTGATGTGTGAATGGCATCGACATTTTTAGAGAAAAATAATTTGTCTGTGTGTCTGTTCGTCTGTCTGTCTGTCTGTAAACGCTCTATCTCCCGAACAAATTTAAATAGAGACTTGAAATGTGGCGTGTATTTAGTATGTACTAAAAAACAAAAGCCTATTTAATATCAGTAACCTCGATTATCCGGAGCTATTTTTTTCGGACTCTCGAAAAATTCGTTCTGATGAAATGTATTAAAAAAATTTCCAATTTTTTTTTTTAAGGAAAGGACGTAAAAGGCAATAAAATAACACAAATTTTGCATCAAAAACGAAGTCGGTCGGATTAATAGTTGCCGAGATATTTGTAATCCTGTTTTCCACATTCTTCGATTTTTCATGACTCTGTATTTCATTCAAATTTTAATTCAAAGATATATTTTAAACGGATATTAGACGATTAATCCGACGCAGTAAATTGTTAGTTAATATGATCATTATTTTTTAAGTTATTCGGATGTTTCTTTTACACAATTCGATACTACGTGATTAGTTTGGCGTTTTATATAATTTGTCGAAATTGGTTTATCAGCAATTCATTAATAGAGCATTGCTAAGTGTTAAATATATTTAAATACACATTTAAATTTATTTTGAAATCGCAATGCATTTTATAAATAGTTTACGCATGTTTTATTTTCATATTTTAAATTATGTATAGCTATGATGGGTAAGTATTACCGTGACCCACCCCCAACGAGTAGTTTTATTATTTTGTTTGATTTATTATCTTCTTTTAGGCTTAAATACAAACTTTTTTTTTTGTTAGGCTGTCCCATCCGTTACTAAATTGTTCATTGTCATCATTGAATTTTAGGATGTTTTTATTTGTTTTTATTTCCAAGTAGGACTCTTTAAATTGTTCATTAATAGTGGGATATATTACAGGCAGAAAAATTTGTTCAACAATGTGAATAGATCGATTTGTATGGTTATGGACAAGGACGTTGGAGCTCTAAAACCAAAACCAATTTATGTTTAACAAAACTTTCCATTTTTTTCTGAGATTTTTCCTCGGATTAAATCTGTGAATCCTGTGTTACAATAACAATCATTTGTTGCATATCAAGAAATAAGGCATACTGATATCATTCAGATATAAATGTAATTCGCCTTTCACGTTATATGAGGAAAGTGACGACAATAAGACGAAAATCCTCCATTTTTTCTCATTCACGTTTTGTTCATAGGTTGGCCCGGATGTTGTAAGAGAATGCCAGTTTTCCCCTCCATTTTTTCTCATTCACGTTTTGTTCATAGGTTGGCCCGGATGTTGTAAGAGAATGCCAGTTTTCCCATCCTTGTTTTTTGATTGTTCACATTTATCATTCAATTTTGGCATTTTTTTATATCCGAGATTTCACTAATGACAATTATTTTTCTTTTTAATTTTCGGAACTGAATACCTTGAATATAGCAGAAATTTTAATACAGAAACACTCTTCGCTCTTTAAAAATTAGCGAGTAGCTTTCAGAAAATCGTCAGCGAAATTTAAGAAATAGCATGTCTCGTCTAAAAAATAGCACAGCGCATTTTTAAAAAACATATGGTGTCGCGTCGCGCTAAATATACCTAGTTTCATGACTATGGATCTTGTATTCTAACATATAACGTCATTTATCGTTAAAATTTGAAACAGATTTGAATTATAATTTATATGATGTTGTTGTGACTTGGTGTGTCAAAGAAAAATCACACATCGCTTTAGTAAAAAGACGAAACGTGTCCCAGCTCATCAGAGCGAAATAAAAGAATGTAGGGGCTTAATAAGAAACTAAACATTTGCAGCTCCAAAATATTTCATTTAAATTCAGTCATACGGAGAGGGAAATGCTCTAATTTAACAGGCAAAATGAATCTAATTGCAGAAATAAACATTATATTCCAAATGATTGGCCACTTCGTCACTTTTCATACCACCTGTCAACTGCCCGACCACCTACTCCGAACGAACTCCCGTCTTCTATACTAAAACTTCCTGGCGGAAAAATGAACTCTCTGGAACATTTTATATCTTCGAAACCCATGCTTTTTATGTAAGCAACAACCAGCGTCTGGCGTCGAGATCAAAGCAGCAGAATCGAATGCCTCCCGTAAACGATCATTTTATTAAAAATATTATTATTTAACTTATTTAATAATCGAAAATGGTTAAAATTCGAATGTATCCCACATAGGATGATTTCAATTTAAAAGAAATAAATGAATTTATTGATATGTAATAAATATAAAACGCGATAAAAACTAATAGAACGATGTATTGAATAAGTATGCTTTTTCGGAATGAATTTAATAAGACTTTTAAAAAGAGGTTGATAAAAACAGGGGCAAAGTGAGTTTTTTTAGGAACTTAATGAAATAAAGTTCATTTGGGAATATTTTAATTTAAAGCCCTTTTTTAGATTTATGCCTAATGGAATAAATGTTTTTAAGGCAAATATCATTTCTATAAAGAATTAATAGATTAGATCTAATAATAAAATTTTAATTTAATAAGCCGGAATACGTATGAAATATTGTTAAAGGAAATTAATATAAAGGTAAAAGGAAATTAATATAGTTTAAGATTCATTTTGGCGAAAAAAATCAGATTTTGTAATATATATTCTGAAACAAAAGATTTATTAACAAAAACATTTCAATCCAAATATTATGCTTATATATCATTAACGAGAATTTATATTTAAATTAAAAAATGCATGAGTTAAATGTCAGAAATCCTGAATAAATGAAGTACTAAATACTACACCAGTTTCTTTCCCCTATCATACTTATAACATATAAAAAAAATTTTAAAGCATATTCTAAACAAATTGCATATGAATATTCACAACCGCATACCGCAAGTGTATATGAAGTATATTCTCATAAATAATGCTTATTTCAATTACATTTAGCTACTAAACAGCAACCAGAAATGAAATATTTCATAGTTCAGTTCTTCTGTTCTGTAAACTTGGATACTTCATTAAAACTGAAACTGGCGCTATTGACACGTCAAAACTGCAGTTCTTCGTAAATTTATGATGTTTAGTTATAAAGAATTCAGCGAGTTTCGTGTCATTTTCAACAGACTTGAAATTTAGAATTTATAAGTTTCAGAAAGGCTGCAGAATTATTTCAATGGAGTAAACTCTATTTTATTTCATTTCATTCTTTTTACAAAATGTCCTAAATTATCTATGAATTTTAATGAGAAACTTACTTTCAGCGTGCCTTACTTAAAAATTTGTTTAGAAGGATTCGCAACAAATCATTTTACTTGATTTTGTTTTCATAAATATTTAGAAAAGACAGAAGTAGAGAGTGATGGGAATTTTATTAATGAAATATTAACTTCATCATAAACAAAACAAGTTGGAAATTGCAAGTGAAGCGTCGCAAATGTGGTGCGTTCGTATGATAAAAAAGTTTTAAAAATATCACTCTCATATATCAATCTCAAAAAATTACATAATTACTATTAAAATGCGCACCGAACAATGGTCTTCCTAAACCATTATGTAATGGAATACTTTTGTGTGGCCTTGTAAATCAATAACAAATTTTCTTTGCACTACAGATTATAGTAAATGTATATTATAATATGTACTTTATAGATACATATCAATTTTATTATGTTCGAATGAGTGTAACACCATTAAAATGCGTTTGAAACATTTTTCCCCATTGACCGTAATGTAACGGAATACTTTTGATTGTCCTTGTAATTAAACTATGCATCCGATTTTGATAAAATTTGAAATAATTCGACAAAATTATGTAATAATTATATATTTTAAATTTCAAACGATTCGGTTGGGTATTTTTTGCGTTAAAATATGCGGACGGACAGACGGATGGACTGAACGATAACTATAGGTACTACGTATTTAATTAATTACGAACGCACCTAAAAAGAGCGTTACGTTATTAGAATAAAAACACAGATTATGAACCACTTTTTAGTACTTCTTGAACTTAACTTCGTTATTTAGGGAAATAAGGTAGATAAGATTAAAAAAAAGGTAAAAAAATAGGAAACAGATAAAACATTTAAAAAATTAATTTCAGAAGTTACCAGGCATAGCCAAATGTGAATTTTGAACAATTCTTTTGACAGGTTCTCTTATTTAAGCACAGTATAATGTACCTTAATTGTCAGTTTTTTCATAAAGGCAGAAAATATTTTTTTTTAAATGCTATCAAAGTAGGCATTTTGAACAGAATTTCTCGAAGCGAGTGTAATTGAAGTATTGAGATTGTATTCAAATTATATATTTCTTATTTTCTGACTCTTTTTTTTAAATTCAATTTTACTCTGAAACGCTTTCATTTGACAGTTTATAATATTTATGAACTATGTATTGTGCCGTGATGGTGAATTTTTTCATAAACTCAGAATATATTTCAAAAAATTCTGTCCAAGTATGCATTTTGAACCGAATTTAATTTAAGATGATTCTGATAAAACCAGCTCTTACAAAAAAATGAAAGTAAAGAAAATGAAAATGGAGTTGTTAAACTGAGTTTATCTCTAATCATCTTGATTTTTTTTCTTTTTTAAATGTGCACTTAATTTCAAAATCTACCTGCTCCTGTAGTCCAAGCCCACAGGGATTTTTTACTCTTTATAAAATTTTAAGCAGCATCTTTTAGCAATCAAAATTTATACAAAGGATTTCTATAATTAAGAGTTTTGTAGTCATTGTTGAGGAGTATATATGTCCTGTACCGGATAATATGTTAGTACCTATGATTTTTCTGCTTAATAGAGTAAAACATACTAACAAGGAAGGTCTACATACGGGAATAGTCAGCAAAATCTGACACAATTACCGAATGTTCTTCTCATGTAAATATATATGTTAACAAAAAATATTTTGGCTGATCTTTGATAGAGTGTCCTTTAAAAGAATAATGAAAATTTCGTGTATTTGGCGATGCTTGGCGATAAAATAAAACTTTAAAAAGTACCCTTTTATAGTCGAATGCTCTTTAAGGAAAAAACTTTTTATGCTCAAATTGTTTAAATAAATTTAATTTATATAACTTTAGTTTTATCATTTTTAATTTGTTTTAAATATAGTTATGTTATATATATTTATATGTACGTGTATTTATAATGGAATTTTAATTAAAATTACTTTTAAAACGAATTTTTAATTCATTTAAATTGTTTCAGATTGAGCACTGTCGATTTCATTTTGTTGCTATGGAATCAACGACTGCTATGAGATTGATATGGCGAAATTCTTCGTGTGGACTTAATTTTTGAAAGATTAAATTTAAATATCTTTGATTGGAGCATAAATGAATGGTAAAATCTCATTCAAATTGATAACAAAAAGGAAAAAAGGCTACCTCTGTATAGAATTCTGTATAAAGTTACTTCTGTATAGAAATTTTTTAATTGATATTACAGTAAATGTAATAATAGCCAAAATTAAAAATTTGCTGTCTATACCTTAAAACCAGCTGACTATACCTTAAAATCGATATTTTGTGCTTGGAAAACATAGAAAATATTTTTCTAGCGAAAAAAAATAAATAACAATAGCAACAAGCAACATGTACATGTAATACAAAAAATGTGTATGATAAACTCTTTCATTGATTAAGTTTAAATTCTTTAAATACCGCTATTATAAAAGAACTATAAACAAACAATTTTCAGATGCATTAAAATCATTCGCTTTAGCGAGGTAAAATCCGCTCTCCAAATCGCATGTCATTTTCGTATTTTAGCGCTAAATATTCTAAAGTATATTTTGTTTTTTGCTGACATTCTGCTGGAATTCTGCCACTAAATTTAACTAATCCTTTTTATTTTACATACATGAGTAGTTTTTTTAGTATTTTTTCAACATATTCTGAATATGTTGAAAACTGTGAGGAGACCTTCCTTATACGACAAAATCTCAAATGATCACAGAAAAATTGTCTTTTTAAACATGTTACCAGTAGCAAGTACAAGGTTATTCCTTCCGATACTATTGAATAAGCTCAATGCATCCTTCCGGTGTTTTAAACACCCAAACTCTAACTGACCGCCAGGTCGATATGTTTAATTTCAGAGAAATTGCTTTTAAATAAATGCACATGTGACTATAATGTATGTTGTTATAATGTCGAATGAATGCTTTTCAAACAATTATCACCCACGGACTGTAACGTATACTAATTTTATTTTTAAAATCGTAAGCAACAAATACATGAGAAAAGTCTTTGGAAAATTTTCTCTGAAAAAAGGTCTTTGGTTCACAGGAAAACTGGCGTTTTATAACGAGTGTGGTTCTGTGTAAATATAATTAGGTTAGAACATTATAATGATTTCCAGTCACATTGTTTTTTAAATTATATCGTAACCAAAATCACCGATGTTTAATAATAACAACTTTTGGCGTATATCCATTTAGAAGAATAAATGAATTAATAAAAGATGTCAACTATAATACGGATTTTAATTATAATTTTTGCTGAATGTGTATTTTTATATGCATGTTATAGGCCAAATTAACACTGTTTTCTGCTTTTTTTTTACAAATACAAACATATGACAGTAATAAGCAGATAGAGAAACTATTCAATAAGAAATTTAAATTTTTTGTGTTTTTAAAAGCGTATAACACCTCAAATAATATAAATTTTTAAAAATAAAACTTCTAATTTTTATTCAGTTAAGTTGCCGTTAAATGTAGAAGTAAATATTTTTTTTTCAAACGATAAGTATATAATGAAAATAATGCTATATCATTTTATTTACGTTTTTTTCAGATACATACAATATCCATTAATGATTATAAAGACAGGGCAACAACATAAATATCTAGTGTGTAGTTTTTTTAGAACAAATGTGGAAGTTTTCGATCTACTGAAGAATATTAAATAAATTGTATCAAGAAAAATGCTAATACAAGAGATTAAAAAATATATTGTTTCGTTAGTTATTCATTAAGCTGTATGATCTATAAAATTTAAATAGTTGGAAGTATTACAGGCAAAGTAAATTTAAAAAAATTGTTTCATTAAGATATTATACATGTAGGGTAAGTATACTTTATAGTTATTACTCTTACGGATTTTTTTGTTTCTATTAATCATATATGTATTCGCTACTATAATTAACTTCTAGATAACTCGCGTTCAATGCCTGGGTATTACCTTTGAATAGCGGAATTACATACCTTCGTTTTCAATTTTGATGAATTTCAAAATGTTTTAATTGTCTCGATTATTTAGATATATCGATGGTTTCGGGTTGTTAACATAATTTTCGATTTTTTGACTGTATGTTTCTTTCCAAGTAATAGTTCGAATCAATCAGTTTCTATTTAATTTGCTCATAAGGAGCAGTCGAGAATTAAGCGCCTTGATGCTATATAGTTAAATTATTTGTAAATTTAACACTTAAGTAAAGGATATATCTTAAAAAAGAATTTTTATTGGTAATATTTTGTTAAAGGCTGACTATAACTGTTCAATTGTTTGAAATTAAAATTGATTTGTTCGAATCAACTAATAATTTACTTTAAAAAATCCTTTATTCTATCTTAAATGATAATTTTTTTAACACATTTATTTGTATTGTACAAAAGTATACTCATGTATTTGTTACTATCATGAATAGTTACAGTAATGTCTAAAAGTACACTGTAAAAAAAAAGGGTCGATCTACTAAAAAAACTTTAGTGATCCTTGTAATTACTAAAAAAATTTTAGTAATCTTAGTCGGTTACAAGAAAATCTGTAAGAATTACTAGAAAAAAAGTTAGCAACGAAGAGAGTTAATTGTTTTATATTTTTAATAACTATTACTAAAACTCACTTGGTGTGGCCTTGATAGCATAGTGGTTATAGTAACGGACTCCAGACTAAAAGGTCCCGGGTTCGAAACTGGCCACCGCCAAATACGGCCCCGAATGTCTGTAGTGTAAGTACTTGTTAGTAAGGGGATTATGAAAATCCTGTCGGAGCAGTTAGCAATGTTTAGTGCTGCCATCTATTGTAGTTTTGCCGAAAATCTTCCACTTCGGAAGTCTGGATGTAGCTAGAAGGAACCTCCTGCCCTTCGGGCGCACGTAATGGTTATTAAAAATAATTTTGGAGCTATTACTAAAATTTGCTTGGTGGCTCATACTAAAAATTTTTAAGTTAGTTATACAAAAAATTCTTTTGTTCAGTTTACAAAAGAAATGCTTGTTTCACTTGCAAAAAAAAAGTTTGGAATGGTTACTAAAAAATTCTGTGGAATACAAATTTAGTAAAAAATTTTTAGCAACCTCTTGATTTTTTTTTTTTACAGTGTAATAATTGAAAAGTTTTTTGAAAAAAGACATGAAAATAATTTGTAACATATAGACATATTAAACAAATCAAAAATTTGTTGATATGAATAAATAAACTAATCTTATCAATTTAAATAAGTTTATAAAAATGTTTATATTTATAATGGATAAAAATTTATAAAAAGTTCATTAACATAAATCAGTTTTTTATCAATGTATTAATCAATGATATTGGTTATACATAAATTACTTAAATAATTATTTTTACTTAGCTTAGAAAAACGGCAAAAATTTACAACCTGACATACATTCCAAAATTATTTACGTGAGTAAGTATTTTACTTCCCATTTAATTAATTAGTTCTTTAGGTAATAAAATATCCGATTTATTTTTGTACAGCTTTTACATTCTTTTATTTCTCTAAAAGAAAGCGTCAACTAATTTAAAACAAGAGCGAAAAAATATCTCAAGCAAGCTTTAAATAAAATTAATGCTCTGTTCAGTTAAATTCGTGCAATTGTTTAATGACCTGTGACATTTTGCTTTCTTTCGGGAGACCTTAAAGGGAGAACATAAATTTAAGATTTAAAATTGATTTTGATGAAGGTGACCGTGTAGAACTACTTTGTGTTAAATTATTTTAAACTTTAATGCACCGAAGTATGAATCAAGAAATTTGCGCCATCTCAATAATTATCTGCTATAATGTCTGAAAATATATTTAAAAAACTATATATAAATAATAATAAGAAGAAGAAGAAAAAATAAAATAATTACTTAAAAATTTATTTAACAAATAGGTAGTTATAGCTCTTTTTATAATTATCAAATATAACAAAAGCCTAAGTCATGTGACTGTCATCAACAGTTCCGGGCTGACCGCTTCACTCTTATATGCCAGGTTGCCGTTTATCTCCTTTATGTATTAGCAGGCGCAAGGAAGAAATCGCCAAACAGGGTTCCATTCACACCAATTTAACTATATTATAACAATCCAAGTCATGTAACCGTCATAAACAATTATAGACAGACCTCTTATCTTTCCATATGCAAGTCAACCATTTTTATTCTAAATAATTTTTTTTTTTTTTTTTTTTTTGAAGAAAAATACATAAAAATTGCCATGATCGCAAATAATTCTTGGTACTTTTATCTTAGCTGGGCGCAAATCTCGCCAATAGCATCTTTTAACTCGGCAATTACCATTTCTGTTTCTCGCGTGGTAAATTTAAACAATGCTTTGATTGTGAAATTAAATGTCATAGCTTGCTTATTGTATCATTCTTTTCTTTTCTTTTCCTTTTTTAAGAAATAAGCTGAAGTCATAAGTTTTAAATGTTTCATTTTAAAGTTATGTATTGTTAATGAGTGAAAGTATTAAATTTGAATGGAATTGATTCAATACGAAAAAATGCGTCGATAATAGGGTTTGTCGATTTATTATTATACCTATCTGACATAGAAAAAAATATGTAATTTTTTATTTCTATATCAAAATCTTCTGTTTTAGCGAACGACTCAGGAAGTAAATTAAATAAAAAATAAAAGTAACATGATACGAGGCTTAACAAGCATTTCAGAGAAACCAAACTGGTCGCCAGTGATGGCTAGTTATAAGATTAATTAGATTAATGAATAAAAGAACACTAAATGCACAATATGAAGTTTTAAAAGCTCACCGTTTTATTTAAAAGGCGAATAATATATATATCAGTTTTTTATTTATGATCTAACGGCGTAAAAGCAGATTTATAGTTTTGTACAACAGTATGATTTCATTATTTAAAGTAATTATGACACAAATAATTGCTCACTATCAGCTAACTATTTCATTATGATTAAATATAATGTTAAGAAAAAAATATGCTTTTTTTTCCGGTGTGTAAAAAATCATCCCGCTTACTGTTGAAATAGATTGCGATAATAACACAAAAATCCTACATTCTTAGCCTGTTCAGTACTGTTAAGAAAAGCGCAGGTTAAAAATTCCAATCAAGTGCCTGACATTCTTTGTCACCGTTTATCAATGTTTTTTTTTCCTTATGTTGTCATTTCGCAAAGAGAATGTCTATCCAGTATAAATCAGCGGATTTCAATAAATTACTGTTATATAACCGAAGCGAAAGAAAGGTTAAGTTAAAGTGAGACAAAATTAATTTTTAAGTACAAGTGAGAGTAATGTTTCCACACACATCTTTTTTTACACGTAATGAACTTTAAAGATTTACATATTCATTATTTAGCAACTTAACATTGAGAATGTTTTTACTGAGAGACATGGGGATGCAAATGTGTCATAACTCTTTACATCTTGTAAAGTTAGTAAAAGGATTAAAAAATATATTATTTTGGAATTTCAGTAAAACAACCTTCAAAGGCACTATGTATAATGTAGTTTCCTACATATTTAAAAAAAGGTTACATTAAACTTACTATGATAATTGTTTGTTTTTTACACATTGGAACTTTATAAATAGTGAAAATGCGACTGAAATCCCTTGCTTAATATACTGCTTTTATATTGGCAGTTTCCATCCATGCTTTCCCATTGGCTGCTTTTTAACTGGTCCTTTTCCCTTACCTGTTTAAAGTTGTAGAATGTGTTCTTTGCGCGTGAAGAAGAAAGACCTATTCTTTCGAAACGCCTTGCACATTTATTAAAATTTTTCATGGTTTTTTAAAAAATTCTTTTCATCCTATTTACTATACCTGTTTACATAGAATGAAAATTGGAATTTCTTTCCGGCAGCTTATTACTCGAGTTCTGCTAAATGGATTGATGGGACTTGCATTGTTAACATGATAATTCTTTATGAATGCTTTTAGTATATCGCAGGTTTGTCAATGTTTTTTAGCTATACAGGGTGTACCAGAAGCAATGGGACAAACTTTAAGGGGAGGTAGGGGACATCACAAGAATTCAGAATTGCATAGCAACCCATGGTCGGAAACGTCATGGAAAGGTAGTATGACAGGTACAAGGGATGAAAAGACACAAGACTGAGATCATCTGAAATAATTTATTGGTCATATTACATTTACTGTGGTAGATGATATGTGACAATGTTACAAAAAATGTTCAAAGTTTCCACCATTGCTAGTGATGCATGCATTACACCGTCGAACCATGGATAGGCGGACTCGCTCAAATACATCTGGATTTTGTTGGATTCCTCAATAGCACAGATGAGTCTTGCAACCAGATCCATTTCAGATTCCACAGACGTAGCGTTCACAGCGTTTTTCAGTGCACCCCCAAAGAAAAAAATCGCTGCTGCTGAACCTTTTCAGGGGCAAGATATTTCTGCTCCAAATATCTTTAAATAATTGATTCACAGCGCAATTTAAGAGCAAATTTATTTCAAAACAATCAAGAGCTTTTTTTCACGTATATTATGAGATCGGAATCGTACTAAAAATTTACTTGTGCCAGTTCACAATTGGAACAGTAAAATTAAACGCGTACAGACTGCAAACGGCACCCCTTAAAGGGTTAATTCTGGAGAGCGTGGGTTCACGGTACCGGTCCTCCACGGCCAATCCATTGGTGACCAAATGGATTCAAATGTTCACAACACAACCTACCGACGAACGAAGTCGTTTCTGACCATGGGTTGCTATGCTTGTGATGTTTCCTACCTACCCTTTAGGTCTGTCCCATTACTTCTTGGACACCCTGTCTAATTATGGAGAAATGTTATATAATTAGATAAATAGGATTATAAAGGATTAGTGCTTTAAAAACTTCTACTCAACGGATTTCGATGAGACATGTACACATGAGTTGACAACTTGGGAAGGATTTTGTATATCATACAGCACGATAGTGCTGTATAGTAGAGGTCAGCCGCATCTCTAATGTTAAAGTCCAAAGTTTGCCTCTTAACTTTGGACCCAATTATTGGATAACGACTAAATTTAAAAGGCGAAGTGTCCTAATCTAAATCTCAAAGTTTACAAAAAATCATCCAGATCCACCTATTGGTTATGGAGATTTAGAACCCCTGTTTTGTCACTTTTTTCTCGTGAAACAAGAAAAAAGACAAACAACTCAATTATAACCCGAACCAGGAAGCTTTTAATTTAGGAATGTGCCTTTCGAAAGTCCTGTCAAAAAATATCCAATATTAAGTAAATAGCACCCATTTAAAATTTATATAACACTATACCTTCCATAATTTAACATTATAGAAATCTCTCTTTTTTAATTGCTAATTCAATTAATTCTTTCGAGTTACAACCAACTAAAAAACGGTTCAATAATTTACAAAAGAAATGATAACACGTGTTCTTTTCTTTTAATAGATCAATAAAAATTCTGATTCTCCTGATAGATTTTTGAATTTTATAAATTGATGTCATTAGAAACAGAAAATACATATTTTTCATAATAATATTTTATAAACTGTAACTAAATATGTGTTAAAATAACATCGCACCTTTATTTGAGTGTTTTCGACATTACTACAATACAGATATTTCAGTTAAAAAAGGATAATTAAAAAAAAAATACTTCTATATTTATAAAAATAACGATTTGAAAATGAAGCTATGGAATTCTGTGTAGATACCTATGGTCATAAGAAAATCTGCGTAGATACCGAGAAACTGCAGTGGGAGTACCATCTGGGAAGGAGCGGCTTTGTCGCTAAGTGTCATCAAATTTTTCGCCAACTTGGCGATATTTCGCCAAATCTGGCTCTCAAAATTACTCGCCAAAATTGAAGCCAACTTGGCGTTATTTCCGGTATTTTGCCAAACTAATATGTCTACTACTATGAAACTAATACTAATAATAGTTTAGATTTGTTAGTTGAAGGTGATTGATAAAGTTCCTGAAAGGATCTGAAAAAGCTATGAAATCATATAAAAAACTGGTGGAACCAGACAGAAAAGTAGAACTCGACCTAAAAACAATGTTACAGTAAAAATTGATAAATATTTTCAATCTAAAAATGTTCGTAGAAAAGAAATGGAATCGGATGATCTGTAAAGCTCATGAAATAACCCAAATTTTTATTAGCTGAAAATGAGGACTGAGCTTTACTGGTGCCTTATATTCAGAATTATACTATTATTCACTAAAAATGATTACTGAGGAAAGTAGTCAATAGAATATATTGTCATGTTGTCTCAAATCAGTTAAGCTCCACAACGCTAAACGAATATAAACCATCAAGTAATAATTAAATTATAACATTAATCTAATCAAACTGTTGAAAAATTGATGTAGATAAATATGTCTCAACACAAATATTTAGTTTATGGTTGAATCGTATCTGTTCAAGGTTTTGAGTTTACTTGGAGCTTTCATCTTCCACTTATCAAAACCGCTAGAATGGAATTGTGTCCACACTTTGTACTGAACGAACCGTTTTTACACTCCATTACATCAGCCTGTAACATATAGTTATGAACCCGAATTTTTAAACTGGTTATGGATGATTGAAATAGGGAGTGAGTTAAAAATGCCTCTTTTCCCTTGATTGATTTAAAGCATAGGTTCCCAACGGGGGCGGTACCGCCCCCCAGTGGGCGCTGGAGCCTTCCAGGGGGGCGGTGGCGAGTCTAGAGGAAAATGGGGGGCGCTAGCACAGTCGAGGGGGGCGGTCAAGGCATACCTACTTATTTAGGAACTAATATAATGAAAATAGATTATCTCCTTTAGATTGCCCAGTTCGAGACAAAAACCTTAACTGCACCTTTAAAGGGAAATCTATACAGACGAACCTAAATCTGAGAGGGGGGAGGGAATTCAATTTATTTTTCTAATGCCAAAAAATAGCCGTGGAGCTCGTAGAAGGGCTCTGACTCGAATTAAAAAACATCATGAATTCAAAAATTGTGGAGTAAAAAATTCGCGATAATTGGCTGGCTAAAAGTTTTAAACAAAATTATTTTTTTATTAATCTGTATTTCGAAAAATTCTGAGGTATGATGACACATGTCTGAACAAAGATTTTTAAACAAACCCGTGATTTGAATCAGTTCAAGAAATTTGTTTAACCTTAGTGAAAGTAATAAAAATCGTCTCATATCTATAGATTTATTCAAAAGTAAATTTATTTAAATTGATATAGGGATTTTTTTTTATTTCAAAATGTCTTGAAGAAGAAATGCCAGCAGTACAGTTGAGTATTTTAAATATGGATCTAAGCATTCTCCTACAAACCAATTTTTACTTATGTGCTTAATTTACCAAGAATTTTTTTTCAAATAAAGCCATGATGATAGGCTACAAGGGCATTTGCATAAATGCGTATTGATAGAAAAGACAAAGATATGTCCTATTTTTAGTTTCTTCTATCTTTACAAGAAGAAAGTAAAATTTCGCGAAAATTCTCAAATACCGGATTTGACGGTTTTACACGTTTTGGGGGTCAGAGATTCCAAAAACATGTTTTTACAAAATGTCTGTCTGTGAATCTTATTGTCAGCCTGTCTGTATGTGACATAAATTTTATAGGTACCCTATCTCAAAAACTAATGCACGGAATTTATTTTTTAAAAAAATCTATATTCATGTATTTTCTTTTATAAATTAATGCTGATTAGTTTTTGGTCTAAATCACTCAACAGGTGCCGCTGCTATGCTGCTTTTTTCACGATTTCGGCACAGAGTTTATTTCAAGAACTGCTACACAGATTTTCACCTAACTTCCGATTTAATTATTCTTTGACATGAATAGATGCTGCTTACATTTTGTTGAAAATCGCTCAACAGGTGGCGCTTTTATGGTGTCTTTTTCACGATTTCTGCAACGGCTGTACCTCAAGAATTAATACACGGATTTTCATCAAACTTCACATTCAGTTTTGCCTTGATAAATATGGTTGCTGATTATGTTTTGGTACAAATCGCATAATTGATGGCACTTTTATTCTGCATTTTTCTCGATAGTCGTAGTAGTCCTATTTCAAGAACTAATGCACGGAATTTCATACCATTAGAATCCTCACAGTGGACATAGATTGCTATTCAATTCTGGCGCTATGATAGCTAATTTTGAAGTATTAACTTGTATGAGATAGAAGAAAGTTTTCGGATTGCCACATCTGACCAGTTCAAGGACAGGAAAAGAAAAGATTAAAACAGTCAACTGCATCAAACCTTTTTAAGTCACCCTCTAAACAAGATGACAGAGTACAAGCCTCATATATCATTATAATTTTAATAATAAAAGTATTAAAATTGCACACAGTCGACGAGAAATTAATCTTGCCTGTAGTCAGAGTATAATTAAAACTGCTTTTCATCAAAATAAACCGTCCTGATATCAAATGAAAAAATCCTGAGTAATAATTCGGTACAAAGAGGAATAGGTGGCTAAAAGCATTTAAACATCATTATGCTGTTACATAAAGACCTGCAAATTTCTATTCAACTCCATGGCCGTTACTAAGTAACAAAAATTCATAAAAGAAAAAAAAATCAAGAGTTATTATTTGCTAAAAATTTGGAAACTGATACAAAGAGAGAATCGATATTTAATAGCACGAAGTTAGACCAAGAGAAATAAATTTTTTATCATAATATTTTGTCATTTGCTACTTATGTTGCTCGAACAACGACGGGACATCAGGAGCGTTTCATTAACATGTTTTAAACAAGCTGTACTAAATGTACTCTCTGTACATTCCGTTACACATCATAAGCAATTGATTTCAGAATTTGGAATGAACACCTGAACTTGCTTCATTACTTTATTAGAGGAGTCAATAGGAATAAAGGCAATTCATTGAATGACAGAATACTTTGCCAACTTTATAGTGAAAATCATTTTACAAAATCCCTGTCGGCTTGGCCTATAGGCGGAGGTAGATTTCGAAGAGTGCTCATTTCAACAACAAAAAATAAATTTGATTACAGATAAATCCAGTTTAACAACTTTATTTGTCCTCTTTTGAAAATTTTTTTATTTCATTTTTCTGTAAGGACTGGTTTTATCGGAATCATCTTAAGCTAAATTCGGATCAAATGCCGATTTTGACAACGTATTTTGAAATAATTCTGACTTTATTAAAAAAAATCGCCTAATATTGGTAAATTACAAAGAATTTTGAATACAACCTCAATTCTTAATCATGATAACTTCGGGAAATTTTGCGCGAGTGCCCTCTTTGACAGCATTTAAAAATATATATTCAGCCTTTATATATATATATATATATATATAAACTGAACAATGCGGGAGATTACTCAACTCCTATATAAGAGAACCTGTCAATTGGATGCGTTTGAGAGCAAAACTGAATTAAAAAATGAGTCAGAAAAAAAACGCAATTTGTTATTCCAATGCTTCCTCAAATTTTCAATCACGATAACTTCTCGAAATTTTGTTCAAAATAACCTTTTTGGTAGCCATTTTTGATATATATTCTGTCTTTATCAAAAAAAATGACCAATACGTCATATTATACAGTTCCTAAATAAGAGGACTTGTAAACTGAATGCGTTTGAGAGTAAAAATGGATTTAAAAATGGGTCAGAAAAAACGCAATTTGTTATTTGAATACTGCCTCAAATTTCCTATCACGGTCACTTCGGGAAATTCTGTTCAAAATACTCTTTTTGGCAGCCTTTTTTGAAATATATTCTGTCTTTATCAAAACTCTGGCCAATGTTTCACATTATATAGTTCCTAAATAAGAGGATCTGCCATTTGGATGCGTTTAAAATAAAAAATGAATTTAAAAAACGATTCAGAATGTAAGCAGTTTGGATTAGAGGTTTTTTCTCCAATTTTTGTTTAATTTATTTTTGCTATACGAATTGATCCTATGAAAAACTTGTCAATACAAAAGTTGTAGATATTATTGAGAAGATGTAAAATAAATTTAATTGGATTTGATAGTTTAAGAATAGACAAAGTTATGGATTTTTTTTTCAAAACCCCTTTTTATTTTTGTTTTAAATTTTTTTACCGGTAAGAGTTAGTCCTATCAAAAACTTGCAAATGCAAAAGTTTTAGATAATTTTGAGAATATTTATAAAAAATTTAGATGGATTTGATATCTTGAGAATTGACAAAGTTATGATTTTTTTTCTCCCAAAAACCCTATTTTTTCGCCTCTTGAATCCATTTTTAACTTTATCAAAAATCTGTCATGCATAAACGTTTGGCCCATTATTTAGAAGCAATATAAACTTTAAACTGATTCGATATCTATTTTCATTAAGAAGTTATAGGTTTTTTCTGTTTTCACAAAAACGCCCCCTATTTCGTCCCTCTTGGCCCGATTTTGCCCATTACCGAACTTAGCCGAGATTTTATCCCCTTTGATTTTATGTACCAGTTTGGTGGAGATTGGTGAAGAATTATAGAAGTTATCCTGTCCATAAAAAAGTGATATATATATATATAAATATAAACTGGTGCGAATGCAATAGGTAGTATTTCATACGAAATCTACATAACAAAGTGAAACAATTGTTTTACACGAAATAACACGAAACAGTTTGTCACTCTCACTATCACTTTGCATTAGACTTGGAAATGAATTCAATCGGCTGCACACAAAGCTTCGTTGTCTCTGAAAAGGTATTTGTCTGAATCTTTTTTCGATATATTTAATTTAGTATTTCACTTAACCAAAAACAGGTGTAAAAATATGCTAAAACCTGATTGTATTAAAAAATGACAAATGTGTGACAGACAGGCTTAGAATCTTTAATTAAACAAATTCAAATATTATATATATAAAACCCCTCCGTGTATAACAATTCCGGGGTCAACCTATCCACGAGAAAAAGAAACTCATTCACCAATGAAAACGTTTCATAGTCGTAATGGAGCGTTCTCATTGGTCAGATTTACAATGGGAGCTGTAAATGACGTCACTACATTTTACATCGCTTTGAAATCTTTCCACGATTTCAAAAAGTACACTGTTAAAAATTTGACCCATTTGCTGCAGCGGCACTCCACAGCTTTTATAGAATATCTCTTTTATGACCAATGAGAATGCTCCTTAACACAGTAAAGTAACCGTTTTCTATAAAAGCGGTGGAGTGACGCTGTAGCAAATGAGTCAAATTTTTTACAGTGTATATTTAATTAAAACTTTTTAATAAAAGAAAGCGAAGGTGCGTTTTAAATGCAATATTGTTAAAATTTTTATATTCGGGTTGCTTTAATTTTTTTTTCTTTACAGCCGTGAATGACTCTTGAGAATTTCAAATCTATAAAAAACATTGTGAAAAGTTACCTCCGATTTTAAAGGCAATCTATTTTCTGACCAATGAAACCGTTCCATTGTCGTAATGGAGCGTTCTCAATGGTCATATTTACAGTGGGAGCTGTAAATGACGTCACTACATTTTACTTCGCTTTGAAATCTTTTCACGATTTCAAAAACACTATTTAATTAAAACTTTTTTTTAAGCAAACCGCGGTTGCGTTTTAAATTTCATTATAATCCCCAACCCCATCTACCAGATAGTTTTAAATGCAGATTTCTGTTGAAATTTTCTTTCTTTCTTTCTTTCTTTTTTTTTTCTTTCTTTTTTTTTTTTTTTTTTTTTTTTTGTTAGATTTTTCCTTTTCCAAGTTTAATCGCTGTATTTATCAAAATTGTTTCAGCCTAAAGTGGCTATGATAGACCACAGTTGTTGTAATTTTTTATCATCCTTTAAAAATGCAAACACGTCATTTTGACGGGCTATCTTTTAGTTCTAAATATTTATAATAAGGTATAAGATGATTGAAAGATGATGATTTGAATTTAATTTAAAAAAATACCTCATAGTTGCATCTGTAGGTAAACTCTTTTTGATCAAAGGATATCTAAGTAGAAGAGAATGCAGCTAAATTGCCACTTTATTCGCAGTCTGTGAAAACAAGAATAATTACTTACTGTCAACACTTGGACTTTCTTCATGAATTTTTCTCAAAGCGATTCCACGATATTTATATATGATTATACCGAGTTGGTTTTTAGATCCTTTCGAAAAGCAACTACAGCAGTACCATCATATTTAGAGGTGAAAATCGTGGCAGTAAACGAGAACTAAAAGTAAAATTCACAAATGGATACCAAGAGTTCTGAGGAATCTACAGCTCTCTAATCTGGATTGTGAGGTAAAGTACATAAAATTTTAATTGCTTTCCTTTCATCAGATTTGGCTTAAAATGGGTTCCATGCAGTAACTAATTTACAGTCTAAGAAAAGGAACATGCATGTTTGAATCCGGCAATTTGTGACTGATTTTGAAGAAATTGGAATCTGATATGAAAAAATTATTAAAACTTCAATAGCATCAACTATTGCGTTATTTTTAAAAACTCCCATTGGTTTTGTGTTTATTTTTCAATTTTTATCAAGCATTTTTTTAGTACATTTGATGGTCCGTTTTAATTAACTTCTATTTTGATTAATAGATTGTGAGACAGATAAAATATAGATAATACGCAATAATATTTTAACATTTTGTATAATTAACTATTTTGGAAGGGGGGGCGTTGGCATCTTTTTTTCTTGTAAAGGGGGCTGTGGACCAGAAAAGGTTGGGAACCTATGATTTAAAGGCACAAGTGAAGATCAGTCCTAATTTTCAGCTCACAAATAGTTGGGTTATTTCATGAGCTTTACAGATCATCTGATTCCATTTCTTTTTTACGCACATTTTTAGATTGAAAATATTTACCAACTTTTACTGTAACATTGTTTTTAGATCGAGCTCTACTTTTTTCTCTGGTTCCACCAGTTTTTTATATGATTACATATACTAATTCTATTGATCTTTACCGAATCCTATTAAAAATGATCAACTAAAAGAGTAGGTCCTTAAAAGCCTAAATTTTGTCTGGCACATTAAAAAAAGTCAGATCGCGTTGACATTATTTTCGTTAGAAGGACATTCCATATTGCTTTAAATAAAATGTCAACTTCTCCAATATACTTTGTTTGGTTCAAAGTATATTTGACAGAATCGAGCGGCATTACGGATAACGCTTGCTAGAATTATTATATGTTAAAGAGTATTTCAATGTTTGTCATAACACAATGCCAAAACAGATGAATTAATGAAATTATAAATGTACATATTAGTGCAATATAATTGAGAAAGAGACATAAGCTATTCTTCTTCTATATTAATATTATAAAGAAGTAATGTTTACTGTCTTGTTTACAGGTGAAAATCAATGTAACTGCCAAATGGTTTTCAAAAATAATGGAAACAAAATGCTGGTGACCATCTCCAATCCACAAAGACTGCATTTTAACTCGGCGCAACGACCTCGAAGGTAACAATAGAAACACACAATATTTTAAAATTGCAATTTCTGTGATCTTGTACATAGGGGTATAAATTTGAAATTTGTTGTAGTGGTTACTTGTAATATGTAAATAGTTGATATGAACGGTTTCTAAAAATTTTGAAATTTACAGAGCGAAATGGACAGAAACCATTCTTTTTTTTAAATATTTAGGGCTCGAATCTTCACATTTGTCATGCTTATTAGTTTGGAGTAGTGTAATAACAGATTATTAAAAATTTGTAATTAAAAAGTGTGCAGGAGCGAAAAGCGTTATAAGTTTGCAATTTTTGAAATACAGATGATTTAACAGTTCGGAATTTTGTATAGGGGTTACTGCTTAGCCAAGCATTAAATACCGATTACGTGAGTAACAGGTCTTTGTAAGACAACTCTATTCTGTATAATAGGACTAAGGACAGTGAAAAAGTTTTCCTTAATATTGCTTTTTTTGAGAAATTGAGTGGATAATAAATACTATCAATAGTTTCTCTACTTTTGCAATAGTTCATTATTTTAGCAGTACGCCAATGCCGGTCTTTTAAAACTGGTCAAGCATTACTTTCATGATGTAAATGCTCACTAAAATAAAGATTACTAAAAACATTTGAATGAACAATTTTATCTTAATTAAGAGAGGTGTAACAAAAAATTAAATGCAAATATTATAGACATGTTTCGGTTCTACTCTAATAAGTACTATAATCATAATAAAAATAAAAATACAAATGCAAATCGTTTCACGAATAATACAAATGGCATGAGACACTGAGATGTAAACAGAAACCACGCGCTGTACTAACCCTTTGAGCGTCTTGCAAATGGGAAAAAATTTACTGTTGTTTTCACTCCATTTTATTTTAGATGCTCAGAAATACAATTTTTTCAACATTATGAAAAAAAACTTAATTACAAATATGAATGTAATCCTTGACAGTATTAATAATTCGAAAATGCATTGAAAATTCATTAAATCTTTAGAATTATATAATTTTAAATATTGCTCATATTGCAGTGAAACCTGGAGCTTAGTGAACGAAATATTACGTTCCAAATATTTAGAAGGATAAAAACAATAAATTAAAAATAGACCATGATCTAAAATTAATTTCCAACTTGTTCATCCTACTCAAGCTTTCACGAGGAATTTATTCATAAACTCTAACCATAACTTTTACCCATATAACTTTCGATGGACTCTCTTATAATGGATTTACGACAACAATCTGATACAATAATTAATCTCTTAAGTAAGATAAAATTGTTCATTCAAATGTTTATATAAAAGGTGAAGTTTTTTAGGTAGCTTTCACTACAAAAAGTAAAAAGCTACCTATTGCAGCCGTCCGGAGGAAAGCACTTCCAGAAAAATTTGGTATATTTTCACCGATCATGACCCCTAGACCCCAAAACCACCCTCCGCTCAAATGTTGACATATATATATGGATGATTCTCAAAATAGGGGACAATTTATGTCTTTCGGCATACAAAAAAAATTGAGAGGTTTTCTGTCATGTTTTTATATTTAGATATGTTTTTCTTAATATTATTCATTATTTGCACTCAAGAATTACTCACTTTATAGTTAAAAACACCTTAAAATAACAGAATAAATGTTCAAAATGTCATTAGCATGGATGTCCACAGCAGCTGTGCCTTGTGTATACTAGCATTTTTCAAGAGTTAATATCATGTTTATAAAAAAAAACAAATGTTATTCTTTCTTTATATTAATCAAGGAGAGGATTTATCCAATAAATTTCTTTTTAAAAATAAAATTATAGTACATAAAAAAAGAATTAAAGTTTGTCCTCCATATTCGATTTTCAAAACAAGGTCATACTAAAACAGCTGGTAATTAATCAAAATTTCATTTTCAAACATGACAATAGTTTGAAAATATAAAGTTTCTCCATGGCAATAAGTAGCCATTTTATCCCAGCCAGAAAATGTATGCATGTATTGTATTTTAAAAATAGAAGTTGAATATTAAGGGCGTACATCAATTGTATGTCATTAGAATGGATAATAATTTTCATGTTTATTTTATAGTTAAAATTTTTATTTTATTTATTTGCATAGAACTTTTGTGTTTTAAAAAGCCCCAGAAAGGACTATTGCATTGTGATTATATTATGGCTCATAATCTTATTTAAATTAAAATTTGTCATTAGCATGGACAGATATCAGTGTCATTAGCATGGTTTTTCTGTCCATGCTAAAGACTCCTATGTACATATATGTAACCAGTGCTTATATTGTATCCTTTATAAAGTTTAATTTTACGTATAAATTTCGGTATGACATTTATTATCCCTAAAATATGCATTAAATCTGTCGGAAAATCACTAAGACAGCTTCTTACATTGTTAGTGTCAGAATGTTGCTCATGTTACAAAGTTTGCTCTTTGGTAATGTTTTTATTCTCCTTATATGTATATATGTAAAAATGGAAACCATTTGCTGAAAAGGAAGGCTAATAAATATCGAAAAAAATATTTAAACAGGAAGAAAATAAATGTTTCATAATATATTTATTCCATGCAATTTGTTTTGTCATTAGCATGGCTCAAAAAATACTAATTATTTTTTTAAAGTTAATTTTTAAATATTTAGCTCTGCTGACTACATGGAAAGTATACCTAATACTATATTAACAACACCTATTTTTTTCAGAAATTTTGCTAACAGTAATTTTTTTAAGATTTCATTTTTGAAATCGTCCCCTATTTTGAGAATCATCCATATATATATATATATATATATATATATATATATATATATATATATATATATATATATATATATATATATATATATATATATATATCTGATTTTTGTCATGCGGTAACTATCTTATTTATGAACCGATTTGAATGAAACTTGGTATGTACATAGTACATACAAATGTCTCGACCGAGTTCGTTAGCCAGCATCATCCACCATCTTGTTTCAAAATGGCAGCCATTTAAAAAAAATTTTAATTTAAAATTTTAAATTAAATGCGAAGAAATTAAAAGTTGAAAAATATTTTTCTTTTATGTATTAGAACTTAAAACAACGATTCCAAAACACTTTTTATTTTGTCTATATCTTAAAAAATGATTGAGTTATAGCACTTTGAATTTTTCTTATGGCTGATATTTTGAAACGATCTGATTTTTGTCATGCTGTAACTAACGTATTTATGAACCGATTTGAATGAAACTCTGTATGCCCTTAGTACATACAAATGTCTCGACCGTGTTCGTTAGCCAGCATCATCCGCCATCTTGTTTCAAAATGGCGGTAATTTAAATTTTTAAAAAAAAATTAAAATTTATAATTAGGTACAAAAAGGTGAGAAATTGAAAAAGATTTTTCTTTTGTGTATTTGACCTTGATACAAAGATTCCAGGCCCTTTTTTGTTTCATCTATATCTTGAAAAATGGCTGAGTTATAGCACTTTCAATTTCCAGTGTGGTTGACATTTTGAAACGGTCTGAAATTTGTCCCGCGATAATACGCATATTTATAAGCTGATTTGGATATAACTCCCTGCGCACATATTACATATCAATGTCTTGACCGAGTTCACTGTCCAACTTCATCCGCCATCTTGTTTCAAAATGGCGGCCATTTAAGTTTGTAAAATATCTTTTAAATGTATAATGATGTACAAACAAAAAATTTGAAATTGAAAAAAGGTTCCTTCTAAAGTATTTATCTTAATAATGAATTCCGGAGTATTTTTTGCTTTGTCTTTATCTTAAAAAATGACTGAGATATAGCAGGATATGGATACCTGAGATATAACCTATTGTGGGTGACATTTAGAAAAATCAATTTGCCCGCAACAGCACTTGTATATATTAATCGATTTCGTGATGAGTGGCATGTGCACATGAATTAAGATTTCGACCAAGCTCATTGGTTTGTTTTATCCATCATGTTGCTTTGAAATAGAATACTTCATGATATCGTGGAATTTGGCGACTCTCTAAATCGCTGAAAATGACACCAGGTTGAATAAAATATGACTAATTTCTAAATATTCCTATTAATATTCAGTTTTGACAAAAACTAGAATTCAATCTTATAAAATCGTGTTCCACTAATTTGAGCTTCGTATGTTTGAATAATATAGCTTAATTTTAAATAAATAAATATATATATATATATATGAAAGCTACCTCTTCCTCCCGGCATTGCCGGAAGGACTTTTAAATCTTGTGATGTTAAAATCTAATAGATTTATTAAACTTTTTTTGATTACTAAAGAAACCGAAATTCAAAAGAGCAAAATGAGTAGAAAAAGGTTCTAAATACGTTTTAAATTAGGATTCCCATTTTTATATTTCATACAAATTGAGTTTATTGAAAAATTTATCTAATTAACTCATCTTTGGAAATCGCTCCAGAAAACTTGTTCGTTTTAAAAGCATCTGATATTTTTGTGTTGTATAAAATTGTGAATCAAGTTTCTCTGTTGCTATTTTACGTATTTTTTTTCTCTTCTCCATTCATTTTCGTGTAGTTCTACTATTTTTTAAATGAGTTTTTACCAAATCGATATTGTGGCGTAATAAATTACAAAGTCAATACCTAAAAGACATATAATAAAGAAAGAAAGAAGCATTTTATACAATAAAAGCAAAAGTTTATGAAATTAAAAAGAAAATCTATTAACAAACATTAATTAAAAACTGAACTTTTCATTTCTAAATGTTAAATTAATTATTTCGAATACAAATTTCTAAAATTACGAGCAAATTTTTAATTTAGTAACTGTTTGTAAAGTGTTCCTTTTATTTGTAAACTTTTAAATGGAAAATAACTATTTTTAAAAATCATTTTGTACAATTATAATGAGACTTCCACTTGTATTAAACATTTTTAAGTTTTAAAAATCTAATATTTTTTTTTATTCAAGTGTTAAACTTTTCCCTCATCTTGAAACTGCGTAATTGTATGAAAAATGGAGAGAAAATCATATATTTATTTTTTATTCTCTTTAAAAAATTACAACTTTTGTACTTTACTAATGCATCACTTAAGCTTAAAGTAGGCTTTTAAAGTTTAGCATCGTTCAGTACATTAAGCAATTTCTTTCTTTGCGCAAGCAAAAGAATTGAAGCGAGCTATCGACCGTTATTTTAATCGCTAATGGACAGTAAAAAGAATAAAAGCAAATAAAATGACTGGGAAAATATGTTTTCTTTTTCTTCATATTCAATTAGACAAAAAGAATTTCAGGTTTTAAAAATATTCATTAAGCCTTTTCTGCTTCATTTTAATGTTATTGATTTCTATTTAAGCTTACAAGTGCAAGAAAAAAAGGTCATTGAAAATGTTGGATTAATTTCAAAGCTAATTTAATAAATATATGGAACTATAAAAAAAGTGACTGATTTTCGAATTTAATAATAAATTTACCATAACGCATAAATAATGCAATACAAGTAAAATAATTGCAGGAAATTATCCGCAATGATTTTAGTCATTTCTAACTTGTAAAAAAGTTAAACAAAATAATAAATTATCTTAAAAATTTTTTTGATTTTTATCAGTATTTTGTAACACACTCGAAAAAAAGGGAACAATTTTAAACTGCCCTTTAAGCTTTTCGTATGTGTGAATTTTTATATTAAGGATTCATAAAAAAGGTGATCAAATCACTTTTGTTTGTTTGTTTGTTTTGTTAATTTAATTGATACAAATTTACCCGGATAATACACCTTTCCGTTTAATACGCGTTCCCATTTCATACGAGGATTCTTCCCATTCCCTTAGACATAGCCCATAATAGACAGGGAGGCGGCAGCATAGATAATCACCTCATGGAGTTCACGGATGGAAATCTAGGCTTACATAAATCTTGATTCACATATTAAAACGCAATTGGTCTTCTAAGTCATATCTTAGCAGAAAACATAAAAAAACCCTATTTTAGTAGATTAGTTTTAACTCACAGCTTTACCATTATTTTTTTCTGTTCCCAATCCTCCATATTTTCACCCTTTTTGGTTCAGGAGAGCACAATAAAAAACCTACGAGTCAACCGCTAAAATCGGATTTTTAGGTTGTTTTCATGAAGATATGGCTTGACAGATCGATTGCATTTTAATATGGGAATCAAAATTTAACTAATACTAGATTTTCACCCGTGAACTCGATGAGGTGATTGTCTCTGCTGCCACTACTCAGTCTATAAGACTAATGCAAAAATATCCTGTTCAATACGCTAGTACCTATTTCTTAAGAAATCTCCTATTTTTTATTAACCATTCGGAAAATGGTTGTTTCTGTCGGTCGAGAATAGCGATAAATCAGGCATATCTAAATGTTTGTGATATCCGAATTTTATTCGTTTTCTTATTGATACATGTTTAATACCCAGAAATGAAATACATCCGTTTTCACAATGACCAAAAGTGTATTAACACTACAAAAAAAAATAATAACTCAAAAACACAATGAGATTCAGCTTTAAAACAAATTGCATTTAAAAGTATATCATTTCTCTATAAGACGGTGTAAAAATTTAAAATGTGTGATGTTTAGAAGTTTAAACATTTGCAATCTTGAATATTTTAAAAATGAGATTTCATTTAAAATTTATTTATGGTGGGTCCAGGAATATTAACTTTTAATCCATTGCGTAAGTAATGTATGATTCTGTTATTACGTAAGCCACGTTTTGATCATCATGAAAACGATATTATTATTTTTTAAAATATAGAATTTATTTATAAGTCTAAAATTTTAGCCTTTGAAAATATCATTTTCCAAATGGTCGTTGTAATTTGTTAAATTACAATAAGTTTCGTGTGTGTGTGTGTGGGGGGGGGGGTTACACTTAAGATGCAAATTTATTGATCAAGATGCGAATTTTCTCTCTCTTCTCATGTATTGTCAATCTCTAGTTTTTTTTATTCAGATTTCAAAAAAAATTTAATATTTTTTTTATTAGCACTTTCCAGCAAAGTTGAAAAGTGCTTATGCATTCGATTTGTCTGGCAGTATGTCCGCGCTCTCATATCTGTAAATACACTCGGATTGCCCTGAAAATTTTGGACGTTAATGACATTCACCCTAGCACGAACTCTATTGAAAATTTAGTTTGTACCATGATTACTCTATTTACAGGGATAGTCAAAATTTTTTCATTACGTTGCGACCTATGGAGAAAAATCGCTTCAAAGGATTTTTAAACATGTTACACCCTGTCAAACATATTAAAATTTATATGCATTTTCGAGATGCATTAAAATATGCAATCTATAAAATATTAGGTGAAAATATAGGTATTATTCATATACAGGGCCACACAAAAGAATTCCATTAGATAACGGTAATGGAGGAAATTGTGTGCGACATATTTTAAATATATTAAACTGTTTCATATATAATAAAGTTGATAGATGTCATTGAGGCTTACTATAAGTTATACGATACTGTCGTACATAATATGAAGTACATAGCATTTACAGAGTCACACAAAATATTACAAACAGTATATTCTTTCCGAAGTACTGTATGTGTATATGATGATGTCTGATGAATGAAATGCATTTTAATTATAGTATGCGCATTTAAGTTTCACTAAATCTGTTCACATTATACGGTGTGTATAAATGCTATACTTTATATACAGGGCTACTCAAAAGAGCTTGCCAACGTTACTGAATATGAGGGTAAATTACTTAAAAGTGGTTCTTATATAAGTTATGCATTTTTACACTGAACTTCATTTAATTTACTAAGAAAGAGAGATTGATAAAATGAATGCAGAATATAGATAAAAGGATATACAGGGCCACGCAAAGAATTGCGTACATGGACGCCTATGAATGATAATCTATGAGAATGTTATTTCAGCTGTTTTAAGAGTGTTTCAGTTTAAAATAAATTTTAGCTTATTATTGAAGTGTAATAAAGGCAGAAGGTAAACTACAGTGCAGAACTAAAGTATTCAAGTATGCTTTCATCTATTAATATAAATTGCTGAAAAATGAATTTCAATCTACTATTCATTTTCTTGCTAAATTAAATTTTCCCATTATATAGTATGTATATCAACTGATAGATTAAATACAGGGTTGTTCAAAAGTACTGGAATACATATTTGGCTACATATATCTTATTAACCACAAATAACGAAGTTTTGTTAAAGATTTCATGACGTGTTGGAAATTGCTTTATAATCTATGCTTAAAGCATGATTTTTCTTACTTGTTATTATTATTCAGTTTAAAAAATACTAGTCTTCAATAATATTATTTACTTTATTTAACAACGGATTAATTATGGTGAACATTAATTAACGAAAATAGCAATAGATATTTAAATAAAACTAGTTGGATGTGCCAAGTACATCCGAAAACTTTCTTCAATCTCATACGTACAATCTAATATTTAAAAAAAATAGTTTCTCTCTTTAATGCTTTAATAATTTTAATTCAATATCATACCAACTTTGATTTTCATCTTAAATTTCTGCTTCAGTCAATTAATCGGAGTAAAAACGAATTTCGTCTCTGCACGAGCCGATGAACAATAGAGTGATAGGCAGATTTTTTTTTCAAATTGAGGGAGGACCTACTTGCTTTACCAAAAAAAATCATATAGAAAAATTTTAGTTCAGTTCTCGGACTATCTTCATACACTTTTAGGTGGTGCAATATTGAAAATGGCACAAAAATCGCGATTGCAGCGCCCTCTCCGGCGGAATTTTTTTAATTCAGGGAGGACCAACTAGCCATAGTCATACACTTACATAAAAAATTTGGTTCAATTCGATGCATAACTTCATATACTTTTGGCCGGTACAATATTGAAAAGGGCACAAACATTGCGATTGCAGCACCTCCTTCCGGCGGAATATTTCGAAACTGAAGGAGGGCCTGCTTGCCACAGCCAAAAACATTCACAAAACATTTGGTTCAATTGCATGCATGTCTTCATACACTTTTTGATGGTAGAATGGCGACATACGGATACACACACAGAGAGATACACGGACAGACAGGCATTTTGTAAAAACATATTTTTTGGTATCTCTGACCCCTAAAACGTGTAAATCCGTCGAAAACCGGAAATCGAAAAAAAATTTCGATTACAATACTTTCTTCTATTGAAGACAGAAGAAAGTAATAAAAATACGATAAATTAGCAAAACAGAATTTTTTCTTTCCTCACTGCTTCTAAGATTCTTTGCCTCTCGCTTCATATATCTCTCTGTTCTAAAAAAAAGTAATTAATGCTGTCAGCGCCGCCAACAATGGTTTTTTTGTTACCTAGGGTTTTTTTTCGCTAATATTAAGAAAAATTCTGCGCACAAAAGTATGAAAATAAGTGGTATTATAAAAAAAAAAGTTTTGATAAACACGCTGATGCAGACAGTTTTTATTATAATAATTATCTGAAGAGATATTTAATATTAAAGTTGGTCAAAATCGCTTCATTAAAGATGTTTTATAAGACCAAAAACTATGCACAGGAATTTAAACATTTTTTAAATCTCTTTATGCATTAGAAGTTCCCGGTGTTCAGACTGCTTTTTTTTTTTTAATTTGACTAATGTTTTGGGTATTTATTTCAATTTTAAATTCAAATGTTCATCATTTCGCGAGATATTTTTTACATATTTTAGAAAAGTCTATTATTTTTAATTGTTGCCATTTTTAAAAAAAGCAAAAGAAATAATACTTCTTTCAACTTATAATTTATTTACACTAAAGTATTACAAATATAGGAAAAAAACTTTCAAATTAAAATTAAATTGATATTGTGTATTAAAAGCAGGAAAATATTGAAAATTACGGAATAAAAACTATATTTACAGGTGAATTTAAATAGAGAAAGAAAATTGTGAAATAATAAATTCATTTATATGCGTTAAAAGTCGTAAATAGAAGAAATTATGCCATATTTAAAATAGTCAAATCGCACTGCCAAACAGTTAAAATAAAAAAAAGTGTATTTACATATACAGGAGGGATTCATTTCATTATTTCGAGATAATCTCTTAAACTGTTTTTGCCAATTCTAAGATAGCTCGAATAATATTTCTTTTCAAACGATAAAAATGTTTCCGCGTGAATGTTACAAAAAGAAATAAAAGTTTGGCGAACATTGCGTCAGTTTTCAAGCGTTACACTTAAAATCACTTATTTAAAAGTATTTTCTTACAGCATTAACTACAAATACCGGAAAGCAAAGACACTGTTGACTTAGTTCATTTTATATCTGATGGTTTTGAAATGTTTAAGTAACCTTATTTAATTAAATGCAAAAACGACCATTAAGAGTAGCTGATTTGGCCTTAAAACGAAAAAGAATTGAAACCCGTTTACAGGATGTTCGCCATTGTTCCTGTTTAATTATAATTTAGTCTTCCGTAAACTTAAAATTGATGATTTTTAGAGTGGGAACGGGGATTGACGAGCATAGCTCATCGATAGCCCAATTACCAAGTGCTTTTAACTACAGTAAAGTGAAATATACGAATTCAAGTTATTCATGTATATCATAAATTTATTACGATTAGAGATTATCATATCTGTTGTTAGTGAGCTTTCAATGCACGTTACATTACTACTGGGTTTCATAAAGTGTATTTTAGGCAACAAAAAGTGAAAATCGTAAAGATTAAATGAATACGACAGTGGTAGAATTATACTTTTGTGTTTTGTGTTCTTCTGTGTTTTTGTGTTTTGTTCGTCTATTTCACATAAACGAATTCAAGTTATTCATGTATATCATAAAAATTATTACGATTAAAGATTATCATATCTGTTGTTAGAGAGGTTTCAATGCACGTTATATTACTACTGGGTTTCATAAAGTATATTTCAGGCAACAAAAAGTGAAAATCGTAAAGATTAAATGACTAGAATTTGTAGATAGAATAGAATTTGCAGTAATAGAATTTGCAGTGGTAGAATTATACTTTTGTGTTTTCATTACTTTTGCTGTGCTGACAATGTTTTTTTACATAAAGATGGATAAGGATAGTATTTTCTTTTATAAAAATGAAGGATTGATTATAATGGTACTCATTATTTGAAATGATCAGTGGGATCCGATTCAGACACTCACGTTTAATAAGTGAACCCGATTAATATGCGGATTTTTTCAGACATTTTGACCATTGCCCATCTCTATGCGTTTCACTTAGTTTAGATAATTTGACGTAAATAAATTAAAAATACATTTAATAATAATTAATACATTAATACATTTACGTAAAAATTACTTACAATTTTGAATAACATGATTCACACAAAAGATAAAATTTTCTCTAATACATTTCCTTTTATTCGCGAAAACTGCTAAATGGAAATTTAATCTGTACTAACATAAATATATATATATATATATATATATATATATATATATATATCCATAGATCATATATACAGGCAGGCACAAAAAAAACTAACAGATACTTTTTCTATTATTGATTGTAATTGCAAAAATTGTATTTCAAAAGTGTTATGAGTTTTCAAATTGTTTACTCACACATCACATTTCACTTTAATGAACAGCGAAATATTGTTACTGTATTTTGAAAGTGTTCGAAATTGTTATATAATCTACGTTGAGCTCATAATTTATTCATTTCTAATTTTGAGTGCGTTTGCCAATAGTCGTAAATATGTGAAAATAAAAAAATCCACAAAATAAAATATTTTTGCAAAATAAAAACGCTGAAACTTTTCACTTCCTTCAGTTAAATTAACCATCTGAACTATTCATTCTTTCTTAAAAACTACGTCAGAATTTCACTTTACTAAAGATTTCTAAACAATTTCTGCATTCATTTAAACTTTTAAATTACAAATACGTATTCTCACTGTTCATTAACACAAAGTAACATTAACTTGTATTTAAAAACTCTTCACTCATTTAAAATTTTTATTATGTTACAAAAGCGTTACTTTTTTTTACTCCAAGTGTTAAACTTTTTCTGAACTTGAAAACTGCATATTGGCATGGAAAATGGAAATTAGATTTATATTTCTCTCTTATTTTTTCATCTTTGAAATAAAAAATAATAAGTTTTACACTTTCTTAAACCAGCATTTAAGCTTAAAGTAGGCTTTTAAAGTTTAGCGTCGTTCATTACATTAAATAATTTCTTTCTTTGGAAAGTAAAAAAATCTTAGGAAACTATCGATCGTGATTTTTATCACTAATGGCTTGTAAAGTTAGTAAAAGCAAATAAAATGACTAAAAAAATATGTTTTCTTTACTCTTCATATTTTTAAAACTAAAATATATTTTATGTTCTTAAAGTACTCAAAAATCCTTCTATGAACTTTAGCATTTTAGTGTTAATACTTTTAATTAACTTTATGAATCATGCATAAATAAGATTATTGAAAATGGTTGATTTAAAAAATGACTCCGTTAATTTAACTTAAAATAATTCAGTTTAATTAAAAATAACTTAATAACTTAATAACAATTGGATTAACAATTTTTGAACTATAACATATGGATACAGTTATAAATTAGATATTAAATTTAGTATAGCATATGAAAAAATTATGAATAAAAACAAAAATATTTAACATTATTAATTAAAGACTTTGAATTTTATATCAATATACAAAGGTTTTCTGTTACTATGAAATACTAATATTGCGAATTAGAGAACTTCAAAACTTTTAATCAGGGTTCGTACGACTCATTAGAGTTGCAATACAAGATTTTTCGCGAAGTTGTAGTTGCCATAGTTAAACGCAGAATTTCTTTCATTAAATGAGGCCAATTTTAACTTACGAAAAGTATGTTATTTAAGTCCAATTAACCTTATAATTACTGTTAATTGTAGTCACACGTGACTAGAGTTAATGAATGACTATAATAAATACTAAAATATAGATGTGGTCTTGATACAAATATTAATTTCTCAAAAACTTAAATGTGCAAATGGCTTTCTTAAAATGGTTTCCATATGCTATTGAAACATTATGGTATTTATTTTCCCACTGAATGTCTCCGATTGCCTCTGATTAATTGTTGGAAAGTTACACAACTGATGACGTTGGTCATAGAGCATCATCCATGTAATTCTCTATTGCAAATTCGGCATTTTTATGGATGTAAATCCTTTTAAATTATCTTATCGAAATCGAAGTAAAGAAAAAGCATTATGAATTTGAAATTTTTATTAGCTTACGCGCAATCATATTGAATCCTTAGAGTTAATACGCTCGCAGGTTGTGGCGATTCTCGCAAATAAAAAATAATAAAAATTGTATGAAAAATGATCAGATGTTCTAAATGACTTTTCACCGCGCATGTGTGAATGTAATCAAAATATAATTTACATAATTTGTTTGCTAAATGTAGAGAGCAACTTTTTTAAAAATCTCAAAAACCCAGCTTGAAAATTCTGAAAATTATCGTCGATAGAATAAGCTCAAAATCCATTGTTTACAAAATAAAGCAATATGATGAGGGGCTGTGCCCATATATCCATTAATTAGTGTCAATATAAAGTACATAATAGTACACGTTCTGCTATAGATAAAAACAGCTCCTCCTTTTTTTTTCCTTTTTAAAAAACAACGGATTTTGAGCTCATTCTCATGACGATATTTTTCAGAATTTTAATGGTACGTTTTTGAGACTTTCGCAAAAGTTGTTCTATAGATTTAGGTAACACAATATCGAAATGAATCCTTGATAGCTCTCACGCATTGGAAGGGAAAAATTATTCAGTAAACCTATTCATTTTTCATACAATCTTTATTATGTTTTAATTCTGATTACTGTACAATCTTTTTTGCCATACTTTCTGAAGAGAACATTATTTTATATTAAGAACAAAATTATAAGCAAAAAAACTTGGGACTATTCTTTATAAAAACCTTAATTTCTCTACGAGTATACATGTTACGCACATACAAATGGACACAGATTATTACAATAAGCCGCTTAATCATAATCTAGAGTTTGAACGAGTTTGCTACATTAATTTTGACAGGGTTATCCAAAAGATCTTCGTTCTTTTCCAACTTGTTGACGGTCCCATGCGGGATTTCAAAAAGAAATCTTCAAAGAAATATATGACCTGTCTGTTATGTTTACACATCTCAAGTTTCAGAATAATTCTTTCTGTATTAGTCTAGATATTCAATAAAATGGCTAAAATCGCAAATTGCCGGTCACCTTTGGCCATATAGTGTAGGTACATTCTGATAAGGACTCTGAATTTTTTTGAATGTTCATTAGTTATACATAAAGGGGGAGGGGACGAATGTTAAATCCCCATCCCCTTAATTTAAATAAATTGTGTTTTTAAGCTTCAAATTTGGTATACCAGTTTATCCTGATAACCGCTTCCCTGATTAGATTTGGAGGTTCATTGGTTGAGTATAAAGGAGGGTGGTAGGTGATTCCCCTTAAATTATTTTTTGAAGGGGATTGTCCTTTGAAAAATAAGTATAATAGGCAATTAATGTGAATAGCCTTTGATCAGAATGCCATTACTTTGACTGGGCACTTATTTTTTTATTTAAAAAATAAACTATAAAAAATAAAACTTCCATTAAATTTGTAAATATTTATTTTCTAACAATAATTTCTTACATAAAACATTAATGTATTTTAAATAATTTATCTGGGGTAAAAACAAATTTGTATGTCACCCAAAATGATGTTAAAAATGGAGCAAGTTTTTTTTTCTATTGTTTTAATTGTATTGTATTGTTAATGTTATGTAGATTTATTTGTAATAGTCAAGAATTTATTCTTAACAAAAAACCTAAAGATAATAATTTAATTCATTTTCTTTAAAATTTTTCGCAGATAAGTTAATTGTGCCGGAGTGCTCACTTTACTTATTTCATTAAAAAACAATAAATGAAGAAATGTAAAGGGTGATGCTATACTTTACTTATCCCACTCCCGCGACCTGATATATTCGTTCACTAAGCTGCAGGTTTCACTTCAATTGAAGCATTATTTAAATTAATATAATTCTACAAATATAATCCAGTTTTATGAAATTAAGTTATCATTTATCCTATCAAGGCTTATAAACATGTACGCAACAAAAAAAAATTATACCATATTAGAACCCTCTTTTTTAAACATTTAAATTAAATTACATAGAAAACAACATTACAATTTTGCCCTTTTGAATGGCGGCAAGGGGGTTATAATCTTAATTATTAAGCTAAAAAAATATTCATACATCAGTTTCGAGAATCATTTTTGGTATTATTTGAAAAAAGAGTTTATCCTCCTGAACGCGTTTATCATTGTAACATCCAATAGAGCAAAACATTTACTTAACAATAAGATTTCTTAAGAAAAATTATTTTAATTTAACAGTTTTAAACAACATTTAAATGATTTTCAAACACATATTTTTTCTGTAACAATAAACGTTAGTTTGCTACAAATTCAAGTTCAACTTGGTCGGGAGGTCTACCAATTGCCTGGAGCTCAACAAGCCCCACCTGACATTTATTTTTCTAATGCAATTATTTGACAAATGGTTAACCAATTTGTTCTGAGTGAACTTAAAGTTCGTACAATACTAAAGTACATATTTTTTTTTAAGTTCAAGTAGAAAATCACATATTTTTTTCCCAAAAAGCTGTCCCATCCTTAATATAATAACCAATGAAAATTAATTCATAGTTAAAATACTAAAAATAAGAAATATTAAAGTTTAACTAATGAGTCTGATAGGAGATTAAAATAAAAGTAAAGAATTAAATGAATTAATTGAATTATTACTATTTTTTTTTATTAATCTGAATTAACATGAAAATTCCATTTCATTTTTCCCCTTAATGCAAATTTACACGTGTAATAATCTAAATAAATATAAAACTATATTAGCAGCAATGCCAAGATTGATATTTATCGCTCAAGTTTGGCAATGGCATCTGCTTCTAATTTTATTTATGCGAAAACTTTCTATAAATAAACTTTTAATAAACCAACGCAAAATGAACGTACATGCTATTTTTAAATTCTTATTTCGTTTAGTACACCTTATTCCTCCAAAAGTTAAAAACTGTCATCGGATGCTTTCAAATGCCGGTTTGTTTAATACCGACCAGATTTCTTAAAAAATTGGCCATGATTTTTCAGGATATAAAAAATATGTTTCCCTACATATCTTCCAATGATGATTTTTGTGTGTGTGTGTGTGTGTGTGTGTGTGTGTGTGTGTGTGTGTGTGTTTTTGTGTGAGGGGGCAAAAAATTTAATAATAAAATAACATTTGTGATCAATTATGTACCATCAACCGGACCTTCTTTGGTCCATCCTATAAAAAAAGTCTTTATTATTTATATTGAACAAACAATACAACATAATTTGGAGTTTTAGCCCTTGAAAAATATCTTATACCCTACTATAGTATTTTAATAGTTTGGGTAATGTGATTTTTTCAGTAAAATACCGGATGTGTTTGTAAACAACTGCTTTCATGTGTAGATTTAACTCCACAAATTTCTGTAGTGAAAGAATCTGGATAAGTGCTATAAATAAGGTAAGAATCAAAATATTATCTTTATCTCATGTGTGACCACAGTTCTTTCTTTAATATTTTATTTTGACAGAGAATGTTTACGTTTTTATAAAGCTAATACGAAAATTAGTTTTTTCGGTGTACTTCGAGCCAGGTTTTTTTTTTTTCGTCCAAAAATAGCCCCAGTTATATAAAATGCTTTTTATACAAGCAAATCTTTTTTTAAATATTTCAAGTATTTCAAATGTTACACTAATTACTTTTGTTGCAGTTGCTGAGGATAACATAATGATGACTGTTTCTTGTGTGTTTAGTATTAAAAAATGGTCTTATCGCGTTTAAATGTTTAATTCTTAATTTACCACATTATGAATTCATGAAAATTTTACTTTCTAGAACATTTTACGCAAATTGTTTAAACTAAAAGATTTACATAATCATTTAATAAATATTTGAAGGATTTTAGAAGGATTGAAGGATTTAGAAGGATTAATTAAATTTGAATTTACAAGGATTTTGTGCAATTTTATAACTCCAATCAAATATTTTATTTTTAATTATTTTCTTGTGTTTTGTAGAATTATAAAATGTACGAAAATGATGTTCTTACAATATAAATATAGAAATTTTTCCGCATTGAAAAATCCCTTTCCGCCGTCCCTCAACTCCATGAAAGTTGAAAGATACAAAGGCAAAAGAAATCATCCTTTTAAAAATATTTTTGTTTTATGTAACCAATAATGCTTTTGGAACAAGATAAAGTAATGTGTCTGTAACTTATTCTAAACAGTATTACAACTAACTGACATATTAACAGAATTTTATAATAATTTATTTTAATGGTACTTATAAATACCGCCGGTAATAAAGGGTTAAAAACATTTTTATTACGTTTGAAGCCTTATTTCAAGCATATACTATACAAGGGAGTTTCAATATTCCAACATGCAATATGTATTCATTTTATATGAAATTAAGCGAATGGACCAAAGAAGTCCCCAGCAGGGGCTACTTTGTTCCAAATCTTTAAAGATAGTTAGAAAAAAAAATACTTCTTTAACTCTTTATGCAAAGACGGTACTTTAAACTACCATTGAAGAAAACTTTATATAAAGTTATTTATTTTGTCTATTAATACAAGTTTTTTATTCTTTTTACTCAACACTCTTCGCGATCAAATTTAGGTAGAATAGAGAAATAGTCGAAGCTAAATATTCTCAAAAATTGGTAGTTTTATTATTCATTTTTATAGATGTTTCTTTTCTTTCGTTAAGTAAAATTATATGAAACATATTCAACTGCAAAAGCGTTCCCATTTATAAAGATTATCATGATGCATTTAAACTCATTGATTTTTTAAGAATTGTGATATTTTCAAAAGAGTAATTTTGGTTAATTTTTCTGATTATTTTTGTAAATATTTCACAAAAAATTACAACTATCAATTGTAATAGTTTAATGTATATAGTTTATAGTCAATATAGTTTAATCAGTTTTAATTAGAGAAGTCTAAATTCCGCATTAGTATTATCTAAAAATTCCAGTGTACCTTTAGATATTAAAAGAAATAATTAGTGAGGTGGATTAATTAATAAATATTTTGGTATATTATGGTTAAAACCATACAGTTGTTTCATTGTTTCATGTTAATTGTTCACAACTCAATTGTGACGTTGAAAAATCATATATAATATTTTTTAACAATGGAAGTGTTAGTAAAACCAGAAAAAAGTTGCCCAAAGAATAGTAGTAGAAAATATTTAAAATGACCCGTCACTATTGCAAATGGCTATGTAGGTCCTGTTTAACCGCCATATGTATTTGTGTATGCATACCACATATATTCGTGAAAATGTTAACGTTTCGGTGGAAAGCTTTATTTTATTTTTTATTATTGATTTATATAAAACGAAGTTTTCAACCAAATTTAACACCACTTTCTGGAATCATGAAAAAGAACAGTAGAAAAAGCATACTGCAATTAAAACATGACTATATTGAATATTTGATGAGATACGGGCATTTGTACGAAATAATTTTTAACTGAGCATAAGTGAAAGATTTCAAAAGTATCATTTCATAATTTGGTACACTGTCAAAAAAAAGTATATATATGTTGAATCTAAAGACGTAAAATTACAGAAATCTGAATGAGTACTAAAATTTCCTCTGTATACTTTACAAAGAAAGTTTTAAATTTAAAAAACTAATTTTTGTAACGCTACAGAAATTTGTATCTTTACAAAAGAATCTACTAAAATTACTATAATCTTACTAAAATTTTACCTGTAAACCGGTTACAATTTCATAAAAAGTTTTAAGCATCCAATTTCTTGAAAAAAAATTTTAAATTTTAATCGTACCATTTTTTTTTTTCGTTTACAATGCAAACTGTATCTGTGACAGGAATTTTTGTTATAGCTGTTACATACAAAATTTTAAGAATCCCGATTTCCTTAAAAATTTTAGTAACTAAACAGTATGTTTTTGCATTCTTGTCAGTTATTTAGGGCGATTCATATAAAAAAAAATATCAGTACTGTCAAATATTCTCACAACGCAAAAAGGCATAATGAGCTCGTTGAAAATTTGTGGAAAATTCCTTATAATAAAGGTACTTTTAGATTACATTTCATTATATCGTTCTTAGCTTTCTAAATAGAAGACCAGTGTATTTAATTTAGAATAAAAAATATTCAAAAGAAATTCATCTCTATAAATTGATAGAATTAATCAAAGATAGCACTTATTTCAGTTATAAAATAACTAAATATAAAACAACTAAATATTGAAAATCAGCATTCCATTTTAATATGGCTTATGAAATAACTATTAAAAGTTTGGAAATTGGAGTGCTACAGTAAAGGTGTAAAGAATTTGTATCTCTCCGAAGATTTCGTTTTAAACTTTTATCTACCGCATTATGAATTCATGAAAATTTTACATTCTAAAGCATTTTATGTTAATTGTTTAAAATAAATTAAAAGATTTACGTAATCATTTGATAAATTTTTGAAGGATTTTAGGAGGATTGAATTAAATTAAAATTTACACGGATTTTGTGCAATATTTATAACCCCTCTCAAATCTTTTATTTTAAATTGTTTTCTTAGTATTTTGTAGAATTATAAAATGTACAAATATTATGTTCTTACAATATAAATATAGAAATATTTCCTAATTGAAAAACCCCCACCCTCAGCACCAAGAAAACTGAAAAGATGCTAAGGCAAAAGAAATCATTCTTTTAAAAAGATTTTTGTTTTGCGTAACCAATAATGCTCTTGGTACAAAATAAAGTAATGTATCAGTAACTCATTCCAAACAGTATTACAACTAAATGACATATTAAAAGAATTTTATGATCAAAAATTTTTATGGTACTTATCAGTACCGTCGCGTCGGTAGATAAGTACACTGTAAAAAAAATTTGTAAAGGCACTACACTTTATCTAGGAAACTGGGATTCCAAGAATTTTTCATGAAACGGTAACAACAAAAACTCAAGTTTTAGAATCGGTTACATGGATTTTTCCTGTTATCGTTACATGAAAAGTTCTTGGAATCCCAGTTTCCTAGAAAATGTTTAGTACCTTTACAGATTTTTTTTACAGTGTATTTTCTCAACTAGGACTTAACTTTATAGCAAATGAAAATGTTACATATTGGAAATCAGATTCAATATTTACATCTTGGAAATCAGTAAAAATTTTTCAGTTTCGTAATAGGTGAACATTAAAGTTTCATTTTCTGAAACAAGGTAAGCCTCTGCATGATAGTTTTTAATTTGGCTGAGTTCAATCCTCTGACACGGGGCTAGAACTTTGAATCAGAATTGTGAATTTATTTTTCAACAAAAGTTTAATAAAAAGTTTTAACATTTTAACTTTTATACACTGAGGAAGCGAGCCCTCTGTGCTCGTGAAACGTATACGTATGTGGTGTGTGTTTATGTATTGTGTGTTAAACGTTGATTTTAATTATTGTCAACAAAAGTATCAATTATAGATACTTATTTTATTAGATTAATTTTTAAAACGATTATACAATCGGTAAATGAATTATAGCAGATGTAAATTTTGTTGTAATTCATTTACCGATTATATAATCGTGTTATAAATTAATCTAATTTTGTATGCAGTGTTTCCTGCAGTTCCATATTTTAACCTTTCATTTAATCTGTTGAGCTGATCCGCAGTATCAGACCATAATATATAATCGTTGAGGTTATTTGGATGAAGTAGTCCTCCAGTATTTCGTCCGGGATGGCTCAATTGGAAGAGCATTGGTGGCTTCAGCCAATACATCCCTGCTTCGAATCCTGGCCCGGACATTTTTCACCCACTTGTCAAATTTACATCTCGTACACATTTTATTCAGAATTTTAAATTCGATAACAATTGCACAATGTTTTTGAAATAGTTAGTGATTTCGAGATTGTGTTATGGTATTTATAAAAAAAAAAGTGCTTTTTGACTATAAATCTATGCATATTTCCTAACACTTACTTAATACGGGGGAAGGGGGAATATAGCATGTTCATTCTAGAACTAAACTGAATGGATTAAAATAATTTCAAACTTTTCTCTAATTAATTCTCAATTCATCCTCCTAACCATTAGACTAAAAGAATATTAATTAAATTTTATTTCATCAAGTTTTCAGAGACATTTTTATTAGCCAGGCTCAAACGAGTTATCTCCAATTAATGTATCAATTGCATATTTTGCATTGAAGTATTTTTTAAAGTTTTATAAGCATTGCTTGCATTTTTAAGTTATGTATATCATTTTATAAATTTATCTCTCAATAAAAGTGTTTTTCTTTCTAACATGTTTTAATAAACCAAAAACACTCTATCTTGCAAGATATTTACACAATTTTCTAAATTTTAAAACCGTTTCAATTCTTTAAACGAAAAGAATGGTGTCAAAACTAAAATATCTTCAACCTTTTTCGGTCAAAATAACAATAAAATACGAAATTTATTACCAAAAATCATGTTTTATCCATGTATGTTATACTCATAAACTGTAAAAATAGAAAATGAAAGGTAAAAATGATGACGTATATGTATTATATCAAATGTACATTACTTCGAATTGAATAGAACGAATGTATTTGTTATACCCACAGAGAGAACAACTAAGCGCTAGGAATAGCAGCCTTCCTTTTTCAGAAGACCAAGATGGTTTTAAGTATGAACATATAAGAATCCAATTTTAAATAATAGTTTCGGGTTTCTTTAATTGTGAAATTATATGTAAATAATAGTAATAAACTTTTAGGGAATCTGTTATCAATCTGATGTTTTACCATTCCCTACTACCAACATACTACCATTATAATAGGCTCCTAAATATATTTATTTAGAGAGTGTTTAGCCACAAATACATTACCTCTGAAAGGAAAACAATGAAGAATGAAATGTTTTAGCGGAGGCAGATAAAAATAAGCGAAGGAAAACAAATACATTGAAAATCATCTTCAATGCGGAAATATTTCCCCATGAAAAGTAAACGTACGAAAAATATAGATTCATCCATTGTGTTGACAAAATATTCAATTTACGATCGTACTGGTCTTGTTCAGGCTGGTGGGGAAAAAAAGTCAGGAAAATCTTTAAATTTATAACTCCCAAATATGAAAGCATCCGTAATGTATTTCTACTTATTTACTTTAGATTCGATATCAATGTTCTATCATTTACACAGAAGACAACACTTAAAAGTGTACCTCAGTTACAGGAATAAAATACATTCTTGTTTTTTAAATACAACATATCAAAAATATACACTCTAAAAAATAAATGTGTAAATTAGCTAATTTTACCCGAATATATGTGTAAATTTCTAAAATTACACACCTGTCGTAAAATTTACACATTTTTTTCTGAAATTTACCTGTTTATATGTGTATTTAGGATGTGAAAGTAAGTGTGTAATTTTTTATCAGTTGAAAAACTCAAACAAGTGTGTAAATGTCTAGAAATGCTTGGATTTACACTTATTTATGTGCTAGTCTAATTTAAACTTAATTATAAGTACACACATAAGTGAGTAATTTTTTACAAATGCATACTTGTCATAAAATTTACACATTTTGAACAAAAAATTACCTTTTTTTATGTGTACCTAGCATGTGAAATCAAATGTGCAATTTGTTATCGCTTGATTAACTCATACAGATGTGTAAATGTAGAAAAGTACTTGCATTTACACGAATGAAAGTGTTAATCATAATTAAGGATCAACTGAATCAACGATTTTTAAGATCAAAACAGAAACTGAAACCGAATTTTGGTACTCATCCTATTTTCGGCCGAAAACGAAAACGATAAAAAAAAATTTAAGTGATTAATACATACAAAATGATACACATTAGGTCCGTTCGTAATTATGTATGTATGTAAGACCGATTGTCGTTGTTCAGTCCATTCATTCGTCTGTCTGTCCGTCTGTCCGCATATAATAGAGCAAAAACTATCCAACCGAATCGTTTGAAATTTAAAATATAAAATTGTTCCATAATTTTGTCGAGTTTTTTAAATTTTATGAAAATCGGATGTATAGTTTGATTACAGGGATAATCAAAAGTATTACGTTACATTACCGTCAATGAGAAAAAAATGTTTCTAGTTCATTTTAATGGTGTTACAGCATTCCAAACAGGAAAAAAATTATATACATTTACCGAATCGTATTAAAATATACATTCGGTGCAATATATGGTGAAAAAAAGTTTATTATTCATTTACAGAGCTACACAAAAGAATTGCGTCACATAATGATATATGGGAAAACATTGTTTTCTGCGTATTTCAATCATGTTAAATTATTTCGTATATAATTAAGTTGATATACGTTGCTCAGTTTTATTGCAAGTTACTTCTTTAATAATAGAAAGCGCTAACAGTATTTACAGGTACTCACAAAAGATTTCGGATACTATACTGCACCAGAACTACTCTACGTTACAGATTTTTGCTAGAAGTGCACTTTTAGTTGTGATATGAGTTTTTAAGTGTAACCATATTTTTGCATATTACTTTGTGTATATAAATGCTGTAAATCATATACAGGGTAACACAAAAGAATCTGTAAGAGTTACAGAGTAAAAATGAAAATAGCAGTGGTTTTCGAATCAGTTACGCATTTTCACGGTATCCCATGATAAGTAATGATTCTAGGTTTGCGATCTTGATTGCGTCCCATTTAAGAAGAGGTCCTATTATTTTCGTGTTACTGAATTGGAGATATATAATCGTATCAAATTTTATATTCATGCATTTTAGCATAAGAATTTAACAGCTAATGTATTAAGCTCAGAATATTTATAAAATTAATTGTAGTACGAACGCAGCTCATTTGCCACGTTTGACGCGCAATTTCCAATTTGTTAATGATGCTACACGCTTTCGAATATAATACAATCTATATGTATCTAAGAAGTGTATGATAAAATATACGTTCTGCACAATCGGTGGTGCAAAGAATATTCATTATTAATTTCCAGGGCCACACACAAGTATTCCATTACATAATATTATAGGGGAGATACCGTTCGGGGCGCGTTATAATACGATTAAACTATTTCACATTTTATGTACGTTGTTGAGGTTTATTACAAGTTACTTCCTGTATAATACAAAGCAGGGATGTAGTGGAGGGTATACGCGGGTACACGCCGTATACCCTTTGGATTTTTTTAAGGAACTCGGTATACCCTCTGTTTCTCAAAAGAGCTACAGTGTATACACTCTAGGGTATACCCTCTGTTTTATGCATATACCCTTTGCTTTTTTTACGACTACACAGCTGACAGAAAGCAGATAGTATTTACAGAGACACACCGAAGATTTCGGCCACTATACTGTATCCGAAATACTGTATCCATTACACCAAAAACTGAATATTTTTAGAACTTTGTCATAGCACGAACGCATCTCATTTGCTACGTTTAAAATGCAATTTCCAGCTTGTTATAAATTAATTATTGACATATAGAATCACATTTCTAATACACAAATATATATATATGCATGTGTATGTATAAGGTTCAAATAAAATGAAAACGTATTCCATGTATTAGTTCTTGAGATAGAGTGCCAACAAAATTTATATCACATAGAGACAGACAGAGTCACAGACATACAAACAAACATTTTATAAAAACATTTTTAACCTTATAAAATGTGTAAAATCCATTAAAAACAAGAATTCGAAAATTTTCACGAATCTAGTATTTTTTTCTTGCAAAAATAGAAGAGTGTAAAAATGTTTCAGGTTCAAGTATATATGTCAGTTTATCTTTTACGGTGATTTTTTGTCAACGATCAGCTGTCGTTAACAAAACACACTTCTGCGACACTTATACTTCTGTGGTTTCAAAAAGGAAAAAAAAAAAATATTAAGCCTGCTGTTTTGAACGAACAGGTGATAAACTTCAAAGTTTAGTAATGTAAGCATTTTTTGCTTTATAATTTTTGCATGAGCATATGCCATGTGCAATAGGGAAAACTCGCAGACGATTTTTTAATTAAAGACAGTATAGTTTATTTGTTGATCTTTGGAATACACAGAGAACGAGAACATTTTGTTTGTAAAAATAGCCGTTTATGTACGTATAGTCCGTCTAAGTTTAAAAATTTAAGCAAAAAATATTACAAGAGTATCGCAAAATTCTGTGTTTCATACAAAATACGTCCAAGAAAGTTTACAAATGCTGTTGGTATGTGTAAAATAGATTCATGCCACTGCTTTTGTAATTAATATTGGACTATTTGTTTTTTACAAATGATTCTATGGATTACCATCAAAAAATGAAGAAATGTGTCGATGGAAAATAGGTATGAAAAATATTTTTTCTGTTTGCTTTTCTTTAAATTACAATGATTTTGTTGAAATAAATAAAAATCTATGAATAATCCATATGTTTGAAGGAATGAGGCTGAAATGTCATAATTATATTGTCTATTTATTTTTTTTTAAATTCTAGAAGCTTTTATTATTTTATTTTGTGAATGATTTTAATGAAAGGAATTTCAAAATATCTATACGATACACACTATCAGAAAATATATGATTAACCCACGAAAAAAGAAATAAAAGATAAACAGTGCACAAAAATTACAATAATGCATACAACCACAGTTAAAATTCATTAGCTTTTATTCGATATATTTTTTAAATGTTTCGAGATTTTTACGAATTTAGATCTAATAAAACAAGTTTACAAACCAATTTCTAAATTTTATCGCATTCATTTGGATTTTACTTAGGGTGTTAACTATTTTAAAAAGTGGATTTAAGCTAGCGATTAAATCATTATTTTAATCAACAATTTGAAATAAAAATCAATTATTTAAATCAAAATTGATTTAAATCTAATTGTTCTAAATGACACAAACGTATTAAAATCTAAGATTAATGTAATTTGGAAAGTGTATTAAAATTAATGTAATTTGGAATACAAAATGAATTATATATATATTAGTAGGCACATACATTGTGTAAGGTATGATTTATGCTATTAACAGTAATTTTTGAATGCAAAACGAGCTACCAATAATATTTGTTAGTTATGTTGGTTATGCCATATTGAAATTACTTATTTGCTGTTTTTATTAATTCTGTTGATTACTGTTTCATTTTGGCTATTTATTAAGGCTGCAACACTTTGCCCCTTTTGAAATTAACAAAATGCATCCTACCTTTTAAAAAATAGTGAAATATAGCCAGATCTTTTTTGAAATAAATCCCTCCATACCGCAGTACTTCTAAATATGTGCACCCAAGACTTAACAAAAATGATAGAACTTTATTTCTTGGAAAAAAGCAGGATATTATTAAAACATGTTATTTAATTGTATTTTTCAATTCGTGATTTATAGAAATATTGAAAATTAATGATTTTTATATTTATCATACTAAAAAATTATGTACTTATTTTTATTGCTACTAAGCACATTAGTAATATATTTTCTTATGTAATAGTGCCTTTTTTTTAGAACAAGCATTCTGCCCTTTTTCTTTTTAGAATAAATATTAAATACTGAATTATCGTTTACTAATTTAAGCATTACAATATGCATTATATACCTAATTAAAGATTGTAATCAATTTAAAATTAAATGCAGCAACTGATAATTTTAATAAATGTAAAATCATTATTTTTTAATATAGTTTTACATAATTATTGCAAAATATTAATGTATATAACTTTATAGTATTATATTAATTAATGAAATTACTAATTTGCAGTTTTTATAATTTTTGTAGTTACTAAATAATAATTAAATTTTATTGATTAAAGTGCAAAAACATAGATTATGTTAGTAAATAAAGGTCTAATTTTTTAGAAACCTAGAATCTATTAATCTTAGAAACCTAGGCTAAACCTACATCTATTCAATATTTCAATGCTGGAGAAAAAAAAAATCCGATTCAAATAAAAAGAAATATGATTTAAATACAAAAATTCGATCTTTATTATTATTGCTTTTTAAATCATGATTTTTTTACACCCTATTTTTACGGAATTTTAAACTAATTTTTGTTGGCCGATCCGACGGGGGAACTGTCTGGTAGGCGGAGTGTTAAAATAAGTTTTGTTATTTATAACTATCCTCCATTCTTGTAAATAAAATATTAATGATAATATACCAAAGTGTGATTTTATTTTATGTATGGTCTGCAATTTTATACTTCATTCACATAAAAAAAGTTATTAACTGTGTATTCCTACTTTGTTTTTAGCTGTGTCTGGTAAAAATAAGTACGGTTATATGGATTTCTAACGGACAATTATATGGAAAAAAATTAATCACATTTCATTTAAAGCCACTATAGTAAATTCTTATAAATCCGCTTTTATTATTTTATGACGATATCAGAGTGATATTGGCCCTGGCAACATAGATTCTTGGAAAATTGTGCAAAAACTTTCATATAAGACCTGAAAAATGAGCTTTGTTTTCAAAAATGATAATCATAGAAAGCAAGAGTTATTATTTTTAAATGTACAATTTTATAAATAAAAATGTAATTTTCGCAATGAATGATTAAAATTATTTTTTAATAACTAAATTTTTTAAAGTTTGAATTTTGCTTCAGTCAGATCATAATGTAAAGTGAATTACACCTTTGTATCTCCGTGTTACATTACTGCGATGTACACTAAAGTCAAAATGACCAGCGAGCATTAAGGGTGCATTCGAAAACATTTTTTTCACCTTCAACAGTTCGAAATTTTCTGATACAATTTCAGACTCACTTTTAGAAGTAAAAACACGAAACTTGCTGATGTGACTTTTAAAGAGATCTATAAGATGTCGTGTGATTTTATTTTTTGTTAAATTCATTAGAATTAGATTTATAAACTATTATTTCCCCAGTATGACTCTTTTTTTCGTTCCCAGATCTCCCGCTTCGGAAAATTCGGTTTAAAACGTTGACTTTAACAGCATTTTTTTGCAATATTTTCTGCATTTATCAAAAAATTGAAAATCACGGGACCTAATATAGGGACCGTTCAAGTATTACGTAAGCATATTTTTAGTCATTTTGTACCCCCTCCCCCCACTTGTAAGAAAATATAAGCAAATTCTAGACCCCCCCCCTTTTGCTTACGTAAGATTTTATGACAGTTTATACATCAATACTTCTTGACTTATAAAAAGTTACCAATCAATTACATTATTAATCCTAATTTATATAGGCATATAGGGATTGTGATATCAAAATATGTAAAATGGCTTTAATATATTGTTGCTTATTGCATTAAACAAACCACAGAATACAAAATTTTTTAAATATATTGTTATTTATCACATTGAACAATAAAACAAGATATACAAGAAGTCTTAACTTACTTAGGCATCATAACTAAAATTTTTGACATGAATCATACAAATGTAGAACTCTTTCCCCATCATATTTTGTTTGCTTTCGAATTTGAACTGCAGTTGCTTCGTTGTTTAATGCTTACGTAAGAATTGTCGTGACCCCCCCTCCCCCTTGTCAGAAAAAATAAGCAGGCTCTGGACCCCCCCCCCTCCCCCTTTAGTGCTTACGTAATACTTGAACGGTCCCATACTTTCTAAATAAGAGAATTTGCCAGTTTGATGCGCTTGAGAGAAAAAACGAATTTAAAAATAAATCAGAAAAAAGGCAATTTGTATTGAAGTACACCCTTAATCGGGGGTCTTATTTATTACTGCTATCATCCATCATAGCATTTTTGCCACATATGTTCTTAGAATTCTCAACATACGACGATACTGAGTTTGATCACTTGAGCAGTTTTAGATCATTATTGCTAAAATGAATTTTGAAAGCCCAGAACAGATTTTTTTTCAAAGGTAAGTTCATTTATTTTACAATTTAACACTTGAAAATTATAATATGGATGAGAAGTGTGTTATTTTCTGCTTATTACAAATTTGGAAAAAATAATTTATTATTTTTGTGTTTTAAATCATTTCTTCATGTTTAAAATCACATATTGTAACATAAGAGTAAATATTTGCAGTTTTAACATTATATAGCATTTAAAATAATTATTCGGTTTAAATACTATCTATTTCAGCGTGTTTATAATATATTTTGCTATAAAACTTCGAGTTTTCATTATTTTACATGCTATACATTTCTTATTTCATTTTCTACCGATGACAAAAGACAGCTTTTCATAGATTTCAGTTCATGGTTTTTCGTTTGTGATTTTTAAATTGAAGACTTTTTATAAGCGTATTGCATTCCAAAACTACAAGAAAAATAAATAAAAACTCTAAAAAAAAATGTCATTTGATATCAGAAGAAATAGTTTTTTTAACCTAGTCCGAAAAATTCAAATGTTTACACCAAATCCAATTACAGACACAGAAGCAATTATAACTTTTTTTTCAGATTGATTTTTATAAAATTAAAACGCGTCCCAAACAATGTTTCCTTCTTTAACATAATGTAATGTAATATTTTAGTATGGCCCTGTAAATTAATAAAAACTATTCTCTGTACTACAGATTATACAGAATTTATATTGTAGTATATACTTCATAGACGCAAGTCAATTTTATTATGTTCGAAAACGTGTAACATTATTAAAAGGCACTTGAAACTATTTTTATACATGGGCCGTTATGCAAGGGAACGCTTTTGACTGTCTCTATAATTGAATTATGCATCTCATTTTCATAAAAATTGAAATGAGTTGATAAAATTATGCAAGAGTTATGTATTTTAAATTTCAAACAATTCGGATAAGTAGTTTTTGCGTTGTTATATGCGAACGGACAGATAGACAGACGGACGGATTGAATGACAACTATAGTTATTACGTATTTACATAATTACGATCGCGTACTTAGAAACAAGTCAAGCATACGAATTTGTTCTTCATGTAATTTTGTTTTGCTATTTTAAAAACTTTTTCGCAGTTTACACATCAAAGAATAAGGTAACTCTTTGTACACAAAAACCTATGTATTTTAAATATTACACAAAAATGTGTTTTCCATGTTACATAGACATATGTGTAAAAACAGAATATTACACAAAAATCTGTGCATTCTGTACATAACACAAAAACATGTGTATTTTGCATATTACACAACATTGTAGGTATTTTCCTATTGCACAAAAATATATGTAAAAAAAGAGTATTACACATATGTATGTGTAAAAATAGTGCTCAGAAATATGTGTATTTCAGTGCAATTCGCACATTAAAGTGTGTATTTCAAGAGTTATCAGATAACTTTTACACATTTGGACTTATCATCAAATTACACATTAAAATGTGTATTCTGAAATTTACACATTTGGCGCGATTTACACACAAATTTACACACATAGACATGTCGTTTTTGTATCATCGATTTACACATTTTTGTATGTAAATTTACACATTTTTTTTTAGAGTGTAGAAATCTACCTGCATATTTTCTCACGCTTGAATTTTGTTTCTTTTTAAGGGATATTCTGGTCTAGAAAAAAAAATTTTGGGAGTAAAGCTCAATTTAAAAAGGGGGTCTTTATTTTACAATACACTTATTTGCATTCTGATATTACACAAAAAAATTTAAACATATATAATTAAATCTAACATTATAAAAAGATAACGTTATGTACTTGTGTATTGGTTTATTTCTAGTCGATAACCTCTGGAACTACCAAAGTGGTTTCAAAAGAAATGGTTGCAGTGTCTGATCCAATATAGGCTATATTTTATGTCGATGTCATATTCACTTCAGGGCAAAATGGTGCAAAAAGTTCAAAAAATGCGATTTTTATGCATCACTTGAGGGCTTAGAAAATTGAATTTTAACATTTTTGTTATTCATATGATATTAATGCATTCTAAAAACTGGTTCTTAAAAAAATAATATTTGAAAGGCGTAAACATGAGCTTAAAGCATTCTAAATTGTAATCTCAGAAAATGCCAAAATTATTGCTTTAAAAGTAATGATTTCAGACTGATGGTAGTATTCCTTCTCCAACATGGACTACATTTTATGTCGGCATTACTGCCATCTCGGGACTACAGGATTAAAGGATGTTCTAAATTTCGATTTTTCTGATACTGAAAGCGCTAAAACATGAAATTTAGAGTGGATATAAATGTTCTCTAAGATCAATTTCTACTCCTTTTTTAATTTCGATTTTTTTAGAAATGCGTAAAAAGCGCTTTGAAACATTGTAAATTAATTGCATCGGCATAAGATGTAGACTATGTTTGATTCGGGGCGAACACCATCATTTTTGAACTATTATTTTTTAAATTGGTTCGGTAGATAGCGAGATTACCCTTGCAAATAAAAAAACTTTATCTATTTATAATATAGGTATGGATTATGCATACTATATATATAAAAAATTGCAAGTGAAAAGATGCAAAAAAAAGCTGCATTAATTTAGCATGGTAGGTATAGGGACTTCAAGCTGCCTTTAAGATTTTATTAAAGAAAAAATACAAAAAAAAATTAAGTTAATCCTTATAATTTAGTTCGGGATTACTGGATTTACACCTATGAAGCAAAAACTTCAGCATAAATAAATTTGTTAGAAACAATGCATGTTATAAAAAACATGCAAAAAGTGTTAATCTTTTTTTAGGCTTTCGTACTTATAAAGTGAAAACGGAATTTTTATAAGATCACTGTCTGTCCATCTGTCACAGGCATTTTATTCATAAACTATGAAACGGGAAAAGCTCAAATTGGAAGAAGTAATAAAGTACTTATCTTAGCAGAAAAATAAAAGTATTGTTGATAATGATTTTTGAAAATATTCTTAGGCAATTAGCCAAGCTATTAACCCCTTTAAGACAGGGACGGTTTGTACATAAAGAATGATTGGAGCGGCGTACTCTGCATGCCATCAGCTTTTAAAGCCCAGATAACAACTTTTTTTTTTTTTTTTTTTTTTTTTTGTATTTAGCAATACAAAATCAATAATATTCATACTGTTGCAAATATACTAATTTAATTAGAATGAATCACAAAGATCATTGTTCGTACCAGTGTTCTCGCTGGCATTTGACCAACGTTAGTAATTTGGCTAATTAAAAATAAAAAAAAACATTCGCCAAATGATAAAAGTATTAGCAAAATAAATTCATTCTGTAGCACTATTTAATACCGTAAATCATTTTTAATCCTCTAAACATTAAAATTTCAATATGTTTTTAAATAAACAAAGTTTTTATAACTATGACAATGATTGTTATTAATCTAATTTCCACTATAGCTACAAATATATTAAAAATATATATGTATGAAAGACAAAAAAGAAAATAAAGAAAAGGCAAAAATTGAGCACTAGCAATTTGGCGAATCTAATCGCTTCTTTACTCGCCAAATGAAGAATTTAGTCGCAATTTGGCGCAATGGCGAGCGACAGCGAGAACACTGGTTCGTACCCATAAGAAATTTTTAAAAATATATCCATTTTAGTACCAGGGTTTATTATTATTATTATTTGCCATATTTAATACAAAACTTTCCTTACTTTGGATATAGCGGCAACTGCGTTACAAAATTCTTAATATTGAAATGTCTATATTTTTAAAATTCCTTATGCATGCGAACCCTTCAAAAATACAATGTAGTTCGCAACTACTTTGCACTGAGAGGGTCCCTAATTACAAATCTTGTGTATTTAAAAGTTAATTAAAAGCCTTGCTAAAAAAATACGTCAAGGACAAAGCGGTTTTGCAAATTTGCAAGCTCCTTTCTAAACAAATTCTTTTAGCACAATGTCAAATTTAAACATTGAAAAGGGGTTTTGTTTTAACTACACTGTAAAAACTGTTATTACTTGGCTGAATTTAGTTTTATGAAATGACAAATGAAGATTAAATATGCACTACTATTTATTCTATTTACCGAGTTAAGTTCCTTATAAATACATAAGGATAAGATATAAAAAAAAAGTTAGCAATATAGCAGAATAGCAATATTTGATATAATTTAAGCTTCATATTTCTTGGAACTTTTATGATATCCCCATTTATACTTTTCTAGTATGGTGTAATCAACCCTACGTTGTATGGGTTTTTACAAATTCTTATTGTTCTTCCAGAAACGATTTTCTTTTAATAATACAGTTAACCCCTACGCAACATGAGCACTTTTCTTCATTTTTAATCTTTTATCACTGGTTTTTCAAAACAAAAAAATTTCTCTACTTAAATAGCAAAAATGCTCAATTAAATAAATTAAACTTTACAATAAAAAAATAGCTGATGGGAATAATGAAGGATTCTCAGAATTTTAAACACACGTATACCATTCACTTGTCTCCAAGGAGTTAATAATACATATGTTTATTCTATGAAACTCTATGACAGCGTGTAATACTCGCACTTGACCATTTATTATTTATTTGTACGTATTTACGATCAATTTTACATAAATGAACAAAAACATTAAACAAGATACGCATTGCCATTAATGCTGCAATTACAAGCAATGCTTTATGTTTCATGAAGCACACAAATATTATCATTTTTATTTTGCTATTGATTTTCTAATATCATCTTGATTAAACATTCGCAAAAAAATATGACATCAAATTTGCTCTTTATATCCCTGAAGGTTGAAAATAATTCATAAAGAATTTCCCGTGACTTTTACCCGTATAGTGAGGTTAACTCAATATTTAGTCTTAGCAAGCCAGCTATTTTAGAGGAAACAATCATAATGCATTTATTAATTACTTTTGCACTTTGATAGTTACTCTATTTTATACCCAAGCTTCTCCAAATATTCGAAACTAAAGGTTTAGAGTTAATATTCAAATAAATTAAAACTCTCCGATCGTTTTGTTTTAAACATGAATGGTTAATACTTTCTCATCTTGAATTTAATTTCAAGACGAAGGAATATATTCCTAAACAGGAATTCCAATGAGAGCAGCTAATCTCAGCTAAAATGTCCCTGTGCCATAAGAAATGAACACTGGCATTTTCCTAACTATTCTATAATGATTTAGCAAAGTAAAAACTTTCTGCATTTCTCCATTCTAAATATTATTAATTATTCCAAAAGAGGAGAGTTTAGGCTTAATGATAAAACTTTAATATTCTTAAAGTTTATTCTGGCCCTACATTATTGTATTGTACTAAATAATTATTTCTAAATCCAATATTTTACTATAACCGTGAGTTTTTGTTAAACATCTGTTTAGAAAACAAATAAAATAAATTAACCAAGCAACAATTAATATTATAATGTTTATAAAAAGAAAGGCGATATTTTTAACTACTTGTTTTCTTGCCCAATATTCTAGGACAATTGTTCTTATTTCCATAACAAAAAAATCAGAAATTTCTTCAATTTTTAAAGAAAGCTTTGTACTCCTCCGAATATATGATCTAATATCACAAAATTGAACACAAATTGCACATCATTTTCGACAGCAACCGGTCACTTAAAGTATTTTATATTATAAAGCGATCACAGAATGTTATTTTTTTTAAATAATTTTGCTGTTGATTCTCTTATTGTTTCCCTGATTAAACCTTTGTTGTATAACCTCACTTCAAACATGTTCTTTATATTCTCGAAGAGTTTATCAAGTACTTCTGTATATATTCAGTGCAAAATATCTAGAATTGGAAGTGTCCGATGACTTTTGCTCATTATTCTATATTTCATTGCAAGTTCAGTCTTAAGCAAGCAAAATGTTCTAGAAAGTAAGCCCAATACATTTATTAATAATATTTCCATTTTGATAGTCACCTTTTTTTGCATCCGAGACCTCTGAATATTTGAAATAGAAATTTTAAAGTTACTATTCAAAGAAATTAAAACTCTCCAATGGTTTCATTTTAAACATGAATCGTTAATATTCTCCATCTTGAATTTAATTTCCAGATAAATGCAAATATTCATAGACTGGAATTCCATTGAGATCAACTAATCTCAGTTACAATTTCGCAATTTTGTAAGAAGTGAGTATCTAAATTTTCTTAAGCATTAAATGATGAGAGCAAAGTTAAAATTATATGCACTTCTTTGTTCTATATTTTATTCAATATTCTAAAAGAAGAAACTTTAGACTTAAACGTGAAACTTTAATATTTTTAACGTTTAGCTTGGCCTTATTTTATTGTGTTACATTGATTTATTTCAAAATTCTTTAAAAAAATAATGAAGATCATTCTAGGAAACAAATTAGAGGAATAAATCAAACGACAATTTATAATATAAAATTTACGGCATTTTTAACTTTTTTTTAAATATTATTTCATTTATAATAATATTAATTGTATTAATTATGTATGTACTGCTCTGTAAATCTGTCTCATCTCGAAACGAATTATATTCAAACATTATAGAGGAAACATATTCTAAATTTATTTATTTAGCCAATACTGCATCCTCTTAGGCTATAAAATACATTAAATCTGAAAGGTATTCATTGAAAAAATAATTCGTTTAAAAAATTAAGTAAAAGGCAATAAAAACCAATTTATAAGCAATTTTTACAGTAAAAATATTTTGAATATATTACAAAAAAAATACAATAAACTCATTTTTAGCTGCCTTCTGAAACTCTTACCGTACACGTGAAATAAACACGGGAAAATCTATACGTGAAAACCTTCATTGATACTTTGAAGGTGTAAAAAGATTCTCTAAAAAGATTTATATAGAAGGACGTTTAAAACATTTCTCATAATTTCTTTGCCAATAATTCTACAGCTTCGATAAAATGAAGCGCTCAAAAGCATTCAAAAAATATCAAAATACATTCTGGCATTTCCTATGAAATGCCAGAATAATAATGCAATGAAAATTTATTTTCTAATCGTTGTCGTTTCCTTTCATAAATTCATTTATATTTGGCAGTCCTCTGACTTTCTTATCGTACACATGAAATAAACACGGGAAAATCCTTCCATTGATATTTCGAAATTGTGAAAGAATCCCTTAGAAAAAATTACATAAAAGTATCCTTAATACATTTCTCATAATTTCTTTGACAATACTTCAATATTTCTACAGCTTCCATAAAACGAAAGGCACAAAAGCATTGCTTCGACATCAAAATACATTCTGGCATTTCCTATGAAATATTCAAGAATGAAGGTACATTTTCTTATCGAAACTCATTTGTATTTGACAATCGTCTGAATTTCTTATTGTACACATGAAATAAACACAGAAAATCCTTCCATTGATACTTCGAAAGTGTGAATAAATCCTTTAGAAAAGATTATATAAAAGTATCCTTAATACATTTTTCATAATTTCTTTGACAATACTTCAATAATTCTACAGATTCCATAAAATGAAACGTTCAAAAGTATTGCTTCCATATCAAAATAAATTCTGGCATTTCCCATGAAATATGTGAAGAATGAAGATATATTTTCTTATCGTTATCGTTTCTTAACGTAAACTCATTTATATTTGGCAATCGTCTGAATTTCTTACAGTACGCATTAAATAAATACGGGGAAATCCTTCCATTGATACTTTGAAAGAATCCTTTAGGAAAGATTACATAAAAGTATCCTTAATACATTTCACATAATTTATTTGGCAGTACAATAATTAATTCTACATCTTGGATCAAATGTAACGCTCAAAAGCATTGCTTCGATATGAAAATACATTCTGGCATTTCCTATGAAATATATCAAGAATGAAGATTTATTTTCTTATCGTAAACTCATCTGTATTTGGCAATCGTCTGAATTTCTTACAGTACACATTAAATAAACACGGGAAAATCATTCTATTGATACTTCGAAAGTGTGAAAGAATCCTTTAGAAAATATTACATACAAGTCTCCGTAATACATTTCTCATAATTTCTTTGACAATACTTCAATAATGCTTCATCTTTGATCAAATGAAACGCTCAAAAGCGTTGCTTCGATATCAAAATACATTCTCGCATTTCGTATGAAACATATCAAGAGTTAAGATATATTTTCTTATCGTTGTTGTTTCTTATCGTGAACTCGTTTGTATTTGGCAAACGTATGAATTTCTTCCCGTACATATGAAATAAACACGGGAGAATCCTTTCATTGATATTCCGAAAGTGTGAAAGAATCCTTTAGGAAAGATTGCATAAAAGTATCCGTAATGCATCTCTTATAATTTCTTTGACAATTCTTCAAGAATTCACCAGCTTAGGTAGAATAAAACACTGAAGTTCTTCGATATCAAAATACATTCTGACATTTCCAGTTAACCCTTTCCGGCACACTGTGCCCGGTCTGGGATACCTAATTTTAATTCCAAACATGCAAACGGCACCAGTAATATTTTAGTAAAATTTAGCTTTTGCAATAAACACTTAAGTTAAGGAATTCAAAATATTTAAAAAATTCGTTTGTGAATTCCGGTGTCAGTCGATAATTTCTCATTTTAGTACAGATTTTACCCGTGCCGGAAAGGGTTAAATGCATCAATAATAAAGATATTTTAACGTTGCCTTGTGTTTTGCTGTCTTTTTTATTTGTTTGTCTGTCAAGCAGATAATGTACATTGTAAAATGGTTCAAAATAAAGTATAAAATAAAATGACGTTAATGATATATAATCTTTCTATTGATTTTCTAAATATTACATTTTTAAAATTTTATATGACTTCTCTACCCCTACATTATAAACAAATTTAATTCTATTTTCTTTAACAGAATCATTACAAAAAACTGCTTACCTTTATTTGGAAACTATCTAAACTACTGAAATGGAAAAAGGTTATTTGTAATAGTTTTTGTATCTTTTAAATGGTTATTTTATCAACAAAGGCCTTAAATAAGAGAAAATCACAAATTGATGTTGCCATTTTTAAAATAAAAATATATAAAAATTGTCATTAGAATAAAATTGCATCAGAATTTCATTTAAAAATTCAGCTAAAATAGAAATCATAAAAAGATTTAAATGTAATTTTAAAAATTTTAAATATAACTTAGACAAAAGAGCAATTCCCAAAACTTTTTCAAAATATGTTACCACATTTTCAATATATTTCTGAGCTCTTCTCAAAATGTTTCTGTAAACATTTTTTATTTCTTCACCACTAATATGATTTTAAGAACGATAATCTTTTCTTTAAGATCAGCTGCATACGTATTATCATTCATGTTTCCTTTTTCTATGATTATCTATCAGACTTAAATTTTTAATTTCATGTATGATCCCTATTCACAATAGTCTTTTTTTAGTTCAACGTAATGATCTTTGTGTAGAAAATGGAAAAATTTTCTAATTGATCAATTTTTTCTCGAATAAAAATTTTAAACAAGTAATTTTTTCAAAAAAAAAAAAAAAAAAAAAAAAAAAAAAAAAACAGAAGGATTTTTAAAAAAATAATTGGAGGAATATTTCATTAACGTGATTTTGTTTCTTATCCTAATTTGAACATTTTTACAATTTACAATGTCTTCTATCTCCAGCGTAAAAAAAACAGTAAAGCACGTTTCGTAAATTTTGGAACACTTTTTATATTGGAATTTAAAATTTAAAATTTTACTTTAATTTAATGAATAATTTTTCTGCATGTTATTGCCTAAAAAGTTCTAATTCTATAAAAAATAATTCTTAATCAACTCAATACGCTTTTTATAATAAAAAAATTAAAATTTCTTATTTGGTTTCTAACTTATTCAAATGCATCTTTTATAATTATGATTCTTTCATTGCTTTTTTCTATCTTTACAAGAAAAAATTATTAAATTCTTCAAAATTTTTGATTTCCGGTTTTCTACAGATTTACAAGTTTTAGGGGTCAGATATGCCATACAACATGTTTTTATAAAATGTCTGTCTGTCAGTTAAAGACTCTGCCAGTCTGTAAGAGACACACATTTTTTGGACGCTCTATCTCACGAACTAATTCATGGAATCTAATAAAAATTTACATTCTGTTAATCCCTGATATAAATTGGTGCCGATTACTTTTGGTGTAAATCACTCAACAGAAGGCGCTGTTATGCAGCATTTTTCACGGTTTACGCTATAGCTCTATCTCAAGAACTAATACACAGATTTTCATAAAACTTTAGATTCAGTTAGTCAAATAGATTAATTGACCCTGTCTAAATTTTGATATGAATCTCTCAACCGAGCGTGCTGTTATGCTGCATGTTTTGTGATTTCCAATTAACTTTCTCTCTAGAATTAGTGCACGCATTTTCATAAAACCTCAGATTCAATTAGTTCTTAATATGACTTGGTGTAAATCGCTCACTAAGCGGCGCTGCTATTCTGCATTTTCATGATTTCCTCAGTAGCTCTATCTCAAGTACTCATGCATGGATTTTCATCAAACTTATGATTCAGTTAGATGTTGACATTAGATGCTGAAAATTAGCTTTCGGTATAAATCACCGAAGAAGTGACGCTTCTATGCTGTATTTTGCATCATTTATGTCACTTTAGTGATAGTCATACCTCAAGAACTAAATCACGGAATTTCATATCATTAGATTCTGCATGATGGGCATAGATTGCCATTTAATTTTGACACTATGATAGCGAATTTTGAAGTATTAACGTGTATTCGATAGAAGAAAATTTTGTGATTGCCACATCCGGCTTATAATAAGAAAAAAGAGGCGAAAAATCATACATCAGGCACGAGATTATAAAACATTTCCCAATATTAGTAGAATGTTATTTAATTTTGATTTTTTATATAATAAAAAATGTGTAAATAAGCAATTTTTACACCGTGAACAGCAAAGATTATTTTCCCCTCATTTACCAAAACGTAACGAAAATTTTTTGTGCATTCCCTTAAACAAACTATGCACGCTATATACTTCATTTTCAATAACAAACTTTCTATAGTTAACATGTAAAATATGCATATCAATTTGAGAATACTTGCGAGAGTCAGAACTAGGACAGACGGCACGGATACAGCAAACGAATTCATAAATTTTTTCAATGATGTTCTAAAACGTTAAAAACGGAACGTCTAACAAAACTTTTAACATGTTCTATTTCTACAAAAGCCTTAGAAAGTATTAATATTACTAGATATTGAAAATTTCCAGAAAGCCGTTTTTCTACATTATTTCTCCAGGTTTTGCAATAAAAACCAATTATACTGACTCCCTTTTTCTTTTCTTATGACAAATTTTGCTTGCTTCAAGCATGTTATGAAAATAATAAACATGCAAAGTATATTTTTAAGTCATCGACTTATTTTCAGTACCTCTGTAAATGAATCATTAATCGTACATACTTCATATTTAATACCAAACATGCTTTGGTGACCCTAAATAAGCTTTATCAATTGCATGAAAATCCGAGTATATTTACAGGAATTAGAGCGTGGGCAGATGGACAGATGGACAGACAAACCGAGTGCATGAGAACTTTTCAACTTTCTTAGAAAGTGCTAAAAAAAAGAAAACTTAATCGTAAAATTATAATAGTCTTTTCGTTTAATTTCACTCTATTTTATTTTATCAGCTCTTAAATCCAGTGTCAAAAATTGTCGTATATGGTATTGTGAGAGGTGACTGAGATTATTTGATTAAAGGATTAACAAAATATTCCATTAGCTCCTAGGAAACTGTTCATGTTCTAAATTTTGTGCATAGATATATATATCATATAAAAATTTGGTAGAACCAGAGAGAAAAGTAGAGCTCAATCTAAAAAATGTTACAGTATAATATGCAAATATTTTCAATCTAAAAAAAATGCGTAGAAAAAAATGTAATCATATTATCTGTAAAATTCATGAAATTACCCAAATTTTTGTTAGCTGAAAATTGGACTGCGTTTTAATGGTGCCTTAGGATCAATCAGGATAAAAGAGGCATTTTTAACACACTCAATATTTCAATCCTCCATAACCAGTTTAAAAATTTGGGTTCTTAACTATAAGTTACAGGCTGGTGTAATAAACAAGAAGAACCTAAACGGTCCGTTAAGTTTAAAGTGTACACAAAATTCCATTCCAGGGATTTATAATAAGTGGAAGATCAAATCTCTAGGTAAATTTTAAACATATAAGGTACCCTGGGGTAATAACGCCAGGCGGGGTAATAACGCCAAGTGCTTATATTTTGCATAATTATGAAATAATCAGGTAAATGACACCCATGTGCTCTGCGCAGAAAGGTTTTCAGTCATATAAATCGCAAAAAACAGCTTGAAGTTAATTTGTTTCATTTTTAGGTCTTATTGTTTTTACAAGCAACTAAAATTACCACTTGATCTTAAATTTGTGAAATAATGTTTTTGATCTGAAGACCATATTTTTTATCCAGAAATACATTGTTTATTACATAAATTTGTAGTGTATTTCATGTACTTTCAAATTGTTGTAGAAGATTTTGGATATCTTCTCGAGATAATTTGTAATTTAGGATTTACTGCGCAACAAGTATCCCGGGGTAATAACGCCAGGGATTTGCTTTTTCTTTCACTTTCACAAAAAATCAATATTTTCTATCGCATAGAATGCATACATGGGAATATAAATACTGATTCAAATAATCCGTGCAATATTTCTAATAATTCTATTTAAATGGTCATTTTTAAGCAAAACGTAGCTTAGAATCTGGTATTCTTTTGCCTCCTCCCCCCCGTCACCACCACATCTTTCTTTTTCTTTCAGAGTCACAAAAACATTGTACATTTTCATTAGCTTAGATTGCAATTTGTCAATTTCTAGAGCTGTAGAGTTTGTATTTTTAGAATTGGGCAATCTACATACCATTATTCCATCTTAATTTTTAGTTTTGTTTGCAAGGCGTTATTACCCATATAGGTGGGTATTAACGCCAAATGGCATTGGTCAAGAAAAAACGCCATTACATTTTATGAATACATATCTGTTAAATTATTTTATTTTATATAGATAGTCAATGAGTTGCTGTATCAGATCCTATATTTGTTTGAAAAATACAATCTAAAACTAAGCCGTGAAAATTGGTAGAACCTTAACGTGGCGTTATTACCCCAGGGTACCTTACTAAATATTTGTGCTCAGAAATATTTATCTACATCAATTTCTCAATAACCTGACTACATTAATGTTACTTTAATCATTATTTCATGTTTATATTCATTTAGCGTTGTGGAGCTTAACTGATTTGAGGCAACATAGCTATACATTCTATTAACTACTTTGCCCAGTAATCATTCTGAGTGAATAAAGTATGATTCTGAATATAAGGCACTAGTAAAGCTCAGTCCATATTTTTAGCTAACAAAAATTTGGGTAATTTCATTACCTTTACAGATAATCTGTTTCAATTTCTTTTCAACGCACTTTTTTAGATTGAAAATTTTTACAAATTTTTACTGTAACATTTTTTAGATTAAGCTTAATTTTTCACTCTGGTTCGACAAAGTTATTTCTCAAGAACCCATTAAATCCGTATTGGATATTAAATGCCCCAAAGTGAGAATTCTAATAGGAAGTTTATTTTTTATACATTTCACAAATTATTAGCAAATGAAGATATTTAAAAACAGTGCAATTTTGGTCATGTAAAGCCTTTTAAAATAAATGAAAGACTTTTTTAACGGCTCACAAATGTAAATTATTTGATTTGGTTTGAAAATACTTGATAAATATCATTGTTTGGCGGCATTTTATTATCCATCTATTTATTTATATATTTTTGCAATACTATTCTTTTTTCGGCATCAATGTAACACTTCACTCTTTAGTGAATTCATGTGCTTCTGTTTTAGCATCTACTTTCAATTTCCTTCAAGTTGCAGATGATTTGGTTCGTATTGTAATACGAACTTATCAAATAAATTTGATTCAAAATTATTATAAACATATGTAAATATGTATACATGAGTATATGTGCGTGCGCATACATATATATTGCATATTTATTTTTTTTTTCTTCGCCAAAATTAACCTTATACTATATTAATTTCCTTTTAACAATATTCCGTACTTAGTTCAACTTATTAAATTAAAATCTTGTTACTAGATCTAATCTATTAATCTTTATGGAAACTATATAAATTCTTAATTCGCCTTAAAAAAACATTTATTCCAATATGCGTAAATTTAAAAAAAATGCCTCTAAATTAAAAATATTCTTAATTAAACTTTATTTCTTAATAATCCAAGTAAAACTCATTTTTTATCAAATAAATTTGATTCAAAATTATTATAAACACATGTTAATATGTATACATGTGTATATGTGCGTGCGCATACATATATATTGCATATTTAATTTTTTTTCTTCGCCAAAATTAATCTTATACTATATTAATTTCCTTTTAACAATATTCCGTACTTACTTCAACTTATTAAATTAAAATCTTATTACTAGATCTAATCTATTAATCTTTATGGAAATTATAGAAATTCTTAATTGGCTTTAAAAAACATTTATTCCAATATGCGTAAATTTAACAAAATGTCTCTAAATAAAAAATATTCTTAATTAAACTTTATTTCTTAATAATCCAAATAAAACTCAGTTTTTCCCTGTTTTTATCAATCCTTTTTAAGAAAGTCTTGTTAAATTTATTCCAAAACCATACCTTTAAAAAATATATCATTCTTTTTATTTTTTTCCCCTTCAATGTTTGATATTTGTGCGTATCAATAAATTCATTTCTTTTCCTTTTAGTTTTAAAATATCTTCTGCAGGATAGTCGAATTCTGAGTTCGATTATAAATTAGTTAAATAATATTTTTTTTAATAAAAATTATCGTCTGAATGAAATTAATCTCGACGCTGGACATGAATTCTGCTTACACGTGAAAACCGTGGTTAGAAAACATCGAATATTCTAGAAATTTTGTTTTTAGATTTAAGAAGGAGAAACTAAGAAATGATGACGGATATTTCTTTCTTTTTCTTCCGATGATTTGGTTAGAACGAACTGCGGAATAATGTTTTTATGAGGGAATATTCTTTTCTTGTTTCGTGGATTCAAGACGGCTTGCAAGAGAGCATTTTCTGCTATATATGCCTGCACTTGAATAAACTTTTTTTGAGCAGCCAATGTGAGTTCAATGAAGCGTCTACATTTATTTTATTTTATTTTTCCCTCGCTTGCCACGACTCTGTGTTTTAAAAAAAGGGAAACCGGTGAAGATGTTTTGAGCTTATCACTTTAAAATGACACCGCCAATAATATAGTCGACAGGATTTTTCGGATTTTACTGTGACAAGAACGTTCGGCTTGATAATGGTATCTGCTGTAGAATGGAGTGTTGATCGGTTTGTGTATCGCAGAATAACAACGTTGTTAGAAATCTTCTTGTGCAAAAATTGCAGTAGTACCTTAATTAACTAAAGTACATGAAATTATCGTTCTAAAATGCTTCAAATCTGAGAGATTTTGTTAGCTTTGTTAAAAAAGTTACACGATGCCTGAGATATATTTTATTGCCGCCGATTTGGTAACTAAAAATGCCTTGTGATGATGAAAAAGAAAAAGAAATTACGAGACAATTGCTTGTAAATTGGTGCATACACAAATATTTTTCGAGATACTTGTGCCCACTAGGATTTCCGGTGAGAATATTTTCGTACTGTTTTGATTATTATTTGTATATTTTTTTATGTATTTATTTAGATTAATTATTCTCTGTTTGTCAGGTTTATTTATTTCATTATTTCTCTGTGTGTCTTATTTACTTGTCTATTTATGAGTATTATTATTATTATTATTATTATTATTATTACTTGTTGGAGAGAAAACATGTTATTTTTTAAGGATTTTATTGAGGAGTATGATGTTATTAAGACACTTACTGTTGCTTATTAAAGACTATTATGATATTTTTATGCACAATTAAAGGTACGTTTGTAATAATAACTAGAAAATCTGCAGATCAGGAGCCCCAACGTCAGCTCTTCAAATAACTACTTTTTACTACACTTTGCGTAACATTTAACATTATACAAGCAGCAATTAGAAGTTTTCAAATAACACAAATGATTATAAGAATAAACAAGTTGGAAATAGCACTTGAAACCTATCAAATTAGGTGTGTTTTACAATAACGGAAATTTATAAATATTCAGATGTTGGTGTAAGAGTTACTGCGCATATACAAAAATGCATAAATAGAAAATTTGTAACGATTTTATATTTTAAACTCAGTAATACAGAAATAATATTATTATCTCTTAAATGGCGCATAATCACCATTGCAACCTAGAATCAATACCTATCATGGCATTTAACTAAATTATTTACGAATGATAAGATTTGATAGATTGGAGAAAACTTTTATTAAGTAATGACTGGATTCCCATAAAATTTGAAATGATTTGCAAAGATTTTATATATTTAAATTCAAATCATACAGTTTGGTAGTCTTTGCGCTCTTATATGGGGGCAGACGGACAAAGAGATAGATGGACCAGAAGACGACTATAGGTGCTACATAGTTGTATTATTACGATATTTTCCCATGAGCCATAATGTAATAGAATTCTTTTGAGTGCCTCTGCATTTAAACTATGACCTTTACACAGCTTTTTTCAGTACGGAACATGGCATAGTAAATCTCAATAACACGTAACAATTTCAGATCAATCAAACTATATTAATGCACGTTCGAGTTCAGAAAGACAAACAGACCACCAGATGGGCAGACAAACATAATCCACAAACACTTTTTAACTATCTTGGAATGTTTTAAAAGCGCATAAATATGTTATTTAACTTTCAGCAAATTATACCAACAAATGGAAGCATACTTGAATAGTCCTATACAACCCTGTATATAATCTATCATTTTTATTTACACACTACTAATTAACTGTTACTTAATCATTAGCTGTAATTTAATTAAGACTTACACACGCGTAAATCTAATGAAATCCCTCTTCCAGAGATCATCATCCACAAAAGGCATCGTATCCAATTATTTTGCGAGGCCTTGTAATTGTTTTATTTTTATTCTACAGAGATATTTTACTGTGCTAAATGTAGTCCAGCGTAAAAATGCATAATTTAAAGGGAAAACAACTATTTTCATTCATACTCAGTATCTCTTACAGATTCTTTTGTGTCACCCTGTATATGATTTTTAACATTAATACATATAACGTAAGGATAAGGTATCGCATCTGAAACCTTTTGTGAGTCCTTGTAAATACTATGTGCTTTCCGTTATGTAGGAAGTAATTTATAGTAGTAGCAACGTAAATCAATTTAATAAAATGTTAAATAATTCGATATAATTAAAATGTATCAGAAACATTGTTTCCCCTATACCAATATGTAATGAAATACTTTTGTGTGGCCTTCTAAATTAAGCAAAAATATTCTTTGCACTGCATATTGTACAAAGTATATATATTTCATAGACGCATATCAATTTCATTATGTATGAAAAATATAACATCATTAAAATGCATATGAAGGTATTTTCCTCATTGGCGTAATGTAACGGAATAGTTTCGACTGTCCCTGTAATTAAACTATCTATCTAATGTTCATAAAATTAGAAATGACTCGACAAAATTATGCAACAATTATCTATACTATTAATATCCAACCGTATGTATGTATGTATGTGATGCTATCTCTTCTGATCCCGGAAACGGAGAAACGTCGTGTTTGTTTTGAATTGAAGGGGGAAATTCCCGGGATCCCGAGTTGCCCATTTGTCTGTCTGGTCGTCCGTGTTTCTGTCCGCATGTAACAACTCAAAAAATACCCAACCGAATCGTTTGAAACTTAAAATATATAATTATTAGATAATTTTGTCGCGTCATTCCAAATTTTATGAAAATAGGATGTATAGTTCAATTACAGGGACAATCAAAAGGATTCTGATAAAATGGGGGAAAAAGTTGCAAGTGCATTTTAATGATCTTACACTCTTTCGAACATAATAAAGTTGATATGCATGTATGAAGTATATACTATAATATATATTCTGTACAATCTGTGGTGCAAATAATATTTTTTATTGATTTAAAGGACTACACAAAAGTATTCCATTGCATAATTATATATTGAGACATTGTTTGGTGCGCATTTTAATTGGATTAAACTATTTAATATTTTATGAAATTTATATACGTTGCACAGTAATACACAAGTTATAATTATAGTTCAGTCTGTCTGTCCGTCCATCTGTCTGTCTGTCTACATATAATAGAGCAAAAATTATCAAACCAAATCGTTTAAGATTTAAAATATATTATTGTAGCATAGTTTAATAACAGGGGCAATCAAAAGTATTCCATCACATTACTGTCAATAGGAAAAAATAGTTTCAAGTACATTTTAATGATGGTACACTCTTTCGAATATAATTTCATGTTCTTCAAGTTTTCTTTAGATAAACCGGCCTGCGTAGCGGGCGAAGGCCGCTAATATATCTTAAATTTCCAACCATTTAATTGGGTATTATTTTTATAATTATGTGCAGTAGACAGACAGACGGATATATAGACAGACGAACAGACCAGACGACGACTATAACAGCTAAGTATTTATATAATTACGAATGCACCTAAAAATACGTCCAACGTTTCACAAATTTGATGCGGTAAATTGACACCTTTTTTATGCAACGATATTCTAAAACTTTTATGAAATGCGTTTTATGATATTTTTTTAAGTAATAAAGCACATTTCTTCAAGGTGGCTCTGCCCCCCTGAACCCCCTGTTGGCTCATTAAATTTACATTCGTAATTTTCTTTTGATTGTGCAAATGGTTTAGGCTGAGATTTTTAAGGTTAGGCAACAGTTTGGACAAAATTTTAATATTATTTTATTCATAGGTTTAATTATTGCTCATCTTCTTCTATAATCGAATTATTTTGCATATTTTTAAGGATAGGCAACAGTTTGGACAAAATTTTAATATTATTTTATTCATAGGTTTAATTATTGCTCATCTTCTTCTATAATCGAATTATTTTGCATATTTTTAAGGATACGCAACAGTTTGGACAAAATTTTAATATTCTTTTATTCATAGGTTTAATTATTGCTCATCTTCTTCTATAATCGAATTATTTTGCATATTTTTAAGGATAGGCAACAGTTTGGACAAAATTTTAATATTATTTTATTCATAGGTTTAATTATTGCTCATCTTCTTCTATAATCGAATTATTTTGCATATTTTTAAGGATACGCAACAGTTTGGACAAAATTTTAATATTATTTTATTCATAGGTTTAATTATTGCTCATCTTCTTCTATAATCGAATTATTTTGCATATTTTTAAGGATACGCAACAGTTTGGACAAAATTTTAATATTATTTTATTCATAGGTTTAATTATTGCTCATCTTCTTCTATAATCGAATTATTTTGCATATTTTTAAGGATACGCAACAGTTTGGACAAAATTTTGATATTATTTTATTCATAGGTTTAATTATTGCTCATCTTCTTCTATAATCGAATTATTTTGCATATTTTTAAGGATACGCAACAGTTTGGACAAAATTTTAATATTATTTTATTCATAGGTTTAATTATTGCTCATCTTCTTCTATAATCGAATTATTTTGCATATTTTTAAGGATACGCAACAGTTTGGACAAAATTTTAATATTATTTTATTCATAGGTTTAATTATTGCTCATCTTCTTCTATAATCAAATTATTTTGCATATTCCTCTATATGAATGTTAAGTTCTTTGTGCGCCATGGTCTATAGTAAGAAACTGTTAATAAACCTTAATGATGTACTTAATTTCAATATGTTTAAAATATGATTAAAACACAGCAAACTATTTTCTGCCGTGATCATAAAGCAAGGAATTCTTCTGAGTGGCCCTGTAAATGAACAGGAAATACTTTAAACTTCATTTTCAATACAGAATATGTCACAGTGAACCACAATAATAATATATATCAATTTCAAAGCAATCGGACTATATTTACGCGAGTTAGAAAAAATAGACATACAGACGGACAGAATTGAATTCATAAGCAATTTTTAGCTATATTGGAAAGTGTTAAAAACGTATTGTTATTAAAATAATTTACATTTAACCTCAAGCTATATTACACTTCTGATTATTAAAAATTAAGAAGCCGTTTATTTCTCCCTCTAAGACTTTCTGCTTAACTTTTCGTAATTGGAATTATTTAAATGATTCATTTTTTATCAGCTTTGAAATGCATTGCTAAACAACCGGCAAAAAAAGAAAAAAATGAAATATATATCATGTCAAATACATAAATTAATCAAACAAACTATTTTATAATATTGAAAATCATGTATAAAGTTCTACGGACCATTATCCGCCTAATTATAAAAAAATCTTACAAATATATTGACTAAATTTCAAAGGAATAGGAATAATTTGTAATCTTAGTTGGAACTGGAAATATCCATAATTTGACGTTTAAATACTTTAATCAAACGCGCCGTGTTCATTCAATAAATGAAAATTTGAAAATCGTCTCAATTACCATTAAAAAGCATTGTTTTTTGTTGCTATGCAATGAATAAAAGAAAGAGAAATAATGAAATATGAAAATTTTTAAATAAACAAGTTGGAAATTGCACGTGAAGCGTAGCAAATGAGGTGCGTTCGTACGATAACGAAGTTTTAAAAATATTACTCTCAGATATCAATCTCATAAAATTGTAAATAGTGAATTACAATTAAAACGCTCATCAAACAATGTTCTTCCTGTACCATTATGTAATGGAATACTTTTGTGTGGCCTTGTAAATCAATAAAAAATTTTCTTTGCACCACAAATTATGTAAAATGTATATTATAATATGTACTTAATAGTTGCTTATAAATTTTATTAAGTTCGAAATAGTGTAACACCATTAAAATGCATTTGAAACATTTTTCCCCATTGACCGTAATGCAACGGAATACTTTTGATTGTCCCTGTAATTGATCTATGCACCCGATTATCAAAAAATTTGAAATAACTCGACAAAATTATGGAATAATAATGTATTTTAAACATCAAACGATGAAAATGCATTTGAAACTATTTTCGCCATTGACCGTAATGTAATGGAATACTTTTGATTGCCCTTGTAATTGATCTATGCATCCGATTTTCATAAAATTTGAAATGACTCGACAAAATTATGTAATAATTATGTATTTTAAATTTCAAATGATTCGGTTGGGTAGTTTTTGCGTTATTATATGCGGACAGACAGACGGGCGGACGGACGGACGGACAGACAGACGGCCAGACAGACGGACGGACAGACAGACGGACTGAACGACCACTATAGGTGGTACGTATTTACATAATTATGAACGCACCTAAAAAGTTCTAAAACAAAATGTTTTATATTATTTGAACGCATGCATAAAAAATCATCAAAATCAACAGAAATAATTTAAGAAATCTAACAAAATATCAAAATAATAAGAATAATCTAAGATCAGTATTTGGAAATTCCAATGTCTATAATTTATCATTTAAATCTATTAATCAAAAGGGCCATTTTCTTTCAACCCAGTTACAAACTGAAAGTTGATAGATTTGCCATAGGAAAGCATTATGATGCAAAATAAAAGGTTCTATATTTTTCGAACGAATGATCCAAACCTAACAAAAAACTTTACAGCTAATTCCGAATACCTCATGAACGTTCTTACTTAATTTCAAGGAGATCGGATGTTTTTTACGGCAGTTATCGTGAAACAGACAGACAGACTGACAGACGGAATCGAAAAAATTTCGTGTCTCCAAAGTAAGCCTTCACTGACATTTCGGAAATGAAATATAAAAGAACTTAGAAGCTCAAGTTTATTTCAAAAAAGTACATTTTCTAATTTATTGATATTTGTTAGTTATAAAGAACTATTCTCAGAAGGCAGTATTTTCATGTTAATGTTCCTGCTACTAGATATTTGAACTAGAAAACTAAGTTAACATTTATGTTTTTTCTTTCATTTGTTAGAATTTCTGGTGGCAGTGAATTTTAGTTCCCTTATTCTTATAATTTATGTAAATTCAGTAAGAAATATGGAACTATACAAAGCTGCTACTAGAGTTTTGACTGATAAATATAACTAATTTTTTCAATAAATTTTGTGATTTTAAGTAAGAAATTACCTATCATTAAAATTTTTGTATTTGTTTATGATTTATAAAATAATAGAATTCAAAAGTTGATTCAAATTAAAGTATAAGTATGATATTTACAATTTATATTTTTATTAGATAAAATTTCTGGTTCAGTTTAACAGCAAAATATAGTTGCAATTTTTACGATAATTCTGATTCAGATTTTTTTTTAAAGGAGGATAATAATTCTGTGTGAGGCAATCAGAATGTAAACATATCGAGTAGACAAAGCCCTCAAAATTGTAGAAGCGCGAACTCGTGAATTTCACCTTAAAAGCAACAGGCTCTATGATTGAAATTTTGTCGAATCCCCATTAAAGATACAAGACTTTGTAGTTTTTCAAGAGTTTAAATACCCTAACACTCGAAAATTAGAAACTAATTTCTCTGGACTATACAAAATTATAAATAAACTTTCTGATGTAACTTATGAAATAGATAAATTTAATTATGAGACAGGACAGAATTCAGTTTTTGTGCATGTTTCTAAATTAAGACCCTATTTTTCACCAGAAGATTTTAAATTGTTTTATAAGCAACCCAAAAAACAAAGAAAACATCAAATGCAATCACAGTCACTAGATCAAACTAAAGTCAAGACAGTAGATTAAATTTAAATTTTTATTGTTTAGATATTTTACCACCATAATTTTCAACATTAGCAAGTATGTTCTTGGCGGCCAACAAGAATATTACTTGTTTTGGGGAGTTTTTGGGGGTTAAATTGGGCTCTTTATGCAGGCATAAGGTGTATACTTTGATTGTAGAAACTTTCAAATTGATTTTGATAAATTAATTTTAAGTGTATATTATTCTAACTATATTTACTCATTTATTTTACATTAGTATTATGCTATTTATTCCAACAGATATTTATATGATAAGTGTTATAAAATTTGATGATTTTACACACATCTATAACTTGATATGTGCTTATCAGTGACTGTGAAAACTACAGAAATTAAAAATTTTCCAAAAATAAATTATCTTTAATTCCATTTCTCAATTAAAATGACACCTTTTATTCCTATTTATTGTATTTTCACTGAAGAACAAATTTTAACGAATTTTCTGTTTCTTTATATATGTTGGGTGTTTCTTATAAATTTCAAACTGCTGAAAAGGAATACGTTTGTGAAAAATTTCTATCACCCTCCAATTTTGAGAAATTTCATTTATACGTTTTGGAGTATGTAGGAAACGTATAGGCATTATAATTACATTATATTATTCTCTTTCATGTATTTGATTCACACAAACTTTCCTTTTTAGGTGCGTTCGTAATTATGTAAATACGTAGCACCTATTGTTGTCGCTCAGTTCGTCCGTCTGTCCGTCTATCTGTCCGTCCACATATAACAACGCAAAAACTACCCAACCGAATCGTTTGAAATTTAAAATACATTATTATAACATAATTTTGTCGAGTCATTTCAAATTTTATGAAAATTGGATGGATAGATCAATTACAGGAACAATCAAAAAGATTCCGTTACATTACGGTCAATAGGGAAAAAAGTTTCAACCGCATTTTAATCGTTTGAAATTTAAAACATATAATTATTGCGTAATTTTGTCGAGTCATTTCAAATTTTATGAAAATCGGATGCATAGATCAATTGCAGGGACAATCAAAAGGATTCCGTTACATTACGGTCAATGGGGGGAAAAAATTTCAAATGTATTTTAATCGTTTGAAATTTAAAAATATAATTATTACGTAATTTTGTCGAGTCATTTCAAATGTTATGAAAGTCGGATGAATAGATCATTTACAGGGACAATCAAAAGTATTCCATTACATTACGGTCAATGGGAAAAAAGTTTCTAATGCATTTTAATGATGTTACATTCATTCGAACATAATAGAATTGGCATGAATCTATGAAATATATACTAAAATATGCATTCTGTACAATCTGTGATGCAAAGAATTTTTATTATTAAAAAACAGGACCACACAAAAGTATTCTACTACATAATGCTATACGGGGAAACATTGTTTGGGACGTGTTTTAATTATATTCAACTATTTCACATTTTATGAATAAGATATACGTTGCTGAGATGTAATAAAAATTACTTTCTGCATATTTACAGAAACGTAAAGATTTCAACTACTATATTGTATCCGGAGTACGCTCTACTATATCAGCAAGATCTGAATATTTTTAAAATTTCGTTATTCGAACGCACTTCATTTGCTACGTTCACGTGCAATTCCAAACTTGTTCTTATTAAAATGATAGAAAATACAGCAAGAGAGTAGAAACAGATGTCCCCCAAATAAAATTTATGTTAGTGACCTTGAACAGATAGCTCTAGCTACCCCCACAGTATTTGACTTTAATGCAAATCCATGACAGTTGAAACTTTCGGGCGAGTGTACTACTATTTCTTTGTTCTGTAAGACTTTTTAATTAAATTTTGATTATAATTATCCTATTTTCCTCTACAATATGTAAAACATGTCTAGAGGATGCGTAAATGAACCCGATTCTTTTTGCTATGTATGCGAGGAGCTAACTTTGAAAAACATCGAAACGCTTTCACGCCGTTAATAAAGACTGCCTATTATATGTACTTTGGATATAAAATAGGTGAACAAGATAAGAAATAGGCACCTCATTATTGTTGTACAAGATGTGCTACAAATCTCCGGGCGTGGATGGAAGGTACAAAAAAGTATATGTACTTTGCTACACCCATGATATGGCGCATGCCGAAGGATCATATAACTTACTGCTACTAATGTACTACAATAAATTAAAGGATTCTCTGCAAGAAGTAAACATAAAATTAAGTACCCGAAATTAGATTGAGCAATGCGACCAGCATTATATAATGATGATTTACAAATACCGAAATCTCCAGAGAATTTTACATATGACGATGCAGTTGTAGAAATGAAAACTGGTGAAACTGAAACTTCCTCTACATTTGATATGAACTATTCTCCTGACATAAATGAAGAACCACACCTAATTACTCAAAAAAATTAAATGATTTTGTGAGAGACTTAAATTTATCAAACAAAAACTCAGAATTATTTAGATCAAGATTGCAAGGCTGGAATCTCCTGAAAAATAATACAAAGATATCTATTTATCGAGATTGACATAAGAAATATTCGACATTTTTTTCAAGAAAAGATTATTTATGCTATTGTAATGATATAAGTGGCTTAATATCTGCTTTAAATTGTCAATATAACTCGGGAAAATGGCCTATAAGAGAGCAGCCACGAGACATTTTAAGACATTTACCGCTACATAAAGTATGAAATTTCTTATGAATATCATTTCTTTTTACAAAAATTCTATATTTTTCTGAAACTTTATAAACAATGCATACTTTCAGTGTTTTAAATATTAATTTTAAGCTTTATAAGTGTTTATTTAAAATTTTGTCATTACTAAAATACCAAATGATAAATTTCATAAGGTATATGTGTTGAATAAATACTACAAAATTCAGATTTTCAAGATTTTGAATTTTTTAAAAGTCTGTGGGTAATGGAAACTTTTTAATGGCATATTCTTTCACAGCACCACCTAAAATATAAAAGTCACTACATACTTAGTTAGAAACAGAAACCTTGTTTATCAGTGTTATTAAAGTTTATCAACCATGTGTAGACAAAACATTATTGTACATTTGAGCTATGAAAACTTATAACTAAACCTGACAATTTTGTAAAAGAGTATCAGAAAGGAATTATTGTAAAGAAATACTGGTTGAGAGTCTATTTTCTAAATAGTTAGATTAAATTTTTTATTGGATTTTGGAATTATTATTTTTTTATTTATACTTTCAGCTAGCAAAAAATACTTTCTTATACTATTAGAAGATAAGAAAATTATTTAATAGCTATACAATTATTTTTATCCTCAACCAATGTTTTCCCTATCAATAATAAACAAACTGTGATATTTTCTTTTGATTATACTCTTGTTTTATTAATATTATCATTATGATTTCTACAATGAAGTATAATATAAATTACACTCTTATTGAGAATACTAGGATATGGAGAATTATTATTGTTGCTATAAATTTTGAGTTTTATTATTCTACTTATTATTATTGTTATCATTGTTATTATTAGAACTTTTCTATATTATTTATTATTGCGGTTGAGAGAAATAACATTAATTATTACAGATTTGATATATTATTAAAAGATGTTGGAATCCAACAAAAGACTGGACATAACATTAAACAAAAATGGAAAAATTATGTAGTTCACTGATAACTGGACTAAAGGTCTTTTATTTGACAATATTAAGTTAATTTTCCGGAAATTCTTATATAGATTAACTATTTATAATGAACTATACTACTGAAAAAGTAGTACTAAGTATTATAGTAGTAGTAGTAGTATACTACTGACACACCTTCTTGCTCCTCTTACCATATAACCTTTTCTAAGAAAATATTTTCACCAGTCACCATTAATGTATCTAAAATTACATTATAAGTAGTATTATTGACATTAATAAACATTTATTTATCGGTTACCAATCTCTAAGTCTATCTAACATTATAATGGATAGATATTGCTCATTTTTAGACAATAATTTTTCCTTTTATGTCATGAAATAGATTATCTCCGAGAGGGAAACATATGTGTAAGAATGTTTTATGAAAATTAGATTAAAAAACAACAAATAATCTATAAAAGGAGTTTATTACGGAAATATTTGGTCAATGAATCTGGAAAAAAGAAATATTTAGATTCGATTGGGTTCTTAACAAACTTTTCAATTTCCGGTCGCACATTGCTATTCTTTAGAAATGTGGGAAGAAATAAACTATGTCTTCCCATTGATACTTTGCAAGCATGAAAAGATTCTTAATACATTTCTTAATTTTTACTCAAGATCTGCTTATAATTTCATAACATCGACAGAATAAAACACTTGAGAGCATTTCTTCTAGAATAATATGTATTTCAGAACTCCAAATAAAACATATTAAAAATGCGGATAATACTATTTATCTGCAATATCTTATATCCTACATTCTTTGACGATAAGAAACGAAATTAAGATAAATATATATCTTCATCTAGCTTATTTACACTTTAATTTTTGTTAAATTATTGTGTATAGTATTACTGCACTATTAAATATTGCTTTCAAATACTGACAACATTTTCAATCGCTGTCTAACTGTTATTTAATTATTTATTTGGCAAAGGAGGATATAAAAAATTATTTTGAAAAACACGAAATTCCGTATTAATTTCAGCTTTTAATTTCAAATATTAAAATTTCTTGTCATAAAATACTTATTATTATGAACATTATTTTAAACTCTTTTATCTTTTCCCTTTATCTGTAAATGAACTATAAATACTGCACAGTTCATTTTTATTACCGATCTATATTGTATTTCAAAAATATATGAAAAATACATGGAGATCTGGATATACTTACAAGAACTGACAAACAGACCTAATCATAAGTACGTTTCGATTTTATTGTAAAGAGATGAAAATAACTAAAATGATGTTTGTTAATCTCACTACATCAACCAAAGATCCTAAAATATATTTGATCTATCAGATTTATTAAATTTCATAGTAAATTCCAATTTTTCTGCATAAAAATATTTCACATTCACAATTAAAGATATTTTTAAAAATAAAACTAATATATTATTTTACAAATATTTTACAAAAAACAAATTAAATTATTTTTCAACAGGCTATTAGATCTGTATTAGAGATTAAATGCCTCAAAGTGAGAATTCAGATATAACGTTTATCTATCGTTTATTTCAGAAATTATTATCAAATTAACATATTTAAAACACTAAATCAATCTTGGTCAGGTTTAAAAGAAGTGTAGGTCATGTAGGACTTTTAAAATAAGTAGGAAACCTTCTTTCTGAAGAGTTTACAAATGTACCTGTCATCGATTTATGAAATATATCAAAAATTCGAATTGAAAATAACTAAATTGCTACAGCTTCTAAAAAACGATACCAATTCTTCTTTCCGAAGTTAATTTAATTGCTTATGTTTGCCTTTATAAAACAAAAAAATTCAAAAATTGTTATGATATTAAACTTTGTTTTGATAGGATCAAAAAATTTCGACAGCTATTATACCCTCGTTTTGAAATGTAATTCCTGACACATCGCTTTGTGAAGACATTATTCTTCTGACATGTGAAGTAAGAAATAAATTATATTTATAAAACTCTTTGACAAGAGACAAGATTGTTTGTTTCTTGTATTTAATAATCGAAAAATTTGTACTTTGATTTTGTTATTAACAAGTTGATTGGAGAGATCTTTTACCATGAGTGTTATTTGTTTTGTGTGTTTTATTCTGATAACTTATTAGTCAAGAGAGAAATTGAAATTCATTATAAACAGGGTAGACCAAAGATTCTTGACACAGATTAAAATTCAATTAAATAAACCAATTAATTTGCTTAAAATAGTGCGTTTGAACGTAAATGATTCAGGTCATCAAAAATCTACTTTAGGTAAATTTAAAAATCAGTTCTTAAAATTTTCCATAGACAGTGCAAAGCAGCAAATACATCAAACGCAAAAGATTCAGAAATTTTAGACTATTTTATGCAATTTAGTATCATATTTCACTTCAGACGTCTAAATTTAATATATTATAAAAGATTGTACAAAATAAATGGTCAACTTTCTATCTAAAGTTTTTAATGTTTTTTCAATTTTGATACTACAGCGTAACCTATAGGCCGTTATTTGACTGCTTAGCTTAAACAAAACTTTCGCAAATAAGACGCATTTTTTGTCTAAACTGCACTCTTATACGTAAATTACTTCAATGCTATTATTATTACTATTATTATTTTATTTTAAACTGTATCATGGAAGTTTAGTTCCTCAATATACTAAAAAAATAGCTTGTCAAAGTACTATTATTGTTTTCATAGAAAATAAATTAATAATTAACAAGGTTAACTATTAATAACAAGATTAATAATATATTGCATTATTCAAACATTCATTTTTGTGGGTAAATTATTAAACAAGTAAGAAAAATCATGCGTTAAGCATAGATTATGAAGCACTTTCGAACACTTCATGAAATCCTTAAAAAAAAACTTCATCATTTAGGGCAATAAGGTTATTGTATGTATTCCAAAATATGTATTCCAATACTTTTGAACAGCCCTGTATTTGTCTATCTTTTGATATACTACATACATAATGAGAAAATTTAGTTCAGTAAGAAAATGTTGAGCAGGTTCAAATTTTACTTTCAGAAATTTATACTAATCGATGAAAAAATACTTAAATCATTTTGGTCAACCCTGTTACCTTTATTATACGTCAGTATAAAGCTTAAATTTATTTTAAACTAAAACATTCTTAAAACTTCTAAAATCACATTCTCAGAAATTATCATTCATCGTCTATGTATTCAATTCTTTTCGTGGCCCTGTATATCTTTTTTCTATATTCTACAAACATTTCTTAGTAAAGTGAATGCAGTTCAGCGTAAAAATGCATAACTTATTTAAAAACCACCTTTAAGTAATTTAAGCTCATATTCAGTAACGTTTGCAACCTCTTTTGAGTAGCCCTGTATATCAACTATACTATTTATACACAATATAATACGCATAGATTTAGTGACTTAAACGCACATATCATAATTAAAATGCATTTCATTCATTCATCAGCTATAATCGGATACATGTACAGTACTTCGGAAAGAATATACTATTTAAAATCTTTGGTGTGTCCCTGTAAATGCTATGTACTTCATATTATTTATGACAGTATCGTATAATTTGTACTAAGTTTCACTTATATATATCAATTTTATTATATATGAAATAGTTTATTATAGTTAAAATATGTCGCACACAATTCCCCCTTTTACCATTATGCAATGGAATTATTTTGCGTGGCTCTGTAATGAATAATAGCTATTTTCCCCGCTTTTTTGCAGAATGCGTATTTTAATGCATTTTGCTATTGCATATAAATTTCGATATAATTGACATGGTGTAACATGTTTAAAATTCATCTGAAAATATTTTTCCCATAGGCCATAATGTAACGGAAACTTTTGACTACCCCTGTAAATAAACTAATCATGGTAAAAACTTTACTTTCAATACAGTTAGTGCTAGGGTAAATATCAATAACATATAAAAATTTCATGGTGATCCGAGTATATTTACGAGAGTTAGAGCGCGGCCAGGCGGACAGACGGACCGAATGCATAAGCACTTTTCAACTTTGTTGGAGAGTACTAAAAAAGAACAAATTAAGCTAAAAATACAATTGAGAAAAATAGCAGGTAATATTTTAAATCTCTCTTTAGAACATTTTGTAATTTACAATAATTTGGTGATAAGAACTCGATATGTTATTATATTTGTTTGTACTGAAGGCTTGGATTAAAATATATGAGCTTTTTCATTTTTATATTGAGAAATCAATTTAGAAATCCTAAACAGATATGCTTATAAAAGAGTGTTTTAAAAAATTATTTTTAATTTTATAATTATTTTAATAAAATGTAAATTTGGTTTACTTCTCATTTAAGATTTTATGAATGTCCTACCTAAATTTATGAATTCAAAAAATCCACGAATACAAATCTAAACCTAAATAACACACAAAATAGTATTACTAAATATAACACTGATTTTCAAATTCTAATTTAAAAATATATATTAAATTAGTTCATTTAGCTCAGTATTTGATTACTTAAATTTCATATAGATGGATCCGATAAAAATCGGGTTTAAAGAGTCGCTTGTCATTTCATAAATGGCCTATTACTGGAAAGGCTTTTAAATGGAATTTTTGGATGGTGTAATCAAGGTTGATTGATTTTGAGCTTGTACTCTCAGTAACTGTTTTCGATACTTATATATTAATGTTTCGAAATTTAGAAAATGTCGAAATGGATAACCTTTAAAATAGTACTGTTCACAAAGAGATTACGTAATTTGATTTTCCATTAGTCATTAGTTAATGGCCGATGTTTAAAAAGGTATATGTATTGATCTGGCAAAAAAAATATTTTCTATACATTAATAATGTAAAACATAGAAGTTCGACAAAAATTCGCTCATTAACTCAAATAAAGAGTAGGGGAGAAAGCTTTTTAAATAAATCATTGCTTATGACTATGACAAAGCGTTTTGAATAATTTTAAATTTATTGAAATTCTATCAGTGATTTTATGAAAAGTATTAAAAAATCATTTGATAAGACGATTTCGAAATTTTTACTACAGCAGACCCCCCCCCCCCACACACACACACATACACGTATAACGTTTTAAGAAATGTGTGTAAATTTATTATTCTGAAGATGTTTTATCATCGATATTTTTTACAAGAAAATCTGCAGGTAATCCAACAATTGAAAGCAGTGAGCACCATATATAACACTAGCTCTTAGTGTCAGTCAGAAGCTGGCCAGGCAAATGAAGCATGCAAGGCAAAAATAAAACATAATCCACGTTATCTATGTACATATTAATGTACTCGTTTACTATTATCATAATTCATGATACTCTAATCAAGTTATACCTATCAAGTAAAAAAATATTTCTGTAATCGTGTAAGAAAATTTGATAAACAGCATTTTCTGCCATGAATGCGAACTAAAATTATTATCACTGTATTCTTCCGCGCTAACTGCAGGAAATTTACTATAAATACACTTTCATACTAGTTCAAGCTGACGGCATTCGCTCTTAAAACAAGCCAATTTTGTATATCAGCGATTTCAACAACATTACAAATTATTTTATTTGGAAATTCAATAAATTTCCTTTCAACTTCCTCCTTCAAGTCATCAATTGTGACCAGTTTCGGTTAATAAAATTTATCTTTGAAATATCCCTTTGAATAATTGATTTCAGTGGAATATAATCTGCAGAACGTACAGAGAATTCTGTCAGGTTTCTGATGTTTATTAACGTGCATCTAATTAAGTTTACTGCTAATTAATATTATTTTATTTATTATAATTCGTATTAAATCAGTTTATAAGTACTTTGATTAAAGAAAAGTTTTTCTTATCTTTGGGATTGAAACGAACAATATCTTCATATTTAATTGTTTGAAATGTCTCATTGGGTAAGCGACCTACCAACATTCCTGTTGTGAACAAAATAAAGTCCTAGGAAATCCGTAGTGAATAACTGAACGAAGAGGCGAAGTGCAGTGAAAAATAAGATGACTCCTTGGTTTTACATCAAATAACTCCCCGTATTTTTTTATCCGTGAAATCTGAGAGAAAGGAAGAAGTACTCTTGGCTGTAATCTCGTGAGTAGGAACTTGAGGTTTAAGCTAGAGATCTGCACGTCCCGGGCCTAACGTATTTTTTTCTGTACGAAGCCGAGACTAATTTCATTCTTCCCAGTCTTCACGGACAAAAATAATCAGTTCCTTTTGAATCATCCCGTATGAAAATCCTTCTCTCGACGTGGCCAAGTCTGTTTATAAATCAGTAAAATTTAGCTTGGTCCAAAAATTTTTGCAAAAAAGACATATACTTTTAAGTCGTCATTATTCTACAATTAAACATTAGAATTTATTCTTTTTTTAAGAATCGTAGATTACTAGGCTTATTAAAATAGAGTTAAACACATAAAAAAAACATGATTATGACGGGATTTTCTTATAAACTCAAAACTGCAAATTTTTTTTAACTGTTCATCCATGCAAAATGAGTACAACAATATGCGAGAAAAAAATATGTTAAACATTTGCATCTGGTAAGAAAGGAACGTATTTTTTCTTTCCAATGCGATTCAGTCTTAAAAGATTTTACTTTTACCATATACCATATTTTAGATTTTTATGAATTTATTGCATGGAATAAGGATTAATAAGACTAATGATAACTGAAAAATTTACATACAATAAACAAAGGTTAAAAGCATAAATGTTATAACCTAAGGCACTTCTGCATAAATGGAGATTATAGACACGAAAAAAAAAAAAGACTAAATAAGTTTTTTTGGTGTCTGAACTCTTCCGTAAGAGTAAAGATCAATGTTCTGTAAAAATTCACTCGGGCCGGGCCGATTTTTTTTTTTTTTTTTTTTTTTTTTTTTTTTTTTTTTTTTTTTTTTTTTTTATGGATCGGGCCGGGCTCGAGCCTTTAAATTTTGGCGCAAGCAGACCTCTAGTTTGAGCTGTGCATTGTTGGTAAAGAAAAGATTGACTCATGTGGGAGTTAACGTGTATACAAGAAGATATGTCCGTGTGATTCTCCTATAAGGCCTGCCGAGTGCGATAAACTGAGAAAGGAACATCGCAGTTTAATAATATTACCCAACACAGAGTTATTATTTATACGCATAGCTTAGTGTTGGGCAGGAACTGCTTTATCCGAACCTATAATTGTAAATAATGTTTTTTAATGTAACTAAATTATACTTTAACCTCTCCCCCCAACCACTGATCAAAATTACAAAGGTGTTTTTTCTATATTTTTTTAATGCTAAAAAAGGATGATTTTTGAAACATGCTATAAAAAATAATTATGTATAAGAAGTATGCATGTTAAATGTAATTGATAAGTAAAACATAATATCAGGTGACAGTAATCTAGAGATGGGCATTATTTAACGTATTAGGATAAATAACAACGTTATTCTTTTATGGTGCAGTATTTAGTAACAGATTAACGGAAAGTTCCTGTTAAATTTGGAACGCATTATCTGCAAAGTATGTAAAAAAGAAGAGAAAAAAATGCTGAATTATAATAAAAATAAAATTTTCAAAATTTGTTTTCGATATTAATATAAAAAGACCTTTAAAATATATTTTGAAATTTAAAAAGAAAAGTCTTTTTTAAAACACTTATTACGACTGCCTAAGCAAACCGAAAGAGATCGTAATCAACTGCAGACAGTCACAAATCTTTATATCGTGTCCTTATCAGCTTTCAATATCTAGAAAGTATCGTCCACCATTCCCTATCCATGCAGAATAAGTAAACCTTAGTAGCTGTATAACCCTACCCAAACACCTAATCAAAGTCCAATTCACTAGCGAACAAACACCTGGCAATTTGCCAGAAGAAAAGAAAAGAAAAAAAACCGCTACGACTGTTATAAAATGTTCTGAAAACTCCGTTTATTCATTACTGTTAATTCTAATACCTCTAATACTGCAACTCTTTTTATTCAACAGGATGAAGAAAACACATTTTTTAACTCATCACATTCATATAAGTTGAAATGTTGTTACAATTTGTTTTGCAGATAATAGTGTTGCGTGGAATCATTTTATTAGATGGATTTCATTGGAATTAAAATATCAAAGGTGTTTTTTAACAAGGGATATTAAAGGATGGGATTAATTTCGATTTCGTTCCATTGGCAGAGTTAATTTCTTCAGCCATTTTTGCCCATGTGGTGTTTTCTTTGACTTTGAATGTTTAAAGGGAATCAGAGGAAGAAAATTATTTTGTTTTTGTTATACTTTTGACCAGAGCGGCGGTTTCTTTGACTTGGGAAGTTAAAAATGTAATGCTTACGGAGTTTCAGAAGTTTATTTTTCTTTGTGTGTGTGACGCTAGATTTTTCGTTTTTTTTTTGGGGGGGGGTGATATGCTTTATTTATTTATTTATTTATTAGTTTCTTAAGACTGTGTTTTTAGAAAATCAGAGCAAGGAAATTTTTTATATTTCTGCGATTTTGTTTCATTGTAAATAGTAGAAGGATAATAACACCGCATAAATTGCGCGAGTACAACTGTAATTAATTTGAAAAAGTAATAAAAATCCGTTTGGATAAATTGCTTTTATGTGGAAGTTTATAAAAAACATTTTCAGGTTCTTTTGGATTATCTTTGGATAGGCCTTGATAAATATGGCTGTAATGAAGTCGGAGTTCAAATTTCTTTTTTTACAAATTCTTTTTTTCAAATTTCTTTTTTTACATGTTGTTAAAACACTGTTTATTTTAACACATTTTTTCTTATCGTTTACAAAAAGCTAATTTTTAAACCATTAATTTTAGATTTATAGTTCCAATTACAAAACGGTTTCAAATTTTGCTCTGTATCATAAAAAATCGATTTATCTTAAAAAAGCTGTTTTTTAAATACTTAAGAAATAATAATAATAATAATAATAAAATACAATGCTTCGGTCTTATAGCTTTCTAGGTGTTTTAACATGTAAAAGAATATTATTCTATAACCAAAACTTAGATTTGAGATACTTGCTCTTTAAGGATTTGCAGGAGAAGGGACCGAAATGTATTGGGACCGAAAAGGCTAGGGACCGAAATGTCTTGGGACCGAAATGGCTAGGGACCGAAGTGTCTCGAGACCGAAACGGCGGGATCGAAATGGCAGGATTGAAATGGCGGGACCGAAACGTCCTGTTTGCTGTTTTTAGTGCCAAAAAAGCTGAAAATGCTTGAAATTAAAAAGTAGCATAACTAGATAAGTTTTGTCCTGTAGAAATTAAGATTTTAAGCAAAAACTGACATTAATGGAGTGGATTCATGTGATCAAAAAACAGCGTCTATACTCTCGTTCCAAAATTATTTTAGACATCTTATTAAAGGCCTTCTAATTAAAACAACTCTTGACAGGATACCATTAGATACATGTTATAAAAATAACAGGTTGTTGGAACCTGTTACTTGTGCAAGTATGTAACATCGTAACCTGTTAACCAAAAATAACTGTATTTCCGATCTCTACAGTAATCCTATATAGCTAAATTCTCATTAGCGTCAGAAATCTGACAATAAACTATTTACAATACACCTTACAATAAATTAAAATCATTGATAAAATTAGTATTAGTTGAAAGAGCTACTAATTACTATCCTTTCCACACTGTGTAAGGCATTACGTGTTTATGTGGATAGCAACCTATCAACAAAACAGCTGCTATTTGAAGTCTTTAGGATTGATGGACAGGAATTTGCGTAATAGTCATCATCGTATCGAAAATGAAAAAAAAATAACAAATTCGAAGCTGCATCTTCAGTCAGTTCATCTGTTTGATATTGAGCTCGTACAACACAAGGCTATTGAAAGGACCCTATCTTCTTTAAAGTAAATCTACTACCCATATGGCCACTTTTCACTTGCAATACTTTGACTTTAAAGGAGTCAAAGTATGGGATCATTTTTAGGGGGGGGGGATGGGCATCCATATTTATTTTCGTATGTTCATATCTAATTACCATTATGTGTTTTGCACACTCTGTGTATTCTTATGTGTATCTTCTAAAAATGCATAAAACTTATGGGGATGCAAAATAAATAACTTCTTTAAAATATTTCATTCAATGACTATTCGCAGCTGAAAACTTTTTTATTCAAGGTTCCAGAATAACTATGCAATAGAAATTAAAGCCCTTGACCATTATTTTGAATTATCACTTTGCGTGACATCACCAAAATCTAATTTCAAGAGTTGTTATAAAAATTTCCATAACTTTTAAAAATAGACAGCAATCGACTTCGCTTCAAAGGTTAAGTACATCAGAAATTCAAACTACTTCTTTTATTGCTTACGCAGTCAAACATTCTTTTGAGATTTATTTTACCTCAATCTGTTTTCAAGTTAATATATCAAAGATGCATTAACCTTGATGTTACTTTTCTTCATTTGCAAATGGGATCATTCGTAATAGTGAAGTAGAATATTTTTATTTTTAATCTTAAGATGTATTTTCACAGTTGAAAGATTATATGTCCTTTAAAATGTTTTATTATCTTATGGAAAGAGAAATCGAGCCTTAAATAAGTTTCCATTTTTAAAGGTATGATTATAAATTACCAGGCTACGCCCTTGCTGAATATACACACAAGAATGCAGAATAATTTAGAGTGCTCAAAGATAACTTATAAAAACAGGGCTGCCACAGGCGACTATTTTATATTCCGTTTGCACCAGTATTTTTCTTATATAAATTTTAAAGAATATTTTTTCTTGAAAATTTATTCAAAGTGTCTTTTAAGGATTTCTGTTTAAAGAAAGTGGTGTCAATTAGAATAAAAAAAATAGTCGCCTGTGGCAGACCTGTAAAAAAATAAATAAACTGTGTATTTTAACTGTAAAAATGCATGCTTCAGAATGATTCGCTAGAATGCACTAAAGAAAGTTTTTTTTTAAGGGGGAGGGGGAATATCACACAATTGTAATATAAGTTCTAAGGAGTTAGAAAGACCCTACTTTAATTCTGTTGCGAAGGAAACATCATAACTATCTTTCCAATATTTAAATATATTGTCGAAAATAGATTTGTTTAGCATCGTAGCATCATAAAGATACCGTTATCAGTAACGTGGAGATTTTTACCATTCATTCAATATTCAGTTTAACTGTAATGAAAGAGAGTACTAAAAATGTAATTTTTTAACTTTATCCATAGATTTTGCTTAAATGTCACTCCTTTAATTTTTTCTCCTTTAATGTTCGTTTGATATATTCTAAGGGGTTAGCATGACATTACTTTAATACTGTACTGAAGGAATCTTCATATGTATCTTTCGAAAGTTTAAAAAAACCGCCAAAGATAGCTTTACTTAGCATCGCGTAAAAAGATACCTTCTTCTTTAATGTGGAGATTTTTACAAAATATGAAATTTTCAATTCCATTTTAATCAAATAGAAAACTAAAAAATATCATATTTACCTTTATCCATCGATTTTGCTTAAATGTCACTATTTTGACATTTCTTCTTTGATACTCGTTTCATAAAAAGGTAGATCTTTTCTCCATATAACGATTAAAAAACTCTCCCTTTGAACCATATGCGCAATAACATTTTTATTGCTCGAAGGGTTCCTTAAGTTACATTTCTATTTCTTATTTACATCAAAGAATCGAATGGTTCCTTACCTGTTTTTATCCTTAACATCGTAATCGCTCTCTACATAACTTGCATGAATTCGTTAATCAAGAATTCAATCTTTATTTTAAATCGATTTAAAGAGCATAAAACCAAAATTAACAGATTTTGTCTTAATACCTATATAAGTATACTCTTTATATCTTAATAATATAGGTGTTATCTTAATAATATAGGTAAAATTGTAATCTGTCTTATAATAAACTCATAGTTTAATTTTACCTTTGGTATATCGATCTACAACGCAGCATTTAACGCTTAATATTCTGTTTGATGAATCACTTTCCGGAACACCATCTTCACTGACACACATTAAAAAGAGATTTATTACCGAGCAACAAATTAATAATGAGCTTGCAGCTGTGAACACCGTAATTGAAATATTACTAGCAGGAGTGACCAAGCTTAGCTCGGTCAAGATTAACTTTGTGTTCAACTCGATGTAGTATTTTCACTTAATCAGTCTCTGCGTATTATTATTATAAAACATGTTACTTATAATAGTATTATTTACAAAAAGAATAATAAGACAATTATGTATGTATGCACTTTTTTACATTATTTTAAAATTTAAAACGAAAGGACATCAATCCAAATCACTTTTTTAGCTCGACTCTGATCGGTTTAACCTTGCATTTCGAAACCTATTAAGAATGTGTAAAAATTACTTCACATTCTGAAAGACAATATTTTTGCCACATATAGCCAAATTTGTCGGTTTAACCTTGCATTTCGAAACCTATTAAGAATGTGTAAAAATTACTTCACATTCTGAAAGACAATATTTTTGCCACATATAGCCAAATTTGTCGACATTCTTTCATTTGGCGTCAAATACGTGTTTTGGCTTCCGTAATCATAATAGTCGATTTTTCGACCAAATGTCATCAATATTTTGTCAAGAGTTGTCAACTTATTGGCTGTTGTGCCATATTATCGTGATCCTGACCTGTATTACCCAAAATGACCCACTAATAAAATTTGATCAAACGTGACTTATCTCAATTGTCTTCAGGTAATCAAAAACAGTAGTATATAAAACTGAATCAAAATCGTTCGTCAAAATCGTTCTGAGATAAAATTAGCTTGATAGCATTCGGCAATGAAACCGAAAAGACCCACTAATACAATTTTTTTTTAATATGCGACTTCTCATGAAAAAAACGTTTCCTCACAAAATTTAGATAAAATTGATTGTTTCGTTGTTGCTCATAATTAGAATGACCCCGACCCATTATGACCCAAAATTACCCACAAACCGAATTTTCGCGAGCATGTGACCTAGCCCATTGGTTTTCTTTTGCCGCAAAACCATATAATACAAAGTATAGTGAAAATGGTGAGAGCCATTTTCTAGATGAAATTAGCATGACCCATCATGGCCCACAAATGACCCTTATAATTTTACTCTCTCGAATATGTGACCTAGCCCATTAATTTTTACACGTCGAAAAATGTTTGGATACAAATCTTAGATAAAATCGATTGAGTCGTTTTTTAGATATAATTAGTTTGTCCTAACCCATTATGACTCAAAATGAGCCATTAATCGAATTTTCTCGAACATCTGACCCAACTCAATGATTTTCTTGTGCCCGAAAATGATAGAATTCAAAATTTAGTCAATATTGCGCGAGACATTGTCTAGATAAAATTAGCATGACCAACGACTCACTAATTGAATTCTGTCTAACACATTACTTTACCCAATAATCTTCTTGTAATCCAAAACGATAGAGCACGAAACTTGGTCAAAGTCGTTAGAGCCATTTTTTTAGATAAAATTGGTTTAACCCAAAATGACCCAAAAGTGACCCACTAACTTAAATTTTTGGAACATGCGACTTAGCCCAGTAGTTTTCTTGAGCCAAAAAAATGTTGTATACAAAATTTCCTTAAAATTGATCCGCCCGTTCTTTAGATATAGCTTGACTATGACCCATTATGACCCGTCGTGACCCATAAATTATCCTTATAATCGAAATATCTCGAATATGTGACCCAGCCCAATAGTTTTACCGTGCCAAAAAAAAAATTGCTGTATGCAAAATTTCATTAAAATCGATCTTGCCGTTCTTCAAATATAAATAGCTTGACCCAGACACTTTATGACACTTTATGACCCAGTAATTGAAATTTCTCGAACATGTGATCTAGCCCAAAAGTTTTCTTGTGCCAAAAAATGTTGTATTCAAAATTTTCTTAAAATTGACCCTCCCGTTCTTTAGATATAGCTTGACAATGACCCATTATGACAAATCATGACCCACAAACTATCCTTATAATCTATATCTCTCAAACATGTGACTTAGCCCATTGGGTTTCTCGTGTCTAAAATTTGTTGCATACAAAATTTCATTAAAATCGATCCTACCGTTCTTTAAATATAAATAGTTTGACCCAGATCCTTTATGACCCAAAATTACCCATTAATCAAAATTTCTCCTACATAGACCTAGCCCAATAGTTTTTTCGTGCCAAAAAAATGTTGTATACAAAATTTCGCTAAAATCGATCCACCTGTTCTTCAGATATAGCTTGACCATGACCCAATATGACCCATCATGACCCACAAATGACTCTAATAATCGAAATCTCTCGATTGTGTAACTTAGCCCATTAGCTTTCTCGTGTCCAAAAACTGTTACAGGCAAAATTTCGATGAAATTTATTCTGCCGTTCTTTAAATATAAATAGCTTGACCCAGACTCTTAATGACCCAATATGACCCATTAAATTTTTTTCTCGAACATGTAACCTAGCGCAATGTTTTTCTCGTGCTCGAAAACCATAGAATGCAATTTTTAGTCAAAATTGCGCGAGAAAATCTCTAGATAAAAATAGCATGACCCACAATGACCCCAAAAATGACCCACTAACTGAATTTTCCCGAACATGTTACCTAACCCAATGCTCTTCTTGTAATCCAAAACGATAAAATATAAAATTTGGTCAAAATCGTTAGAGCCGTTTTTTTAGATAAAAATGTCTTGACCCATAACGCCCCAAAAATGACCCACTAATCGAAATTTTACGAACATGTGACCCAGCCCAATAGTTTTCTCGTGCCAAAAAACGAATGGGTACAAAATTTCCTTAAAATCGATCTAGCCATTCTCTAGATATAAATAGCTTGATCCTGACCCATTATGACCCACAATGACCCAATAATCGAATTTTCTCGAACATGTGACCTAGCCCAATGGTCTTCTCGTGCCCGAAAATGGTAAAATCCAAATTTTTGCGAAAATCGTTAGAGCCGTTTTTGAGATAAAATTTACACACACAGACACACACACACACAATTTTTGCTCGCATTATAGTATAAGATATATATATATATTTTTTTTTTCTTTTAAGTTTTAAATAAACAAGTATCCCATCATTTTTGTGAAACACTGTAGGTTTTTAAATTAAAAGAATGAAATGTTTGCAAGTTAAATAATAAAAGTCGATGCGACCAAGAAAACATCGGATTTTTATCGTCTGCCATTGGTAAATGAAAAATGGAGCTAAAAGCTTTTTTTTTTTTTTAAGTTGAATATTTTATTTAGTATTAAATTCTATACATTTCTAAATATAGATAAACATTAGATTATCATAGGGAATATAGCGGTGTATACTGTTTTGTATAATTTAGCTCATCAAGAATTTAGTAAAATGTGACACTATTTCAAAATTTTACATACTATTTACTAAATTTAATGAGTCATCTTTCATTACATTAAAAACATAATTAAAATCGAACATATTTTAATCAGCGATATTTGTATCGCATCGTAAAATGATATTAATGATATTAATGATCGTCTTAGTATATTTTATGTTAACATTTAGTCGTATTACACTTATTTATTCGATATTTATTTACAATGTTTCAAACCTAAAACTTATTCTACGCAATGCTTTAAAGTAACACTGGCTGCACCCGTCGAAATTCGACGGAAAAGAGCATACATTGGATGTGATATATATCAGTCTTATAATACACAATAATATACAGAGCGAAATAAACAATTGCCACTTCTTAAAATAGGGATAACATAATCTTTCATGATAAAGATACACAAACTTCAGAAAATAATAAAAAAATAAGGAAAACAGCTCATAAAATATTATGTTGGACTTAACTTCAGCTACAAATCTTTTTTTAATGTGGTTTCTAAACATTAAGCATTATTTAAATGCCAAATTGTTTAGGAAGTTAATATAATACCTCAGAAGACGAATTCAAAAATATCGTCATAGTTTATTTTTTCTCCGTTTAAATATCTCTTGGTAACTCTACAATAATTATATTATCAATAAAATATTTTAATTATTAGAGAAACAGGGCATTAAACTGCATAACCAATCCACTAAACATTTATAGCACCTGCAATATTTTTAATTTATTTATTGGTTCGTAGCCTCCATGAACTTGTCAAAATTAATTTTATTGTCATGACAACGAAAAGAAAAACGATATCTTTGTTATAAAAAAGAACAAAATTTTTGTGTTTGTTGTTGATAAACAGAAAACATTTTATTTATTTTTATTTTAAATAATAACTTAATACAACAAAATGATTTTAATTAATTTTTGATATATGTAAAATAGAAATATCGTAATACCGTTATATCACAGGATATTTTTTTCTAATATGACATCATTTACACCCTCTGAAACACTTATCCTTTCCAGAAATAAAAGCGTGATTTATGCAGTTATTTAAAAATTCCTTAGTTTCATAAAATATTTATTGTAATTATATGGAAATGGCGCAATTTATAGAAATATTTTCATTCGTGCACATCACGGACCTTTAAATAAATAGAAGTTCAGTTTATTTAGATGCAGGAATAAAAGTCAGTGAATATGACATCATCACTGAAACAGCTATAACAATGTATATTATATTCATGGAACAAACTTATCTGTTGTCTCAATGACGACATTTTCTTCATCGACAAAATTTCGCCTTAGATATTATATTTTATAAAAGTTTATTTTCTGTTATTTTATTTACATAATACTTAATAATACCACACAGTAAATAATCCGTATATTGTAAAGCGATTAGTGAATAATTATGTGCAATCATTTTATTAGGATTAAATTTTACGAAAACCATTATTTTTTTTTTTTTGAAATGCAATTACACAATCACCGATGAGGTCAAGATCCTGATTGGTGAAAAGGAATAAAACAAAATAAATTTTTATTATAGTGAGAAAAGCTTAACCTGTTGCCAGTGTTTTGAAGAAATGTCACGAAAAAGCTTTTAAAATTAAAAATAAAATATAAGAATGGAAATAAATTAAAAATTAACCAGAATGGGCACATCTACACATAAACAGCTTTCATTTTTTGTGATGGTGATATGTTGTGCTGGCTGAATAATATTGACTCATTCATCAGAAGGATTTTGTATTAAAAATAAACTTTAATAACTTCGCAAACACAACAGTAAATATTCGTGGAAACGTCACTGCGAGAATGAGAAAGCGCTTCATTAAAAAGGTAATTCCATTAATTGAGTTGCCATTCGTTGAAAGTAAAAAGTTCTCATACGCGAGAGAAAATTACAGCAGAGCTCGAGATGAGCCGCTACAGAGTACGCCCCCAGTGACGTAGTCACGATTACAAAAAAAGAGTACTTGATACAGATACATAAGATAGGTCTTGAGTACATACATATGATGCAATGATAAAATATATATGCAGTACATTAAGAAAACATAAATCGACAAATAAATATTGTACACACATACAAAATATTTATACAATACAAAATACAATGTACACTGTTAAAAATAAATCTGTGAATTCCAGGTGAAACTACCGGCAGCAATGTAGCCGAACTTTTACCGTTCCGTTAGTAGATTTTCCGTTGTGGGAAATACAAGAAGGGAAAACTCCGGTGTAAGAATCAGTAACTTTCCGTTACAAAGTTTGATTTATAATAGTAATAATTTAATATAATTTTTAAAAATGATTTACCGATTAATCTTCAAAGAATTCGAAATCACCGAGGGATTTTAAGCTGCTATGTTATTTTACTTAATTGTTACTTTGGATAATTTTGTTCACGCCGTCCTCAGGATCGAACTCGGGACCTTCAGAGCGCGGAATAAATTCTTACGAACAGAGCCAAAGTTGCTGATGCTAAACGGTACTAAGTATGTCTTTTATGAGTTAGTAGGAAAATCTGTTGTGCTTTTTAAAGATTTCCTTTCAAATATATTCCTTAGAATGTTTGTAAATGGATTATTTTAGACTGATGCATAATACTTATTATTTTTAAAATCATTTTAAAATTTTTAAATAGTTTAAATTAGAAAAAATCACTGTTTTTTTTAATAAAAATTTTTATTAACATTTTTTTTACAATATATATATAGAGACATTTTTTTAAAATTGTCGTACACTATTTATTTCTTTCTTTATCTTTTTTTCGGCTAATAAATTAAAATATTTTTAATAAGAAAAAAAGAGAAAAAAAACCGAAAAAATGTAATTTAAAAGCAATTTTTTGATGTTTCATTATTCCATGGCGCCAGTGGGACTCGAACCCACAATCTGCAAACTCAGGCGATTAACGGTGTGGTGCCTTGACCACTCGGCCATGGAGCTCCCCACACGCCGGAATGTCTCCGTTTTTTGTTTTTATTTCCATCCGTTTCGTTATTGTCAGGAAATATGATGGAATTTTGTGATTTGTAACGGAAAATACCCTTTTGTTGTTAAAAGGGAGCTTTTCTGTGAAATTCAGGAAAAAAATGTTCGTGAATTTCAGAATTTTTTTAACAGTGTATATACAAAATATTTATACAATATAGTCAGTTACGAGATGTTGTGGAAAACGAACTTTGCGACCAGATTTCGTGGTAGGCTGTTTGACAGGAGGAGCATTTATGGGATTATGTTGTTTTTGAGGTAAGGAAGATGGAAAAGAATCTGATAACTGATAAGCTGGTTTGATGCGATCAATTGATACAGTACAGCGTTTCCCGTTTATTTCCAAGTCAAACGTTTTATTAGATCTGACGGTCACTTTATGGGGTCCTGAATAAGAGGGTGATAAAGGAGGATTCACTTTGTCTGATCTTAAAAATACATGAGAGCATGTTTGCAATGAGGGATTTACATAGATTTTGGGGTTGCCGTGCCTTGTAGTGGCAACAGGATTTAATGCCCTCATTGTTTCAATCAACTCAGTCACATAGGTGAGAGTAAGTGGTTGATTTATAGTCTCGCTATTAATGAGATCACAAGGTAGTCTGATATTTGTCCCATAAACAAGCTGACACAGGTAGCTTGGATGTCGTTCTTAAGAGCTGTGCGCAAACCAAGTAAAACAATGGGGAGAGTTTCAGTCCATTGATTGTGATTGTGCGCTGTAAGCGAATTCTTAAGATGACGATGAAATCTCTCAATAAGACCGTTAGACTGTGGATGATATGACGTTGTTCTTATGCGTCTACAGCTTAATCTATTAGTAAGTTCTTTAAAAAGAGAAGACTCAAAATTCCTACCTTGATCAGTTGTAATAGTAACCGGGGTACCGAATCTGGATATCCAACCGTGTATTAGTACACGAGCGGTTGTTTCTGCAGTCATATCTGGTGTGGGTATAACTTCGGGCCATCTCGTAAACCTATCAATAATGGTCATGCAATACTGATTGCCATCGGAGGATGGTAAAGGTCCGATAAAATCAACATGAATATGGGCAAAACGAGCATCAGGTTCAGAGAATGTCCCAATTGGCGATTTGGTGTGTTGGAAGACTTTAGCTTTTTGACATTTCGTACAGCTGCGAACCATAGATTTTATATCCTTACGCATGCCAGGCCATACAAACCGTTTGGAAATTAAATCTAATGAAGCTGAGAAACTTGGATGTGAGAAATAATGTAAGGTAGAAAAAACAGATTGCCGCATGCTTTTAGGAACGAATGGTCGAGGATGTTTTTGTGACATATCGCAATATAAATGGACATCTTCGAGTGGAAAATAGTGTTTTTCTAATTTTAAAGAAGTGGTAACGAGTTCGAGAATTTGTTTTAGCTCTTCATCATTTGTCTGAGCAGTGGCAAACTCATTAAAATCTAGCACATTAGGAGAAATAGAATCAATTTCAATTCGTGATAATGCGTCGGCCACGGTGTTATCAGAGCCTTTAGTGTATCGAATATCAGTAGAAAATTGCGAAATATAGTCTAAATGTCTCAACTGTCGAGGACTACATTTATTTGGATTTTGTTGAAATGCGTATATAAGGGGTTTTTGGTCAGTATAAATAATGAAATTACGACCTTCGAGTATATGTCTGAATTTTTTTATAGAACTATAAATAGCAAATAATTCACGATCATAAGTAGACCAATTTCTCTGTGACTTATTCAATTTACAGGAATAAAATGCGATTGGTTCCCACTGTTTTTCGGAGAGTTGCATTAAAGAACCACCAATTGCGACATTGCTAGCATCGACCCATAAACTTAACTGGGCGCCAGGAATTGGATGTCGCAATAAAGTAGCTCGAGCTATAGCTTCTTTTGAAGCAGTGAAGGAAAGATTGGCTTCTTCGTTCCATTCTAATTGCTCAGTTTTGTTAGCCTTGGAACGGGGATGGGTTTTTTTATTTTTGTGTCCTTCTAAAAATTTAACAAGTGGAGCTAAAATATCGGCAGCTTTGGGAATGCAACGTCTATAGAAATTAAAAAGGCCTAAATAACGTCTTAGTTGAGTTAAGGTAAAGGGCTGTGGGAAATCTAAGATGCATTGAACACGATCAGGTAATGGTTCAATTCCTGCAGGTGAAAGTTTGAATCCTAAAAACTCAAGAGTGGATTGACCAAATTTACATTTATCAACATTGATACACAGACCATACTCTTTAAGTCTAGAAAACAATAGTTCAAGATGTTTTAAATGCTCAGTTTCATTTTCAGAAGCAATAAGCAAATCATCAAGAAATGCGTAAACAAATCCTAAGTCACGAATTATGCCATCAATAAATCTTTGAAACGTTGAGGAAGCATTGCAAAGGCCAAATTGCATTCGCGTGCTTTCAAAGAGTCCGAAGGGAGTGCAAATTGCAGTTTTTATGAACATCGTCAGGATTGATGGGAATCTGATGGTAAGCTTTTATTAGATCAATGTGACTGAAGATTTGTTTACCATGTAATTCCGCAGTGAAATCTGCGATGCAGGGTATAGGATATTTCTCTTTAACAGTTTGTGCATTTAGAGCACGATAATCACCAACAGGTCTCCAATCGACAGATCCTTTCGTCGGCACCAGGTGCAAAGGTGAAGAGTAATTACTTTTAGAAGGTCTAATATGACCGAGCTGCAGCATGTGCTGAAATTCAGCTTTGGCAATTTTTAGTCGATCTGGAGCTAGCCGTCTAGGCTTAGCAGTTACCGGAGGCCCCTTAGTGTTTATATAATGCACAGTATTATGCTTAACAGGTTGGTTAGGATCAGGTAATTTTGTAATTTCAGGAAATTTTAGTAATAATTTACCATATATATTATTCAAAGAATTTGATTTCACAGAAAATATATTACAAATATTAAATATAGCAGGAGCTTTTAAATTGGTAGTGGAATCAATAAGACGACGATTCCTTAAATCAAGCTTTAAATTAAAATTATGCAAAAAATCAGCTCCTAAAATGGCACATGAAACATCACAAACATAAAATGAATAAGTAAAATTTCTACGCAAACCTAAGTTAACATTAATAGTTTTTCGACCATATACATTAATTTTGGTGCCATTAGCAGCACGAAAAGTTTGGAGAACAGGTTTACATTTATCATTTTTATTCGCGGCCACAATGGACGCATCTGAACCACTATCAACAAGAAAACACATACCTGTATTTTTGTCTCTAACAAATAGGCGACGTGAAGGTGCTGGGGAGAATTCCATCGCAGCTATTCTTCCCGCTCCCTGTTTTCCGAGTAAGAACAAGGCCGGAGGCACTTTTTTGCTTCTTCACTAAATTTTTGGTGATACCAACATATTTTAGAATCTCTGTGTCAGGAATGAGACCGATGACGTTGCTTATGATCATCTCTTGACACACTTCTTGAACGTCGAAGTTGAGCTACTTCTTGGCGTAAGGCTTGGATTTCTTTCAGAAGCATCTCTATCGTTGGCGGTGTTGGCGTATCAGGCGAAGTTGGTCGGCTCGAAACTAAGCTGATGTTTGCTGGTGTTAAGTCCAGAATTCTATCTGAAATCTCAGCTGCTTTATCAGGAGTAATATTGTCAATGGAAGCTAGAATAGTTTGAACACTTGTTGGCATTTGCTGAGTGAAAAGCTCTAACAGAAGCTCATCACTGATATTATGGCTTTCAGCTCGGCGTTTCATTAATCGAAGTAATTCAGTCGGCTTTCTATCACCTAGGCTTTCTTCAGCTAGAAGTTTACGGATTTCTAAAGTACGGCTTTCACCACAACGTTCAATAACTTTAGTTTTTAAAGTTTCATATGGATCAGATGAATCCGGAGTCATAATAATATCACGAACCAGAGTAGCTGTAGCAGTCGGTAAATGAGATACAACGTAATTGTACTTAGTTTTCGATTCAGTTATTGGTTTAGGAGTAGATAATTCAAAAGTAGATTCCAGCATGTGAAACCATAAGCTAGGATCTACAGAAATATACGGTGGAATGACCACTGCAGATGCTTCAATTGCCATTTTTCTAGCGAGAAGAAATTTTAGTATTAGCCGTTCGTCGAAAGCTCGATGAAAAAAAATAACAGTTCAAATGTCCGCAGTCACCAATTTTGTGATGGTGATATGTTGTGCTGGCTGAATAATATTGACTCATTCATCAGAAGGATTTTGTATTAAAAATAAACTTTAATAACTTCGCAAACACAACAATAAATATTCGTGGAAACGTCACTGCGAGAATGAGAAAGCGCTTCATTAAAAAGGTAATTCCATTAATTGAGTTGCCATTCGCTAAAAGTAAAAAGTTCTCATACGCGAGAGAAAATTACAGCAGAGCTCGAGATGAGCCGCTACACATTTAAAAAAATAATTATCAAAATCGGGCCAGTAGGAAGCTCAGGGCTGATGACTAAAAAAACAGCCAGGTGTTTTAAATATATAGATTATTCAGAACATGATAAATATTTTTTAGCGTCAGCGAATACATTTCAGAATGGCTAACAAGCTTAACGTAAGCAATCTCTATACGGTGTAAAAGTTTTACTGCCTGGTAATATTAACATGTAACTGACACATGTTTCTCCCAGAAATTGAAGCCTTTAGTGTATGTGCAATTTATAGATTAATGTTTAAATTGACTGCTTTAGATGAATTCCCAAACATATTAAAATATTTACATGTGCAGTGCATCTTAAAAATGAATTTTTAGCAAGATTTTAAAACAATTTCTTCTTTTTAACACGCTTTTATTACTTTCACCTGTATGTGAGTTTGTGGGTTTGTAACTCTCCTTATTATCTAAAGATTTTCCTTATTATCTAAAGATTTTCTCAAGGAATTTTTACTAAAAATTGCATTCTATGGTTTTTGGGCACGAGAAAATCATTGGGCTAGGTTACATGCTCGAGAAAAAAATTTAATGGGTCATATTGGGTCATTAAGGGTCTGGGTCAAGCTATTTATATTTAAAGAACGGCGTGATCGATTATAACGAAATTTTGTATGTAACAGTTTTTTGGCACGAGAAAACAATCGGGCTGGGTCACATGTTCGAAAAATTTCGATTAGTGGGTCATTTTTGGGTCATTATAGGTCAAGCCCTTTTTATCTAAAAAACGGCTCTAACGATTTTGACCAAATTTTATATTTTATCGTTTTGGATTACAGGAAGACCATTGGGTTAGGTAACATGTTCAAGAAAATTCGGTTAGTGGGTCATTTTTGGGGTCATTGTGGGTCATGCTATTTTTATCTGAAGATTTTCTCACGTAGTTTTGACTAAAAATTGCATTTTTTGGTTTTCGGGCACGAGAAAAACATTGGGCTAAGTTACATCTTCGAGAAAAAAATTTTAATGGGTCATTAACACTACAACGCCCGGATGGAGTCGATTCGACTCCAATCATGTAACTAAATTTCAATTCGAACCAGAAAAATTTTCTTGAAATAATTTAAATCTAATCCACGCAAATTTACGTTAAATAAATCAATTAAATAATTTTGAATAAAAATTCTGGTGAGGAATATTATTTTCAAACTTGAGTAGAATTTCCGGGCGTTCTAGTGTTAAGGGTCTGGGTCAAGCTATTTATATTTAAAGAACGGCGTGATCGATTGTAACGAAATTTTGTATGTAACAATTTTTTGGCACGAGAAAACTATCGGGCTGGGTCACATGTTCGAAAAATTTCGATTAGTGGGTCCTTTTTGGGTCATTATGGGTCAAACCATTTTTATCTAAAAAACGGCTCTAACGATTTTGACCAAATTTTATATTTTATCGTTTTGGATTACAAGAAGACCATTGGGTTAGGTAACATGTTCAAAAAAATTCGGTTAGTGGGTCACTTTTGGGGTCATTGTGGGTCATGCTATTTTTATCTAAAGATTTTCTCACGCAGTTTTGACTAAAAATTGCATTCTATGGTTTTCGGGCACGAGAAAAATATTGAGCTAGGTTACATGTTCGAGAAAGAAATTTAATGGGTCATATTGGTCATTAAGGGTCTGGGTCAAGCTATATTTATTTAAAGAACGGCGTGATCGATTGTAACGAAATTTTGTATGTAACAGTTTTTTGGCACGAGAAAACTATCGGGCTGGGTCACATGTTCGAAAAATTTCGATTAGTGGGTCATTTTTGGGTCATTATGGGTCAAGCCATTTTTATCTAAAAAACGGCTCTAACGATTTTGACCAAATTTTATATTTTATCGTTTTGGATTACAAGAAGACCATTGGGTTAGGTAACATGTTCAAGAAAATTCGATTAGTGGGTCATTTTTGGGGTCATTGTGGGTCATGCTATTTTTATCTAAAGATTTTCTTACGCAGTGTTGACTAAAAATTGCATTCTATGGTTTTCGGGTACGAGAAAAATATTGGGCTAGGTTACATGTTCGAGAAAAAATTTTAATGGATCATATTGGGTCATTAAGGGTCTGGGTCAAGCTATTTTTATTTATAGAACGGCGTGATCGATTGTAACGAAATTTTGTATGTAACAGTTTTTTGGCACGAGAAAACTATCGGGCTGGGTCACATGTTCGAAAAATTTCGATTAGTGGGTCATTTTTGGGTCATTATGGGTCAAGCCATTTTTATCTAAAAAACGGCTCTAACGATTTTGACCAAATTTTATATTTTATCGTTTTGGATTACAAGAAGACCATTGGGTTAGGTAACATGTTCAAGAAAATTCGATTAGTGGGTCATTTTTGGGGTCATTGTGGGTCATGCTATTTTTATCTAAAGATTTTCTTACGCAGTTTTGACTAAAACTTGCATTCTATGGTTTTCGGGTACGAGAAAAATATTGGGCTAGGTTACATGTTCGAGAAAAAATTTTAATGGGTCATATTGGGTCATTAAGGGTCTGGGTCAAGCTATTTTTATTTAAAGAACGGCGTGATCGATTGTAACGAAATTTTGTATGTAACAGTTTTTTGGCACGAGAAAACTATCGGGCTGGGTCACATGTTCGAAAAATTTCGATTAGTGGGTCATTTTTGGGTCATTATGGGTCAAGTCATTTTTATCTAAAAAACGGCTCTTACGATTTTGACCAAATTTTATATTTTATCGTTTTGGATTACAAGAAGACCATTGGGTTAGGTAACATGTTCAAGAAAATTCGGTTAGTGGGTCATTTTTGGGGTCATTGTGGGTCATGCTATTTTTATCTAAAGATTTTCTCACGCAGTTTTGACGAAAAATTGCATTCTATGGTTTTCGGGCACGAGAAAAATATTGGGCTAGGTTACATGTTCGAGAAAAAAATTTAAAATGGCATATTGGGTCATTAAGGGTCTGGGTCAAGCTATTTATATTTAAAGAACAGTGTGATCGATTATAACGAAATTTTGCATGAACAGTTTTTTGACACGAGGAAACTAATTCGCTAAATCACATGTTTGAGAGATTTCGACTATAATGATCATTTGTGGGTTATGATGAGCCATAATGGATCATGTCAAGCTACATCTAAAGAACAGGTGGATCGATTTTAACGAAATTTTGTATATAACATTTTTTTGGCACAAGAAAATTATTGGGCTAGGTCGCACTTTCGAGAAATTTCGATTAATGGGTCATAAAGGGTTTAGGTCAAGCTAATTATATTTAAAGAATGGCTGGATCGTTTTTAACGAAATTTTGTATGTAACAATTTTTAGACACGAGGAAACTAATGGGCTAAATCACATGCTCGAGAGATTTTGATTATAAGGGTCATTTGTGGGTCATTGATGGGTCATGCTAATTTTATGTAGAAAATGTCTCTCAGCATTTTGACTATATTTTCTATTATGATGTTCTCGGGCAAGTGAAAACCATTGGACCAGGACACATGCTCGCGAAAATTCGATTAATGGGTCATTTTGGGTCATAATGGGTTAGGGTTATTCTAATTATATATAACAACGATTCAATCAATTTTACCTAATTTTTGTAACGAAACGTCTTTTGTCACGAGAAGACTGTTGGGCAGAGTCGCAAGTTAAACAAAATTATATTAGTGGGCCATTTCGCTTTATTGATGAATCCTGTCAAGCTAATTTTATCTAAGAAACGGCTTAAACGATTTTGATTCAACTTTATATTCTACTGTTTTTGATTACCTGGAGACCTTTGAGCTAAGTCACATGTTTGATCAAATTTGATTAGTGGGTCATTTTGTTTAATTCGGGTCAGGGTCATGAGAAAATGACAGCAACCAATAAGTTGGCAATATTTCACAAAATATTGGCGACATTTGGCCGAAAAATTGACTATTAAGATTACGAAAGCCACAACACGTATTTGGTGCCAAATGAAAGAATGTCTCCAAATTTGGCTATATCTGGCAAAAAACGTTGTCTTTCATAATGTGAAGAATTTTTTTTTATACATTCTTTATAGGATTCGAGATGCATGGTTAAATTAACCAGAGACGACCAAAAAAAGTGATTTGGATCGATGTCCTTTCGTTGTAAATTTTAAAATAAATATAGTTTAAATAAATATAGTTTAAAAAAAACTAAAAAACACGCTTTTTAAGTATATCAAACTAAAAAGTGAAAAAATAATTCGTACTATAAGCTGAAAACAAAAATAGATGAAATAAATATAGTTTAAAAAAACTAAAAACCACGCTTTTTAAGTAATCAAACTAAAAAGTGAAAAATAAATATAGTTTAAAAAAACCAAAAAACACGCTTTTTAAATAGGGTAACATCCCCAGTAATTGGCACATTAAGAATTTGTCGTTAAACTTACTTAAATTTTCATTACAAAGAAATAAGCTATTTACTTGGAAATATTTCTAAATCAAAGAATGCATATCTGTGCATCTATTTTGCCCACTAAAAGCAAAAAAAATTGAAAAAGTATTTTTATAAAAATATATTTATAAAAAGTTGCTGAAATCACCAGTAATTGGCACCTAGAGCACCAATGTATGACACCTTGTGATCCAGTAATTGGCATATGTTTATATTTAAAAAAAATTTACATTTTGCATTGGGTTTAATCGCTTTAAATTAATTTACTGTAGATGAAGATGCCATATTTCAGGTTTTTGAGAGTAAGAAATCAGCATATTAATCTGAAATGTGAACACTTTAAAACAATACAATATACTTACATTAATATCCAGTAATTGTCATGCTGTCCCCAGTAATTGTCATATGAAGCTTTAATGGATTTCAATTACTGATAAAATTTATATTTTCAAATAAAAACAAATGATAAACAAAATTAGTCTATAATTTTAAAAATACTTCCAAAATAAATGGTTTAATCTCAAATTCCTTGCGAATTCCTTGTAATTGGAATAGGTGCCAATTACTCGGAACTAGCAAAATTGAAGCACCATTAATTGGCAACTACCATTAATTCAGAAATCCAAATATTTGTGTAGAAAATATTTTTACACAATTAAAGTAACTCTTTTTAACTAAACAAAACTGTTGTCAATTAAAATTTAAAATATATTTTAAATCAGATAATAATGAATTGAAAAGCATGCCTTCCTTAAGCCAAAGAACAAGAATTTGCAACAAAATGGCTAATTTGATATAAGCCAGATTTGTTTCTCTTTCCTAGGCTCTATTGTCATCTTGTAAAATAAATCAAAGATATAATCTTTAACGTAAATGAGCATATAACTGATATATGGTCTTGAATTTTTAAAAGACTGGATATAAATCTTTTTTTAGGACATGTTTGTAAAATGTGCCAATCACTGGTGCATGCCAATTACTGGGGGTGTTACCCTATATCAAACTAAAAAGTGAAAAATAATTCGTACTATAAGCTGAAAACGAAAATAGATGAAAAATGCTATTTTACTATAAAATCATTGTTATTATAGATTTCAATTAATAAGCAATAAATAAAATTATCGTGGAAAAAAAGCGTGGGGTGCTCCATCTACCATGCTCCATCTATCAGTTCTCAAGAAGCACCCCACGCTTTTTTTCCACAATAATTTTATTTATTGCTTATTAATTGATATCTATGATAACAATGATTTTATAGTAAAATAGTATTTTTCATCTATTTTCGTTTTCAGCTTATAGTACGAATTATTTTTCACTTTTTAGTTTGATATACTTAAAAAGCGTGTTTTTTGGTTTTTTTAAACTATATTTATTTTTTTTACTGGATTTCCCTTATTATTAAAATAAATAAAGAAAAAAAATAATAAAGGAAATTTTAAAAAAAATAAGTGCGTTATTAATAAGATATATAAACAAATGTGTACAAACAATTTAAATAGAAGTTTAATCTTTGCATTTTTCATTTGATAATATATATATATATATATATATATATATATATATATATGAAAACACCTTATAAGACACACTTGGCTCGAAACTGGTTAATTTCTGCTGTTTTATAACGATTGCCACAGAAGATATACTATCACAAGAAGTAGCAATTTTGTACTTGGATTACTATTCATTTTTCTTTAACTAGAATATTTTTTTAGAACGCAACACTGCAGCTCGTGACTGATGACTGATATTAATTAGATTCTGACAGCTGAATGACTGATAGTAATATCATAAGACGAAACGTAATATTTCGCCATTCTTCAAGCAAAAAAATGCATTATAGAACTTTAAAAAAGATCGCTATTTACTCAAAGTTGAGTAAAACAATAAAAATGATTTTGTAAGTTAAAAATATACATTTTATTTAAAAATTCATAGCATTTTCAGGCTTTTCGAACTCTTCATTGGAGAATAGTTTAATAACTAACTGCTGTTTATTTATACTACAATTTTTATTTATACTATACATTTATACATTTTCATCAGGTATTATTTCATTAAAAATGGGGTATTTCACTCGTATACAATGTTTGTGTTCTTTATTAACAGTTAAACAGTTATAATAAATTATTATAAAAGGGACACAGATGTCATATACGCACCACATTGGTCGATTTTTTTGACAGTTTTTTGTACGCCAATTCGGAAAAATCTTCGTTTTAAAATATAAGTTAAATATATATTTTTAAATTTTATTTTATTATTTTAAAAAGTAAAATAATAATAAATTATTTTAAAAAAGTTTAGTTAATAATTATAAAACAAAACAATTTATATATTATAAAAAATGAAAATAAAAGTAAATAAACAGTTTATAAACAAAATAAACAATAGCTGGATTTCCGTATAAGCATAAAATCGCCATTTTGTTGCAATTGCGCCAATTGCAGTTGGTGCATATGACACCTTTGCCAAAGAATGGTTTAACTCATCATATAAAAATGCAGTTCCAGTTGCTTTGTAAAAAAATTTCATTTACATTTTATCTGTAAAAGTAGCACTTTGCACAGGTATAATAAAAATAAAAAATTAGTAGTATTTCCAAAAACACATTCTATAAAGCATCCGTATGTTCAAAAGTTCTTACTAATTACTCTTTTGAAAAATCTTAGTTCATCTTGAAAAAGTCTGTGATCCTTAAAAATTGAACAAAATACACATTATACCTTGATTATTAGTTATATCAGACAATATTTACTCCCTTTTTTTGTTAGAAAACTGCTTTTACTTTCTCAGATACATCTTCTCTGAATGAAACGAATTCTGTCATTAGGACCGATATTTTCGTTTTCCCTTCTTTTTCCCTAGTAGCCCATCTATAATCTGGCGCCATCTATTTTCAATAACCCTTCGGGTCACTCATTGTGCAGTTTGTCTTCAATTTTGTCCTTTGATATTCTAATGCCTATGGCTTCTCTGATTAAAGCACTGTGTAAACAGTCGCAGTAAGCGATTTTTTTCGATAAACACTGTATTAATTTTAACTAAAGTGGTTCTTGCTAAAGCTGTTGTTTGGTTATCATTCCTTAAATCACGGATATGTTGCCGCAAATTTTATTACGCTCGTACAACCTATAAACCTGAGAATCTTTGCAATCATGAATCAAACATACAAAAGAAATTTACTACTGTCTAATATCAAAATGGCTGCAATCTCAAAGAATTTTGGCGCAATTATACAATTTTAGATAGCATTTATGATATTGCGCTTCATGGGATTAAAAAAACTCTTAATTCTTGTTAAATCATTGAAAAAAGTCTTTGAAGCCGTAATAAAAATATACAGAACAAATTTGTTACTGTTTAATATCAAGGACGGCTGCGATCTATAAGGATTTTGGCGTAATTATACAATTTTTGTATAGCATTTATGATATTGAACATCCATAGGATTACACAATGCTCTCAACCCTTGTTAAATCATGGAAAAATGTCCTTGCAACCATGAAGAAAACACACAAAACAAATTTGTGACTATCTAATATCAAGGACGTCTGCGATCTCCAAACATTTTGGCGTAATTATACAATTTTTAATAGCATTTATGGTATTGCGCATCCATAGAATTGCATCAAACCATCAACCCATATCATGGGTTGATGATATCCTATCTCATAGCTCCATCAAATCATGAGAAAAAGTCCTTCCACGTTTCAAACAAATGTCAATCGCAATGTAAAGAAGAGAATAAATACAGACAGACCGCTACACTTGCTGATCTACTGACATCCGTTCCGAGAGGTGAGAACATAAAAAAAGAACATAGAAGAGTAACTGGAACCAGACTTAAGTGTCTCAGAATTTGAATGACCGGTTGACACAGACACATAATGAACAAAGCAATGAGAGTGAGCGAGAACGAAGGAGGATAAAATGAAGGTGAAGAAGACCAAGCGCCCTGGAGGATGACACGCAAAACAACTTTCAGGACTCCCAAATGTTCTGCGAACTCAACACCAATATTTTTTAACAGAAAATATCGTGGTAGGTTTCTAAAGTTTTTGCTTTAAAATTAACCTTCGGCGGTGGCTTCTGTGCAATTTGCAAAAATATCTTTTTTTTTTTTTTTTTTTTTTTTTTTAAGTATAATTTAACATTTTATGTAAAGTAGATATGGCATTATTTTTTGTTTACTGTTCCTTATTTTAGTGATTTAGACGTAAAGCAAAGGTTTCTGCTGTACGGTGCATATGTACGTATTGGAGAAGCTTTTTATAGTTTTTATCCCTATTATAAATCATAGTTTTTATGTTGAAATTTTTTTCATGTTTGAACTGAATTTTCATTTGGGGGGGGGGGGGGACTATCCGCGAAATTTGCTATTTGCGGTATTAGGGCACTTAAATCTCGTAAACGCCACTGGCGTATCTTTAAAAATACCTGGTGAACCAACATTAACATTTTTCTCTGTTATTGTCCAATCGGCGAGAGCGCGAGTGACGTCATGCGAGAGGTCAATCAACTCCTACGTCACGATGTCAACACTTTTCTGATTGGTGACTTTAATGCCCATCATCCTTCCTGGAACTGCAATGATAGCAACACATATGGCAATAAAATCAACAATTTTCTGCAAAATACTTCATCTGAGGACATTATTTTTCCGGATACCCCAACTAGATACTCCCTTAATAGCAGTAGCACTATAGATTTTGGACTTTTCCAAGGCTTTAATTACGTAAAAGATATGAAATCCCTTCCAGAATTGAGTTCTCATCACAACCCTATCCAATTAAAAATACAGATCAAAATTCCTAATGCGCCCCCTAAAATCATTAACAAAATTAATTGGACTCAATTCCGCTCTATTATTAACAATATTCCATCCACTCTACCTGAAATTAATTGCACATTAATGACATCGAAAGCCTTACGGAAAACATTACTAATGAAATTAAAAATGCGGCCAATAGTGCTACTTCTAAAATTTACGACAATGAATTTTTTAAATTAGATCCTCATGTCCGCAGACTAATAACCAATAAAAATAGAGCCAGGAAAAATTTTCAACGTACGAACAAAATTTCGGAAAATATAGCCATGAGTAGTAGGAAAACAAGAGTACGGGGACAGCCGCAGGCGGGACGGCGGGACCGTCCCGCCGGCGGTGCCTCCTGCGGTGCCTCCGGCTGTCCCTGCGGCTGTCCCTCCTGCGGCTGTCCCACCGCCACCATCCCTCCTGGTCCCTCCTGCGGTGCCTCCTGCGCCCACCGTGCCACCGCCACCCTCCTGCCCCCCACTATGCATCCCCCTCCATGAACGCCCCCTAGTGGAAAAAAGGAACATTCTATTATAACATATAGGAACAACTTAGGTGAACAACCTTCCCTAATTAAAAATATTATGAATCACATCTCAACTCGGAATCATACTATAAGATGAAGATTAAATTTATATTTCAATTTTGAACAACCGTAATTTTAATGAGAATTATTAATTAAGCGAAACAATTTAAATCTCAGTTTTTAACCATTTTATTTAGATTTCTTCAACTACAAGATGAGATTATCAATTTAACACAGGAAAATTAAACGTATATTTGAATTTTGCTTGATAGACATCTTAATGAGTATCGTTAATTAAGTAAAAACAATAGAAAATATCCAGTTTTATAGAAAAATACTGATTTCTTACGATTTTTATCAACTTAAGAGAGAAAACTTAAAGGTACATTTCAGTTTTTCAACAGCTATAATCCTTATGAGTATTGATAATTAAGTAAAAAACAATGGAAAATATCAAGTTTTATAGAAAAAGACTGATTTCTTACGATTTTTATCAACTGCATCATCAGTGTATCGACTTACAAGTTGAAAGTTAAACATGCATTCTAGTTTTTCAACAGCTATAATCTTAATGAGTATCGTTAATTAAGTAAAAAACAATGGAAAATATCAAGTTTTATAGAAAAAGACTTATTTCTTACGATTTTTTCAACTCAAACTTCAGAATATCAATTTGATAGAAAGAAATTTAAGCATGCATTCCAGTTTTGGACAACCATTTCCTTCATGAACATTATTTATTAAGCAAAACAACGGAAAATATTAAATTTTTAACTGATTTCTTTATATTTTTTTTAATATAAAATCAGGATACACAACTTAAAATAGAAATTTAAACATATTTTTTAGTTTTTGAACAGTCGTTACCTCAAAGAATTTCGATAATTGAACAATTAACAAAGGAAACTAATGATTTTTTAACGAAAAAAGACGAATTAAACGAATTTGATTAACTTTTACTCTAAATGGAAATTTCATCATACTTTTATATACTAACTAAGTAGAATTTTAATGCATAAACGAACACATTTCAGTAAATATTCAACGCACACACATAAATATGAAAACAACACCTGCTTCTTGTGACTTCATATTGAAACCAAAACTTATTCCTTGGAAGTCCCTCACCATGCCTTTTCACCCCCATCTCCCCCAATTTTTTACCACAGGTAGGGAAATGGACAAAGCAATGACCCCCCTATCTTGTATATTTAGAAGTCTGGGAGAAAAAAAGAGACATTTTATGCACTCCAATTTCTTAACAATTACCGCAACATCCCAAAATTTGAATTTTGGAAGATATAATCAGTATAATTAATTAAACAAAATAATAAAAATATTATTTTTTAAGGGGAAAAGGTGAATTTAAACGAATTTGTTTAGTTTTACAATAGTCTTTTGAACTGCAACTTGGAAATATAAATTTCTAACAGAAGAATTTAACGTATATTTTAATTTTAACAACAAAAACTTAACAAGTATCATTAATTTAAGAAAAATAAATATCAATTTTAAAGAAAAGACGAATTTGAATAATTTTACACTAGTATTTTCAAAAGCAACCTAGAAATATCAATACTTATTCACATATTTCACTTATTCACTGTATTCAATACTATATTTAATAAATTTGGATACACTTTAAGAATTTTCTAATGTATAATTAAATATTAGCTGTATATTTAATGTTACCCATGTTTTCAACATTAGTTCATAATCGTGAATTTTGTATTTTAAATACCATGTATTCAGGTTCAGATTATTTTCACTTGAAATCATACAGAATTTTTTAACAGAGTTTGTTTTTGAAATCATTGAAGCAACTGTATTTAATATTTTTAACACCAATTTTCTAAGATTGTCTAACATTTTCCGATTATACATTCCCCATAAGTACATTTCTAAATGCTACAATCACTTTACATATCGAAAAGATATCATTGAAGCAACTGTATTTAATATTTTTAACACCAATTTTCTAAGATTTTTTAACATTTTCCGGTTATACATTCCTCAAAAGTATATATTCTAAACAATAGAAAATATTAATTTTAAGAATAAAAAGACGAATTTAAACAAATTTTATTAGTTTTACAATATTTTTTCTCATCTCCAACACGGATATATCAATTTTAACAGAATTAAACGCATGTTTTAGTTTTTAAGAACAAAAATGTAATAAGTATCATTAATTAAACAAAAAATAAATATCAATTTTCAAGAAAAGACAATTTTTTACACAAATTTTCAACTTTGAAATACATTTATTTACATATATTGTTACAATATATTACTAAACTTAAAATTTTTAAAAAGTTTTAATGTTTTTACAAAGGGTTCATATTTATATTTTTCACGTCTTGACTGCATTCGAAATCTTACAACAAAAGTATACTTTTATTATTTTTATTATTATTATTATTCTAGAAAACTTAAAAATTCATTTCTTGCTGCTTTAAACACTTGACATATTAAAACTACTCTGAGATATTCTACCCATATAATTAATCAAATTAGGACATGATTCATCTTACACTTCAAAATTTCTGAATTTTTACAATACTTATTTTCATCAAACTTTATTCTTGATCCTATATATTTTAGGAGTACAGAATTTTAACATCTGTTTTTATCTACTTATCAGAAAATTATTAAAACACCCAACAACATTTTCCAAATATGAATATTATCTTTACAGTTTAATAATACAAAACATACACGAATACAAAGTTTAATTTTTACAAACATTTTATATTTCAAACCAAACTTTTCGAAATTTTCACATCATAAGAGCAAACATTAGACGAACTTTTTAACTTTTTTTATTGCTTAGATCTTTTCATCATAACTTTTAATTATGATAATTATCCATTTTTAGGTTGATTGTCGAAAAACTGTAACTGAAATTACATAAACTTAATGTAAAAAACCATGTTCTCACACAATTTCTTGAAATTCAACAAAGAATTGACTATTACTTATCTATTATAATTCTTATTAAATACTTATCTACATCAATATCGACTCTCGATAGTATATAGATATTTCATCATTACACACTTACAACTCTTTTCAAACGTTTATCAGAAAAATAAGTCAATCAAAGTCTAGTAGTTATCACACCTGTTCCTCAGAAATATTACTATCATATGAAACAGTAAAGAAAATTAATAGATATTTAATATTTAATAACCTCATACGTGAAATTACTGTCGAATGAGAATACTAATTATCTATAAAATCAACTGTTGAACAAAAAAATAGTACAGATTACCGAAAATTCAAATGTTTTTTCTGCAAAAGTTACAAAAATTAACAAATGAATGACAAGTTAGAGAAATAATTAAAAAAGTTAATGAACATATTTACAAATTTATTAAAATCACACCTTTTTCTGGATTACAAACCGCAATTTCTTGAAAAATTTATGACCGAATTTGTAAGATTTTAGTCCTAGTATTACATACACTCAATAAATATTCAAAATTAACAAAAATATAATTTTTTAGTCTCATCAATAAGCAGAAATTCTATATTAAAAGAATATTTTCATAGTAGTACTTATAAAAATGAGAGCTTACAGACTGATTTTCATAATTTTATCACATTTAAACTTAATATTTTACATAAAACATTATTTAATCAAATTTTATGCTTTCTAATTCAGTAAAATTCAATACTTTTTTAGTTTTTAAACCAATACCACAATATTTATTTACATCAAACTTGATTCTTCACCTTTTATATTTCCACATTACACACGTGAGATAAATACTAACTTGGATCATGAGTTGAAGTCAATTGATTCCATTCGATTTTCATCATGTACGCATTGCTCCTACACGAAATTTCTTACTGCTATAATCATCTAATGTATTAAAACTAATCTCCTCATATTTTTAATCAATTCACCAGATGTTTCATCTCGCACTTCTGAATTATCATGCATCAAGTTGCTTAAAATATAAATACTATCTTTATAGTTTTAATGATATATAGTATACATGGTTTATCTTGAGTTAGCACTTCCATACTATTAATCAAATTATATGTTTCATCTTGCACTTGATCTTAATGATTTCATCTTGCATCTGAATTATCGTCCATCGAGTTTTTTTTTTTTAAATAATAATATATTTATAGTTTTTGATTATACATAGCATGTACAAATACAATCTTTAATTTTAACATTTCATATTTCAAATAACCTATTTCCGAAACCAAGCTATGTGAATTTTACCACAATACTTATTATCATAGAATAATTTGTGTTTCACACTTTTCTAAAAATTATCAGATATGTACCCCTCAGAGAAATTACTATCATATGAATAAATGAAGAAAATTTAATTTATATTAAATGTACACGAAATTGATTGCAATATGCATGTATTTAATAAAAATAAATAAATAAGCGATTATTTATACATTAAACCTTTACTAAATATATATTTCTTTCATTATACAGATGTTTCAACAAGATGAACCAAAACAGCAGCAAACTTCAGAAATTAATGATCCGAATGATTCATCCCTAGCACATGTAGCGTTAACGAATAACACATATGTGAGTACTTATATGAGAAATACTAGAATTCGTATATGAAACGTAATTAGAGTAAATACAAAATGATTTGTCTTACTACCTACACTTTAACAAGTGCTTTTTACCTATATTATTGAAGAGAATCCTAACTGTGTCCATTTATTTCTACTACAGATGTGCTCTATTTGCTACAAACACTTCTTAAGTAAATGGAATTTAACAGAACATACAAAAATCTATACAGATGAAAAACCTTACACTTGGAAAGATTACCATAAATGCTGTTTTCAATGAGACGTGAATAAAAAATGCACACATCATCATATAAAGCATCGTCAGATATGTGTAAACTTAGCGAAGATATTCAAAAATTAGTCAGACTTTTGTAGAATTTAGAAATAAAGAAAGATATTTAGGCTATTTATCCATCATATTTTCACAACACTTACCACAATATCTCAAACTTAAAATATGGAAGACATACACACTGCTGAAAAGTAATTTTGTGATTCTTCTAACCAGTATGAATGTATAGATATTATTTTGCAGTGTATTCTTTGAATGCTCACATTAAATATTCTTTTATATGCATATATCGTTGTGTTTATTTTTCTAATACCTATTACATTAATGAAATACATACCATTTTAAGTGAAATAACACTCTCACAACTTAAAAAATGCATAAGAACATACAAAAAATAAGCAGATGTATAAAAAAATATGCAAGTTTACAAAATAATTTCATTGTTTTCTAGAAATATTAACAAAAAATATTTACAATATGAAAAAATTGCAAAAGTGAAAAGAAAAAACACAAATGTAAAAACAAAAACCACAAAGTGAAAAACTCATAACAAAGTTTTTGAAAAAAAAAATATTTACAAAAAAATTTTTTTTTACAAAAACCAAAACTTCCAAAAATATTTTTTTCAAAAAATTTTTTTTTCAAAAACATTTTTTACAAAAAATTTTTTTTCAAAATAAGTTTTTACAAAAGTAAAAAAAAGAAAATCACAACGTTAAAAAAAATGAAAAATTTTTGTTAAAAAAAGTAAAAAAATTGCAAAAAAATGTTGCAAAAATTTCAAAAAAGTTATGAAAAAAGCTTCAAAAATTTCGTTGGTTTTAATGCAGTATGCAATGGCGAAACCATTGCATTTGCTTGTTTTTCACTTTGTGGTTTTTGTTTTTACATTTGTGTTTTTTCTTTTCACTTTTGCAATTTTTTCATATTGTAAATATTTTTTGTTAATATTTCTAGAAAACAATGAAATTATTTTGTAAACTTGCATATTTTTTTATACATCTGCTTATTTTTTGTATGTTCTTATGCATTTTTTAAGTTGTGAGAGTGTTATTTCACTTAAAATGGTATGTATTTCATTAATGTAATAGGTATTAGAAAAATAAACACAACGATATATGCATATAAAAGAATATTTAATATGAGCATTCAAAGAATACACTGCAAAATAATATCTATACATTCATACTGGTTAGAAGAATCATAAAATTACTTTTCAGCAGTGTGTATGTCTTCCAAATTTTAAGTTTGAGATATTGTGGTAAGTGTTGTGAAAATATGATGGATAAATAGCCTAAATATCTTCCTTTATTTCTAAATTCTACAAAAGTCTGACTAATTTTTGAATATCTTCGCTAAGTTTACACATATCTGACGATGCTTTATATGATGATGTGTGCATTTTTTATTCACGTCTCATTGAAAACAGCATTTATGGTAATCTTTCCAAGTGTAAGGTTTTTCATCTGTATAGATTTTTGTATGTTCTGTTAAATTCCATTTACTTAAGAAGTGTTTGTAGCAAATAGAGCACATCTGTAGTAGAAATAAATGGACACAGTTAGGATTCTCTTCAATAATATAGGTAAAAAGCACTTGTTAAAGTGTAGGTAGTAAGACAAATCATTTTGTATTTACTCTAATTACGTTTCATATACGAATTCTAGTATTTCTCATATAAGTACTCACATATGTGTTATTCGTTAACGCTACATGTGCTAGGGATGAATCATTCGGATCATTAATTTCTGAAGTTTGCTGCTGTTTTGGTTCATCTTGTTGAAACATCTGTATAATGAAAGAAATATATATTTAGTAAAGGTTTAATGTATAAATAATCGCTTATTTATTTATTTTTATTAAATACATGCATATTGCAATCAATTTCGTGTACATTTAATATAAATTAAATTTTCTTCATTTATTCATATGATAGTAATTTCTCTGAGGGGTACATATCTGATAATTTTTAGAAAAGTGTGAAACACAAATTATTCTATGATAATAAGTATTGTGGTAAAATTCACATAGCTTGGTTTCGGAAATAGGTTATTTGAAATATGAAATGTTAAAATTAAAGATTGTATTTGTACATGCTATGTATAATCAAAAACTATAAATATATTATTATTTTAAAAAAAAAACTCGATGGACGATAATTCAGATGCAAGATGAAATCATTAAGATCAAGTGCAAGATGAAACATATAATTTGATTAATAGTATGGAAGTGCTAACTCAAGATAAACCATGTATACTATATATCATTAAAACTATAAAGATAGTATTTATATTTTAAGCAACTTGATGCATGATAATTCAGAAGTGCGAGATGAAACATCTGGTGAATTGATTAAAAATATGAGGAGATTAGTTTTAATACATTAGATGATTATAGCAGTAAGAAATTTCGTGTAGGAGCAATGCGTACATGATGAAAATCGAATGGAATCAATTGACTTCAACTCATGATCCAAGTTAGTATTTATCTCACGTGTGTAATGTGGAAATATAAAAGGTGAAGAATCAAGTTTGATGTAAATAAATATTGTGGTATTGGTTTAAAAACTAAAAAAGTATTGAATTTTACTGAATTAGAAAGCATAAAATTTGATTAAATAATGTTTTATGTAAAATATTAAGTTTAAATGTGATAAAATTATGAAAATCAGTCTGTAAGCTCTCATTTTTATAAGTACTACTATGAAAATATTCTTTTAATATAGAATTTCTGCTTATTGATGAGACTAAAAAATTATAGTTTTGTTAATTTTGAATATTTATTGAGTGTATGTAATACTAGGACTAAAATCTTACAAATTCGGTGATAAATTTTTCAAGAAATTGCGGTTTGTAATCCAGAAAAAGGTGTGATTTTAATAAATTTGTAAATATGTTCATTAACTTTTTTAATTATTTCTCTAACTTGTCATTCATTTGTTAATTTTTGTAACTTTTGCAGAAAAAACATTTGAATTTTCGGTAAACTGTACTTTTTTTTGTTCAACAGTTGATTTTATAGATAATTAGTATTCTCATTCGACAGTAATTTCACGTATGAGGTTATTAAATATTAAATATCTATTAATTTTCTTTACTGTTTCATATGATAGTAATATTTCTGAGGAACAGGTGTGATAACTACTAGACTTTGATTGACTTATTTTTCTGATAAACGTTTGAAAAGAGTTGTAAGTGTGTAATGATGAAATATCTATATACTATCGAGAGTCGATATTGGTGTAGATAAGTATTTAATAAGAATAATAATAGATAAGTAATAGTCAATTCTTTGTTGAATTTCAAGAAATTGTGTGAGAACATGGTTTTTTACATTAAGTTTATGTAATTTCAGTTACAGTTTTTCGACAATCAACCTAAAAATGGATAATTATCATAATTAAAAGTTATGATGAAAAGATCTAAGCAATAAAAAAAGTTAAAAAGTTCGTCTAATGTTTGCTCTTATGATGTGAAAATTTCGAAAAGTTTGGTTTGAAATATGAAATGTTTGTAAAAATTAAACTTTGTATTCGTGTATGTTTTGTATTATTAAACTGTAAACATAATATTCATATTTGGAAAATGTTGTTGGGTGTTTTAATAATTTTCTGATAAGTAGATAAAAACAGATGTTAAAATTCTGTACTCCTAAAATATATAGGATCAAGAATAAAGTTTGATGAAAATAAGTATTGTAAAAATTCAGAAATTTTGAAGTGTAAGATGAATCATGTCCTAATTTGATTAATTATATGGGTAGAATATCTCAGAGTAGTTTTAATATGTCAAGTGTTTAAAGCAGCAAGAAATGACTTTTTAAGTTTTCTAGAATAATAATAATAATAAAAATAATAAAAGAATACTTTTGTTGTAAGATTTCGAATGCAGTCAAGACGTGAAAAATATAAATATGAACCCTTTGTAAAAACATTCAAACTTTTTAAAAATTTTAAGTTTAGTAATATATTGTAACAATATATGTAAATAAATGTATTTCAAAGTTGAAAATTTGTGTAAAAAATTGTCTTTTCTTGAAAATTGATATTTATTTTTTGTTTAATTAATGATACTTATTACATTTTTGTTCTTAAAAACTAAAACATGCGTTTAATTCTGTTAAAATTGATATATCCGTGTTGGAGATGAGAAAAAATATTGTAAAACTACTAAATTTGTTTAAATTCGTCTTTTTATTCTTAAAATTAATACTTTCTATTGTTTAGAATATATACTTTTGAGGAATGTATAACCGGAAAATGTTAAAAAATCTTAGAAAATTGGTGTTAAAAATATTAAATACAGTTGCTTCAATGATATCTTTTCGATATGTAAAGTGATTGTAGCATTTAGAAATGTACTTATGGGGAATGTATAATCGGAAAATGTTAGACAATCTTAGAAAATTGGTGTTAAAAATATTAAATACAGTTGCTTCAATGATTTCAAAAACAAACTCTGTTAAAAAATTCTGTATGATTTCAAGTGAAAATAATCTGAACCTGAATACATGGTATTTAAAATACAAAATTCACGATTATGAACTAATGTTGAAAACATGGGTAACATTAAATATACAGCTAATATTTAATTATACATTAGAAAATTCTTAAAGTGTATCCAAATTTATTAAATATAGTATTGAATACAGTGAATAAGTGAAATATGTGAATAAGTATTGATATTTCTAGGTTGCTTTTGAAAATACTAGTGTAAAATTTTTCAAATTCGTCTTTTCTTTAAAATTGATATTTATTTTTCTTAAATTAATGATACTTGTTAAGTTTTTGTTGTTAAAATTAAAATATACGTTTAATTCTTCTGTTAGAAATCTATATTTCCAAGTTGCAGTTCAAAAGACTATTGTAAAACTAAACAAATTCGTTTAAATTCACCTTTTCCCCTTAAAAAATAATATTTTTATTATTTTGTTTAATTAATTATACTGATTATATCTTCCAAAATTCAAATTTTGGGACATTGCGGTAATTGTTATGAAATTGGAGTGCATAAAATGTCTCTTTTTTTCTCCCAGACTTCTAAATATACAAGATAGGGGGGTCATTGCTTTGTCCATTTCCCTACCTGTGGTAAAAAATTGGGGGAGATGGGGGTGAAAAGGCATGGTGAGGGACTTTCAAGGAATAAGTTTTGGTTTCAATATGACGTCACAAGAAGCAGGTGTTGTTTTCATATTTGTGTGTGCGTTGAATATTTACTGAAATGTGTTCGTTTATGCATTAAAATTCTACTTAGTATATAAAAGTATGATGAAATTTCCATTTAGAGTAAAAGTTAATCAAATTCGTTTAATTCGTCTTTTTTCGTTAAAAAATCATTAGTTTCCTTTGTTAATTGTTCAATTATCGAAATTCTTTGAGGTAACGACTGTTCAAAAACTAAAAAATATGTTTAAATTTCTATTTTAAGTTGTGTATCCTGATTTTATATTAAAAAAAATATGAAGAAATCAGTTAAAAATTTAATATTTTCCGTTGTTTTGCTTAATAAATAATGTTCATGAAGGAAATGGTTGTCCAAAACTGGAATGCATGCTTAAATTTCTTTCTATCAAATTGATATTCTGAAGTTTGAGTTGAAAAAATCGTAAGAAATAAGTCTTTTTCTATAAAACTTGATATTTTCCATTGTTTTTTTACTTAATTAACGATACTCATTAAGATTATAGCTGTTGAAAAACTAGAATGCATGTTTAACTTTCAACTTGTAAGTCGATACACTGATGATGCAGTTGATAAAAATCGTAAGAAATCAGTCTTTTTCTATAAAACTTGATATTTTCCATTGTTTTTTACTTAATTATCAATACTCATAAGGATTATAGCTGTTGAAAAACTGAAATGTACCTTTAAGTTTTCTATCTTAAGTTGATAAAAATCGTAAGAAATCAGTATTTTTCTATAAAACTGGATATTTTCTATTGTTTTTACTTAATTAACGATACTCATTAAGATGTCTATCAAGCAAAATTCAAATATATGTTTAATTTTCTTGTGTTAAATTGATAATCTCATCTTGTAGTTGAAGAAATCTAATTAAATGGTTAAAAACTGAGATTTAAATTGTTTCGCTTAATTAATAATACTCATTAAAATTACGGTTGCTCAAAATTGAAATATAAATTTAATCTTCATCTTATAGTATGATTCCGAGTTGAGATGTGATTCATAATATTTTTAATTAGGGAAGGTTGTTCACCTAAGTTGTTCCTATATGTTATAATAGAATGTTCCTTTTTTCCACTAGGGGGCGTTCGTGGAGGGGGATGCATAGTGGGGGGCAGGAGGGTGGCGGTGGCACGGTGGGCGCAGGAGGCACCGCAGGAGGGACCAGGAGGGATGGTGGCGGTGGGACAGCCGCAGGAGGTGGGACAGCCGCAGGGACAGCCGGAGGCACCGCAGGAGGCACCGCAGGCGGGACGGTCCCGCCGTCCCGCCTGCGGCTGTCCCCGTACTCTTGTTTTAAAACTACTGCCATGAATAGAGCCCAATAGGAACTTAAAAACTTTTTAAATCAAAAAAGACAGGACAGCTGGACTGCTTATCTTGAATCGCTAGCTCCGGAGGATGCTAGCATTTGGAAAGCAGCCAGAAAATTCAAGGGCTCTACTTCATACATGCCCCCCTTAAATATTCCAAATTCAAACACCTGTGCGTACACCGATGAAGAAAAGGCTGATTGTATTGTAAGTAGTCTAAAATTGCAGTTTGCAGAAAACTCTATTGTAGATTATGATATAGAGAGGGAGGTTAATGATACCGTGAGAAACTTTTTGAGAACTCCCCCCCTCCCCCTACTTTTTTTATAACTAACTCCGATATTATTAATGAAATTAAACGCCTTAAAAATAAAAAATCAGCGGGTATAAGTACCATCACTAATGAAATGCTTAAAAATCTTCCAAATTCATATATTCCAAAAATCACTTTACTTATTAATAGCATTTTTAAATTTTCTTACTTCCCCCTTTATTGGAAAATCGCGCTAATTGCTCCCATTCTTAAATGTAAAAAACCTCCGGAAAATCCTACCTGCTACAGACCTATTTCTTTATTAAATTCACTTAGTAAATTTGCAGGAGCATTTATTGCTCAGCACCTTAAAGACCATATATTTAACAATCAAATACTTACTCCTGATCAATTTGGCTTAAGAGAGGGGCTCTCAGCCCCTCACCAAGTATATCGGCTGGTAGAACATATTACAACTGCTAAGATTAATAAAAGTCCTACTGCTGCTGTATTCCTGGATATTGAAAAAGCTTCTGATAGAGTATGGATATATGCACTAATTTATAAATTAATTAAATATGATTCCCCCCCTTTTTAATTAAGCTAATTTTTAATTATTTACTTGATAGAAATTTTAATGTTAAAATTAAAGATAAATTATCCAGAAATCTATTTGCCCCCTTTGGAATTCCACAAGGATCCCGTATCTCGGGTATTTTATTTAATTTATTTATTAATGATATGCCTGATCACCCTTTCACCCACCTCGCAAAATTTGCTGACGATACTTGCGTTTTCACTACTCATAGAAACAGAAAATTTGCAATCTTACCCTTAATCACCACCTTAAATTATTAATTAAATGGTTTCAAAAATGGAGAATTAAAATTAACGTTAATAAAACTCAGGAAGTCTTTTTCTGTAATTTACGCGAAAATAACTTAAATAAATATAAAATCAACCTTAATAGAAACGAGTTGCCATGGTCGAATACATGTAAATACTTAGGAATTATACTTGATCAAAGAGTCACTTTTAAACATCACATACAATACTCGCGTAATAAATTTCGAGCTGCTAGAAGTTTATTTTCCCCCCTAATTGCTCGAAATAGTATTTTATCTATTAAAAATAAGTTGCTGCTTTACAACTCTTTTCTAAGACCAATTTTAACTTATGGATGTCAAATTTGGAGTTTCGCTGCCTTCTGTCACATCAAATCCCTAATACAATCTCAAAATTCTACCATAAGAATAATTTATGATGTGCCATATTATGTTAGAAACTATCATCTTTATAAAGAAATTAAGTATCCAGAATTAAACACTCACATTCAAGACTTAAATATTAATTTTCACCTCTCTTTGGAAAATCATGAAAATAGTGCTTTAAATACTCTTGCAGCTTATGATATATTTGACATTCATAATAGAAAAAGACCTAAATTAGGTATGATATTAAATGCAATTCATAACTTTTAAATTTAATTGTTTTTTAATCCTTTTTTATCAATTTTAACTTAGTTTTTTGACGAACTTGCTTGTTCAATCCGGCATGCGTCACCGCTTTTCTCCGCCTTTGGCTCCACCCCTATTGGCCAGCGCCAATATAAGGGGTGAATTTTCCCGCTACCGGCTGCAAATCAAGTGTCGTTTACATTTCGTGTATCTTTTCAACGTGAAACTTGTTATTATAACCGAGCGAAATCGTGCTCGCAGAATATGGCATATCTATCGCACGCAATATTTTAGGACCCAGTTAAATCATCTTAATAGAAAAATTAAGGCTGCTATCTCCAAGTTTAGAAATGAACGCTGGAACACTTTTATCGAATCTCTTTCGACTGAAGACAACACCATTTGGAAGGCTGCTTCCCGCATTCGTAGGGCACAAACACACATTCCGGCCATCAGATGCCCTAATGGCATGGCTTATACTAACACTGAAAAGGCTGAAGCTATTGCTGAAAGTCTTAGAAGTCAGTTTACACCTGATTCTGGCATGGACAACCCCAGGGTTGCAACTGTGTTGGAGACCACAGTCCAAAATTTCTTAAACAAAAACACACCAAGCACGCTACCCCCGGCCACGCCTACCGAGGTCCGGGAGTACATTTCAGGCTTAAAAAAGAATAAGTCTCCGGGTGAGGACCGCATTTCTAATAATATGCTTATTAACTTACCTAACAAATTTATTCTTTATATTGTTCTATTAATTAATTGCATGATGACTTTAAATGTTTTTCCTGATTACTGGAAAAAGGCTATTGTCGCTCCCCTACTGAAAAGTGGGGTGGAGGACAACCACACTCCAACCAGCTTTCGACCTATCTCTTTACTCTCCTGTTTATCTAAAGTGTATGAATATGTTCTCGTCAATCGCCTGAAGGAGTACCTAAACTCTAACGACGTACTGATTCCGGAGCAATTCGGATTTCGAGTGCGTCACTCAACAACCCATCAGATTTGGAGAGTTTCTGAACTTATTCATGACGGTTTCACGTCTGGCGGGGTGACGAGAGCAATTTTTCTCGATATCCAAAAGGCTTTTGATAAAGTCTGACATATCGCTCTTCTTTTTAAACTAATCAAACTAAAAGTTCCTGCACAACTCATTAAAATCTATGCAGACTACTTTAAAAATAGATCCTTCTCTGTTAGAGTAGGAAGTTCCTACTCTAACCCTAAACCTATTGCTAGCTCCGTACCACAAGGTTCCCTGAGCGGTCCCACTCTATTTAATGTCTTTATTAACGACATTCCTAAAGAGCCTGACATCGACTTAGTGATTTTCGCCGATGACACAGCTATGCTATTCAAACACAAACAAGCACAAAGAGTGTTCTCTAAACTTCAAAATTATCTTAATGTACTTTCGGCTTGGTTTAAAAAATGGAAAATTAAAGTGAATAGTGCCAAAAGTGCCGCCATTTTTTTCACCAACCAACGTTCAAACCCCATCGCTAATTTAAATTTCAAACTGAATGATGAACCAATTCCCTGGAGGTCAGATTATAAGTACCTAGGTATTCATCTAGATTCTAAATTAACTTGGCGCACGCACATCACAGAAACTCTGGATCGTGCGAACCGCGCCGCGGGCTCCCTTAATCCCCTCTTGGCTTGGAACAGCCCCCTGTCTATGAAAAATAAATTGTTACTATATAAATCCATGGTCAGACCGATCATAACTTATGGTTCGGTTGTGTATGGAAGCACAGTTAAAACCAGACTTGAAAAAGTTCAAACTTTTCAGAATAAGCTTCTTCGTAGGTTTACCAAAGCAACCCGTTATGTCCGCAATGACGTCATTCATCGTGACCTTAAAATTAAACCGATTTTTGCGGAAATCAAGAAACTTACAATGAAGTTTCATTGGTCAGTCCCTGCTGTGCGGAATCCTGCTTTAAATGCCATTAGGCGTTATGATGGAACAGTGGGGGAAAACCGGAAACGGCCCCTAGCTATTCTTTCACGGGATGATAACTTCATCCCATGTTCCAAAACATCCAGAAGGAATCCTTCTGCCGTCACTTAAAGCAGAATTCCCGGGAAAAATTTATATTTCCCTTAGTTTGAAAGAAATTTTCAACTAGAATTAGAATTACCCCTGACGTCATGCAGCATTCTGTAGTTTTGTACAGTCACGTTTTTCAGCTTTTCTAATTAATTGTAATTTTAATTTTGTTATTTGTTTTATTATTTCGACTTCCCTTTACTTTCTTTTAAATATTTTAATTTATTTGTAATCGTAATTGGGTACTCTATCTTTCTCAAAATTTCAGTTGTTTTCGAAGTCACTTCCATCTTTGAGGATAGGCCACGCCTTCCTCATATTCCTATTGGCCAATGCGGTGCTTGCTCACTGTACCTCGGCTTTTTAAGACCTATTCTTCCCCTTTTGGCTCATTCTACCCTCGACCACTTGGTGTGTGAGGTACTCGCCGCCAGCAATGGTCGCTAAATTTCACCACACAGTTTTCAGCTTTTTTTCAGCAATTAGTTGTTTTAAATTTTCTAAATTTAACTTGACCCCCTTTTAGACCAGGCAGGAACCGAAAAACTTATTTACTGGAGTTGTGGACCTGCGCAAGCGTAGTGTGTACAGGAACTTCGTTTGGTAGTGCGGTCCAGGTGGCCGGTAACATATGCCAGCAAAACGCGGGACCTGTGCCGCTATGTTTGCCGATGGGAAGCTTCGAAGGTGAATGGGTTTCAGGTGATTGTCACCAAAATTAGTGAGCTATGTGGCCCCCTTTTTTGTTGTTCTTAGAGTTAGTCGTGGGCTGGGATACCTTATGCTATGCCTTTTATGTGCTTCTTGGTACCATACTGCCTTTACACTCTCCGTTTTTTGCCGACGCCAGTCGGTGAAATGACATCGAAGAATGGGGCAACCAAATCGTTTGGATGCCACATGCGCCCCTTCTTTCGGAGGTTATATTTAACCTCGTGCTTCCAGCTCTGGAATAATCTTTGGATTTCCACCAGAGACTCTAAATTATACCTTTTGACCGTGCTTTGTTTCGAAATTCATCTTTTTATGTTTCTTTTTCCATATTTAGTTGAAGGTTACGCGCAATGGACCCACATTGTGTTGGCACTCCTTAAGCACCGCGATGTCATGTCTCATTTCTTCACTAGATGTCGTACTGTTCACATCTCTCAGCGCCGTAATCGGTAGTGCCGATGAGCCCTTCTCAGGGCTTCGGAGGTCATATTCCGATAGGATGCTGGGAGGGAGCTGGTATGATGTCTGGACTTTTTAAAATAATTTAAACATGAGCCACCACTTTTTCTTAAAATTAATTTAAATATACAGATTTATACTATATATTTTGTTAATTTACGCACAAGCTCAGGAAATAAGTGTTTATATATATATATATATATAAAATTAATTGCTATTCAATTTGTGCTATTATTAATGTAATATCATTTGCCCGGAGTGAGAGTTCCCATTTAGTGGTATTCTTACTATGTGTCGGGGATGTGGGGCCGAGGTCCCAGACTCCTCGAGAAAACGTTTCGAACTGCTGCTGCGGTACTCTTGCCTCCCAATTCCACAGATATTCGGGGCTATACTGCATTTGTCTCTACTGAACAGTTCCAATCTATTATTTGTTGCGACACTATCGAATAATAGAAGAAATTTTTTAATTAGATATTTTTAAATATTATCAATTGTAGTCCATAATTTTAAATGTTTAGTTCAAAGATCGAACTATATGTAAAAATATTAATCTAATAAAAATTGAAAAAGAGTTAAAAACAATTACAAAAAATCTCCCACTCTCCCATGTATCTTACAAACGTTATTATATATGTTTGATTCTGTGATCCCTTTTTCACAACGTCAATGTGGTTAATAATCTCTTATTTTAAAATAGCTCAAGCAATCGATTGCACTCTGATTTTCGAGATTATTTTCCAGCTTTTAATATTCCTAATTATTTCAAATTGTTCTTTATCATTCCTGGTTTAATATTTCATTTTGAATTTTTATATCAAATGCATCAGCATCCCTATGAATGTTTAACGAATGCTTGTTACCATGAATGTTAAACAAACTGAACTAGAATAAAATGTCAGTAAATTAGTTTAAAAGAAAATTATTAAAACTAAACAATTTTCATTTCATACAAACTAAAGTTTGATTACTCAAACCTGGTATCGAATAGATCCCGATAATGCAAATTTATAAATATTCCACAATACTTCATCTTTTCCTATTGTTCTAGAAACAAATAAAAGTTAAGGGATTTCACAATTTGAAAATAAATATTTATTAATGTAATATCATATCATTCATGCAACAGCATATCACAATGAATGATTATTTCCTAAAAAGCAAACAAGTGGAACATGAACTGCGAAAATTGTTTAACTTTAGTGAAAGCACCAAAGATTTGCTTAAAGTTCTTCCGAATCAATCATTGGAACAAATATTACATCTGATGATTTAGCAAAGTGACTTCGTTTTATAAAAAGAACATAATATTATCATAGCGACTTTCTTTTAATTATTAGAACTCTGGTGAAAATCAAAAGTATTTTGTATTACTTATGCAATTAAGTACAGCATTTAATGCTGTTTTTAATTGTATAGGTAAGTTTTGAAGAAAAAAGTTCTTAATATCATATACTTCTTAACATTAGAGTGCATGTTCCTTCTGATGAATATTTATTATTATTATTATTTTGTGAATATTTTTATACTAATAGTTAATGGACTGGTTTTTTTCTACTAATGACATCATCCGCTGTCTCGACAAGCTGACGATGGTTTTCTTGCATATATTTGGAATTAATAGTAGGGCTAAAAATCTGTATTTCAATATGATTCAAAATACTTAAAAATAAAAGCAAAATTGCGATATAAACTCGAAATCTTTAACCATTTCGACATATTAATGCAAAATATAGAATTTTTATTAAACATATAGAAGAAAAAACAGAATTTTTGTTAAATAAATTAATGAAAATTAAAAGACCATGGTTCGTACGGGTACCGTTATTTCTCATGTGATGTACCAGTATTATTTTACGAAAAAATAAATCTAATTTAAACGGGCGAAATATCCCTTTATTTAATTATAGATCTTCTGTAAGAAAATACTGGTACCAAAAAATTTCCTTGTCATGAAATTCCAGGATCCGTACGAACCCTGAAGACTCAATTCTTTACAAAATGATGCATTTTTAAAAATTTCATTAGCTAGAATTCACTAGCCTGGAAAAGTTGGGTTATCTCATGATTTTTAGCTTTAGATAATTTATTCTTATGCGTTTTGTATTGCTGAGTCCGATATTCATTTTCATTTTTACCATCATGTAAGATTTTTTGCTAATCGTAAATTTTAAAGTTAAATAAAAAAGAAAATAACGAAAACTCGATACTATAAAATAGATGTAATTGTTGTGTTTGTAACTCTTGATAATTGATTTTTATGTACTTTTAACGTTGAGTTCGACAAAACTACCTTCAGTTTTAATTATCATATCAGGATTATTCGCAAATTATAAATTTTAAAGTTAAAAAATTCTAAGTTAAAAATGAACCTCCTCCCTTATCTCATCGGGCACCTTAGCTGTTTAGCTGTAATAATCCCAGTATAAGACAAAAAATGAATAAAGTATTAAATTAAATAAAATTAAATAACATAAATAAAAAAGTTTTACATATGTTTTATAGATTAAGATTTCCGCTATATTTCAACTTTTACATTTATGATTTGCATAAAAATTATAACGTGATGGTTAAAAATCAAGATCTTTTTCAGATTGAATGTTAAAAAGTATATAAAGATCAATTATGATTGAAATGCAAAATTGTGCTTTATGTAGTAGTACATGATGCTATGATAGCGTGTAAGGAATTCATGTTGAAGGTTTTGCTTCAAACAAAAACGATGTTTTTAACATTGTATATAGTAAGTTAACTGGAAAGATGTTCATTTATGGAAGATTCACGTGAAAATCTATGAATAACTAACTAATGAAAACGGAAGATTCCACTGTAATCCGAAAACAAAAAAATAATACATAATATTAAACAGATGATTTAAGCTTCATTTCACCACACACACTTTTTTTTTTAATTCGGGTGATTTATGCAAGTAATATTAATATATAATTGCATAAATATCTGCAAGAATAGCTTTAATTTTGATTTCCTGAGATGGTTAACACTAGCATAAAACTTTTAATACCAAAAATCACAGTTATATAGATTAGAATTCGCAAATAACAGCCGAAGTTTCTGAGTTTGAGGCCAGATTCATTACTGTACTGAATGTACCTTGTGAAAATTGATTAATTGCAAAATCATACATAAATAATCGCTTAAAATATAATAGGAACATTCTTTGTAATAAGATTAACCTACAATAATTCTCTTCAATTATGAAAATTACTGATACATGAAATCATGAAACAATATATTTTATACGTTATGCCAGATAGTGGAATACTCAATTACGGAAAATGAGTAAAAAAATTCTGATAGCACCTATGAGAAAAAATGCCATGCATACGCAGTGATGAAGGGTAGAAGTAAAGTGTACTAAAAAGTAAAGGGTAAAATATAGTATTTATTTCACCATGAAAATTCATTTAATAATGCACAATTACATAAACCTCCATAAGAATAATTCTAAGTTCCCCTAATTTCGTTTTTTTTAATTAATCGTATTTCCAAAAGAATAACTAAAAGTTTTTTCACACTGCAGATATTTTTTCTTAATAATCTAACTATTTTAATTCATCAATAATGCCATAATATATCGTCTTCAAGATAAAAATATTCAATTTCTAACTTTTAAAGCAGTAAATATTTCTGTAATTAAATTACTTTAACTGGCAACATGTTAAAAAAAAAATTAAATATAAGAAAGGAAAATACTGGTTAAAAAAAAGAAAGAAAGAAAAAGAAAAATTTTTTGTCTTTGAATCCAGAAAAATTATATGTTTGGGAGCAACGAACAGCAGTAAAGTACAGTGAGAAATTTATTAAAACACTGAAATTAATTTAGAAAAAGTGTGGCAACACCCATTTGCATTAAAATGTTTATATTTGACTCCATTTTTTTGTAATATTAATTAATATCTATATAATTTATAGACGAATATAAAAATGTATTCCAAACATGCATTAGTGCACTTGAAAAAGCACCGTAGCAAACATCACACGGGTGAATCTTCTATTTGTGCATTTTTGTCTTAAAATCATAATTTGGCAACCAAAGTAAAATCAAAATCGTATAGATACAATAATTTGTAACTCACACATGCGGTCATTTTTACAATTACTTGTGGTATTTTGCCTTGTAAGTTACATGGTGGAGGAATAAGATAAAAAAAAAAAAAAAAAGAAAAGAACAGAACAGAAAAAATTTTCATTCAAACAGCCTGTAATCAAATTTTCAGATACAAATTTTTTAATCTGACGCAAATGACAAATCTCCAAATCTTGTATCAGTTGTAATATTTCGCATTAAATTATTTTTTAAGCATTAAAATTTTTCTTTACATGTTTCAATATTTTCGTTTTGTACTATTGTCAATTATCTAAACTGTTTTTATTTTTTCTTTCTCTATTAAATTATTATTTAAAAATTAGTGCTATTATTATTTTAAATAAAATTATTAAATTTTTTTTTTACAATTATAGCCATTTAAATTCTTTCATCAATTATAATGAACGCCAAAAATTAAGCTCGCCAGAAAGGTATCCTTATCGTCCAAAATAACAACATTTTCCGCCATAATTTTATAATTAATAAACACAGAACCTGTGCATAGAACGATATACTATGTACGAAAACTTTCCCTGAAACATTATATATCTAACAGTGTAAGTTCTATCAAAATTTCTTCAGTAGAACTCGAGAAGTAAGCGGACGGAACGAAATTTCCGTTTCTATTTTATGTATGTAAGTAGACGATTTTTGCTATTTTTTAACAGTGACAGTTTATGACTTTCGAAAAAATCCTGACATAATGGTTTCAGATTAAGGTATTTTTTGATCCAACGCTAAAAATGCATAAAAATTTAGAAACACAACCATCGCACTTTTATGTTGTCTAATCTACAACTTTTTCCTAAATTTCTCGGTGGTAAGCTTATCCGAAATTTTGTGTTATCCTCTAAAATAAGTATAAATGATAATCATCGAAACTCATAATAATATTAGATTGTCATCGAGTTTACGTAATTTTTTAACATTTTATCTCGATCGGATATATGTTTAAAAGCAACTATTGTATACAATTTAAAACTTAATAAAAGCACTAACTCGAGGTAATACTTGTACAATTTTTTTTCAAAGCGCAGATACACATGAAATAAGATCTTCGAATACTTTAATTCAAAGTATTATTATCACAATTATTATCCAATCTTTCTAATTAGTAAGTTTCTCAAAATAAATAAAAATGAAAATATACCACATACTGACAACAAAGATTTATCAACGCTTTAAAATGCATGCTAATTTTTATAGAATGCAAAAGATAGGATAATAATTTCAAAATACCCTATAACTCAATTTCATGAACACAAAGTAGTTGCTGAAATTACTTTCACTTCCATGATATCCGATAGCATGTAGCAATGAATGATTATTTTCTGAAAAGCAAACAAATGGAACATGAACTGCAAAAGTTTTAATCTGGCGAAAGTTTAAAGAGACTTACTCTGTATATTTCCGAATCAATCATCCGGACAAATAATATCTAATTAATCAGCATGTGCTTTCATTTCTTCACTGTCAGTAAATATTATAACGTGGAAAATGAATAAATAAAATTCAAGAATGATATTTTTATAAACATATTTTTTCGCAAATTTAGCATTTCTTTCATTAAGCTTTCATTGATTTTCATTCTTTCTTAAAAGTAGTAGTACTTATAGTTTGTAACATCTATAAACATATAATGATGAAAATCATTTTCATTATAAATAATGAGCATACATACATACATAATATACATACATCTATGATACATAATGTCATTTTTATTTTGTTTTTCTCTACAGTTCGATTTCACCGTCGTGGTATCACAAATAGGTTACATAATTTATTGTAATCAACTGGAATAACGCCTGATACTAAATGCTATCAATATATTTAGGTTTAAGATCTACATATTAAAAATTCTACCAATTTCTTTTTATTATACTGTTAACTGTTATAGTAACATTTAACTGTTATAGTAACTAAGTCTGAAAAACTGGGGGGGGGTTGGGAGGGGAGGGGGGGAGTCAGGTGCGGCTGAAAGTATCAGATATCAGTTATCAAATAATAAGTTCAACAGCTCCATTGTTTTGTAAAAATTTCAAACCCCAGCTTAATAAAAAGTTAAGGTCTAAAACAATGCTTTTATTACCAATTCATTTTCAAAAATAATAGAGACCTTCCCGTCGACGCGACGTAGAATATTTTGAAAAAAAGAATGGTTTTGTAACACCTTTAAAGAAGGAAGAGAATAAAAAAGTCATTATTTTCTAATTGAATGTCGATTCATTACGTGACAAGCATGACCATTTATATGTCAAGGCCGTTTTATTTTCGGGAACGGATGACAGTTGCAAATTGAGAACTAGTCATTGAGGGCCTCCGTAATACTTACCCATCATGGATATAAATAATCCTATCAAAAACATGAATGTGAAAAAATGCCAAGTTCGTTAAAGATTTCGCTAATAAAAGAAGAGATTTGACAAAAAATAATGATATCCTATCAAAAACATGAATGTGAAAGAATGCCAAGTTTGTAAAAGGTTTTGCTAATGAAAGAAGTGAGATCTAACTGCAAACCAAGTTCTTTCGAAGCTCCTTAAATCATAGCTCCTGTCATGCATAATATTCTTCAATTGCTTAAAATGAGTTGGTATGTTACTTGTTATTCAATAGAGCGACTTACAAGTTTTCTGTTATTCAAATTTCTCTATTTAATTGATCAGAACTTAAAGTTGATCACTTAATTAATTTATCGATACCTTAACTTCAATGTAGTTATTCGAACATTTGAATGACTAGATCTTTCCCAATCAGATTCTAGATTAAATTTTACTCAAACATTAAAGTTAGGTACTCAAACATTAAGTACTTACTCAAACATTAAAGTTAGGGGCTGAAAACTTGCCAAGTCGCTCTATTGAATAACAAGTAACATACCAACTCATTTTAAGCAATTGAAGAATATTATGCATGACAGGAGCTATGATTTAAGGAGCTTCGAAAGAACTTGGTTTGCAGTTAGATCTCACTTCTTTCATTAGCAAAACCTTTTACAAACTTGGCATTCTTTCACATTCATGTTTTTGATAGGATATCATTATTTTTTGTCAAATCACTTCTTTTATTAGCGAAATCTTTAACGAACTTGGCATTTTTTCACATTCATGTTTTTGATAGGATATCATTATTTTTTGTCAAATAAGTCGGTATTTGTTTCCTTTTAGAAATAAATTGGCTTAATATTAAATTAGTTTTATTTAATATTAATTAATCTTACAGCTTTTTCCTGCGTTTATTCACTGTTTCTTTGAATCAAATTTGAAACTTTTAACATTAGGATTGCTTATGTTCTATTAAATTCCACTAATAAGGATGTTTCTTTTATGTGATTGGGTACTACTTGATTATCTCGACGACCAAAAAAGTTTGTCTCCAACTTGGCGATATATCGCCAAATTGCCGACAAAAATTACCCGCCAAAAGTGATACTAACTTGGCGCTATTTCTGGTATTTCGCCAAATTCCCATAGACTCCCATTGTAATCTGGCAATTTATCCAATACTGTTGTTAGAGCAAGGACTGCCACCATCATTTTGACTTTTTTTTTTTTTTTTTTTTAATTGGTTCGCTAACTTTCCAATATTGCTGATATTGCTATTTAGAACGTTTATAGAACGCTTTTCGCGCATTTTTACCCCTTTTAAATTTTGTATTTGTTAACAAATGTTCTTAGTGATCATTTATATCTTATAAGTAATGAACATGCCAAATTTGATGTTTCTAAGCCCTTAACATACAGACATCGCATTTTTAGAATTTTTTTTGCTCTTTTAATTCTTTTGGATTAGTGGCATTGACATAAGATATAGCCTATATTGGAGGAAGAAATGTCACCATCATTTTAAGATCATTACTTTTAAGATCAGATGGTTGTTTGCTGAGATTGCTTAAAAATCCCAATTTAGAACAGTTTTAGAATGCTTTTCGTGCATTTTCACCCTTTTTGAATTCTTTATTTTTTAGCAAATGCCCTTAGAGATCATTTTTATCTTATAAATAAGTAACATGCCGAATTTTGTGCTTCTATGCTTATTAGTAAAACAAAAATCTCATTTTTAGAATGTTTTTTGCTTCTTCACTCTCTTATGGTTAATGGTATATACATAAAATATAGCATATACTTGAACCGGGGTGAATACCATCATTTTGGTACTATTAATTTTGGAATCGGTTGATAGTTTCAGAAATTAGCTCCGATACTCGCCAAAAAAGACGCCAACTTGGCACTATTTCTGATATTTCGTGAAATTCCCGTGAACTCTAAAATGCCAAACTTTATAATTCTAGTCCCTTAACATACAGACATCGCATCTTTAGAACGTTTTTGTTCTTTTACCCCCTTTGGGTTAGTGGCATCGACATAAGATATAGCCTCTATCATCATCATTTTGATATCATTACTTTTAAAATCGGTTTGTTGTTTGCTGAGATTGTTTTAAAATCGCTATTCAGAACGTTTTCAGAATGCTCTTCGCGAATTTCCACCCCTTTTAAATTTGATATTTTTTAGCAAATGTCATTAGTGATCATTCATATCTTATAAATAATTAACATGACAAATTTTTTGCTTCTAGGCCCTTCACTAAAACAAAAATCCCATTTTTAGAGTGTTTTTTGCTTCTGAACCCTCTTTTGGCTAGTGGCACAGACATAAGATATAGTCTGCGTTTGAACCGGGGCGAATACCATCATTTTGGTTCCATTACTTTTGAAATCGGTTTGGTAGTTTCAGAGATTAGTCCCGATACTCGCCAAAAGTGACGCCAACTTGGCACTATTTCTGGTATTTTGTGAAATTCTCATAAACCGCCATTGTAATCCAATAATTTATCTTCTAACAACCATTAATGTTTAATTAATGGTGATTTCTGATTTTTTCCTATTTATAGATCCAATAACCTACCTCCACACCAAATTTCAATTTCCTAAGTCACCTGGAAGTAGTCAAACATTTCTATGAGTGAGTGAGTGAGTCAGTGGGAAAAACAGTGGTTTTCAGACGTCAATTTCTCGTGAGCGGTAAAAGATTTTTTTAAAAATTTATAGGATTAGGAAATTAGAAGATGGTCTTACACGACACAAAAAATTGCAATTGTGTAGGTCAAATAGAATTTAAGTTATTGAGGGGTCAAAAGTGGCCCGAAATGGTTCGGGTAATATAACCCACGGCCGGTGTGTCGACTTTCACTTTTTGAACTTGGCTGACACACTGCCGTGTGTCTAGATATAAAGTATGAAAGTAAAACATGTGTAAACTATTTACAAAATGCATCGCAATTCCAAAATAAAATTTAACCTTATATTTAAACTAGCAGGCTATGCCCGCTGCGCTTGTCCGTATTTCCAAACGAGCCTCGACTCAAACAAAATGGTGAATTTAAATTTTTATTTTAAAGCAATATATATTATCCCGGAATGGCTTTCCGCATTGCTGAAAACGACGCCAATACCATTGCAATATTGTACTATTGTATGCCTTGGAGAAAATTTGAGCAATTAAGTCTCATCTCTTTTATTTTATCCTTTTTAGTAAAGTTTCGTATGGAAATGATACCGTTTTGACAACAAAAATCAAAATGTTCTCGTGTCATAACACTATTACATTAGAGGGCATCGCAATGATTAGAGAGATTGATTATCAAACTCTATTAACTTTCGGATCGTACATTATGTTTGTTAGTTCCTAAACTTCGTTCCTAAACTTCCTCTTAGTTCCTAAACTCGTTTGTTAGTTCCCGACATCTGAACTTAAACTATGTATAGTTCTGATAGCCTACATACAATATCATTACATGTTACATTACATTTTTAAATAAACGTCCTCTACTGGCAGATCTACTGTAGTTTCCTATCTACCTTGAGTACATAGAATAAAAAATGTAAAAGAATTAGTGACAGATAAAGAAAAGTGCGTAACTTATATATTTATGAGAACAATGAAGCATAAAAAGTGTGTTTTAAAGCTGTATTATTTGAATAACATTAAAATTACATCAGTTTCACTGCCTCTTCAATTTGTAAAACAGTTGCAAACATGTAGCCGTTAAATCGGAAAAAATCTTGATGACTAAGTTTTGTAGAAAAATAAACCTTTAGGTTGCATTCAATAAAATCTTTCTACCTTCTGTAATCGATTCCATCATGATTTTTGGCGACAAACATTGGTAGTGCTTGTAACGATATTGTTATAAATGTGCCAGATTTATTTCATGTTTATTCTCAAATGAATGTGGAATTTACGATCATCCATTATTGGCATTTAATCTTATAGCTTGGCGATAGTTTTTGTTCGACGGGTAAATGAAGTGATATCTAATAGTTAATATTTGACAAAGTTCTGTTGGTAGGGCTTATCGTTAATTAAAACTGCTACGTAATCATCAGAAACAAAATTTTTGGTTGTCGAGATTTCATGTATATGTTTTTCTTAACCAATTTTAAGCTATATTTATTTCCTTTTTTTTTATTAGAATGAATGATAAATTAATTGCAAATATTTTTTTCATTGTAAAGATTTTTCCTACACATTGAAAATATTGCATCTTTAGTGATGGTAAAATAACTGCAGATGAAAAAGATGTAATAGCAAGGCTAAAAGACAGATTTAACGACTACATGGCGTATGATTTGGCGGAGACTCGATAAGTACGCTAATTCTATCAGCCTAAATATCAAGATAGAATGTAAACAAATAGTCCGGTCAATTTAGACATTCGAAGTTACCTAAATTCCCACCAAGCTGAAAATCGGTAAGATTGTTTCAAATATCATTAAAAATAAAATTTGAAAGTTTCCCATCTTTCCCCTGTAAGGAAAAATTTTTATTCAAGGTCAAAGGTAAAAAAAACGAGTTTTTCGTGATTTTCAGCAAAACGGTAAGTTTTATCATAAAAATACCTCAGACAAAAATTGTAGATCACAAAATTATCTACAAAAAATTTATTAATACTTTTTTTCTACGAGCCACCGTTTTTGAGATATAACGATTCAAAAAGTTGTAAAAGTTGTAATCGTCATAATATGCACAAGTTTCCACGCCACATATGAGGTAGTGTACTTAGCGCGTTTTATTTTTACGTGGTTTCCCCAGTAGGCATATTCCACGGGTCTGTTTTGATCCTGTTTAATTTGAAACTATTGAAAAATAATGGATATTAGCAGAGATTGAAAAGATAAAAGCATTTTAAGTTTAAAAAAAAAGTAGTAAAATTTAATCGTCCGAGTCGTAACTTTCAAATTCTTCTTCTTGTTCTTCTTCTTGATCTCTTTGTTCTTGTTCATCTTGTTCTTGTTCTTCTTGTTCTTCTTCATCTTCATCCTGAGTGCATGTAAACTCCGTTAATAGCGATGTATCACATGTTGCCTCGTTGGAATCAAACGGATCCTCTACTGTTGGTGATTCAATATTAGAGCACAACCGGCCTTGACAATGTGTACATGCCGGAGAACAGAATAGTCCGACTTTTTTGCAACCACATTTAGCACTGCATCCCTTTTTGCAGTTGCAAAAAATCGAGTTCAGCAGTTTTTCCGGAGCAGGTGGAAGTAAAGTGTGCACTGGTTCTAATGAATTGTTGACCAACTTCCAACCCCAGTCTGTAGGGTCTAGCTGATAACCAAGCCACACTTGAACTTGGTAATATACCCCAAAAAGATGTTGATGAGCAGCAACTGAGGTTGGAGGAAGACAAGCTAATTGTACTTGTTTTTTACTTTTGGTGTTTTTAACGAAACATGCATATCTATACTTATCTAAGCAGGTAGTTTTTTAGGAGCTTCGTACATAGAAAGAAGAAAGCGAATGCCGTTAGTAATAATTTCTTGCCGAGTAGAATTACTATTTTTAAAAACTTCAGCACATTTAATTAAATTTTGTTTCTCATATAGTTTGAAAACTGTTATTTTACCCCTCCTGTAAAATGCAGATGTCGTATCACAGCCAGTTATTGCGTGTAAAAATAGCACATGATTTTGACACTTTGCAAAAGTAGATAAACTTTTTGATGAATACATTTCCGATTGATGTTGAGGTTTTCCTGGTTTTAAGAAGAAAATAGTTTTTTTCAGTTGGAGTTCAAGCAGTCAGTAATACGAGTAAGTCTATATCTTCACCAACAACAATAGTTGTATTTGTCAAATTGAATTGCTCAATTGCTGTTTCAATTATGGCGGATGACAGAAACGGAGATCGAACAGCTGTGATAATGTAAATAGATGCGTAAAAAGTAGAAAAATGTGGTAAATAAATTTTTCAAAGCAGATCTTCGAAAGTAAATTGAATGAAATCACTCTCCTTATAAATTTTTTGTAGATAATTTTATGATCTACAATTTTTGTCTGAGGTATTTTTATGATAAAACTTACCGTTTTGCTGAAAATTGCGAAAAACTCTTTTTTTTTTTTACCTTTGACCTTGAATAAAATTTTTTCCTTACAGGGGAAAGATGGGGAACTTTCAAATTTTGTTTTTAATATTATTTTAAACAATCTTACCGATTTTCAGCTTGGTGGGAATTTAGGTAACTTTACTCTTATTTTTTGGTTTAATTTGACCGGACTAAAATAATGGATGCTACTTAATTATTCCATCGATCAAATTCGACAAATTATACAAATGGACATAAATTTTATTTTAAATAACCTAAGAGTGAATAAATTATTAAAATATTAATAGGAATACAAATATAACATCGAATTAAAATTAACTGATGACGTAACAATTACGTATAACATATTTAATGTCAATCATGCAAAATATCATGCAAAATATAACATCATCAAAATATACAATCATGCAAAATATGCAAATTTAACCTTATACTTTGGCGACAGTTTTTTGATCGATGGGATAATCAAGTATTACCAAATAATATAAGCAAAATACATAAACAATAACATTGCCAATTATATTTAGGTGCAGATGTCATCTACGGACCACGTTGGCGCGATTGCAACAAAATTGCGATTTTATGCCTCACGTGGTAATAGTTGGCCGGTAATAGTTGTTTATTTATCAGTAAATTATTTCATTATTTTTCTTTACCTTTTAAAAATTATATAAATTTGTTCCATAATTATTAATTGACGTAATTAATTTATTATTATTTCCTTTTTAAAATAATAGAAAATAAATAAAAGTAATATAAATGTAATTGGTATTTGAAAACGCAGTGTTCTTGAAAGTGGCATCACAAAAAAATCGCCCCAAGGTGATCCGTGTATAAAAATGGAAAAATATTTACAATAATCCTTCTATAGTAAAAAAAAACTAGCCTTAAAAGGAATGACTCCTGGAATGATGCTGATGTGGAAGATTTCCGGAACTAACGAATCCGGGTTGTCCACTCCTTCCATAAGTCGAATAGACCAATCAGGAAAGGGCTCCGTCTATGCATCGCCGTATGGGTTACCATAAAGAGAGGAAAGATTACCATCGCCAACAATCGCCAAGTTTTTTGCCAACTTGGTGATATATCGCCAAATTTGGCGACCAAAATTAGTTGTCAAAAGTGACGCCAACTTGGCGATAACTGTAATATTTCGCCAAATTTTTAATTTCTTTACAACACCAGTCGTTTGATACATCATTTGAGAGGTTTGCAACTGCTTATTCATATAATGGATGTCTTGTGTGTTATTCCCCATTCTGCTCCTCAGGGGGGGGACATTTTTAATTTCTTTACAACACCAGTCGTGTTGCACAAGATTTGAAAGGTCTGCAACTGCTTATTCATATTATGCATGTCTTGTGTGTCACCCCCACACTCTGCTCTCCCCAGGGGGAGGGTCACATTTTTAATTTCTTTACAACACCAGTTGTGTGACGCATCATTTGAAAGGTCTGCAACTGCTTATTCATATTATGGATGTGTTGTGTGTCATCCCCCACTCTGCACCCCGGGGGGCACATTTTTTATTTCTTTACAACACCAATTGTGTGACACATCATTTGAGAGGTCTGCAACTACTTATTCATATTATGGATATCTTGTGTGTAACCCCCCCCCCTCTGCCCTCAGAGGGGGCGCATTTTGTAAATTCTTTACAACACCAATTGTGTGACACATCATTTGAAAGGTCTGCAACTGTTTATTCATTTTATGGATGTCTTGTGTGTCACCCCCACTCTGCCCCCCAAGGGGCAAATTTTTAATTTCTTTACAACACCAGTCGTGTGACATATCATTTGAGAGGTCTGCAGCTGCTTATTCATATTATGGATGTCTTTTGTGTCGCCTCCCACTCTGCCCCCCCCCCAGGGGGGCACATTTTTAATTTCTTTATAACACCAGTCGTGTGACACATCATTTGAAAGGTCTGCAACTGCTTATTCATACCATGGGGTATTGGCGAGCGCAGCAAGCAGGGGTAGCCAATAATTTAGAATCGCGAAGCGATTTCGCGGGGGGTTGGCGAGCATAGCGAGCAGGGGGGCGGTGCCCCCCTAGTATAAACAAAAAAAAATAAACAAATAATTAAAAAATCACCATTTCTAATGTCAATGAATATGGCATTCAAGGTCAAATATTATTGGCATTTAATCTTGTAATTTGGCGATAGTTTTTTTGGTCGACAGGATAATCAAGTAATACCATATTTGCTAAAAAAAAAAGGTTTATATTCGTTGATCACATTCTTCAAAATTACGGAGAAAAACTTTTGTATGACATTAATTTACAATATATATCTGTGGCGGAAATTCACACTAAAGCTAAAACTTAAATATTTGATTCCAATTTCTAAATATAAACTCATATACCTATATAATTTACAACTGAATATTAAAATAAACTTCAAAAATTATCTTAATTTGAAAAAACCTTATTGCGATCATCAACAACCTAATGTCAAACATATTCATTTTCGGCTTAAAATCACGTTCTTTGGCGACAAAAGCAAAATAAAAATCACAAAGAAACAAATATTTAACTCACAATTTACAGCAACTTTTATTATCAGATCTTCTTTTTTTCTGCCGTAAGTCATACGATAGGGAAATTCAATTTTAAAAAAGGGGGGGGGGGGAATAATAAAAAGGAAAGTAGCTATCATTTAAATTCATTGAATCAATTTTTGAAGTTCATTTTTTTATTCTAACGCAAGAGATAAGGCGCCAAATGTTGTATCAATTGTAATATTTTACGATAAGTTATTTTTTTTAATTACAAATATTTCTTTCATTTTTAAATGACATATATATTGTTTAATATCTTGCTTCATTTAAGCAGGGTTTTTTTTTTTTTCAAATTATTATCAGTAATTATTTTCTGCTTTTATTGAAAGATATTTGTGTTATTGTCTAGTAAATACAGCCATTTCATTTCTTTTAGCAATGATAATTTTTGCCAAAAATAATTACTGGCAACCCTTTTGTCAAAAATAACCGAAAAATATGAAATTTATTACCAAAAATCCCTGTACATTTGAATCACAAACCTCCACAAAAATATTTCCTATCGAAGGATACAATTTGACAAAAAATCCATCGGGTAGTTTTTAAAAACACTCGAGCGGAAGTTTCAGAGTTTACTGATTTCTAATATATATGATATGATATGATATTTTTAATACATAGTAATGTTCTATTACTCGATTGCTGCTATTATTTGACTATCCCGTCGACCTATTTCGACAAATTATATAAATCGCCCAACTACTAGTAAATTATACAAATTAGCATATTTTTTATTTTAGTAAATATTTTAATAAATTAGTAAAATATTAATAAAAATTCAAGTAAAACATCAAATTAAATATCACTTGATGACATAACAAACACGTTTAATGTGTTTAATGTTAAGTGAATATGGCATTTACGATAAGCCATTATTGGCATTAATCTTATATTTTGGAGATAGTTTTTTGGTCGTTTTGTTTAGATAGTTTAACCGAATTGCGTAAAAGAAACATCATTATAACTCCAAAAATAATAATCGTATCAACTAACAATTTATTGCGATGGATTAAGCGTTTAATTTCCAATCAAAATATACATTTGAATTGAAATTTGAAGGAAATATAGGGTCATTAAAAATCGAAGAGTGTGAAAAATATGATTACAAATATTGCGGCAACTAGTTATCCAATCAACTTTGTTTTTTTATGCAATTTTTTTTTTTTTTTTTTTTTTTTTTTTTTTTTTTTTTTTGCATTCATTTATTAAAAAAAAGATCTCGAAATTTTTTGTTTAAAAAAATTATTTTATTTCTATGTGTATATTATTTTTTAATTGCAATTATTTTGTTTTTTTTTAAATTGGTTTTATTTCAGATTCTTTTTAAATAACTAAAGAGTAGCTGTTTATAAAGCTGACTTCCCTTTATTAGGAATTATGCATATTATGTATGTAAAAAATAACAAATGAATATCTTTGGTCGTTCCTGAGAGAAAATACATTGAATTACATGACAGATATAAGGACTTCCAACTAACTTTGAGGTTTTACTAAAAAAAAGGTACAATTTTTTTTAAACAATGGTTGTATTTTACAAATTGCAGTTAGTCTATGATTACTGGATTTATATCTATTAAGCAAACAATTCAACGTAAATAAATTTAATTGAAGCCCACGCATGTTATAAAAATATGCAGAAATGTGTTGATTATTTTATATTATTTATGCTTATAGATATTCAATCGAATCTTACATAAATGAAAACAAATATTAAACAGGATCATAGTCATTTGCTACAATAACAGGTCATTTGCAATATTTTATGTTTCTTAACGGTTATTTATAAAGTTTTATTCTTATAATTTATTTTAACTCCACTAAGGTCGATTTATTTTCAAATCCAAAATTTTATTGCAACCGGATGTTCTTATCTGTTAGGAAACAATTTAATTGAATTAATCAAATAACAATTTATAGTATGAATAAAGTATGAACAATTTACTATGAACAAAGGCGATATTTTTAACTTTTTAGTTGTTTGTCCAATATTTTTTCTAATCTAGTCTTATACCCATAACAAAAAAAAAAAAAAAAAAAAAAAAAAAGGCAGAAATTTCCTCCATTTATTTTTAAAAAAGGTTTATGCTCCTCCGAATATATCACTTAATCTTGTATAATTAAACACGAATGTTCTGCAATAATCGCATTACTTTCTGTAGCTGCAGTTCATTGGTCATTTAGAGTATTTTAAATTACAGTGTTCACAAATGCTATTTTTTAACCAATTTTGCTATTGATTCTATTGTCCACGTGATTAAACATTTGTTGAAAAATCTGACGTCAAATATGATCTTTATATTCCTGAAATTCCCAAAGAATTTATCAGGTATTTCTGTTTATATTCTGCAAAATATTTAAAATTTAAAGTATCCGGTTCGCTCATTATATTGCACTTTACTGAATATTCAGCCTTAGCAAGTGGGCTGTTTTAGAGAAAACAAGCATAATGCATTAGTAACCTTTGCACTTTGAAAGTTACCTTCTTTTACACCTTAAACCTTCAAATATTTGAAATAGAAATTTTAAAGTTGCTTTTCAAAGAAATTTAAACTCTCCATTGGTGTCGTTTTAAATTTGGATCGTTAAAATTTTCTCATATGGAATTGAATTTCGTGGCAAATGCAAATTTTCATATACTGGAATTCCATCGAGATCCACTAATCGCAGCTAAAAGTTTGATGTTCTGTAAGAAATGAATATCTAAATTTTCTTACGTATTATGTAATGAGTGGAAAGTGTTAAAATTATCTGCACTTCTTGATTCTATAATATTCTAAAAGATAATTTAAACTTAAACGCAAACCTTTAATATTCTTAAAGTTTAGCTAGGCCTTATTTTATTTTCAAATTCTGCATTTTACCAATATTGAACTATCGATTTAAGAAATAAACTAAAGTAAATCAAACAATTTGTAGCATAATATTTACGGTAAAAATCTGTGAGATTTTTAAATACTTCATTTTTTCCCAAATATTCCTTCTTTTTGCAGTAAAACCATGTTTTAGCATTAATCATGTGACATTATTAATTTTGTAAGAAAATAGTTTGTTTTAATTTGTTCATTTAAAATTATAATATGTCACTATCACGTCATCGAGTAACGAGATGAAACTAGTGCCAAATTAAAGGTAAGATAGAGTATATATTAAAAAAATTTTGGTCTGTCTGTGCATATCCTGGTACAAACTCTCAAGCAGACTGAATTTTTTTTAAATGACGTTATAATGTACAATACAAAACTATAACAATGCAAATCTTAAACAATTTTTTCCCTTGTGCTCTCTAACCGAACTATAAATACTACACACTTCATTTTCATTACCGAATATTATATTCTTTAACAATGTACAAATATTACATGAAAATCTGGATATATTTACGAGAATTAGAGCACAAACAGACAGGCCTAATCATAAATAATTTTCGACTTTACACGAAAGAGATAAAAATAACTTAAATAAAGTCTGATACTCTACCTACCATCTATTAAATATCCTAAAAACACATTTACTCTACAATATTTAATAAATTTTACAGAAAAATAATTCATTTTTTTCTAAGTGAAAATATTTTATATTCATAATGAAAAATATTTTTAAAAATAAAATTGTTATATTACTTTACAGATATTTTACAAAAAGAAAATTAAATTATTTCACAAGAATCTATTAAATTCATATTAGAGATTAAATATACCAAAGTGAGAATTCTGAAATAAAATTTATTTTTTATTTATTTCATAAATTATTAACAAATATGAACAACTTAAAAACACTGAATCAATTTTAGTCATTCTTAAGGTACAATTTTTTTTTTTTTAAGTGGAATCTAAGACCTCCTTTTTGAAGAGTCCACAAATGTATCATTAACTTATGAAATATATCAAGAAATCGAATTTAAAATAACCGTAATAATAAATATAAAGTTGTTACAGCTTCTAAAAAATATTCCGATCATTCTTAGCGAAGTAAATTTAATGTCTTATGTTTGTTTTTATAAAAGAAAAGTTTCAAAAATGGTTATGATATTAAACTTTGTTTTGATGGGATCAGAAAATTTCGACAGCTTTTTATTCCCTCGTTATGAAATGTTATTCCTGACACATAGCTTTGTACAGATATTATTCTTCTGACATGTGAAGTAAGAAATAAATTATATTTCTAAAACTCTTTGACAAGAAACAAATTGTTTATATCTTTTATTTAATAATCGAAAAATTTGGACTTTGAGTTTATTATAAACAAGTTGATCGGAAGGATCTTTTCCCATAGGCACTGTAAAACATTTGTGTAACATTACTCCATAAAGTTGGTGGCAACCAAGTTTCCACCAAGTTTATGGTGGAATAACGATAAACCAAGATAACCAGTGTAACATTACACTAATATGTAATGTTACACCAGTGACATATGTTTAAATTACACCATTATATAAGTGAAATAAATCACACCATAACACTGGTGGCAGTGAGGCTAACACCAGTTTTATGGAGTAATGTTACATAAATGTTTTACAGTGTGTGTTGTTTGTGTTGTGCTTTATTCTGATGTTTCTCAAGTGAGAAATTAAAATTCCTCATATACAGGATATGTCAAAAGTTCGGAATACACATTAAAATTCAATAATATAAAACAACTAACTGGTGTATAAAAATGCGATTTGAATGTAATTTCTTCACACGGCAGAAACTCTAGTTAAAGTAGATTTAAAGATCAGTTCTGAAAATTGTCCATAGACAGCGCAAAGCAGCAAAAATCATCAAAAGCAAAATAATAAACAGTTTAAGACTCTTTCTTTTGTACAATTTATTATCACGGTTAGTTCACGATTTCATTTCAGGCGTCAAAATTAAATAAAGTATGAAATAGTATAAAATGTAAACTGTCTGTATCTTCCAATCTAAAATTTTTAATTTTTTTAAAACTTTGATGGTATAGCGCTCCTTTTGGGCTAATCTTTAAACTACGGTTTTATTTACTTAAACAAAACTTTTCACCATGACAAACATTTTTTGTCGGAACCGCTCATTTATACGCCAATCAGTTGAATTGCATTATTATTATATATTACTGTAATTGTTATTATTGATTTTTAATCTGTTTCACGGAAGCTTAGCCCACCTTATGTATTAAAAAATAGTTTTTCAAAGTATAGATTATTTTTTGCATAGAAAATAAGTTATTGAATAATGTTAATAATGCATTACGTTATTCAAACATTCCCTTTTGTGGGTAGAAATTAAAAAGAAAACAAATTAAGCTAAAACACAATTGAAAACAATGGTAAATAATATTTTAAAACTTCTCTCCTAAGAAAAAAAAATTTATCAATTACAATAATTTGGTGTGAAGAGCTCATCATGTTTATTACGATTGTACTGGGGACGTGAATAAAAGTTTTATAACTTTTTAAATGATTTTGCATTAAAAAATCAATTTATAAATCTTAAAAAGATATGCTTACAAAAGAACTTTTTTTAACTATTTTTAGTTTTATGACTATTTTCTTACAAATTACTTGCCAATGTACATTTAGTTTGCTTCTGATTTAAGATTTTATAAATGTCCTATCTAATTTATGAATTCAACAAATCTACGAATATGAAATTCTGAAGCGAAAATAAACCACAAAATAGATAAGTATTATTAAAAAATGCCTCTAATTTTCAAATTCTAATTTGAAAATATATATTAATCAGTTGCTTTATATTAGTTCATTCAGTTAAGTTTTTGATTACTTAAATTTCATGTAAATGCATATAAGTAAAAGGTCAGCTTTAAATCGTTCGCTTGTCATTTTATAAATGGACTATTACGAGAAAGGCTTTTAAAGTGCATTTCTGAATGGAGTAATCAGGGTTGATTGATTTTGAGCTTGTAATCTCAGTAGCAGCTTTCGATACATACATATTAAGGTTTCAAAATTTAGCAAACGTCGAAATGGATAATCTTTAAAATAGTATACTAATATACTAAAATAGTATGTTCACAAAGTGATTATGTAATTTGATTTTCCATTAGTCATTAGTTAATGGCCGGTAGTTAAAGAAGTAAACTTATTGATCTCGCGTCAAAATTATTTTCTAAGCATTAATAACGCAAAACACAGAAAAGCTCCATAAAAATTAGCTCTACAATTTAAATTAAGAGTAAGGGGAAAAGCTTTTAAATAGATGATTGCTTACTGAAAACGACAAAGTGTTTTGAATAATTATGAACTTATCCCAATTGTATCGGTGTTTTTTTTTTTTTTTTTTTTTTTTTTTTTTATAAAAGTAAAAAAATCATTTCATAAGATAATTTGTAAATTCATTTTATATGCCAATCCACCTTGTCATCCCATCTAATGTTTAAAAAAATGTGTGTGAATTTCCAACCTTGAAAATTTTGTAAAGGGAATTCCTCAAACAATCCAACAGTTGAAAGCAGTGAGCACCATACATTATACATGTTTTTAATACAGTTGAAAAGGGTGGGAAAAACGTGTTTAATCGTGTAAATAAACCGGGTTTGCTGGAAAGAAAAATTTTTAAAATCCCAAGAGTTTTCAGAAAGTTTTATTCATCGGATTTTTTTACATTTTATTTTTTAATTTTTTTTAAATGATTTTTTTTTTTTTTAGTGTAAACAAAAATAAAAACATAAATACAGAAAAATAGCTTCAGTATACATAAACGAAATAGCTGCTTAAACTGCATAAATATTAACAAAAAAAGCCTCCATATGGCAATACTCCAAAAAATCTGAAAAAAAATAGAGAATATTCTTTTCATGAGGATATGTATGTTTATCGAACCATTTCGCCGAAATTTCTGTAAAGCGTCCTTAAACACGAATAAACAAGTCTTTCCCACCCTTTTCAACTGTATTGAAAACATGTATTAGGTTAGGTATGGTGCTCACTACTTTCAACTGTTGCATTGTTTGTGGAATTCCGTTTAAAATAGCCGATGATACAAAATTTTCAAGGTGGGAAATTCACGCACATTTTTTTAAACATTAGATTGGGGTGACAAGGTGGATCGGCATATAAAATGAATATACAAATCATCTTATGAAATGATTTTTTTATTTTCATATAAAAAAAACACTGATACGATTGGAACAAGTTCATAATTATTCAAAACCGTTTGTCGTTTTCAGTAAGCAAAAGTCTATTTAAAAGCCTTTCCCCTTACACTTAATTTAAATTATAGGGCGAATTTTATGGATCTTTTCTGTGTTTTGCGTTATTAATGCTTAGAAAATAATTTTGATGCGAGATCAATAAGTATACTTGTTTAACTACCGGCCATTAACTAATGACTAATGGAAAATCAAATTACATAATCACTTTGTGAACAATACTATTTTAAAGATTATCCATTTCGATGTTTGCTAAATTTTGAAACCTTAATATGTATGTATCGAAAGCTGTTACTGAGAGTACAAGCTCAAAATCAATCAACCCTGATTTCTAAACGTTGCACATTTACAATTTTTACACCGTCGTATAAAGAAAAAAAATTACTTTTAAATGCAACTTGTTTGAAACCTGTATCTCAATTTGTTATTGAGTTATTAATTTTTTGTTAGTTTTTAATACTTTTTTTTCATCGTGGCAACAGAAGTATTCCATTTCTAGACATTAAGCATGGCCCTAATAGAGAACGAATGAAATATAAAGCAGAAGTATTCCTTTTTTGGACGTTAAACATAGATCAACCAGCAGGTGCGTAAACCACTCTTGTTGCGTAGGGGGGTGTAGACTCATAAATTTCCGACTCTAAGAAGGAAAGTTTCCGAGTACTAAGAAAAATAAAATACCGACTATTATATACATATGTATATGTATGTATGTGTATATGCACACGTATATATAATGTCGTGTATTAAATTCATGGAATCTTGGCAGTTTATGAGAGATTGTGTTATTTTGTAGTCGTCAAAACCAGTCAACTTGCGTGAAATTCTTAATAATAGCTGATATCAGATAACTTAAATTGAGAACAAAAAGTGATATGTTTTGCAGTCGTACTGATAATCTATACGGTCAGAGCGTAAGTGTAGCAAGACAGTGGATTCGATAATCCGGTGATTTCTCCATCAGAAACGGAGCCAGATTGTTGTTCTGAGTCGTTTATTCAAAAACTTGAAAAATTAAAATGCGTCCTACATATGAAAAAATTCGTTAAGCCTTCATTCTTTGGGATGAATCTCTATGTCATAGTATATGATTTTCAAAAGAAAATTTAGAAAAACAAAAGAGTCGTAGACAGGAGATAATGTATGTCGAAATACTTTAAACAAGACAGAAATCTAAGCTCCAAAGTCACTTCATCTGCTTTTTATTAAATTCGCAGACGACGACAGATATCGACGATGTACAGAAATGAGCCAATCAGTGAAAGGAGCACTTTTAGAGGTGGGTAGCTAAGCTAATGACTTGTGAGGAGAGCGACTTAAGGAGCCCATTAGCGTGGTGTTTTTTAAGAAAAAGGCCTAGCATCGAAAAGACATGAGAACATAGATTCCTGTAATTAAGATTGGAAATAAAAATAACAAAATGGCTTTTTTCCGAAATGAAAATTTTTCCGACTGACTTTTTCCTTTTTCCAATTTTTTAAATCCTTATAGGTAAATACTTTTTCCTGACTAAACATACATTTTTCGTAACGAACGGGAATTTTTCCGACTGATTTTTTCGTTTTTCCAATTTGTAATTCTTTATAGTAAATAACTTTTTTCCGACTAAACAAACATTTTTTGAATTTGTAAGTTCTTACAGGTAAATATCATTTTTAAGACTAAACGTACATTTTCCCTACTGAACGGGAATTTTTCCGACTGACTTTTTCAATTTTCCAATTTGTAAATCCTTATAGGTAAATATCATTTTTAAGATTAAACGTGCATTTTTGCTACCGAACAGGAATTTTTCCGACTGATTTTTCCGTTTTTCTAATTTCTAAGTCTTATAGTAAGTAACATTTTTCCGATTAAACGGACTATTTCCCGACTGATTTTTTTTCGTTTTTCCAATTTATAAGTTTTTACAAATAAATGCAATTTTTTTTTCGACTAAATGTATTGTTTTACCGATAAACACGAAATTTTCCGACTCATTTTATCGAGGGGGGGTGCCGCACCCCCCCATACCCCCCCCCCCCGGGATTTACGCCCCTGTCAACCAGAAAACGAATAAAACGAAATAAGTACTGTGAGTCTTAAAAGAAAAGAAAATCGTTATTTGGCGGTTTTTTATCGGTTGGCGATGGAATACAATTTCAATAAAATGCTTTTTTATGTGAATTATACTTTTTTAAAAATGTTACACTTTGAAATCGCTTAAATAAATTAAATTTTAATAATTTTAGTTTTGCAGTTATAGTTTGTTTTAATTACTTCGTATATATTTTAAATGTGTTATTGCGCCATTCTTCATCCGGTTTTTATTTTTGAATACGCTTAAATGCATGATAATGTTTAATTGTTTGTTTGTTTTTTCAATATAAATTTTTTATGTGTATGAAAATATTCTTTTCAGTTAAAAATTAAATAACTGCAACAAAAAAATAATATTTATGTACATAAGTGCGAGTGTGCATGTGTGTATATATACATTAAACTTACTCATTGTTTTAGTTTAAATTCATTAAATATTATTTTCATGCATTCTAAAAATCCATAAATAAACAATTTCTAGTTGCATTAAAATCGTTTGATATTTTCGAGGAAAAGTCCTCAAATCTTCGTGACGGTTTTTTCTTTTCACGCCAAAAATTTAAAATTGTTTTTTTTTTTTTTCTCAAATTTTCTACTGTAATTTAATTGCTAAGTTTGACTGATGCTTTATTGCATATACATAATTGCTTTATTGCATATACATAATAAATAGTTTTAATAGTTTTTTTTCTCAAAATATTCTGAGTATGTTTAGTAAGACTCAGTAGATTTTCCTTATAAGTAAGATAAATTAAAATGGCATAACTTATTCCATATTTTAACCCATTAATGCCTGAATTTTTGCTTTCTCAAATTTGTTGGTAAAATCATTCTTAAATGTTACAAAATGATCTGAAAAAGTACAAAATAAAAATTTACTTTTCAACTATACATAAAATATAAACGTACCAAATAAGGAAAATACGCAATATTTTTAGTAGTATAATATGCATAAGGGTGATTCTCCAATAAGTGGGTAATTTCACTCATTAATTTGGTTAAAAATCAAATTTTAAGCAATATTTTTTAATAATTAGATACAGCATATGCTACTGAGTTATAAACAACACTCCGGCATAAACTTTAAGCTTTATATATTTTTGTAAAAATTATTTTATAAATTATTGGATTGTTCGGAAAATCTTTCCGTTTGGGAAATTCAATTCGCACCGGGAAATTCTGTTATTTAATTATTAGATATTGTTTCCGATATCTAATACTTAGATATTAGTGAACAAAATTTTCCGGTGCGAATTTATTTTCCCAAACGGAAAGGACTTTCCGAACGACCCAATAATTGGGTAAACAATGTCACCACTATCCCCAAGATAGTTGTTTACTTTATAAACCACGATTTTAATAAATTTAGATTAATAGATTTGGAGCAGATGGTATCACTGTATCTTTTGTCTTCAAGTCATATATGGCATTAATATCTGCTTCGGAGATTGAATCCTCAAATAAATAAGTTGAAAGAGGACAGAAGTGACAGGGGCAGTAGTGACAAAATTAAGAAAATTGCTTCTGTGTACATAGTAAGTTTGGCTTAGTAAGACTGCAATATGATATTTTGTACTATGCAAAAGTATGTTATATCATGACAAAATAATAAATAAATAAAAACAATAACAAGAACAGTTTAAGTAGGGGACAGTAGTGACAAGTAATAAACATATTCTTATCTTTCCATCCATTTTGTAGCTTGTAACTATTGTTGAAGTCCTTAGAATTGTGCCATGTGTTTTTCTGGGCAATTAAGATGGCTCCTTCTACTAAATGCACCTGTTCACCAAATTTTATCTGGCGACCTGATGGTGATTTTCGATGTTTTATAAACCTAGGTGGCATTAAAACTAGGGGACAGCGTTTCTCTGACTCAGAACAAATGTAAAACTATTTTTAATTTACAATAAAAGTACTTTATTATGTACTTTGGAGTATAGATTTTTACTTTTGGTGGTAAAATTGTTGAAAATAGTCTGTAATTACATTTAAAATTGTTCCAGAAGATCAGTACATGAGGTGAGGGACAAGGGACAAACTGAATGTTTAAAATAATATTGCAGTAAAATTTACAGTTATTTTCTCAAAAATATTTTTTGAAATTGTAGAAATACATTAAAAAATACATTTTATGCTAAAATACAACTATATGAATGACACAAAACAGCATGTAACCCTAAGGGACAGAAATTACGCACTTATCGGAGAATCACCCATAAGTATATGTTTAGTCTAAACTTATCTAAAATAAACTTTTAAATTGTATATTATACACTATAAAGTTACTTTTGTGAATTACTATAAAAGTATATTTACTTCTTTACCAAAACTAATAATATTATAGGCATTAGAAATAATAAACTATGAATAATCGTATTCGAGGCTCAATTAATTTCGTAATCATTTTTCAAAGAGCTTTACTTAAATAACTGCCCTCTAAATGGATAAAAAAAAATACGTACCCATTCGTATTTAGCATTCAATATTTTGTAAGATACAAAAATGCATAAAAAAATAGGCTTAAACATATAATTTCACAAGTAAACAAAATGCGCATTTCAAAGAAGTCTATAAGTTAAGATTATGACTTTTTTATTTTTATCCTCTATAGAAAAAAAAACACAAATAAATTTTGTTTTTATATTTCACCGTCTTGAAAAATTAAAAATCTATAAAATCTGAAAAGAAATTTTCATTTAAGGAAGCTAACATCCATCTTATGCTGTTATCTTTCGTTAACAAATAAATACATTTATAGATGGTAAATTTCTTCCATTTTCATGCTATAAAGGAGAAAATTATAAAATTATAATATAATTCGAATAGTCTATATGTAAAAAGGGACAGAAACATACGATACATTCATCTTAAAGGATATGAATGTAAACATCACACCTTCCTGCGAATCAGTTAATCCAGATAAAAAACAAAAAGAAAAAGGCTGGACAAAATCAATGCAAAAACATGCAACTCTAGAAAATTAAAATATAAAATATTCCTTAAAAACAGGTATGCCAGTTAACAGAAATAAAGCAACTTTAATTTCTAAAAAACATTCAAATCCTCATCAATTCACAGCCATCATTGTTGTGCAATGTACAACTAATTAATTTCAACAACATGTACAAACTTAGAGTGCAAAATCATAAGTTTAAGAACTCATAATAAAAAATCTATCGTAAACTTTTCGGAACTGTATCGGAAATTTCTAAAAAATAAAAGTTTTAAACTGAAAAATGATAGGTTCTGTTTACTTTCAAAACTCCTGCAAAATTTTGCATATTAACCAAAATTGCGGGTTTATTCCTCAAAATTATGGGTTTATTCCTCAGCATTCCATGGTTTATTCTCGCCCCTCAAAATCTGTGAGTTTTTTGCAACTTGAAAAAACAAAAGAAGCATGCACACGCCAAAGTTAAATATAGTCTGTATTATCATTGTTAGATTTGGTGTTCTCATTTACTTTAATCCTAACTTATAAATCTTTAATTAAGTCATACTTATCAATTTAATAAATGATTCTCTAATCATGTAAGGGAATGCGTTAAACAGCATTTTTTGCCATGAATGTGAACTAAAATTATCAACACCGTATCCTTCCTCGGTGATCGCTGTAAATTTTATTTTGAGAAATAGGAAGACAGATCTCACGTTAAGAGCTAAGTGGTTGAAAGTCAGTTGTCAATCTTTGTAACAATCATTATAGAAACGCTAATAAAGTCTTTGTGTCGGAAATTAGTAATAGGATGTCCTAAAAAGTACTCACAATTTAATTTACATTAAATGCAGTGCTTATTAAAGAGATTAAAGTTTTAATGCAAAATTACATGACATTTGCAAAGTTATAATGCAAATTACATTTTCAAGCAGGATTAAGCAACAACCGATCTGTCGACAACCGATCTCCAAAGCCAGCCAATTTTAATGGAAATGCAATACATTGTCTTTTGACTTCCTCCTTCAAGTTATCAATTCTGATCAGTTTCGGTGTATAAAACATTTTTTACCGTTAAAATATCCTTTTGAATGCCTAATTCCATTGTAATGTAGTTTATAGAACATGCAGGGATTTCCTGTCCGATTTCTGACGTTAATGAATGTGTAATTAATTAAGGTTGCTGCCAATTAATATTGTTAAATTTAATTTATTGCATTTTGTACGTAAATTGATTTTTTTATTTGGGATAGAGGACAATTTTTATAATCTTTGGGATTGAAACGAGTTAGAATATGCATACCTCATTGCATGAAAAATCCCATTGTGTAAAAGGCGTATCATCGTTCTTTTTGTATACGACAATGTAGACAATAAATAGACTAGATAAATTGAACAAAATAAAGTCTTGGAAAACCCATAGTGAATGCTGAACGAGGAAGAGAATTGCAGTGAGAGATAAGGAGATTCCTTGGTTTTACAGGAAAACACCCCAGCGTTATTTTCTCGTATGAGTAAAAGCTAAGAGTTAGTATAAAGTAATCTTGATTAAAGTATTATGAGTACAGGCTGGAGATTTGAAACATGCATTTCTAGTATAAGCGTTCTTGAGAAAAGATTGCCATCGGAGGAGAAAAAACTTGTTTCTAAAGGGAGTGATTGTCCGATAAGCCTTACTGAATACGATAAAGTGAGAACGGAATAGTGTAGTTTAATAATTTTATATAATACACAAATATTATATCAACATATAACTTGATATTAGGTAGGTTCTGCTATATCTGAACCTTTGATTGTAAATAATATTTTTTATGTAAGTCATTTGTAACTAAATTATTTTTTAATATTAATTGAATAATTTAATATCTAAGTTTGATCTTCCTGACATTATGTACGCATTTATATGGGTGATAGTAGCTTATCTTCAAAACAGCTGTTTTTCGAAATCTTTTCGAGTGGTGGATTGAAGTTTGCGTGCTAATTATCATCATATCAACAACGAAAAAGCGTAAGATGCTGATTCGTCAGCCACTTCATCGGTTTGTATTAGGCCCGTGCAATCCAAGGAAATTAAGTAGCCTGCATTATGTTGTTTAAAGTAAATCTCTTTGCCATTAAACAGTTTTTTGAACAAAAAATTTTCATTGAATTAAAAGGAGACTCAATAGTGCCTCATTTTTTGAGCCATTCAGATTTATTTTTTAATGTTAGTATGTAATAATTTCTGGTATGTATACAAATTTAGACAAACTTGTGTACCTTCTTTAAATTCACAAACATTAATCTATATTGGGATACAAAATAAGTAATCTATTAAATTTTATTCAGAAATTCAAGTTATTCTGAAAACTTGAATGGAATGGTTTTTAGGTTTGAACAATGTTGCTGAAATAAAATAAACTTTTTCAAAAAAAAATATAACCGACTTCAATCAACGCTCTAAAAAGAGTTAAATAATTTTTTAAAATATCCTAATGATGAATTGTTATCTAATAACCACACATCAGATATCATGTACCGACAAAAAAAATGGTTATAAGTTTAATACATAGAACTTAATATCCAGCAAACATGGTTTTTCGACAGAATATTTTTTACAAGAGATTAATTTACATATTTTTGATTTAATTTATGAATACATACATATAAAAAGTAATGAATTACTTTTTGAAGTTGGTGTCAAACGATCACAGTCAATAATGATTTTTACCATTTTATTTATGGTATTAGGCATAATATAACCATAATTCTTTCTATACTTACAATAGTTTGGCACCAACTTCAAAAAGTAATTCATTACTTTTTATATGTATATATTCATAAATTAAATCAAAAATATGTAAATTAATCTCTTGTAAAAAATATTCTGTCGAAAAACCATGTTTGCTGGATATTAAGTTCTATGTATTAAACTTATAACCATTTTTTTTGTCGGTACATGATATCTGATGTGTGGTTATTAGATAACAATTCATCATTAGGATATTTTAAAAAATTATTTAACTCTTTTTAGAGCGTTGATTGAAGTCGGTTATATTTTTTTTTTTGAAAAAGTTTATTTTATTTCTTACTTTTTAGTTATTTATACCGTAATACTTAGTTTAATCGGTTGGATAGTTGCGGTGTAATCGGTGAACATATATAAAAAAAGTACATACGCGGTCGAATTGATTCGACCGCGTTTATAGTCGTATATTGATAGTCGTATATTGATAGATATTGATAGTCGAGTACATACGCGGTCGAATTACGGAACCTTCTCTCCTTTTTTTAAGTCAGTTAAATAAATTATAATACGGAAAAATACTGTATGTTATACATGGATGTCAGGAATGGGGTTCGAACTCACGATCTCTTTCGAGAACCAGAGTTTAAATCGGGCGCCTTAGACCGCGCGACTATCCTGACTGCAATCTAAACGGTGAACAACGCCATATTACTTTTCGCAAGTCTATTATTTTAGCACACTTTTACTGATAAAGTATTGAGTTGGTAAAAGATCTCTGATACTCTATGCTAACGGTTAAAACAAAATATTCTTAATAGCATAATTAGCATTTAATTTGTAAAAGGAATAATACGGAAAAGGACTTCGTATATATGTATGTCAGGAGTGGGGTTCGAACCCACGTTCTCTTTCGAGAACCAGAGCTTAAATTAAGCGCATTAGACCGCTCGGCTATCCTGATTGCAATCAACTCAGGAAACTTATTCAAGGTCATGCTAAATTTTCGCAAGTCTATTAATTTAGCACTCTTTTACTGATAAAGTATTGAGGAGATAAAAGATCTCTGATTCTCTGTGCTAACGGTTAAATACAAAATATTCTTAATAACATAATTAGTATTTAATTTGTAAAATATATGTGTAAAAAATTATAATGCGGGAAAAAGTTATTGTATACATGCATGTCAGGAGTGGGGTTCGAACCCCCGCTCTCTTTCGAGAACCAAAGCTTAAATCAGGCGCCTTAGACCGCTCGACTATCTTGACTACAATCTAGTCGGTGAACTTATTCAACGTCATATTACTTTTCGCAAGTCTATTATTTTAGCACTCTCTCACTGATAAAGTATTGAGTTGGTAAAATATCTCTGATTCTCTGTGCTAACGGTTAAATACAAAATATTCTTAATAACATAATTAGTATTTAATTTGTAAAATATATGTGTAAAAAATTATAATGCGGAAAAAAGTTATTGTATACATGCATGTCAGGAGTGGGGTTCGAACCCCCGCTCTCTTTCGAGAACCAAAGCTTAAATCAGGCGCCTTAGACCGCTCGACTATCTTGACTACAATCTAGTCGGTGAACTTATTCAACGTCATATTACTTTTCGCAAGTCTATTATTTTAGCACTCTCTCACTGATAAAGTATTGAGTTGGTAAAATATCTCTGATACTCTGTGCTAACGGTTAAATACAAAATATTCTTAATAGCATAATTAGTATTTAATTTGCAAAATATCTGTGTAAAAATTATAATACGGAATAGGTTGTTGTATACATGTATGTCGGAAGTGGGGTTCGAACCCACGCTCTCTTTCGAGAACCAGAACTTAAATCAGGCGCCTTAGACCGCTCGGCCATCCTGACTGCACTCCATAGCAGGAACTCATTCAACAGTTTTAATTAGCAAAAAATCACTAATTTTAATAGTTTTTGCCCGTTTACTAAAAAATTACTGAACCAATTTCTATGAAATGGAAGTGGTACCAATCCGAGAGTAAGCTCTTTAATTTAACACCAAAACTAAATTAATAAGTTGGATAGTTTCGGCGTAATCGGTGAACGTACATTAAAAAAATACATACGCGATGAATTAATAACCTCCTCTCCTTCTTGAAGTCGGTTAAAATGATCTTAATAGCATAATTAGTATTTAATTTGTAAAATATATATGTAAAAATTATAATACTGAATAGGTTCGGAAACTTATTCAATGTTATGTTACTTTTTGAAAGTCAATTATTTTAGCACTCTTTCACTGATAAAGTATTGAGTTGATAAAAGATCTCTGATACTCTGTGCTAATGGTTAAATACAAAATACTCTTAATAGCATAATTAGTATTTAATTTGTAAAATATATATGTAAAAATTATAATACGGAAAATTATTGTACACATGCATGTCAGGAGCGGGGTTCGAACCCATTGTCATTTTCGAGAACCAGAGCTTAAATCAGGCGCTTTAAACCACTTGGCCATCCTGACTTCACTCAATTGTAGGAACTAATTCAATAGTTTTAATTACCGAAAAAACGCTAATTTTAATAGTTTTTGCTTAATTACTAAAAAACTACAGAACCAATTTCTATGAAATGGATGTGGTACCAATCCGAGAGTAAGCTCTTTAATTTAACACCAAAACCAAATTAATCGGCTGCATAGTTTCGGAGTAATCGGTGTACATACATAAAAAAAAAAAATACATACGCGTCGAATTGATAACCTCCTCTCCTTTTTGAAGTCGGTTAAAAAGTACGAAAATACTTTTTGTAACATCACCAAATTGTAATTTCAAAAGTTGTTATAGAAATTTCTATAAACTTTTAAATATAGACAGCAATTAGCTTCACTTCAAAGGTTAAATAGATCACAAATTCAAATTACTTCTTCTATTACATGCGCAATCAAATATTCTTTCTAGATTTATTTTAACGTAATCTGTTTTCAAGTTGATACCAAAGATGTATTAATCTTAAAGTTACTTATCTTCATTTGTTAATGGGATCATTCGTGACAAGTAAAGTGAAATATATTTATTTTTAATGTTTAAGATGTATTTTCACATTTGAAAGATCAGATACTCTTTAAAATGTATTATTACGTTATGGGAAAAGAAACTGAATATTAAAATAAAATATAATTTTAAAAAGTACAATTATAAATCGCTGGCTGCGCCCCAGCTGGACACACAAGCAGGAGAACTGAATAATTAACAGTTCTTAAAGATAGCTTATAAAAAATAAGCAGTGTGTTTTAACTGCAAAAAGGGTTTCCTTAAAGAATGCATTAAAGATAACTTTCTTGAGGAGAGAGGGAATATCACATAGATTTAATATAAAATCTGAGGAGTTAGAAAGACACTAATTTAATATTACAATGAAGGAATCATCATAAGTATCTTTCCGAAAGTCAATAAATCGTCAAAGATAGTTTTACTTAGCATCGCGTAAAAAAACTTTTTCGTTAACGTTAAGATTTTTACAAATAATTATGTTTTTAATTCGACTGTAATCAAAGAGAAAAATAGAAAAAAACCTTTGCTATCTTTAGGCATTGGTTTTGGAAAAATGTCCCTTTTTGGAAAATTTTTTTAAATATTTGTTTCATATAAAGTTAAATCTTTTGTCTACATATAACGATTAAAAAACCCTCCCTTTGGATCACGTATCGCAATGACATTTTTATTGTTCTCAATTGTTTATGAAATTGCATTTCAATTCCCGACTTAGATCAAATAATCCTTCTTGCAGATTTTTATCCTTAATGGTGCAACCACTCACTACATATCTTGAATGAGTTCGCTAACCAAAAATTGGTATTTTATTTTCAATCGATTTAAACAGCATGCCTGCGATCAAGGTGTTCTTTAATCATTATATAGAGAAAAACGAACGCTTACTTTTATAAATTTTCCATGTTAACTTAATATATTATTTATCGGGTTTTTAACTTGGTATTAACCTAGTTTTTAACCTACTATTTAATTTGTATCTATCATTTGAACCAAAATTATCGAATTTATCCTAATAGCTAAATAAATGAATTCTTTATATATTAATCATACAGGTGTTATAAAACTGTAAAATGTCTCGTCATAAACTCATAGTTTAATTTTACCTTCGGTACATTGATCTACAACACAGCATTTAACACTTAATATACTATTTGATGAATCACTTTCCGGAACACCATCTTCACTGACATACATTAAAAAGAGATTTATTACCGAGCAACAAATTAATAATGAGCTTGCAGCTGTGAACATCGTAATTGAAATATTATTATTCAGAACATGATAAATAATTTTAACGTCGGCGAATACATATCAGAATAGTTAACAAGCTTAGCGTGATCGATCTCTATATGGTGTAAAAGTTTTACTGCAGTTAATATTAACATGTAATTGACAAAGTTTTCTTCCACAAATTTTACTTTGGTGTATGTGACAATTTATAGATTACGTTGGAAATACCTACTTTAAATGTATTCACAAATACATTAAACTTTTTATATGCGCAGTGAATATTTAAAATATTTTAAAGCAATTTTTTCTGTGAATTTTAAAAGTGAATATTTAAAATATTTTAAAGCAATTTCTTCTTTTTTTTACTTGATTTCCCATATAGTAAGATAAAAAATAAATAAAGAAATGTGGAACTTAAAAAAAATGAAGTGCGTTATTAAAGATAAAAGTAAAAAAATGTGCTCAAGCAATTTAAATTGAAGTTGTATCTTAAAATTTTTAATTCGATAAATAAATTTAAAAAAAAAATCTTACCATACATACGCGGCTCTATACAGGCTAATTTATGCTGTTTTATAGAAATTACATCATGGAAGATTATATTTATTCACCATTTTCCTCTCAACTCATGACTGCTTTTATCTTTAATTAAGGAATATCACTCCGACTAAAAGTAGCTTTTGAGTTATGATTAAAATATCAACAGATTGCAATCTGTTTAGCAACGATTACAAATAAAATTAGCATTGAGTTTTTCGAAACTTTTTTTAAGCTTTCATATTTTCTAACATACTTTTCTGTATAATTACCGTTTTTGCATCCTATGATAAAATTTACCATTAAAAACTAAATGTAGTGTCAAAAATAGTTGTTCGTTTGAAATTTTCAATATATGGTAAAATGTCAGTAAATAGACGATCTTTTCCCTTTGTTTCTTTAACATGATTGAAAAGAGACATAAGTTCCAGTCTAATGCCTATTATTGCTTCATTTTTTCTGTGACAGTATGAACATGAAGATGTATGGCGTGTTACCCTTGACCGCTTGTTTATATTATTAAATATTAATGTCTTCATTATTTGATTAAATAGCATTTTTAAAATTACCTATGAACGTTGTACATGTTTACCATGTTTAATAAAATAAAGCTCCAATTATTCATGAACTAAAGATCCACGATGCCAGTTTTTTCACTTAAATTTTTAATCGAAGTCAATAGTAAGGAAAATACAATAGGGTCTATAGTGAAAACTTCGAAAATTATGTAGTTCGTACATTTTCTGAACACTGATCTTGACTACCCGAGAAGGGGAATCCATTCTATTAAGTTCACATATAGAGCCCAATCGCTTCGTTTTCGCTAGGCCTATCAGTGACCTCAGTTGCAAGTAAGCGTGCTTAGTATCAGACATGTTTTATTTTTCGTTGTCAGTGTTTAAGTTTAGTGATTCTTTAGTTCCTAAAATTATGTAATACATAATGGCTGAAAAATGAAGGAACTTTGTGTTAACGATTGCACAAAAACTTTAAATGATTTTTAAAATAGAAAAAGTCGCTTTAAAGAAGCAAATGTGTTTGTATTACGCACTTTGAGAAACAACCGTGCAAGACGTTTTAAACAAAAAAGACAAGTTGTTGGTATTTGCATCCGTCTCTGGAATTCCCTATGGGAGGAAAAAGCGAAAATCTATTGATAAATTTGCCTATAAGGAACTAAACACGGCATTAGCGATATGGTAAGTTAAGGTTTGAACTGAGGGCATCTCCTAGTGTCCGGTTTTACCATTGCAGCTAAAGCAAAAAAATATATATATTAGGCCTGGAGGGAAACATTTATGGATTGTCTGGTTGATTACATCGTTTTAGAAAACGTCATGGAATTAGAGAGAGTGGTCAACACAGAGAAAAGCTAAATGGTGAGCAACAAGCAATTTTCAGCGATATTTTGTAGACTTGTGTTGTCTGAGGATCTGTCGTATGAACAAACTTAATGCTTATGAATCAGGGCTTTTTCTGAAGTGTCTTCCTATTCGTACTTTAGCATCTGAAAGTGAACATCACAAAAAGAAGCAAAGAAAGAATTACAATCTTGCCATGTAGCAACGCCGCTTATACTCATAAATTTAAGATTCTTGTAATCAGTAAATCTAAGATATCAATGTCTTTTATGTCTACAAGAGTAAAAAATTTACCAGTTGATTATTTCAGCTAAAAAAAAGGTTGGGTAAAACAGCTGATTTTTTAAGAATGGTTTGAAGAGATTGTTGTACCTCAAATAGGTAAGCATTTTGACTCAAAAAATTTTTGGAAGAAGAAAGTTTTGTTAATAGGCAACATGCCTTCCCACTCAGCTACAAGTGTGCTTAAATCTTCTTGTGGGCAAATCTTTGCAAAGATTTCGCACCAAATGTTACTGTGCACGTATATATCATGACCAGTTGAGTCTTTGCAATCATGAAAAGAATATACAGGAGAAAGTTTTTACGGTTAAATATCGAGTACAGCAGCAATCTCAAATAATTTCGGCATAATCATACAATATTGGATCGCATTTATTATATTGTGTCTGCATGGATTTACATCAAATCCTCAACCCTTAAAAATCATGGAAAAAAGTCTCCGAGTATCGAAAGAAATTAGAATGAAAATATTTGAGAAAAGGGGAATTAAGTCATGCCGACAGCTGCCCTTGTTGACCTAATGTTATCGGGAGGTGAGAATGTCGAAGTAGAAAAAAGAAAGACTGGAATGCGACGCAAGTATTTCGTGGTCTGATGCTCTATTGACATATAGATAACGGACGAAGCAATGGAAGTAAACGAGAACAAAGAAGAACAAAACGAAAGAGGAAAGGACGAGATGCTTGCGTAGATGACACACGAAACTGCTATGCAACACGTAGACGGATTGCTTCAATACCTTCAAAAGAACAAGACGATGATGCACCTCTGGCAGGAAAATTCATGTTAAGGAAAGTGCAATTTAGAATAAAGAAAAGAAGTTGCTAAAGAAAGCAGCAAAAACGTGCGACTAATTTGTTAAGAACTCAATTCTTTTTGTACAGTATGTATGGCATTGTTTATGTTTACTTGTCTTTAATTTAGTTATTTAGACATAGAGGAATGTTTTTACTGTATTGTGCATATGCATGTACTTTTAAAGTTTTATTGTGTTTTCCGTACAAAAAAAACAGATGTTTTATGTTAAAACATTATGTTTTCGTATTTGCACCTAACTTTCAGTTTTTTTGGGGGGGTTATTCGATGTGCCCTTTCACCACTTCTGCGAATAATCGAGGTTGTACTGTATTTGTCTCTATTCAAATGTTCCAATCAACCCCACTCGTAAAGCGTGCCCGAAACAGTAAATAACAGGCTATTTTAATTTAAATATTTTCAAGTATTGCCTATCACAGTTCCTTAATTTTTATTATTTGGTTAAATGATCAATCTATATGTTATAATATTAATCGATTAAAAATTAAAAAAAATACAAAAGTATCTCTCTTTCCCGTGTGCTTTATAAACGTATTCATAAAAATTTGAAAATCTGAACTACTGCGCGTATGTGATTAAATATGATTAAACATTTTAAAATGGTGCAGTAATAAATTGCACTCATGTTCCCGAGATTACATTCCAGCTTTTAATGTTCCTAATTAATTCAAATTTATCTTTACTCCTTTTTTTAAGATTACAGGTTTAATATTTCACTTTGTATTTTTATATCAAATACATCAGCAGCCCTATAAATGTTTAACACTGTCTATTACTATGAATATTACACAAACTGGGCTAGAATAAAATATCAATAAATTAATTTTAAAAGATATTATTGGAACAGTATAATTTTCGATTCATTCAAACTAAAGCTTAATTACTATCAAGCCTGGTATTGCATAAATCCCGATATTCTCAAAAACATCTTACTTTTCCCTATTAACTTTTCAAATACTCCACGATATTTCATCTTTTCCAATTGTTCCAAAAGCAAATAAAAGTTAAGAGATTTGCTAATAAATATATATTAATGTTTCAAATGTATGCTAACTTCTATAGAATGCAAAGTTGGAAAAACAAATTTCTTATTATCGTATTACTCACTTTCACGAACATAAGCGGACTTTATGCAAGTGAATTACTTTCACATCTACGATATCTGGCAGCATATAACAATGAATGATTATTTTCTGAAAAGCAAACAAATAGAATATGATCTGCAAATGTCGTTAACTTTAATGAATGTACCAGAGATTTGTTCAAAGTATTTCCGAATCAATCGTTTGAACAAATATTATTTTCGATGATTCAGGAAAGTGATTTAATTTTATAAAAAGAACATAATATTATCTTTGAGACTTTTTTTTTATTTTTTAAAATTAAAACTATTTTATATTTAAATGCTGTTAAAACATATATCTATAAAGTTACTAAACTTTTTCTAGGAAAAATTATTCTTCATTATTAATTCTTCATTAATTCTTCATTATTCTCACCAATTATTTTTTATTGTAAAGTTTACCTTTTTTAATCAGAGCATTCTCATGATTCAATTACCAAAATTTTTCTGCTTTAAAAAACCGGTGATAAAAGATTAAAAATTAAGCAAACAATATTCGTCGGAAGAGGTTAAAGAATATTCCACATGAAAGCGTATATTTTAAAATTCTTTTTCATATTCAATCGGTGATAAATCGCCAAATAAGGAAATTTTCATCGTTTTTTTACGTTGTATGGAAATTCCGCCGAAATTCTTTTTATAACCTCATCAGAAGAACATTCCGCAATTTTTTCAAAATTTTCGGAGTATGTCTGTATTTGGAGACCTTCCTTGTAAGAATCCCAGTTTCCTATAAAAAGTTCATACGTAAAGTTAGTAACTTTGCTTTTTTTATAGTGTATAAGTAAGTTTTGAAGAAAAATGTTCATAATAATACGTACAGTCTTGGGAAAAAAAGTAAATACCCACTACTAACTCCTCAACAAATTATTATAGAAGAAAGTTACTGGTACCGAATGATTGAAAAAAAAGTCTACTTTTAAATGATATATATGAAATTTGCTGAGGAGGCTACCTGTATATTAAAACGAGACCTAACTTTGTTTTTTTTTTCAATAACAAGACTCAATTCTGATAGCATAAATGAGCTCTACACCTTCCAATTTTCCTAAAAACAAATTTTCATGCAATGAGTATGATAACTTTTGGAGAAATTAATTATTTAAAAACGACCATGTTTTAGGGGCTGTATCCAAATTGAAGTTCGATACTCGATTGCTATCCAAGAGAGTCCCCTTCTGGATCAAGGCATCTTACACGCCACTCAAGCAGTCATTGAAAACTCTTACATTACAGGATAGCATAAGAAGTTTCAAAATATCTAGTCACTTCTATTGTGAACAACACTTTAAAATATCATTTTGCTATTTTTAAGCAGAATTTGAAAACTATTTAGAAGAAAAATTTAAAATTTTATATTTTCATAAAGCAGGAGATAATAAATCAAAATCAAGCAAAGAAATTGTAGGGTTGCAATTCATAATTTTTTCGAATATTCATTTCATAATCCATAATTCACATCATAAAATTATAAAAATTTCAGATTTAACGTATTTATGTTTGGTTATTTTAGTATTATTGCTAGATAAAAAAAGTTAGCACATTAGGAGTATAATTTTAGGAGATATTAATAAAAATTTGAAAATGTAATTTAACATTAGAAGCACTAAATTTTGGGTGCGTTAACTTGGCCCCTCCCACCACCGATTTTTTTAAATTCAAATACATGAGGAATTAGCTCGCAATTAGCTCTAATTTGCTCTCTAATATTAGAATTTGCTCCGGTGATAAAATCGAGATATTTAAATTAGAAAGGTGGGGGGGGCTATGTTAACGCTAGCCCCCCCACTTTTAAATATCGAAATTTCAAAGGTGCCAAAATTTAGCTCTCAATTAGCTCTAATTTGCTCTCTAATATTAGAATTTGCTCTGGTTTTGTTATCGAGATATTCCAGATTCCAGTAGGGGGGAAAGCACTAGCTAGCCCCCCCAGATTCGATTTTCGAAATTTCAGAGGTGCCAAAATTTAGCTCTCAATTAGCTCTAATTTTCTCTCTAATACCAGAATTTGCTCCGGTTTTTTTAACGAGATATTTCTATTTATATAAAGGGGGCAAGCGTTAACTTAGCCCCCCCACATTCGATTTTCGAAATTTCAGAGGTGCCAAAATTTAGCTCTCAATTAGCTCTAATTTGCTCTCTAATACCAGAATTTGCTCCGGTTTTTTTTTCGAGATATTTCAATTTATATGAAGGGGGCAAGCGTTAACTTAGCCCCCCCCCCCCCACATTCGATTTTCGAAATTTCAAAGATGCCAAAATTTAGCTCTCAATTAGCTCTAATTTGTTCTCTAATACCAGAATTTGCTCCGGTTTTTTTTTTTGAGATATTTCAATTTATATGAAGGGGGCAAGCGATAACTTAGCCCTCCCCACTTTACAGTATCAAAATTTCAAAGGTGCCAAAATTTAACTCTCAATTAGCTTTAATTTACTCTCTAATATTAGAATTGGCTCCCATTATAATATCGAGATATTTCAATTTATATGAAGGGGGCAAGCGTTAACTTAGCCCCCCCCCCTGTCGAGTATCAAAATTTCAAAGGCGCCAAAATTTATCTTTCAAGGAGCTCTAATTTCTTCTCTAATACCAGAATTTGTTCCGGATTTTTATGGAGATATTTCAATTTATATGAAAAGGGCAAGCGTTAACTTAGCCCCCGCCCCCCACTTTCGAATATCAAAATTTCAAAGGTGCCAAAATTTAGAGCTCTAATGTTAGAGCTCCAACATTAGTAGCTCTAATTTGCACTCTAATATTAGAAGTTGCTCATCGAAATTTCAAAGGTGCCAAATTTTAGCTCTCAATTAGCTCTAATTTGCTCTTTATTATTAGAATTTGCTCTGGTTTTGTTATCAAGATATACCAGATTCCTCTAGGGGGGGGGGGGGGAAGCACTAGCTACCCCTCCGCCACGTTCGATATTCGAAATTTCAAAGGTACCAATATTTAGCTTTCATTTAGCTCTAATTTGCTCTCGAATACCAGAATTTGCCCCGATTTTTATATCGAGATATTTCAATTTATAAGAATGGGTCAAGCGTTAACTTAGCCCCTCCCCCCCCCCCACTTTCGAGTATGAATATTTCAAAGGTGCCAAAAATTAGCTTTCAATTAGCTCTAATTTGTTCTCTAATATTAGAATTCGGTCCCATGATATTATCGAGATATTTCAATTTATATAAAGGGAGCAAGCATTAACTTAGCCCCCCCCCCCACTTTCCACTATCAAAATTTCAAAGATGGCAAAATTTAGCTTTCAATAAGCTCTAATTTGCTCTCTAATCCCAGAATTTGCTCCGTTTTATTTATCGATATACTTCAATTTATATGAAGGGGAAAAGTATTAATTTAACGTCCCCCCCCCGACACTTTCGAGTATCAAAATTTCAAAGTTGCGAAAATTTAGCTCTCAATTAGCTCTAATTTGCTGTCGAATATTAGAATTTGCTCTGATTTTGTTATCGACAGATTGCAATTTCAACTAGGGGAAAGCGCTAGCTTGCACCTCCCCCCCCCCCCATTCGAATATGAAAATTTCAAGGACGCAAAAAATTTACTCATCTTTAAAATTAAATTTGGTACTTTTTTATTAAATTAAAGATATTGCAGTTTGAATCCCAAGGGTAAGCACTAACTACCCCAATTTGGAATTTCCATGAGTTCCAAAATTTAGTTCTCAGTTAGCTCTGTTTTCATTACCTACATTAGATTTACTCATTTATATGTTATTAGAATAGTGTGTTGCAGTCAAAATTAACAATCAGTATACGCCCTAACTTTCAAAATCTAATATTGACATTTCAAAGTACCTAAATTGGCTCAGAGTTAACTCAGATATGTTGATTAAAAGCAAAAAGCAAAAAGCAAAATTACTGGGGCACACGTTTTTCAACAACAGAAAAGAGGATGTAATTTTTCAGATTTTACCAAACAGATTTTAATTCAATTATATCTGTTTGCGTAAAAGGTATTTATAAAACATTCAGAATAGGATAAAGCTTTCTCCTCCTAAATAAATTCAATGTACTTATTTTAACCAGAATAACTCCGAGTTTTCCATTGTTTTTAATGCAATTATTTAATTGTCAAATTTCTGTGCTTGTTAAAGCAAAATTTTTCATTCAAATTTTATAATATTCGAAAGGTATTTCCATAATGTAAAAAAATGGCAAAAATTAGTAATATAAATTATTAAATTTGCTTATTAAAAAACTCTTATATGTGTATGAAAATGGTAAAAGGAGATTTTTAAATTATTACAACTCATAAAATATAACAAAATTTAATTACAAATATCTTTATTAAAAATATAATCAAAAACCTTATCTGATGCATATTGGTAAAAAATATCAAATGCATAGATATTTCAAAATTTTACAAAATTATTTGAACAATTTTACAAAGTTTATTGAAATATTATAAGTTATAAAAAAATATATTTATTGTGTTTCAGATGATTTTAAATAAAAAAATCTTTCCTTGTCTGTACAGTTTCATTTCACAAGGACATAACATTTTCATTTCTAAATTAAGAGGAAAAGCCAAAAAATTTAATTTTGTTTGTTAATGAGATAAATTTGAAATTACACAATTGTGGAATACTTTTAAATAATTTCTTTTGAATATTGTTTCTGATTGTTAATGAACTAAATAATTAGAATGTACGAATATACTTTAAAATATAAAATACAAAAATAAATACAGAAATATTCAATAAAAATATGTAAACCATAATGTAATTATTGAAATATACTGTAGAAATGTACAAAATTTTTAAAAATAAAATCTTCATTTCCATATCTTTCAGCATCTAAATTAAAAAATGAAATAATATCTATAAAAATGAGCTAAAGAAAATAAACAAGCAATACTTTTATTTCAGAATAAAAAGAAGCGTTATTCCAGAATTCTGGGCCCCACCAGAGGCCGAGAAGTTCCCACCTATCAACTGGTAGACAGTAGCTGCTGGTTTCGAATCCAATAGCGGCCGTCAGCCTAACCGTTGGGAGATTTCGTGGTTTTCTTCAAATCTTGCGTAAAAACGGGTTAGGTTCCCTCAGAAAGACCACCCCGATGGGCACTATAACACCTGCAATAGGTGCATTAACTTGCCCCCCCCCCACCAACCACCGATTTTTTTAAATTCAAATACATGAGGAATTAGCTCTCAATTAGCTCTAATTTTCTCTCTAATATTAGAATGTTTGTGTGTGTGTGTGTGTGTGTGTGTGTGTGTGTGTGTGTGTGTGTGTGTGTATGTGTGTGTGGGAGGGCTATCTCGATAACGAAACAAGAGAAAATTCTAATATTAGAGAACAAATTAGAGTTAATTCAGAGCTAAAGTTTGGCACCTTTGAAATTTCGATGAGCTACTTCTAATATTAGAGAGCAAATTAGAGCTACTAATATTGGAGCTCTAATATTAGAGTTCTAAATTTTGGCACCTTTGAAATTTTGATACTCGAAAGTGGAGGGGGGGGGTTGGCTAAGTTAACGCTTGCCCCTTTCATATAAATTGAAATATCTCCATAAAAAACCGGAACAAATTCTGGTATTAGAGAGCAAATTAGAGCTTCTTGAAAGATAAATTTTGGCACCTTTGAAATTTTGATACTCGAAAGGGGGAGGGCTAAGTTAACGCTTGCCCTCTTCATATAAATTGAAATATCTCGATAATATAATGAGAGCTAATTCTAATATTAGAGAGCAAATTAGAGCTAATTGAAAGCTAAATTTTGGCACCTTTGAAATTTCGAAAATCGAATGTGGGGGGAGGGGGGGCTAAGTTAACGCTTGCCCCCTTCATATAAATTGAAATATCTCGAAAAAAAACCGGAGCAAATTCTGGTATTAGGCAGCAAATTAGATCTAATTGAGAGATAAATTTTGGCATCTTTGAAATTTCGAAAATTGAATGTGGGGGGGGGGCTAAGTTAACGCTTGCCCCCTTCATATAAATTGAAATATCTCGAAAAAAACCGGAGCAAATTCTGGCATTAGGGAGCAAATTAGAGCTAATTGAGAGCTAAATTTTGGCATCTTTGAAATTTCGAAAATCGAATGTGGGGGGGCTAAGTTAATGCTTGCCCCCTTTATATAAATTGAAATAGCTCGTTAAAAAACCGGAGCAAATTCTGGTATTGGAGAGCAAATTAGAGCTAATTGAGAGCTAAATTTTGGCACCTCTGAAATTTCGAAAATCGAATGTGGGGGGCTAGCTTTCCCCCCTACTGGAATCTAGAATATCTCGATAACAAAACCAGAGCAAATTCTAATATTAGAGAGCAAATTAGAGCTAATTGAGAGCTAAATTTTGGCACCTTTGAAATTTCGATATTTGAAAGTGGGGGGGCTAGCGTTAACTTAGCCCCCCCCCCACCTTTCTAATTTAAATATCTCGATTTTATCACCAGAGCAAATTCTAATATTAGAGAGCAAATTAGAGCTAATTGAGAGCTAATTCCTCATGTGTTTGAATTTAAAAAAATCGGTGGTGGGGGGGCCAAGTTAACGCACCCCTAAATTTTGAATGTTTATAATTCAAATGATTTGTAATTCGATATCTGGACATACACTATTTGACAAAAGTTAAGGACCACTGTTATTTTCAACGATCACAGTTACAAAAAGATCCGCATCAGCAGATGTAAATGTGCATGAATGCGGAAAGTACTCTGTTTTGTGAAACTTATGCAAATTTTGTACTTCTGCTTTTGTCGATTTCGTGGAATTACGTGAGTAATTTACGTGTCGATTACTGCAAAGATAACAGATTTTAGGAAATCGGCAGGTGCTGTGAGTTGTCATTAAATGTAAAAATCAAAGGAGATGGAGTGAAGCTTAAAAATTGAAATTTTGAACACCTCTTTGAGGCATCATTTAAGTGATATTACTCGTGGTAGATTAATCGGAAAATTAGAAGAAGGACGCAACATGAGAGATGTTACCCGGGAATTTAACATCACGCACAGTATTGTTTCTAGAGTAAGGGCGGTAATATGTACTAGTCATATGTAAGAGTAGCATATGTACTAGACGCACAGGAAGAGGTCGCCTTTGTAATACGACGTCCAAAGAATATCAATATATTGTTATTTCAGCAAAAAGGATCCAACGCAACTGCTTAGTTAACAAATCAACTTTGTGCTACCCCAGTAACTAAAATATCGGGAAAAACTGTTGGAAGACATTTGAAAAAGGGTAGACTATACACCTGAAGACCTCGTGTGTGTATCTTTCTTTCCACATGCCAACGTCGCGCCTGTTTACAGTGGTGTCATATGCATCGCAATTGGACTGATGACGACTAGTCTACCATGCTCTTCTCAGATTAGAGTAGATTCAGTCTACCATCTGATTGTAGACGTAAACTGATATGGCGCGAGGTTGGTCGTGCTTACTATCGCGAAAATATTTTAGAAAGAGATTGATATGCGACTTCAAATTACATGGTGTGGGTAGGCATCATGTTCAATGGCCGCATGGATCTCTATGTGCTTGAAAAAGGATTAATGATGGTAGATTGAAAATGTCCTGCTTTGACATGCTCCACTTTTTCGTGGTGCTGTTGGCGAAAAGTTTTATTTTTTGGACGATAATTCATCTTATCATCACACACAGTCTGTACAAGATTGCTTGTGGCCGAAAATATCCATTGCATAGACTAGACAGCCCGTTCCTCTGACCTGAATCCCATTGAAAATGTATAGGATATCTTGCGGAGACGTATTTCTGCTCGACAATTTCCTCCTACAAAGAAAGGAACCTTTATCCCTATAGTAAAGGAGGAATGATGCAACTTGCCTCACAGCTACTGAATCATTTAGTTCTGAGTATGCCGCCCCGTGTTGAAAGTTGTCTCGTATTACCCGGTGACCGCATTCTTTATTGATATGGTACTGCCTATTGTTAATAGGGAGTATTTTGCTTTCTTTCTACAGACATATTTTCGGACAATATTCACGTTTCAAAGAGAGAACCACTGGTAATACCCTGTATACTCCTTTTCAACAAAAATTTGACATTAAGTACTGTGTAACATTTGTTAATTCTATTGTTTGCTTCTTGATCCACAATCCGACGTATATTCTCATTTACGCGTACACATATCTTCTTGGTCCTTAAGTTTTATCTACCAATGTAGTTTGAATTAAATATTTGAAATATCTTGTTAAAATTGCGAATTGCTATTTAAAAAAAAGTATGGATCGTTTTAATATGTAGATGGCTCCATAAGCAAATTTGATATACATAACTTAAAAGTAGATTTTATTGACAATCGTTTGGTACCTGTAACTTTCTTCTAAAACAATTTTCTAAGGAATTATTAATAAGAGTGTTTTCCACGACTGTACTTCTTTATATTACAGCCCATGTTCTTTTTGATGAATATTCTAATTTTTGGTGCGTTCGTAATTATGTAAATACATAGCACCTATCGTCGTCGTTCATTCCGTCCATATGTCCGCGAATAACAGAGCAAAACTACCCAACTGAATCCTTTGAAAATTGAAATATATAATTGATGCACAATTTGGTAGAGTGATTTCAAATTTTAGAAAAATTGGATGAATAGCTTAATTACAGGGACAATCTAAAGTATTTCTTTACATTACAGCCAATGGGAAAAAATAATTCAAGTGCATGTTAAAGGTATTACACTTTTTCGAACATAATAAAATTGATATGCATCTATGAAGTATATGCTAAAATATACTGTCTGTACATTGTATGAAGAATACTTTGGGGTACATTGGCATACATACTAGTACAAAGAATATTTGTTACTAATTTAAATGGTTGCAGAAAAGTATTCCATTGTTTAACCCTTTCGATCCCAAAACGCTCGAGACCGCCCGAGTCGTCAGAAACCCGTAACGGCCGAAAGACGGCCTGACTTTTTCTCCCCTCTCTTTTGTGAAGTGTAAGTTGTTGAACATGGATCGGGCATGGATGTTTATTCCTCTTAATGGACAGTAGATAGGAACACAATGGGAATAGGTGCCGTTCAACATATACAAATACAATAGGTTTATTTTAGGTAGGAAGACTGTCTGTCGAGTAGTACAAATCATGATTTTGTCAGTTATTATTTAGATCTCTGTCATTTTTTTTCATTTGTTTTTAGTAATTAGTTTTTATTTTGTCCTTATTTTAATAATATTACTGTATAGATTATAAAACATTAGAAAACTGAATTATAAAAAATGTACAATAATAATAAAATAATGATTTATATATATTTATATTAATTTTGATATATATTGGTAGATAAATGAAATTATTTTCAAGAAGAATGAAAGTATATAATAAAAAGTTTTAATATTTTTTTCACTTAAGAATCTATATTAGTCACGTGGGGAAACTTGAGCGCTGTTGTTAAACCAATGGGAGAAATCTAAGCAAATATCAAACTCGCAGTTAGTTCAATTTTTATAATCGGTTCTATCCGGATCCAAAGATAAATGGTTTCACTTCTAAGTACTGAAGTATTCGCTTCTAAGTAATGAAAATATTTGCTTCTATTCTGCGCTTCTTATGTTATACCCCCCCCTTTTTTGTAATATTCAAGTAATAAGGCATAAAATTATTAAAGAAATCTTATTATCAAATCAATTTATAAAATCGATACTCAGGAATGAAAAAATATTTAACCGTTTAATTCTTACAATTAATTATTTAAATTTTAAACATCCCTTTTTTTACAGAATTTTATTAAATGCAGCGATCAAATCACAAATGTTGGTATGGACACATGAAATTTTGGTTATCTGTTTTACTACCACCAGATTTAATATTAGAAAACCTCTTGTAATTTTTATATATTTTGATGATTATACCTTATTATATTTCGAATTAAAAATTATCTAAATTCTTTAATTTATAAATTAGTCAAGCGGCTATTCAAGTATTGCATAAGCATTTTCAGTCATTTTCATTTTTATTCATTTTGTATCTGTCCTCCTTTCTTAAAATAATAATAATAATAATAATAATAATAATAATTTTTGATCATCTCCCTCCTTTTTTTTTATTATGTTAGATTTTATAATGTTTTGTACATAACACTTTTTCCAAGAAAAAATCAATTACCAATAAATCGTATTATTAATTTATATAAATAGCCATATCTTAGATTGTAATACTAAAAAAAGTATAGTAAATAATGGTTAATTAATGTAATTAAAACGCTCATTTCCCACCATGATTTGTTTGTTTATGGTTATTGCATTGTAGTTGCTTAATTGTCAAAAGCTTAAATAAGAACTGTTGTAACTATGCCTCCCTCTTGTCGGAAACAAGCAGATCATGTACAACCCTCCCACCCACCCCATTTTCCATTTTCCACTTATTCATTTTATATCTCTCCCCCTCTTAAATTGTGATATTAAAAAAAAAAAGTTTAGTGTATGGTAAATAATGGTTAATAAATGTAATTAAAAAGCTCATTTCCAATCATGATTTGTTTGTTTATGATTATTGCATTATAGTTGCTTCGTTATCAAAAGCTTAAGTAAGAACTGTTGTAACTTTGCCTGCCCCTTGTCCGGAAACAAACAGATCATGTACGACCCCCCCCCCCCCCGCCATTTTCCATATTCCTTACATAATACTTGAACGGCTCCCAACTGGAGAATGATTTTTTAAATTACCTTCACCAATGAAAATTATAAGTAGACGAATATTTTCAAATAATGATTACTTTTTTACATTGCTTTTTTAAATTAAGTTAATTTAATTGACCGAATAATTTATTAAACATTATGTATCCATTGTTATAGAAAGGAAAGTTACCTAAAAATAATGGCATCAATAAAGTGGAAAAAATTAAAGCATATGAGTATTTATATAAAAATTTATCACATAATCTAAATTAATGTAGAAGTATTACATTATTAAACATTTTTCAACATATAATTTTATTTGAAAAAAAAAAATAGATATTTTGTAAGAGTATGTTGTATAAATGGTTTAAAAATGCATTAAATATTTTTATTTTTCCGAAAAATGTATCAAGGATAAATTTTAAAATTTAAAATATGTATTCTTTTTTTTTACTAATAAAATAAAATAAAGAATACTGCCCAGTTAAACTGGTGGCATTGAGCTCACAGGCTACAAATACTAATTGTACATTAAAGCCTTATATTTTCAAGGGTTAATTCCGTTCGAAAAAACATTAAGAAGGGGAAACAGCTCTCCCCTTTCCTCTTTTTTTATACTTAATCATTGAACCTCCTATACTATCAAAGATATGCTTTATCATATAAAAAACCTATATCCAAAATTCAGAGCAAATGAGATAATTCTTAATAAAAACCATTTAGCATTTATATAATTTAAAAGGAGTTATCCCCCTCTTTTATACTTAGCCATTAAACTTCCAAAACTATTCAGAGATTTGAACGAAATCTGAAAATTCTGCTTGAAAAACCCATTTATATAAATTAAGGGGGTGGGGCATTCGAACTCCTGTTCCCCCTATTTATACTTATTCAATGAACACCTAATAACAGTCACGGAATCGCCTCATCAGAATGATCCTAATCTAAATTTTGAACGAAAACTTAATTCTGCATGAAAATCCCATTTATATCAACTAAGGGGAGGGGCATGAGCCCCCGTTCCCCCTCTTATACAAATCGAATGAACTCCAAAAACTAATCAGGGAAGCGCCTTGTCAGGCTATACCTACATACAAAATTTCAAGTGGATCGGATATTTTTATCACGAGTTATCGCGTTACGCACGAACGAACATACAGAACGGACGGGCACATAAGCTCTCAGGCTATGATAGCCTGTGAGCTAAAAAGCTTTTAAATATTAAAACAAATATATGTGTTTAATTTACAAGTAAATGTTTTGTTTATAAAACAAAGAATAAAAAAATCCTTTATCTTATGATTATTTAGCAGCGATGTCATAAACATACTCTTAAGTCTAAAAATAATTTGTCACTCCGATTAGCCGAAGATTACGAGCTTTTGGATTTATGGTTATTGGGATTAAGGGGGAAATGGATAACAAAAGGTATAACAATAAGGTTCTTCTTTGGGCAGATACTACAGCAAAAGTGTTGAACCATACACGTACGTATGAATAACTAAAGCAAGCCGCCTCACCTTTCATGGGGGGGGGGATGAAATGTCGGGCGGCTTTCCGGGATTCTAAGGAAGATAAAAATTTCACTGCTCTGGGACATAAAGAGATAATGGTATAAGAGGAAACATTTCATGGAGTACTGTATCCGATATAATGTCTACTATTATGCCTAAATTTGAATATTTTAAAATTTCTTTATAATACGAACGCACCACATTTGTGAAGCTTGACGTGCGAATTCCAACTTGTTTTTTCTTAATTTTGCTAAAGTTTTAATACTAATGTCCTTTTTACTGTATTTGTATACACCGTTGTTTGGACAAGCTGATGGCTGTTTTCGTGTTTGATATTTCAGATAGTTAGGAATAAAAACGTGCAATTCAACATTATAATTACTTTTAAGACGCACGTGCGAGTAAAATTTCGAAATTCAAATGAGTGAAATGAAGGGAAAAATTACATAATGACGATTTCAAATCTTCTCTCATGATGATAAGGAGTCAGTTTTAAAAATAAGTGATAATTTATAGGTGTACAAACTGCCTTCAAGGGGTGCATGAGCAAAAATGTCCTAAATTACGATTTCTTTAAATCCGTTGAGGCTAAAAACGTGACATTTGATATGGTAGTTACTTTTTTAATTAAAATGCATGCTACAAATCTTTGTTAAAATATTCGATATCAAAAAGGATCAAATAGTTAGAAAATTCTATTTTGAAAGTATTGGGACAAGAAATTTTTAATTTGACAAGCAAGTTTCTAATTAGACGTGATGTTCCCAAAGAAAACAAAGAAAAAAATAAATGAAAGAAGTGGAATAAAAGCGTTGTACAACAGTAATTTCATTTCTTATTTTTCTGAAACTGTTAAACGCGAAAATTTAAATTCTAAATAGGTATAATTTTTAAGATATATATGCGCATATGTTTTTTATTTATTGATTTAAGTTTTAAAATTGAAGAAAAAAAATGAATAATTTTTTACGTCAGTATTCTGAGCAATGTAATAAAAAGTCACTTGCCAATGACTTTTATAATTAATTAAAATGTAGTAATAACGAAATTCAACTGCCAACTAGGCAAGAAAGTATTTCACATTTAGCTTTTGGTGTAAAATATGACGGTAAAATATTTTAATCAATGTTTTCTAACTCATTTTTATATTTTCGAGCTTTTTATACCGAAATAAATTAATGCTTTAAAAATAAAACATTAGTTTATGTGTAAGAAATAGACTACAAAACAACCGATTTAAAAATTCATTCATTTTACAATAAATGATAAACAGAGTTATTTCAAATAGATTGCAGTGTAACTGTTTTTTGGAAACGAGTTGTTGCAGATAGATTAATAAGGAAATTTTATAATTAATTAAAGTTTCACGTTCACCTAAAGTGATACAAGAATGAAGATGGATAAAAATATGATTTAAATAGACATTATTAATTTTAACACAATTATTGAACTAGTCAAATTTGTATAATTGTGTTAAAATCAATCAAGTGTAATTTTGTATCCAGCGCAATTATTGGAGTCCCTTTTCTTGTAATTGATTCTGTTCAGCTGATTCATGTATCAGACCAGAAGCCGTGATCAATAAAGTTATCTGAATAAATTAGATCCTCCAGATTTGTCTTCGATAACTTAATTGTCATAGCATTGGTAGCTTCAGACAAAACATCCCAGGTTTGAATCACGTCCTAGATATTTTTCGCCCATTTGTAAAATTTCTACTCGTTTAAGTTAAGTAGTAACATTTAAATTATCTGTAGCAGTACAATTTCCCCCTAATGTTAAAAGTCACAGAATATTAGCTAGTATATTTCAACAATTTGAATTGAAAGCCGCAGGTTTTGCAAGCATATATATATATATATTCCTAAATTTTGTGAATACATTAATAGATAGGTGTGAATAGATTTTAGAATCTTTAATGCCATAGAATAACTGGATGTTTTTATGAACTTCTATAGCTGAAAAAGGAGAAAATGCTAAAAGTTCCTGTAAAGGCATATTAATCATTTGATACTCGATTCATTTCTTGAATAGAGACATTGCTGGGTTTGTGTATGGCCTCAGTGGAGAACTTCATCATGGATCTTTCTTATATTTTAGTGATTACACATACGATTAAAGTTCAATTTTAGTAATTTGAACAACTGAAGTTTATACAAACACCATTTGCTTAACTTTAGGTTAAAATAATATTTGTTTCAGAATTCGACTAACATTAATAAGTTGCATTTTTATTGTAACTAATTTTGTAAGTTTATTATAAATCAATGAAACAGTTCCTTCTAAAACATTTTTTTCCGACGGGTTCCATCTTGTTTTTTCAAAGCCTACTTTTATATCATCGGTTTCATTTCTTTGTTTTTCATAATTATTCTGCTTTTCGGATTTTGGATGTTCTTCCTTTTCTTTACTTTATAGACTTTTTTTCTTCTGATCAGTTTCTTCTGATTTTTTATGTTTGAATTGTTTTTACTTATATCTTTTTTTTCATCATTCTTCTCTTTCTAAACTACATTTAGGAAATAAAATCAAAAAAGAAATTACTTTTCAGCGTTAAAATTACTACCTAGATTTATAAATAAAAAAGTAAATTACTTTTTTAGTCATTGTGTTGTAAAATATTGTGCATTAGACACTTACATTTAACACAGAGGTAAAAAATTGTCTATCATATAATGCTTAACTAAAGCTAACCATACCCTCAAATTATCCCAACTCAGAAAACAATTCATAATAAATAGAATTATAAAATTTATTCTTTCCTTTCGATGTAGATATCCTTCTTATATGTTCTTGAAGTCTAAACTAAAATTAATAGTTTTTGCCAATTAATAATAATTTTAAAAGAAAGTTTATCAGTAGCTTAAATTAGTATACCATATGCAATGAGCATAAACAAGATATACGTAAAGATTAAACTAATTGTCAATTTCTAAAACTAAAATAAAAATATTTGCCGTAATCTCTACATCTGTCTCTAAAAAAATTAACTAAATATCTTTATTTAAAAGAGAGTTTTTCAATATACCCAAATTTAACCCCATGGGCCCACTTTTCCTCTCCCCTCATCTTATCTAATATGTAAGAAAACTAGTCATTGGAGGCCACCGTAATACTTACCCATCATGGGTATGCATAACATAATACATGAAAACATAACATATGTAAACAATTTATAAAATGCATCACAATTCCAAAACAAAATATAAATGTATATTTAAGTATTTTTAACACTTCATCATGCTCTATTAATGAATTTCTGATGAACCAATTTCGATAAATTGTACGAAACGCCAAACTATTCTAATAGCACTGAATTGCATAAAAGAAACATCCTTATAACTCTAACAATAATTATCATACTCACTAACGGTTTCTTGCATCGAATTAAGCGTCTCATTTCCAATTAAAAGCTATCTTTGAATTGAAATTTGAATGAAATACAAGGTCTTGAAAAATCAAAGAATGTGCAAAACAGGATTAGAAATATCTCGACAACTAATAGTCCGATCGACTTCGCTTTTTATACAAAATTTGTGCTTGCCTTTTACGTCCATTCCTTAAAATAAAGAAGTTCGAAAATTTTTATATACCTTTCATCAGACCGAATTTTTCGAGAGTCCGAAAAAAATAGTTCCTGATAATCGAGGTTACTGATATTAAATAGGCTTCGTCCCATTCTTACATACTAAGAACATACAAAATTTCAAGTCCCTATCTCAATTTGTTCGATAGATAGAGCAGTTATAGACAGACAGACAGACAGACGGACGGACGGCAAAAATTTTTTTTGTAAAAATATGTTTTTGGAAATCTCCAGTGTCCGAAACGTGTAAATCCGTCAAAAACATTTTTTCGATTTTCAAAACGATTCCAAGACTTACCCTATACTACGTATGATGGGTAAGTAAAAATGCATGCATAGTTTAATCAAAAATAAATTCCAAATCGGAAAAAATATATATTATCTGTCTTGTTTATAAACCCCTCCACCCCCTCTTTTTTATTGAAAGAAGTTTTTGCAAAAAATACAAAAGAAATCCTCATAAAAAGTTAAATCTTTGAAATTATTTAAAATCGTTTATAAAAGATCATTTTATTTAACTTCCACTTAAAAAAAAAAAAAAAGAAAAATAAAGTAAAATAAATTACCAATTTTTAGATCTTTTCCAACAGCAAATTTCATCATGCACCCTTTTAAAAAAACTACACGAATCCTTGAAATATATCGCATAAATCACGATGCTTAAATCCAATCTTTCCAATTAGTTAGATTCTGAAAAGAAATAAAAATGAAGAGATACCACAAACTAACAATAAAGATTTATTAACACTTTCGAATGCATGCTAACTTTTAGAGGATGCAAAAGTTGGAAAAGTAGTTTCGAAATATCCTATAACTCAATTTCATGAACACAAAGTGGTTTCTGGAATTGAATTACTTTCACTTCCATGATATCCGATAGCATGTAGCAATGAATGATCATTTTCTGAAAAGCAAACAAGTGAAACATGGACTGAAAAAGTTCTCAATTCTGGTGAAAGTACAAAGGGATTTGCTCTGAATATTTCCGAATCAATCATCTGAACAAATATTAATTGATAAATGAAACAACTGTTTTCATTTCTGAAATGTCAGTAAATACTGTAAAGTGAAAACTTTCCTGAATAAATAAAAAATCAGAATGATATTATTTTTAAGAATATATTTGTTAGAAAATTTAGTTTTTTTTTCATTAATTTTTGCATGCATAGTTTAAACAAAATAAATTCCATATCACAAAGAAAAAATATATAATATCTGTCTTGTTTACAAACCCCTCCCCCCATTTTTTATTGAAAGAATTTTTTTAAACAATACAAAACAAATCTGCATTAAAAATTCAATCTTTTAAATTATTCAAAATCATTTTTAAAAGATCATTTTGCTTAACTTCCACTTAAAGAAGCAAAAAGACAATTCTTACATCTTTTCTAATACCAAAATTCATCATATCTCTTTTTAAAAGAACAATATGAATCATTGAAATATATCTCATAAATCACGATGCTTAAATAAAATCTTTCCAATTAATATGCTTCTGAAAAGAAATAAAAATGAAGAGATACCACAAACTGACAATAAAGATTTATTAACACTTTTGAATGCACGCTAACTTTTATAGAATGCAAAAGTTGGAAAAGTAGTTTCGAAATATCCTATAACTCAATTTCATGAACACAAAGTGGAGTTGAATTACTTTCACTTCCATGATATTCGATAGCATGCAGCAATGAATGATCATTTTCTCAAAAGCAAACAAGTGGAACATGAACTGCAAAAGTTCTCAATTCTGGTGAAAGTACAAAGGGACTTGCTCTGAATATTTCCGAATCAATCATCTGAACAAATAATATCTGATAAATGGGGCATGTGTTTTCATTTCTTAAATGTCAGTAAATATTATAAAATGAAAACTTTCTTGAATAAATAAAAATTCCAGAATGATATTATTTTTAAGAACATATATGAGTAGAAAATTTAGTTTTTTTTCATTAATTTTTCACAGAAATTGCTAATTGTTATTTTTTAACAACAGAAAATTATTGATATTCTGTAGCATTTATGGATATTTTATATTTAGTAATCTTAATTCTAATTAAGCCACAGTACTGCTTTAAAAAATAATAAAAAGTATAATTTTCATTTTTATTTCTCTCTGTTTTGATTTCACCAATCAGGTATAAGAAAAATGCTATAAAACTTATTAATTAACTTATTAACCATTTTATTAATCAACTGGAATAATGTTTCTTATTAAATACTAAACATAAATTGAGCTTTGAAGTCTACATATTAAAAATTCTACCTTTTTTTATAGTAACCGTTATAGTATCACTTTGTTATCCATTTCTATCTGAAAACTATTTTAATATTTTAAAGGAGGGATGTAGGGGGTTCAGGAATGGTTCAATGCATCAAGTGTAAATACTATAAAAATCAATGTCCATGTTCGTTAAAAATTTTGAACTCTTAGCTCAATGAAATAAAACCTCATGGCCTTAAACCAACGATTTTTCCATGCAAATTCACTCTCAATACTTATAGGGACTTAGAATCCTATAGGGACGTAGAATCCGAGCCACTGCCGTATGTCTTTGATTCCATACCTTCTTGAACATAGCGCTGCAGTTGCCTGGGATCTTTAAAATTCCTAATGCATGGGCTTAGCGATAAATTTTTCTTTCTTTTAACGACAGTCTTCCATCGTGGGGATGCTAGAGTTGTTTCTTTTTTTCTGCTTGTTTTTTAAGTATAACTGATTTCTGTAATGTTTTTGAACTTGTAACAGTTTCGGTCTCAGCCTTGGTCCCTTCTTTCTGAATGCAAGTTTTCACAATTTGACTAGATTTGTTTTTTTTTTTTTGTTGTTGTTGTTGTTTTTTTTTTTTTTTTTTTTTTTTCAAGTTTAATGCAGATGAATTAGGGTTATTTTTTGGAGAGGTAACAGCCTTAGTCTCATTTAGAGTTTTGGATAATTCCTTAGATTGAGCTTGAGATTTCTGTCGCCGTTTTACATGATCAATTATTTTTACAGGTTCTGTGGATGGTAGCCAACGTTCCATAAAAGGGGTAAAGGGGTTCCATAGACTTTAGAACCAAGACTGATATCACGGGTTTCTTTAACTGGAGTTTTAGCTGATTTTGTTATGGTAGATTGACTTGGAGGAAGTGAGAAATCAGTTTGGGTACTTATGTGTCTTACAGATGATAATTGCTGCTTGAGTATACTAGAGTAAGACATTCCAACAGAAAGGGTTCTGGTTTCAACAAGTTTGCGGGCATCACAATAAGAAAAATCTTGATTAATTTTAACAGTCAGAATTTCTTTTTCTCGATTCCAATGAAGCCAAGTGCAGGAATATGCAGTATGATCACCTTTATAATTTGCGCAACGTTCGGGTTTATCACATGATTAATTTCGTGGCCGACTTCTGCACAACGTGCGCAGGTAACAGGTTTAAGACAAGTAGTGTTGGTATGACCGTAAAGCTGGCATTTAAAACAGCGGAGAGGATTTGGAATATATGGTCGGACTGGAAAACTTAGGTAGCCAGCTTTAATTTCAGTTTGTAAAATAGGGCTATTGAATGTTAGAATAATATGTTTTGTATGCAGAAGCTGTTCATTGCGACGACGAATAGTAATACGATGTACATCTATGACATTTTGAGCTTTTAAATTTTCTAAAAGTTCAGCTTTAGTAGAGAATAACAGATCAGGTTCAGATATTACACCACGACTTGTATTTAGAGTTTTGTGTATTTGTACGAAAATCGAAAAGGTGCCTATTGTAGAGCAATTAGAGAGACGTTGGACTGTATAGCTGTAGAAACCTCAACTAGTAGATCCCCAGATTGCAGTTTTTTGAGAGAATGACCATCCGCCAATACAGACTGAAAACTGTTTGCAATGAGAAATGGTGAAGTCTTTTTAAAAAAAACTATCAGAGAGACTATCGGTACGCTTAATGACAAAAAAGCGAGCGAGTCAGAAAGTCTGTACAATTTGTTAGGGAGAGAAGTAGAAGGAAGTGAAGATTTTCCATCCATGTTTAAAAAATATATAATTCAGACCCCGGCAGCATCACCCACTATTAAGCTCAACAAGGGGATGCACATTCGTGCAACAGTGCTAACCAGGACCCATACGGTCATAAGATACTCACAGGGGCGTAAATCCCGGGGGGAATGGGGGGTGCGGCACCCCCCCCCCCTCGAGAAAATCAGTCGGAAAATTTCGTGTTTATCGGTAAAAAAATACACTTATTAGGGGAAAAATGGTATTTATCTATAAAAACTTATAAGTTGGAAAAACGAAAAAAATCAGTCGGAAAAAAGTTATGTACTATAAAGACTTAGAATTGGAAAAGATCAGTCGGAAAAATTCCCGTTCGATAGGGAAAATGTACGTTTAGTCTTAAAAACGGTATTTACCTATAAGTACTTACAAATTGGAAAAAAGTTATTTACTATAATGAATTACAAATTGTAAAAACGAAAATATTCAGTCGAAAAAATTACCGTTCGATAAGAAAAATGTATGTTTAGTTGTAAAAAAATGGTATTTATCTATAAAAACTTATAAACGAAAAAAATCAGTCGGGAAAATGTCCGTTTAGTTGGAAAAATTCCCGTTCGACAGGGAAAATGTACCTTTAGTCTTAAAAATGGTATTTACCTATAAGGATTTAAAAATTGGAAAAAATGTTCGTTTAGTCGGAAAAAAGTTATTTACTATAATGAGTTACAAATTGGAAAAACGAAAAATCAGTCGGAATATTCCCGTTAGATAGAAAAAATGTATGTTTAGTCGGGAAAATGGTATTTACCTATAACAACTTACAAATTGGAAAAATGAAAAAGTCAGTCGGAAAAATTCCCGTTTGATCGGAATAATGTACGTTTAGTCGAAAATAATATGTATATTAAATTGTAAAAACTTAAGAATTGGAGAATTTTTTTATTGTAGTCTTTAATTAGAGGAAAAAAAACAATTGTGAACAAAGAAAATTTATATAAATTTGTTCTTAGTCGGAAATATTTCAGATTTCCTTTTTTTGATAAAACTATACAGATAAACTTTGATTTGTCGAATATTATGAACTCAAAAACTTCTATATGACGAAAATATGCTTAGATACATATTCCAGCGATGTTAATATTATATAAAACCTTCATATTTTGATCAGAAACCTTGATATTCCGAATTTTTTTTCGTGCACTTTGACTTCGAAATATCGAGATTCTGCTGTATTGTCGAAATTTTTTTACTTTGGTGTGGAAATTTTAAGATATGTTGATTGAAGTGATGAAACTTTTTCACTACTTTTTCTCTAATTTTAAATTTATTTAGAAATCACTGAATTTAGGTTTAATTTCCTTCTAATGAAAATTCAAAAATGAATTGCGAATATTTAGTGTTTTTCCTTATCAGTCTGGATATTTTCCAAGCTACACGAATTTAATTTTAATCAAAAAATTATCTTGGTTTTATTTTTCCTAATAACTATTTTTTAATGTGAATTCTTTTTAATTTATGTAATTTTAATGAAAATAGATGATTAAAAATTGAAAACACCCAAATACTTTGAATTTTTACCGAGAATTAATCTGAATATTTTTCAATCTACATGACTATTTCTATCAGAAATAATTTGTTCGTTTTCTTTTTTCTTAATTGTATTCGATTTTTGAAACCCTTTAGATTATTTCCTAATATTTCTGTTTTAGATTAATGATGATATTCAGAAAAACTAATCTACTAAAACGTACTTAAATATATATTTTATTGATTTTGGAAATTCTCAAGAAATAATGTTCAGTGGAATAATGGTAAGTTTTAGATTACTTCAACATATCCAAGCACAAATTTTAGGTACGAGTGGGAAATTCAGGGTAAAAAACCTACCACAAAATTGTTAATAACAGTACTTCAGTGATTTTGGAGCTATTTTGTTTATTCTATCTCCAACATCGACTTTGAAGGGGATAATGTAAAATTATACGAATAATACAATAATAATGGATAATTAATTAGATGTTAAGAAAAGGCAGTTTTATTTTAATTTTATCTGTGTTATTTCATTTGATTCAATAATTTTTTAATAAAATTGATTATCGTAGTGGGCGAAGGCTGCCAGCATATATATGTGTGTGTGTTACATTTCATTTCGCAATATTCATCTAAATTATTATAAATTTCTGGCATATTATATATTTCCTCATTTTTTAATAATTACCTAATATTTGTTTCGATTGAGTTTCCCTTTAATTTTAAAACATGTATATTAATAAATATCTTATTTAATCTAAAGTTTTTAGTCCTTTAAAAATTTTATCAGTTGCCCAATCTATAATATTCTGAGAGAAGCTAGTTTTTATTTTCGAATGTTTGAAAAGCCATTTTGTTATTTTTATTTCCAATGTTAATTCCGGGAATCTATGTTCCCACGTCTTTTCAGTGCTAAGCTTTCTACTTCGAAAACCCCACGGTACGAGGTATGGGCTCCTTAAGTCGCTCCCCTCTCGAGTCATTAGCTTAGCTTCCCATCTCTAAAACTGCTCCTTTCACTGATTGGCTCGCTTCTGTACTACGTCGATATCTGTCGTCGTCTGCAAATCTAACAAAAAACAGATGCAGTGACTTTGGAGTTTAGATTTCTGTCTTGTTTTAATTATTTCGATATACATTATCTCCTGTCTACGACTCTTGTATTATTTTTTTTTTAATTTACGTTTGAAAATCATATAGTATGACATACAGATTCATCCCAAAAAATGAAGGATTAATGAATTTTTCATATGTAAGACTCATTTTAATTTATCATTTAACTCATTATGGGCTCCTTAAGTCGCTCCCCTCTCGAGTCATTAGCTTAGCTTCCCATCTCTAAAACTGCTCCTTTCACTGATTGGCTCGCTTCTGTACTACGTCGATATCTGTCGTCGTCTGCAAATCTAACAAAAAACAGATGCAGTGACTTTGGAGTTTAGATTTCTGTCTTGTTTTAATTATTTCGATATACATTATCTTCTGTCTACGACTCTTGTATTATTCTTTTTTAATTTACGTTTGAAAATCATATAGTATGACGTACAGATTCATCCCAAAAAATGAAGGCTTAATGAATTTTTCCATATGTAAGACTCATTTAAATTTTTCATGTTTGATGAATAAACGACTTAGAACAATAAACTAGCTCCGTTTCTGATAGAGAAATCACTGGATTATCGAGTCCACTGCCTTGCAACACTTACGCTCTGATCTGCAAAACACAGTATGACTGCAAAACAACTACCCTGTGTTCTCAATTTAAATTCTCTAATATCAGCTATTAACAAGAATTTCACGCAAGTTGACTAAATTTGGCTACTTCAAAAAAAATATTTTATAAACCGCCAAAATTACACGAATTTAATACATGACATTATGTATATGTGTGTGGATCTACACACACCTACATATACGTGTGTATATAATAGTCAGTATTTTATTTTTTTTAGTACTCGGAAATTTTCCTTCTTGGAGGCGGAAATTTATGCGCCTACACCCCCCTACGCAACAAGGATTGTTTACGCCCCTGGATACTCCTATGCCAGTCTCCACCATTAACGAGAAGGCTAGTAAGTACTTCCTTGCTTGATTCCTTAGCCAGTGACCAAATTCAGCTGACCAGCCGATTAGTGCATAAGGGACCAATATGCACCTCCCGTCTACCTGAAGCAGAGGCCAAAGCAGTGTGTTGGTTTCCCTCAACTGCCAGGATCCCCCTTTACAGGGACACTGGTTGCCACACACGTCAAACACGTAGGTGGTTTACAATTTCCCATAAGTCGATATACAGGATAATATCAGCTCATGCGGAATCGCCCATACCTCAGAAGAGGAAACCACAATGAGAGTAAAACAAAGATAAAAGGAAGACGAGAGGAGTAAGAGGAAAAGGAAAAGAGAAAGATCACTCAGGTTCCCGGGGATGTGAAGCCTGTGAATACCTAAAGAAGGCATCCCCCTGGGAGGGGCTTGCCCCGAACGGAGGAGGGGTGGGGCATACAAAGAAATTCTTATCAACAAAACAAGTGGACAACATTCTTTCTTTTATTGTTTTATTTATAGTAAACACAAGCTTCATTTCAAATATACTTCACATATAATTTCTCGGCCGTAATTATATATGTATACACAAATAAAAAAGAATACAATGTCAGAAGTTGTGGTATTCTGTATTTTAGAATGAAATATTTTTATAATAATCATAAGATTTTAGTAACTTTGTTTTTTTTCATAAAAATAGATAACAGATTAAAAGCGATAGCATACTATTTTGAACCAAAGACTATTTTACAAATAAAAAGAAAAAAAAATTGATTGGATCAAAAATGATTTCGATAACAAAAGACAAACCCCTCCCTCCCCTAGCGATATCTTACTATATCATGTTCCAACCCCCCCCCCCTCCCTTCTAGAAGGATAACGTTATATATCCTCAGCCCCCTATTTACAGGAAATTTAAATGATTGCAGTGAAAGTAAAATATCACAGAACATTAACGAAATATATGAGTTTTAAGGATACAAATTATAAACAATTAAAGAATATTGCCTCTGATACTTATCCCATATGTTCCACATTTGTGAAACATTTTACTATGAAAAAAAAGATATACAAGCTGAATAAAAATAAACTCGATATTTTACTCAGAAAACTAATTAAATTAATGGGAAAGAGAGTAATTACCGTCCAAAACACCGCCAATATTTAACAAACTATAATTATTTGTCTTTCTCCTAAGTTAAGTTTAATGAATATTAAATGTATAGGGATTCCATATAAGTAATGGAAGTGATTAGAATATGGAAGTAGAAAAACTCTGATGCGTGGAATTCTTTACATATTAATATTTTTTCGATTGTTTACATAAATGGTTTAATTTAATATTTCTTTCAATTTGTTTAAAACCATTAAGTTCTTTAACTTATTTTTCATTTGAAATTTACTGATATGTTTTATGTTTGTTATCTACTAAAAAATTTTTACGCATATTTAACTATATAAATTTCAAAACTATTGGTCTACTAAAAATTAAAAATTTAATTCCCTTTCTTTTTTATCTTAAATGCAACATACGAGGAAAATTTTGAGAATTTAATCACTGGAAACAATAAAATTAAGAAAATATTAACATTATAGGGTTATTCCATGTGTAACGAACAAAAATATAAAATAAATTATGGTCTAAAACAACCGATTTTATTAAAATTTAATAAAAAGATTCAATTCGTATTTAAATAACGTTATGAAAAAAAAGATTGATAAAAAATTAAATATATTTGGCTGTTCTGGACATTTGTAAAACTTATAACATAGAATGGCCTTTGTGCAATCATACTATTTAACATAAAATTTAAAAAATTATAATATTATAGCCTCTGGAAAATTATCTTCAAAATTTTTTAGTAATAACAATTTGGTAATACCATGAACAACCTCAAATAGGTTTTAAAAACTGAAAATTTTTCAATCACAAAAAATTTAAAATGTCATAAATGTCAAAAAAATTTTAGAACATCTGTGAAATTTCTTATTGCTGTTGTATTACATATGAAAATTCCATTGCTCAAGTTTGGATTTCATTTATTTCCTTCATCTTCCAAATATCACAACAACTTTTTTTTTATTACAAAATCATAGTTTTTCCTTTTATGTAGACACAAAAATCAAATGAAGGAAAAATCAAAAATCCACAATATTGCATAAGTTTAATAAACCCATGATATGATTAAAACAATTCAAGGTTGCCTTATGGTTCCTATCATAAAAGAATTAAGTTCAAGAAGCTAACATTTGTTACATTCTATGAGAAATTGCACTTTAAAATTGTGAACATCCTTCGATATCTTCCAACTTATTTTAGGTACCATCTATATGGATTTACAACTACTATACAATTATTTCTTCAATTCTATTCTACTTTAAAACATTCTTGCACAAGAATATTTAAATTTAAAGTAGGTGAAAATAAACTGTAGACCAGAATGAAAGTTTGACATTAAAATTATTCACATTTATATAAAATGTCGGATAATTTTGATATTTTAAGAGCTTTACTTCATGTAAATTCATTTCAAAAATTTCCATTTTTTAGCTTCTTTTTTAATTAAGGTATAAAAACGCAAAAATGAAAGTTTATATATTTCAATTACAGTTTTTATCTATAACGTCAAATAGTTTTTAAATTTTAATAGCTTCCCTTATGTTCAAAAATACTATAAAAAAAATTCATTTTCGCCTCAAAATTTTTCCATTCCTATTTTTTTCTCATTCAGGATAAAAAGACAATTAGTACTAAATTACTCCAATCTATTACTCAATATTCGTAATTATAAAAAATATATTTTAGTATATATTATTGTATTTTACATACACAGGGTATTTTTTTTAACTGACGTTATTCAGAGCCGCCTGTGGCTCGTTCTAATTGCTGGAATGACACAAAATTTTATAAATGGACTAAGAAAAATATTGGAAAATATATTGCAAGAACAGCAACAACAAAAACGTTCCAATCACCGCCGATAGGGGGAAATTTGCTGCTTACATTGAAACAAGACATCAGAAACAGACAAAGTTTATAATTTGGATAAAATATGTATATTTCATTTATAACTATTTTATATTCATTTTCCCGAAGAGGAATTCAACGCAAATTCAAGACAAAAATTAGCATTCTCATTTATTGCTTTATTTTATGCTATATCTCAGTTGCATAAATTACCATAGTGCCACATTTCCCTCTACACTGTAAAAAAATAATAATAAATAAAAATAAAATAAATATAAAAACGGACGATTTTACACGCCAGTATAATTTACTGTTTTTAACGGAAAAATTTCCGTAAATTCCAGAAAATTTTGCGTATTTTCCTGGACTTTTATGGGAATTTTTCCGTTAAAAAACAGTAAATTGTATTGGCGTCCAGATTACCAGTAGTACTTCCGTAAAATCGTCCATTTTTTTACAGTGTATCGGTAGTGATTGAAACCATTTTTTTTCTCAGAATCTTTTTTCCCTCGGTTCCATTAGTCCCCCTATAAATTCTAAAGCAGTTCCGGTTATCAGCATGAGCTACAGAGAACTCTAAATAGCGTCAGTTTAAAAAAAAACTTGCATTATAAATGATTTATGATATAGTCTTTCCAACCTTAAACCTAACAATCAAAACTGAAATTTCAAATAGAGAAAACTTCGATTTTTTTTTTTCAACTTTTAATGTATATTTTAATATTTAACAATCCTGAAGTTCTTATTTTGCATTTACTCGTTAGTAAGTAGGATCTACATATATGCGGTCTTTGATTAAAATCTGTGACATATCCGCCTCAGCTGATTTGCTCATTTTGTATCGGATGACCCAATAGTGAACAAAGTGTGATATTTTGTTCGTTAAATTATATTTTGGTCAACCAATCTCATAATAGTTTGCACGTAAAATATCAAAAAAATCAATATGCAAACATCAAAAACAGTTGTATCTAGTACAGATCTTCCTAACATTTTTCTGTCATGTACTCTTTTTTTAGTTTTTTAATTTTGAAGTATCCCAATTTCTTACAAACAAGCCTCCTTTTCTTCTCCACTCAACAGGCTTTTTTTTATCAGAAACCATATTACACATATATTATAATTCGATACAAATTGCATTTCCATTATAGAATTAAAATTTTTTTAGACTGCTAGGCCAAACATTAAGAAAAGCCAAAGTGGCATTAAAAAAAAAAATAATAATCATACCATGCTTATCGATCAATTTTTTGTTGCGTTCGTAATTATGTAAATACGTAGAACTGTCGTTCAGTCCGTCCATCTGTCCATTTGTCTGTTCGTCTGTCCGTCCGTTTGCATATAACGACGCAAAAACAACCCTAACCGAATCGTTTGAAATTTAAAATATATAATTATTACATAATTTTGTCGAATCATTTCAAATTTTATGGAAATCGTATGCATAGATCAATTACAGGGACAATCGAAAGTATTCCGTTACATTACGGTTAATGGGGAAAAAATATTCAAATGCATTATAATCGTTTAAAATTTAAAATACATAATTATTAAATAACTTTGTCGAGTTATTTCAAATTTTATCAAAATCGGATACCTAGTTCAATTACAGGGACAATCAAAAGTATTCCGTCACATTACGGTCAATGGGGAAAAATGTTTCAAATGTATTTTAATGGTGTTACACTCATTCGAACATAATAAAATTGATATGCAAATATAAAGTACTTCTTATAATATACATTTTAAATAATCCGTGGTGCAAAGAACATTTGTTATTGATTTACAAGGCCACACAAAAGTATTCCATTACATAATGATATAGGGAGAACACTGTTTGGTGCGTATTTTAATTGTAATTAACTATTTACAATTTTATGAGAATGATATATGAGAGTGATATTTTTAAAATTTCGTTATCGTACGAACGCACCTCATTTGCTACGCTTCACTTGCAATTTCCAACTTGTTTTCTTTTAGAAAGGACATTAAGATCAGAAATTCTGGTATTATTGAAACGATCTGTAATAACGTAAAACACAAAAGAAAGAATAAAAATTAATTGAAGTTTTTGAGAAGATGGGAGGAGGACGGAATAAGTACTCATGCAATATATTTATCAGTGGACGAAGCTACTGACATTGTATTATGAATTAATTACTAACCCTTTTGATTGGGACATCTTTTATACAAGTTTTATTTAGTTTACATAGCTTTTTTAAAAGAAATTTCCTTTAAGTACAAAATTTCATAAAATGCTCCAATTATATAAGGCTAATTTTATTTTAATTTTTTCTATTACTGATGTTAAAAATTTTTGCAAAGAAAGATGGCCTATCAGAATGGACATGCGAGCGCAAATAATTAAGTATAGAGGCCCTTTATCTTATTTTGAGTGTAACATATTACATTTGCACATAACACTAACTTTATAAGAAAGATAATCCGGAAATAAGTTTCGCCTGGTGACTGGACAAAAATGTGTTTGAAAGACAAAACATATAATGAAACATTAAAGATAAGACGTAACTTTACTTATCTACATGATTGCCAAGTGAGTTGAGACATTTGCCATGCCCCTTTATAAGCTTCAAAAAGACCTCCAGGAAAATATCAGGGCTTTGCATACGAAAGAATCGTTGAACCGCTTCTGTTATTTCGGCATTGCTTCCAAAGCTGTAGTCAAGCATTGCTTTAATCTATAGTGGTTGTGCACGCCTGTCCAGGTTTTGGTCTGTCCAACACTTGTTGATGCCTTTCCAAGGAAGTCTATGGGCCAGATGTGATGTCTGAACAAATGGTGCGGAGATAGAGCCACCAATTCAATGAAAGGCGTCACCAAGTGTTGAACAGATCCGTGTACCGCCATTACTGACGAAAAAAAAATGCTTGACTATAGAATTGGAAGCAATGCCGAAATCATACAAGCGTTTCAACACTTCTTTCGTATGCAAAGACCTGATATTTTCCTGGAGGTCTTTTTGAAGCTTATAAAGGGGCTTGGCAAATGTCTCAACTCATTTGACAATCATATAGAAAAGTAAAGTTACGTCTTATCTTTACTGTTTCATTATATGTTTTGTCTTTCAAAAGCACCTTTGTCCACAGTCACCAGGCAAAACTTATTTTCAGATTTCCCATCGTAATATCAATTTTCTTTATGTGTTATTACTTAGACATTTTTTTCGATTTCCGCCATTACCCGTATTATTTTCAACACGCGTGTACCTCTGATTGAAGATCGCTGGTCAATATGAATAAAATATTCTTGTGCATATTTTTTGATAAATAGTGTGACTTCAAAAATCCGACGTCAATATCATAGCCTTTTTAGGTGCGTTCGTAATTATATTAATACGTAGCACATATAGTCGTCGTTCAGTCCGTCCGTCTGTCGGTATACAGTCTGTTACAAAATTAGAAGACCACTCAAAATTTCACCTTTTTTCAACAAAGAAAATATTAGTTTGAATTTAAACAAAGTTGTATGAAAAAACTCTAGAATGTTTTCTAGCTCAGGGGACAAAATTTGAATACAGTCGAACCTCGTTAATACGCGAATCAGGGGTCCGATCAAAATTCGCGTATTAACCGAAGGTCGCGAATTTTCGCCAATAATCTATCTAATAACGATCTGTGCAAAAATAAACACATTTTTTGTCAATTTTTAGCGTTTTTAAGACATAAAATTACATTTTATTCATTTTAATTCGCTATATTTCATTTATTAGTTCGCTTGTTGAGGGTCCTTCGTCCAGTGATGACGCATATTGCCTTAGGAAATTGAATGCCTCTGTAACTTTGGAGAATGGGAATGGGGCCGGAAGCGCAGGTTCATCATCATCTTCCTCCTCATCCAGTTTGGCAGTCGCAGTTACATCGGCGATGATATCATCCAGGCTTCTAAGCTCGGAGGTAACTAGATCTTTGTCGATATTAATGAATGTGTCTAAATCGATAAAATTTTCCCCTACAGTTTCTTGTGCGACAAGCCAATCTTCTTCAAAATTAGGTTGTGAAGTTGGCTCTGAGCAAATGATGTCCTCGCTACTTCCGAAACCCGCTTTGTGAAAGCAATTTGTAATTGTTGTTGGTGTGACACTCTCCCATGCTGCAGTAAGCATGTGCATAGCGTCGAGGACGGTAACTGGGCGACGCTTATAGCAAAAATTGCTGCCGTGTTCCATTTGGTGAAGGTATCGCCGTACGACGCGTGTCTTGTAATTTACTTTGGCGCTGTTAATTATTCCTTGGTCCATTGACTGAATGACACTAGTCAAATTTGGAGGTAGAAATTCTACTTGGACATTTTCCAAGTCTTCGTTATATTTTGGATGCGCAGGGCAGTTGTCTACAAGCAATAACACATGGTGCGATTCTTTTCTCATACGCCGATCAAAAATACAAAGCCATGTTGTAAAAATGTTGCCCGTCATCCATGCTCTGCGCTGGCTTTCGTACAAGCAGGGGAATTCTTGACATTTTTATAGCATCGCGGGTTGCGTGATTTCCCTATGACCAGCAGCTTTAATTTATCTGATCCATCAGAATTGGCACCGATAAGAATAGTAAGACGCTCTTTGTCAGTTTGCCTCCATGACATGTTTCTCCTTTCATGGCCATTGTTTTATTGGGTGTCAGTTTGTAAAAAAGCCCAATTTCGTCCACGTTTTAAATATTCCGACTTGAGTAGTTTTTTACAAGCTGCAGAAGCACATTAATTTTCCAACAGTGAACATCTTCAATGTTGACTGCAGCTGACTCACCACACACTTGCTTGAATTTTATGCCGTACCGAGTTTTAAATCGATCCAGCCATCCATTTGAGACCTTGTAATGTAGCAATCCCATTTTTGCTGCGATTTCAGAAGCTTTTTCTTGTATTAACAACCCGCTTATTGGGATATTCGTAGAGCGCGCTTGAACAAACCACTCGCGAAGGGCCTTTTGCATGTCCTCAAACTTGGCTGTTTTTATTTTCTTGTTCTTTGTTCCTCCAACCACAGCTTGGTTAACGATGGCATTCCTATTCTTTATCAAAGTCCTTAAAGTTGACTCAGGTATGCCTTTTTCTTTGGCAAATGTAGACTTATTTGAAACGGCTTGGGGATCGTATTGATTTATAATTTGTAACTTCTCAGCAGTGGCGCAGCCAAGGGGGTGGTTTTAGGGTTAAAACCCCTCCCAGAGCTGAGAAAGATCGCTATAATTGCTGCTTTTATGAATGAAATCCAAACTTAATATTTAAATGTTTTGGCGCATTTCGGAATCCGCCACTTTATTGAATCAGATTTCATTTAATAAAGTGATTAAATTAAATGGCCAAAATTCTACTTAAAATTGTGAAAGTGCATATTACATGAATCAGTTAAAAAAAATTGGTTATTTGAACTAAATTACTTTTCTTAGAAGCTTCATGCTAAAAAAAGAAAGATTTCCGGCCACACAGACGCTTTTTGAATTTAAGTATTATACAGTAAATATTCTAATTAGTACTGATTCTGTTAACCGGCGATTCAAATAACCTTTATCAGAAACTCAACCCCCCCCCCCCCTTAGAACCGAATTCTGGCTGCGCCACTGCTTCTCAGTGATGGAGAGGCCTTTCGTTTAATATGTTTTCTCCTTCCATCATAGTTTAGAGTTTAGACTAAATTATAAAAGAATAGATAGATATCGTAGACTAGATAATACTGGGAGCGACAAGCGACTCTTCTTTTAAAAAATATCACAGCACTGATGAAACAGCGATCGGAAAGACTCACGCGATTAATTTGCGATTGTAGCGCATGCTCAATCTATCGGTTCTACCGCTCTAATGTGGGGGGGAGGAGGGGTTCACATCATTTCTTAATCATGGGGTAAAGTTCTTTTTATTTTTACTTTTTATAAAAACTAGCTCACTCGAGCATCCCACGCCCGCGATTAATAAACCTTACATGAACTTCAAATGTGTATGATTTTATAAATTCAACTGCCTTTTTAGATACATTTATATTTTTAAATGACAAGCGATCTCTTTCGCGAACCAAAGATTAAATCAGCCGCCTTACACCGCTAGGCTATCCTGACTGCCATCTACTCGGTGAGCTTATTCAAAGTAATGTTACTTTTCGCAAGTATGTTATTTTAGTACTCTGTCCCTGATAAAGTATTGAATCGATAAAAGATCTCTGATACTCTTTGCTAACGGTTAAATACAATATATTCTTAATAGCAAATTTAGTATTTAATTTGTAAAATATTTGGTTTTGAATGTAAAAATTATAATACGGAAAGGTTATTTTATACATGTATGTGAGGAGTGGTGTCCGAACCCACTGTTTCTGTTTCAAGAACCAGAGCTTAAATCTGGAGCCTTAGACCGCTCGGCCATTTTATCTGCACTCCATTCATCGAACTTATTCAACACTTTTAATTAGCGAAAAATCACTAATTATATTAGTTTTTTGGCCTAATTACTAAAAACGTATTGAACCAATTTCTATGAAACGGAAGTGGTACCAATTCGAGAGCAAGATCTTTCATTTAACACCAAAACCAAATTAATCGGTTGGATAGTTTCGGAGTAATCGGTGAACATACATAAAAAAATACATACTCGTTGAATTGATAACATCCTCTTCTTTTTTGAAGTCCGTTAATGAACTCGGACAGCTACCAACGGATGCTGTTTCGAAGTCTGATGCCATTCGGACCACTTTTAGGAGGTGAAAAAGTTCAACAAGATAATGCTCCCAGTCATTCATCGAAATCAACAAAAGAGTGGCTTAAAAGAGAAAAGATTCATGTTTTACCTTGGAAAAGTCGAAACCCTCTCCTAAACCCCATAAAAAACTTGTGGGTTATTTGTCTCGCCAAGTATGTGAAAATAACAAGCAATATCATTCAAAATATGAATTAGATATAGCCAAAATGGAGAAATGGGACAATATTTCCGAATCGTTCCTTAAAAAGTTAATTAACTCTTTGCCAAATCGTGTGTTTGAAGTTGGTGGTTCTATAATTTTGTTACAGTTCTTTTTTACACTTTTTGTTATATTGGTGTTTTATTTTTTTCCGAATTTTAATTTCATTTGTGTAAATTGCTGCATTTTATTAAAAACATGGTGTTCTAACGTAGAGCATTCTTTATTTTGATTGAAACATTTCTTTAAGTACCGTGCTGTATATACAGACAAACTGCTGTTTCAGATAACACAGTTCGGAGGTGGTTTGAGAAGTTTAAGTGCGGAATTTTTAGTCTGGAAGATGATGCTTTTTCCGGAGAATCATCGTCTGTAAAGGAGAAGCTCTTAAAATTACCTGTCACTTAAAATCTACATTACGCACTACAGGAGCTACTACATATATTAAATATTCCAAAAAGTATAGTACATAACCATTTGAAGACGATTTGGTGCGTAAACTCTATGATGTGCGGGTATTCCACACTTTAACACAGCAGAATTCCAGCAGCTTGCTGGAATTTCAGTTTATCATTCTTAACTGAAACGAAATGAAAAATTATTTTTTAGGGTTTCGTTCATCTGACGAAACCCTTATTCCTCTCTATCCTCTGGTTGTCTGTCCGTCCCACAATCCGTGCATAAAAACTGCATAAGTCAGAAAATTCAAATTCTGTGTAGTTAGAGTTGACTACCTCTGTACTAACAAATCATAAAACAATTGAAAGAGTTTATTTTAATTAAATCCTTTTTTTATTGTCATCCATTCCTTTTTTCGGTTTAAATTTTAAAAGAAAATCTTAATTTTGAAACTTTTCGTGTAGACATTATAGCTTGGATGTAAATCATCTCGCTAGTAAACAAAAAGTTCTTACAAGGAAGGTCTCCATACGGGCATACTCAGAAAAATCTGAAAAAATTACAGAATGTTCTTCTAGTTCTCTCTCTAGTTATATATGTTTATAAAAAATTTTCGGCGAAACCTCCTTATAACGTCCGTAAAAAAAGAAAAATATATATTCGTTTATTTGGCGATTTATCTCCGGTTGGCGAAAAAACGAAATTTTGAAAAATACGCTTTTATGCTTCGAATACTTTTTAAAGAAAAACTTTCTATGTTCAATTTATTTAAATAAGTTTAGTTTAAGTAATTTTAGTTTTGCATTTTTACTTTACTTTAAGTGTAATTTTGTCATATACGTTTATATGTACTTATAACAAAATGAAATTAATATATTTTATCATTTAAAACACAATTTAAATTCATTAAAATTGTTCCAAATTGAAAAATACACTGTTAAAAATCTGCTGCATTTTGTTGCAACGCACTCCCTTGCTTGTATAGAAAACGGTTACTTGGCCGTGAAATGGAGCTTTCTGATTGGTTGGAATAGAGATTTTATATACAAGCGGTGGAGTACGTTGCAGCAAAATGCAGCAGATTTTTAACAGTGTTGCACAAGCTACAACACCGCTAAAATCTGTACCATTCTCTGCAGCGTCACTCCACCGCTTTTATAGAAAACGGTCAATTCACCGTGCTATGGAGCATTCTCATTGGTCAGAAGAGAGATATTCTATAAAAGAAGTGGAGTGACGTTGCAGTAAATGCTGCAGATTTTTAACAGTGAAGTCAATTAAAATCAATTTTCAGATTCGTTAAAATCGTCTGCTTTTGGAGAGGAAATGCACTGCTCGCCAAATCCCGCGTCGCACAGTGGGGCAGGAAGCCTCCAAAGTTGGCAAAAAATAAAATTTACTTTGAACAAAAAAAGCACATCACGGATTCTTTTGTAGAAGAAAAGTAGTAACTAACTTAAACTTTTACATAAGCTAAATAGTAATTTATTAATTAATTTACAAACCTTTTTCAATATTTTTTGTAGAAAAATGAGTTTAAAACAAGAATTTAAAATAGTTTTATACTAATTAGATATTTATAAATCATCCATAATATCGCATTAAAAAATGTAAACATAATTAGTAATTTTAATTATTCTCAAGCAAACCTTATAATGAATATTAGCGACTCGTTTTGAAGGATTGGATCAACCTTTCTCAGGCAAAATGTACGTATTACTATAAAGACAGCAGAAGAAAAACTGTTTCTGTTGTTTTAGTGCTAACACACACTTTTTGTTTTCCTGTTTTTCAGATCTTAAACTCACTAACGAATATGTAGAACTAGAATTGTATAACCGTTTTACTCTTGATATTTTTGATCGTCCTGAACAAATTCAGACGAAATATGAAGATGGGCACGTTTGCTTTTCATTGACGCTTCTGTTTGTTTTTCAAATCGAGGAAATGAAAGCGATTTGCCAAGCCACTCTTTGTTAATTCTAAAGCATTTCCCTTTTTTCGCCAGGCTTTTGCTCATCGGAATTTATATTAAACTTTAAAACATTTAATCTTCTTTTCATTTAAACTACTTGTTCGTAGTTTCTCCGATTATGGAGCTCTTATACCATAAAATCACATTACTTTTCAAAAGTTTTTTGTTAAAACGTTCCATGATAGTCAGTTTCATTTAAATACATTGTTTTGTGATAAACAATGCATTAAAATTCGTATTTAACAAAGAAAATTTTTATAATCATGTTTGGCACACCCGTACACTAACAAAAATTTAAGGATGATTAGCTATAAAAATGACCATACAATTAAAAAAGTGGCAAAAAGGAGCAAGATTTTCTGGCATATTTGTCCTTTTAAAACTCATACTTAGTAGAAAAAATTATAGTTAACATTTAATTCACCTTAACTCATAACTAAAACCTACAATGTTTGTAGACAGTGTTAATTTTTTTTATAAATTTCACCACTATATATTCTAAGCGTCTGTATATCTATAAAAATCGTATTAAAACAAATTGAAAGTTAATGAATTATTGTTACATACTTGTAGTTAAAGGTTCCATAGTCAAAAAAAAATTATTTTTTAATTATTATAGCGAAATTAACAAACGAATGTTGAAACAAAATTATTGATTTTTTTTTCACTTATTATCAAAGCACAATACGCAGTTTAACTTCTTTCTCTAGTGACGATCAAAATAACTTTGCGCAAATTTTAATACTAGTAAGATGTGTACTGACATCTGCTCTATTAAAGTGACGTATGTCGGTAGTTCAAAATAAAATTTCATTTTTTCGATTTTTTGCCAGTTTTGAAGGTTTTTTGCCCCACTGTGCGTCGCTTTCAGCTTTTCACGCCAATTATTCCAAACTATTTTACTTTTTTACATATCTAATAATGTAATTCCGCCGCTAATTTTCACTGATCCTTTATTATCTACATTAGTAGTTTAATTCGTATTTTTTTCAAAAAATTCTGAGTATGCCCCCAATGGAGACCTTCCTCGTTAGATCGAGCCCCGATGCTGAAACTTGAAGTTTTCATACTAACGTAAGATGGATTTAGTTAGAGGAAATTTCGCATTTCTTGCCAATTTAAGGGCAAAAAATGCGAAATTTAATTATTATTTAATTATTTAATTAATTAATATTTAATTTTCTTTCTATTTTAAAAACTATTGCGATTTATTAATGATTCAGCATTTTAAATTTTGTTAAAACAGTTTTTTTGATTTTAGAAATTTAAAATTTTATTTATATCTCCGCTATTTTTTTTCGGACTTTCAAAAATATTTGCAATTTTAAATTTTATTTAAATAATTTAATTTGAACAATTCTAGTTTGATTAAAATAAATAACTTCCTTTTCTAATTGTTTTAAAATTGAATTTATTGGTGATACCATCCATGTAAGAATTTAATAACTATAAATTAACAATTTGGAATTAATTAAAGGATAAATAGTTTTGGAAGAAATATTAAACAAAACCCCCTGTGCGATTTGCATTTACACCGACCCACTTGTTTTTTGTTTGTTTGTTTGTTTTTCAAACTGCAAATTGCTGTAGATGAGAAATGGATACACGCCAATAATTTTCAATAATTTTACTATGAAATTATCATGGGGTATGTCGAAAAAAACCCTCCCTATTGAATGACATCAAAAGGAAGCCTGCGTCCCAAAAAAGTAATGCTTTGCGTATGGTGAGACTAAAGAGGGATTATTTATTATGAATCGTTGCCGACAAATCAGACAATCATTCGGAAAGATATTGTTCCCAAATGGTAGCTTTGAAAGAAAAAATCAAACAAAAGTGACTAAAACTGACGAATCCATGAGATACTAGTTTTCAACATGACAATGCATGAAATATACTACATTGCGATTAATGTAAATCAACACTTTAATGAGTATGGCTGGGAGGTTTTGTGTCATCTCCATGTTTACCAGGCCCAGCCCTTTCAAATTTTCACCTTTTCACGTAACTTCAAATTTCTCTGAACGGTTCAGAGTGCACTTTTTTAGTAACGCCACAAATCAATGTGTTATCAATGTGGTGTCGCCAAACACCACATTAATAACTTCTTTACGAATAACCCTAATGACTTTTTTTAATGGTATTTTCCAGCAGCCAAAAAGATGATGGCAAAAAGCTTACACAGCAAATGATGCTTGTGAGATTCAATAAAATTCTCTCATCTTTTTGTACGTCTTTATTAAAATTTATTATAAAAAAAACACAGAACTTTCCAGATGATCCAATAATTGAAATGGGAAATACTATTTTCTATGTTTGTTTGTTTTCGTTTGTTTCCTAAATCTAGCTTGAAAGCAATCGTTGTTATGGAACCGACTTCTTGTGAAAATGCGATTTTCCTTATGATGGTTTTTTTTCACGATTACTTCTGTTTAACTGGTTATAAGTCAAGAACCGTTAAAGATAAATTGTTCAAACTTGGAACCTGTCTTGTTCAATTTTTTTACTCTAATTTTTATTCGCAAAATTAAAAAATATATATATATATTTATTTTTAAAAATACGATTTATTTTTAGTTACGTATTTTTTTTTCAATTTTTTACTTTAAATACTTTAATTTTTATTTAAATTAAAACTTTTTAAAATGCTGAATCAAAATTAAAGCTTATATATTTTTGTTTATTTAAATGAAAAAAAAATTACAAGCAATATTTCGATTTATAAAGATTTTTAAAAATCGCACTTTTTTAATAATTTTTAAGTTTTAAATTTTAAAAAAATGAGAAATTTTATCATGTGATTTTGGTTAACAATCGCAAAAAAATTTAAAATCTTAACTCACTAAATAAAAAATATTTTAAAGTGTCCTTGACCCCCTTTGAGAATAGCGGAAGTACTATTGATATTATTTCAGAAATTCGGAATATTCAAAAATCTTGCTTATTATCGGTTCAGTCTGTAGTAAAGGTAAAATTAATGGCTTAAAATGTATAAAAACAATATAAAAAAGCGATATTTGCCTTTAATGATTTATTTAAATCTGTGTTCGTTCCGTCCGAGTTTAAAGTAAATTATGTGAGAGAAACTTCATTACATAATACAAAAAAAAGATCACAAAGTAATTTTGTTTCCTTGAAATACATCGAAAACACAACCCTTGTTGGCTGGAGAGAATGTAAAAATATTTTGTTTTTCTCAATCTGGGTGTAAAATAATGCATACAAAAATATATTAAAAATTTATAGAAATGGCAGGATCACAGATGTTGTCCCTTTTGTTTATAACTTCAATGACACGCAATGCACCGTTGGACAAAATTATTGTTACAACTATGCAACAGAAATTAAGGTAAATTTTGCAAATCTGATTTGAATTCAAATTGCATCACAAAAGAAGTAAACACTGAGTATACATTGGGAAGGGCTGAATGAAATAATAAACATATAAGCTAGGGAAAATCATGTTTTCATGTTTATTAGTTCATCATTTATTAATGCATTGCTATAAAAATTAGGTTACGATTTAGAACTGAATCTCGGAACATTTTTAAAATTCTCAGTCATGGACAATAGTGTACTGCAGTCGAATATTCAATAAAACAAAAGACAACCAATGAAATGGCCTTAATGTTGAAAAAAATTCTATTTTTACTCACGATACTATACCACTACAGGTTATAATTAAGTTATATAATAGTTATATTCTGTTGAAATTATGTTAATCATGTATTTTGTATGATATCGAAATGATATAGACATGCCTTACCCCAATCATTTTATATCCCAATGATCACCATGATATCTGTTTTATCATTAAATGGATCATTATAATGTATTAAAAACAAAAAATGCTTTAATCATACCAATCATGCAGTTTTTCAATACTTCAAGACTATTTAATTATGCATATTATGTATATTCAGAATTATTTGAGTATTTTAATTTATTATAAGTGTGAAATTCTTTGTTACAAAAATGATTATTAGGTGTCTCTACAACTAAAAGTGTTAAAAGCTCTACTGAGTGAATTACTTCATTAAAATATAGATAATCAGTGGCAAACAAAGTCAAGGAATAACACACATATTATTAATATAATTCAAATCATTAAGATCAATGGATCATTAATGGGATCTAAAATAATAATATCGAGCACCGTGCTGACATTTTTATTTTTTAATTCCACAGTATACGTGATGTGTTTTCCATCAAATTTAAGAATTGCTATATTACCACTCAATCAATTGTTTGAAGTAGAAAGAGATGACAATGAATCATTGATTATAAGTGGTGGACTGGAAGCTGAATATGTAAAAACTCTTTCAACATCTTTGAGATTTAACGTGGAGGTACTTTATCCTGAAGATGGTGAATGGGGTCGAGAATTACCAAATGGTTCCTGGACTGGACTTGTGGGAATGGTACTTCGTAACGAATCCGACATAGCGCTGGGAGGAATAGCTGTTACCGAGAAAAGGTTTAAAATCATTAGCTACAGTGTTCCGTACAGATTTACGTATCTTACATTTGCAACTAATCTCCCAAGGCAACTACCTCGATACACCACATTTCTGTACCCCTTCACGATCCATTTGTGGATTGCTATAATACTGCTACTTCTAGTAATGCCTTTTGTATATCGAGTTCTTTTGCGCAAGAAAAGAACGCTTGGGAATCTATTCTTTGATACCGTCAAAAGTCTCTTGTATGAGCCTTTGACTGCGCAATATAACAGCTACGGTGGAGACTACTTCTTACAAGGTACATGGTCGATCGGCGCAATGCTTATCTCTTTCAGCTATGCAGCCACTCTTTTGTCCTTTCTGACAATCCCTCTGAGTGAACGAGGGGTACAAAACATAAAAGAATTGTCTGAATTAGTTGCTGATAATAAGTTCAGGGCTGGTTGTTTCAAAGGCACTAACGTTGTTAATATACTCAAAGCAGATCAATATAAATCTATCCGAGAATTAGCAGATCACATACAAAATAATAATTATGACATAGAACCCGCTAAAAATATCGTTGAAAATTTTTATAAGTCAAAAAAGTCAGCACTTATCGCTCCTGAAATATATTTCAAAATGAATTTTCCGAACACTTTGCGTATTTCTCCTGAGCCGGTAAAATGTACAGCTATTTCGATAGTAATGCTGAAAAGTTTTTGCTGCAAACGTAAGCTGGATACTCATATAAATAGAATGTTCGACTCGGGCGTGTCTCAGCAGATTATAAAAAGGACATTAGCTAAAATCGAAATCAAAAGCTCTCTTAATGCTACCACTAAGCAAAAAGATTTGACTCTAAATCTTAAAGACTTTTCGGGTGCATTTCTTTTTTATTTGATAGGAATTGCTTTATCAATTTTTGTTTTAAAAATAGAAATAATGATTTCAAGAATAGACAAACGAAAGGAGTGAAACATTTGAGAAAAATAAAAAGTAAACGATTTGTTTAATTTTAATGAAACTACTTTATCAACTTTTACTTTAATATTAAATATGATGACGATTCAAAAGACTGGCAAAAGACTAGAATATTTATGAATGAGAGCTTTATCTATTAATCATAATTTCTTTATCTGCCGTTTTGGTTACAAAGATGGTAATTTTTAAATTTGCTAGAAATAAAATCTACAAGCCTGAAATAAGAAAGTACATGCCACAAAAAAATTAACAGAGCAAACGATTTAAAAAACATTGCGCAAATAAGTCTTCTGAAAACTAGCGCAAAACGAAATAGCCATAATGCAAAGGTTAGAAGAAAGCTTGGAAGCAAACTTCATGTGCAAATCAACTTTCAAATCTCCTGTGAGATATCTGAAACATTCGTGACTTCATTAAAGCTTTTTCTTTCATTTTTTCTTTCGCAAAACGCAATTTTTCAAAACTTTTTCAGAAAAACTAATTTTAAAATATCGCTAGAACGTTATTAAATGGAATCCATACCTGACGAATTATCGACAGTAAGGAAACAGTGGAAACAAAAATGATAAAAAGGTGGCAGGCATGAGAAACGTTGGCAGGCAAAATTATCTTCTTGCTATCATAACAACTAATGGCCGACATCTGACATTTAAAGATCCTCAAAACAGAACACACAATATTTCATTTTGTACAGTTTGTTTTTGGAATATAGATAAAAGGGTTTCAACACAAAGAGTGGAATATAGCCTTCAACGGCTTCATAGCCTTCAACCCTTCAAAATAATAGCCTTCAGCCTTTATGCACATAGACAAAGGCTGTGAATCCTTTGACCTCAAAACACCATGGGATCAAAATTCAGTCAGGGAGTGGGGCACACTGAATGTTCAGGCACAAAATAAAAGGGCACTCAAAATAACACTGCTTTCTTCCAGAACTGTTATCAGTGCATGCGAGGAGAATCGATGACATGAAAGGATCATCATGCGTGGACTTACGTATTTGCATATCATCTGGAATGGCCCTTTTCGGACCCAAAGGTAAGCACACAAAATATTCAGATATTATGTCATATCTTACGCTATAGCCTTTTTTGATTAATTTATTTTAATATATGATAATACCAGACTTCATACAGTGGAACTTGTAGAAAAAATGCTGCAACTAGAAGAAATACAGCGTATGGAATGGCCAGCATACTTGCGTGATTTAAATCCAATTGAGTATATCTGAGACACACTTGGACAACTCATGGCAACCAGATCAATGTCTTCGTTAACTATCCAGAACATGGAGATTGTTTTTCTTAAAGAGTAAAAATGAAATCCTTTTAAGTCTCATGAAACATCTCATCACATCCGTGATATACAATTATGCAATAGTCTTAGTTGTGTGAGGAAACCACACATCATATTATAAATCTTTCTTCTTCTTTAAACGATTTTTAATTATCTATGGAAATGGAAATTGGTATGGAAATTAGGGACTTAGAGGTATCTTCATGTTTTTAACATCATTTTAAAGCATTAGAATTTCCATCACAATGTTTTGGTCCCTTGTTGTCAGTACAGCTCTTCAATATATTTGCACTGCCCATTTTATTCTAATGCATAGTTATTGCGCATGATTTTCTTCATTTCTTTTTTGTTGTTGTTAAGGCCCTAATATTTCTGAGCAGTGTACAACAACTTCCTATACCTAATTTAATCGTCAGTGTCAATAATTTTCCTGACGCATATCATATCTGTGTTTCTTAACTTGTTTATAATAATATATTCTTTTAAACTAATTACTATAATTTGTGTATTTTGTGTTCAAAACAAAAGCTTTTTTTATAATAATAATTTTGCTTAATGTATAACTCAATTTAAAGTAGTAATACATTTGTAAATAGAAAATTGCAGCACTATTGTAGTACCTTTATAGAAATAGTATTATTCATATCTACTTCTGAACTTTTTACAACTCTTCTTTTATTTTGTTAATTTTTAATGATTTTTGAGTAGTTTATCTGGGTTTTGTTAAATTATTTCTTCCGCCTGATCCAATTCATAATTCCAAATTTCCATTTGAAAAACCCTGATATCGATAATAGTTTCAACTTTAAGTAAAAAAATCTTTGCTATTCTTACATGATCATACTGGTTTGTATAGAAAATTACACGAATAGTAATGTATCAAATGGAGTTAAAAGCTATCTAAAAATGCTAGTTGAAACCAGAATTCTTGTTTTAAATTGAATCTGTTAACTGAACTACCTTGAAAGCACCCGGGAGATACAATTGACTACGATAACATTAAACAGTAAAATGTCAAGAATGCTTAACATATAATCTGTTAACTTGTTAATATTAATCGTGACTATGAGTCTGATGGTAGACAAATAAAACAAGTAATCTTATTTTTACTGAATAGCTTTCCAGTAACCATTACAAGTTTATACTGCTACCACTACGAGTTTATTGGAATTTTATAAACTAGTCGTCTGTGAAATGTTCATTAGTAATCAAAAGACATAACAAAAAGGATTTTTTTTTTACCATATTTTTATAAAAATATAAATTTGCTTAAAGACCAGCGAGAAAGAAAAATCATGCATTAAACATAAGTTTCGAAACTCTTTCCAACAAAATCTGAATACTGTCTCAAAGCTTCATAGTTTAATAATCTGAAATTTAATGCCTAAGTAAACAGGTTCAACTTTCTGGTTCAGCTCGCACAGGTTAGTCTACCAGATAGTTTATTCTCAACAATTCCTGTACATACTTAAGTAGATAGGAATAAGGATAACGCAGCCCCGGAACACAGCATTTTAAAGTTTTAAGTGTGTTCTTTTTAAGAAACTTTTTAACAGTGTGGAAAACGCAAAATATGTGAAAATCAAATTTCAATTATTATTATCAAAAGTCAAAGGAATATCCGAATTTTTTTCGGAAACCTCATATATGAGCTATATTTTTTTATAGATAGTATATAGAACGCTAAAATTTATTTCATTTAGGAAGCACAGTTGAAAATAGTTGGAAGCACAATTGTCCACCAATAAACGGAAATGCACTCAAAATATTTTGTGGAATTACGTATATTATCTATAAGATTTATATGTACCAAGTAATGTGGGAAAAATTATTACACTTAAAAACATATACCGCCACTGAAAAGACACTTCAAGCGATTAGTGTACATAGACAGTATTGTAACCGAATTATTTTATTTGTCTTGTATATAAAAACAATGAATACTTTACATACGGTATTTTAAAGAAAGCGTTTTTTTAATTTTCTCTGTGACGTAAGTCAGTTTCGGTATGTTTTATTAGGTTGAGAAAAACGTTCTGGGAAGTTTTTAATCTGATAGTTATCACAATTAGAGGTCAGTATATCAGTATATAAGAGCAGTAGCAGTATATCTATAGGAGTTCAGGAATTTCGGTCCAGACGGGGTTCCATTTTATTATGACCTATTTCGATCAATGCAACACTTTTTCAAAGGCCACCCATTCGAATCCTTTAATGAAGTGTGATGAAGCATGTCAAGAGTTTTTCGATTCCAAGGAGCCGTCAAGGTACTTCCACCAAATCCTACATCTGGCAGAACGATGGCAGAAAGTCGTGGACTACAATGGTCTCTACTTTGAAGAATAGTCCTTGTTGCTTTTGTTGTTAATTTACGCATAGCAACACAACTTTCACAAATTTCTCAGAATTTTTTGCACAACCTAGTAATTAGTGTAAGATTCTTAAAATACACAGTAAGGGAACATTTTCTGTAGACCGTAACGTAATACATTTCTTTTGAGTGTCTCTGTAAATGAAAATTGAACGCTACATACTTCATTTTCAGTACTGAACATACCATAGTAAACCATAATATCGTATGAGGATCCCAGAAGCAAGAGAGTATGAATGACAAGATTGAAAATACGGAGCTAATTAGACAGGCTATCTTGAAATTAGACTGTTTGTTTGGAAATAAAGAAATTGGCAATAAGTCAGTTTTCTTATTTTGTGATTCGTTTTAGAAGTCAACTAATTAAGGGGACCAATTACGTTGACGATTTTAAAAAAATGATCTTTCACAAACTTCGGAATGGATATCTTCAAAAGTTTCAAATCAATTGCAAAAAGAATTTTACAAAAAATACCAATTAGAATAAAAGTCATGTTTAAAGTACCCTTTCACAAAAGCACTTGCTGTAATGTTATAAGCAAAGTTTGAATCCGATTTTCTAAAAGTGCATTTTATGGTGTTACGTGCATTCTTGTTTAAAAATTGACTATCACAGAACCTTGAAATTATGCATATTCTTAGTTTACATGTGTTAGTTTATGTTTAATCTCAATTCAATCTGATTTTTTTTACAGTAAAATTGTAGATTGAAAAAATAAATGTGCATTTTTTGGTGAAATTTATTGAACATTTTTAGAAAAAAACATTAATTATTCTAAAAAATTTAAATATGTTTTCAAATTTAAGTCCAGTGTAAAATAAAATTGTATAAGTAACAAAATATGAAACATTATATATCTGCAGTAAACTTTGAAAAATCGTTCACGTAAAATTCACATTTCAATATTCATATTTTTCAAAAAACACTTTTGTCGTTGTGGTTTAATAAATTAATATTACTAAACATACGTGTATTTGAATTTTTTATGAAACCATAAGAATATGTGAAAGTAAAGAAAAAAATTTCTGTGTTTCATTCATTGGTTAAGAAACTATAGAGTTTTTCGTATTACTTTAAATAAGATCATTTTCTGGCTCGCAATGTTATCTCCCCTCTTAACTTGTTGGACCTGATTTTTTTTTCAGTTTTGGGAAATACTTTTACGCTAACAAAATTAAAAGTACCTATCGAAATCATAGAAGTTACAGTTTACTGAAATTTAATGAATGTGTCCTTTTACAGACACCTAACGAATATAGTTATTTAGATGTTTTTCATATGCAAATATTCTAAGAAATAATTTTTTAAGACTTTTGAAAAATTTCGTATTACAACCCTATTAAAAAAATACATAAATATTCAGTAGAATTTTTTATCTTTTATTATAACCAATAATTCTGAAAAAGAGTGCCTAATTTAAATTTAAAAAGTGAAACATACGTTTGAATTAAATGAAACACCAACGATTTGCTAATAATTAATGAAACATTTATTATTATTATTATCATTATCGACATATGCTATCACTATTAGGTGCTGGAATTAACAAAAATAATTTTTAAGTCAAAATGATACTCAATAAAAGACATTTCCCATTAATAGGACGTCAGGGCCGAAGAGATTAAGCTATTTAAATTACTTAACTACTTAACCTCTATAATCTCTTTGTACTCCACCTTTTTTTCACAGTTATTAAAATAAGATTTCAAAGACCGCTATGGAGTTAACCATAGTTTCATATTTTAATTCAGTCAATTATTATTGATATTTAACTTTTAACTCATTTTTTTGGAAATCTAAATTTTGTCGCTTGTATCCTTTGGCTTCTGGGGATGTCTTATTCACTACATGGCCAAAGGGGTCCGTCAACTTGCGATTTTAGACGTTTTGTTAAATATCTAGAAATACATGAGGAATTACTTTGGAATTCCAAATGTGTAGACAATAAATGTGTAGACATAATAGTACAGGTCATATATTTCCTCGAAAACGTTTTTTCGAAATCCCACAGTCACCATCAACAAGTTGAAAAAGAACGAAGATCTTTTGGATAACTCTGTCAAAACTAATGCAGTAAAAGCGTTCTAACTGCAATTTATCATTAAGTAGTTTATTGAGAAACTGTGTTTATTTTTATTAAAATAGCATTTATACTCGTAGGGAAATTAAAGTTTTTATAAAAACAGTCCCAAATTTTGCAAGTTTTTTGCTTATAATTAATTTGAAGAGTTCTTAGCATTAAAAAATATTCTTTTAATATAATATGACAAAAAACATTGTACAGTTGTAATCAGATTTTGTAATCAGATCCGTAAAATAATCATCAAATATGTAAATCAGATGAGTTGTAATCAGATCGGAAATTTTATGTTGTACCTTGTAATCAGAATTTTGAAATAATAAAAATTGTATGAAAAATGTGCAGGTTTACTAAATAATGTTTCACTGCCCATGCGTGAATGCAATCAAAATATAATTTGCAAATTATGTTAGCTAATTGTATATAGTGTTAAAACGTTCGTGAAAGTCTTAGAAGCAAAGCTTGAAAATTCTGAAAATTATTGTCGATAGAATAAGCTCAAAATCCGTTGTTCTCAGAAGGGAACAAAAAGATGAGGGGCTGTATCCAAATATAGTAGTACGTGCAATATTGGTTATGCTGTACTGACACTAATCACGGGCATGTCAATTCGAGTATATTTGCGTAAATTTACGCACGGAGAAACAGTATACAGACAAACTAATTACATAAACACTTTTCATCTGTTGGGTGTAACAATTGATTTCGTATGCCCTATTATAACGGCCTGAGAAATGAAATTCATTTGTATGTAGTTTTTCTTAACTTTTACAACGTTTATTTTATTTTTTAAATGAGATTTTTTTATTTTATAGTATGTGCTTATATTTACCTCATTACTTTCTTCGAAAAATTAATGTACTGTTTTTAGAATTTTGCAGTTAAAGTTTAGTATTATTTTATTATTTAAAAAAGATTATGAACATACACTCGTTTGCATTCAAAATGTATTTTTAATTTCCATGTTCTTCGTTTTTAAATATGACATTAATTTTCAAAGAAAATACATTAGAATTCTACTCATTAGAAAAATAATATTTTGAAGAAGTTCTTATGTCTATTTATTTATTTTTATGATTAACTTTTTCATCATTATTCTGAATTCAGAAGAACTCCTTATTTAGTGAAAAAAATCTCTTGGCGAAGCGAAGTGTTTCCATAGAATATTTTTCATATGTAATATTTTTCAAAAATAAAATTGTATTGAATCGATATCTTTTTTCATTTTCTTCCATTTTAAATCGACTTTTTTTTTTCTTTCACACATCGTCTATTTAAATTAAGGAAAATTTCTATTTATGCTAATATTTATTTCAAATTCAGTCATGAAATTTTTTGAAAGATCGAAAATTTTATAAAAGTCGATGTTACATCGCATTTAAAATTAAATTAGACCAATTCTTTAGGGAATTTCCAATTTCTAATCTATTAACTAGTGTCAGCGATATTTTTATGAGACTGTACACAGAAATTTTTATTAGATTTTAATACAGTAAACAATATAATAAACGCAAGGTTTTTGCTTTAATTAAAAACGAGTTAAAAATGTTATTGAACATTGTTAATTAAACATTGCTTGAATAAGATATCGAAAAACGGTCAGAAACAACATGATAATCCATTTTTTTATATATAGTTGACAGTAAAAATGTAGTATTAATAAATATCCTAAGCACAAGCGTTTTGTTTGAAATGTGTCACATATAATGTTTTAAAACTTTTTTTGGCATATAGTATAGTGTGACACGTAAACATGTGTGCCAAAAATACTTCCAAGGTGCCATACATATTTACATTGAAGACAATTTGTTGCTAAAAATAACTAGTCTATTGATAATTTATTGACATGTCACATTAAAATATTATAAAACTAGTGTAAATCAGTAAAAGCATAATAACTTTTGAATAATACACTGGTCATCAAAATTAAAGGATAATGAGTAAAATTATGCTGACTCATTTAAAGTTGTAATCAATGCCCAGTGCATTAATTAGTTATGTTAATTAAATACCATTTAATACAAAATTGCACTTCCGCACATGGTTTAATGTCATGAATATGCAAATTTGACGATTGTCAACGTGGTGAGCAATAATACTAACGTTAGAATTCTGGTCTGTAGAGTTATTTAAAGTAAATACGGTGTCTGAGAGTGATCATTACTCATTAGTTATGGCTCTAGGAGTTTCACAACAGAATGAAAGTCAAGAGTGGCAAATAATTGATAGAATCGAAGGATGTCAAACAGAAATGCAGGTCGCCCAAGAATTAAAGATTCTTAAGTGCCATATTAAGAGCTCTGAGCATCTTAAGGCCCCTGTCCTTGCCCGCGAAGACACTCACGAGCTAATGCTATTCCTATGGGAAAGCATTTTTCTAATAACTCTTTCGCATTCTGATATAACATTTTTAAATGTTTTTTTTTCTTTTGCACTGGGTAGCTGAGGTCCCTCTCAAGATCGCTACTTGATTACATTTTCAATTTTGGTCGCAGATATTTTTTATAAAGTTACTTTCACTTTCAGAACCTTTTTTTTTAGAACCGGACTACTTTCACAAAGTGAAAGTAACTTTATAAAAATACTTACGACCAAAAAAAGTAATCAAGAAGTGATCTTGAGAGGGACCTCAGCTATCCAATGCAAAAAAAAATATTTAAAATTGTTAAAATGCGAAAGAGTTATTAGAAAAATGCTTCCCCATACGAATAGCGTTAGCTCGCGAGTCTCTTCTCGGGCAGGAACAGGGGCCTCAAGCACTAGATACGTTGAAAGACAGCTTGATCATGGAAGACCAACAGCAACAACTGCATCTGAAGACAGTTTTTTGTGATTTTCGGCTCGAAGAAACCACGAAGTGACTACAAGAAATTTGGTTTTAAACCTCCAAGTTTCCGCAAAAACTCAAATTAGCCGTTCTACTGCTCCACGAGCCTTAACAAGGGTATACTGTATGCAAGATGACTAATAGTTTGTGTCCAATTCACTCCACCTTCCAAAAAGACCTGTTTCAACTATTGCCGTCATCATGTTCAATAAAGCAAGAAGGCTGGACTCTAGAATTGTTTACGAACGAGTTCAGATATAGTCTGAACACTCATTTTAGACGTGTTTAGGTCTGGATAAAAGGAAAAAACACGCAGCTTGCCTCCTCTTGCCCATGAAATATTCCGTTCAAGCACAGTCTTCTTGGATCCATTGAGCATGACGATGTCAACAGTTTAAATAGGCCCTTTTGAAAGCTGGAAAGAGTAGGACACAAACTAATGGTTTTTTTTCGAATAGAGACCACCTTTGTTAAGCCTTCATGTATCAGTAAAACGGCTAATTAGAGTTCCTGTGGCCACCTGGAGATCTGAAATCAATTCCCTTGTAGCTGCTTCGTGGTTTCTTCGATCCAAAAATGGCAGAAAACTGTCATCGGATGCAGTTGTTGCTATTGGTCTCTCTTGACGAGGCTGTCTATCAACGTATTCAGTGCTTAAAAGATGGCTCGAAGCTCTTGATATGACACTTCGAGAAATATCCAATTCTTGGACGACCTTCATTTGTGTTTGACCTCTCTCAATTCTACCATTTATTCACCACTCTTGATTTTCCCTTAATGGATACCTTTGAACCATAACTAATGAATGCTGATCACTCTCAGACACAGCATTCACAGTAAACAACTTTAAAAACTAGAATACCAACATACGTTCATTGTGCATAACATCGACTGTAGTCTAATTTGCGTATTTAAGCTAAATTATGCTCGAAAATGCAATTTTGTATTCAAAAGTATTTAATTAACATAAATAATTGAAGCATCGGGCATGGGTAGCAAAATTAACTGAGTGAGCATAATTTAATTCATTATCATTTAATTTTGATGTTCAGTGTATCATAAAGAACAGAAAATATGCAAGACTTGCTACCACTTTTCAAATTGGCATCACTTGCTCTTTTTGACTGAAGAAAAAAGGTAAAGCTCTTTTGAAAGGCCTTGGATGTTTTTTACTTTTCATGGCTTTACAAAGAATTTACTGTGTCCGTATATTTAAGTTATGTTTTCATATATTTAAAATAATAATTTAAATGTACAAAAAGATTTTTAAACATGTTTTTATTAAAATTCACTAAATTGCAGAAAACATTTTTTTTTACTTGCACTAGCAAGCATGGCAAAATTTTCAAAGTTGGTCAAAATTTGGTGTGATTGTGATAACCTTGTCATTAGTACTTTTCAACAAATGATCGTTATTGAAGCTGATGCTGATTTCTCCATAGGATATCAAACTATATTTGAGTAACATTATGTTTAAGTAGCGTTTTTGCGACATCTTTCGAAAACGCAGAATATTTAGCGGCAGAACACCCTTATGGGGTCGAAGTTTGAAAACTTTAAAAAAATGTGTTGACTAATTTTAGTTATAGTACAATCAGGTCATGTTTCTTACTTTATTTTCATTGATTTATAAAATATATTTTTTTTTCATTCCCCCCCCCCCACACTTTTAGGACCGAATAGTTTTTTAAAAAATCAATGTTAACTTCCTGTATAGACCTCAAAAATACATACATATTTCAAATCTAAAAGCCCTATGTCAACAGGAACTGCGTAAAAAATGAATAACAAGATATGACTACAGCATACAAACGCACAAACAGAGTTGTATGATAAAAGAAAGCATGTTAAAAAAACCGTAGCCTCCTAGGTACATTTAGAGATTTCCGTTTAGTATTCGATGTGTAAAAGTAACTAAATTTCGATATTTTTTAATTACAACTTTATAAAATTAATACTTTGTGGAAATTTAACAAACATTGCCACAATCAGAAATCGAGAATCATCACGATATTTGAAAACCGCTTTGTCAATGCCTACCAAATGCCTACCTATGTGGTGTTGAACATTTTAAAATGGAATAAAACTTAACACAAATATCATATGGTATTTCGATACAAAATTACCATCTTATAAGCTGAATTGCTGTTATATTTTTGATGCATACAGCTATAAATCATAAGTAACAAAAAATTAAGACGAGCTTTTATTATAATGTAAAAAACAGAAAAAATGTTGAAGGACAATTTGCAGGTGACGTGCCTAGGCAGGGTTCGAACCGGAAAACCCACGGTCAGAAAGCGAGATCTTATGTGCCGAGCAAAAGGCTAGTTCGATCACTTCCTGCGAGAAACTCGTTTTACTGACCGCGCAAGATGTCGTCGCCACAGTACTCCACCCCCAGTGATAAGAACGTCACGTTGATGTTGGACGAGCGATGTCCACTCGTGTTGTGCTGGCGCGTGCCAGAGTGATGCGTTGTCTTTGTTGTGCTGCCGCCGAGCGCATGTGTGCCCCCTCGATTATGCGCGGCCTGGCAGGCTTTGCGTGCTGTGAGCGTTACACAGGCTTTGGTCGTATGCTTTGAGCATTACACAGGCTTTTGCGTGCTGCGAGCGTTTCGCAGGCTTTGGATGCTGGGGATGTTTTCAATGCTGCCATCTGTTGGTCAAGAGCGAAGGCAGTGAAGTGCGTGTTCGTTTGTCCAAGGTCACCTGACTAGTTATTATAAATTGATTGAAATAAAAAATGTAATATGTACATTTTTTAAAGAAATATATTAAATTGAGTGTATATTTTTTATCAGTTTTTCTTTTAGTAATATATATATATAGAATTTTAAATACAGTTTTTAGACAAGGAAAAAAAATTAATATTAAGGATAGAATTTGCTTTCATTCACCCGTGCGCTGCAATGAAATATACCAGTGCTATTTACTAACTTTGCCACGCTTCAAACGAAGTACATCAGCTTATTTATGAAGCAACCAATTACATTTATAGGATTATATATATCTAAATATGTCATTAAATAATGCTTCATACATTTACGTATCCTTATTGAACAAATACTTTTAATGACGAAAGCAATTTTCAAATTTCTTTTTATTATTTTTTCTATTTATTTATTTATTTATTGCAGAATATTGTACTATTACCAGAATTACGTCACACCATCAAACCTTATATAAATTGCAGCACATGATGGACTTTAAAAATATTTTAGAAATAGGTTGAAAGATTTGAGTCGAGCTGCCTTACAAACCGAGTTAAATAAAAGCTTGTAAAAACAGAAGTAGGATAATAAAAAACATTAAAATTGAAGGCTATTTTTAAATATTTGAAAAGATATTAAATAACATAATTATAATCGTGAATATTTTTTTAATTAAGCTACTTTATAACTTATCAACCGTGCAGTTTCCTACATGGGATCACTGCTTTCAGGGTCTCTTTATATAAAAAACGTGAAGCACGAGTTTCCACACAAAAATTAGAAGTAACCCCAAATCGATTGTAAAATTGAGCTGTAATCTGCATTATTATTTTTTAACATTTTTTTAAATTTCTTTGAAGTTGAAAATTTTCTTAATGAGAAAGAAAATTTGCACAACTTTAGGAAAATATGAGTATACCACTCACGTGCAAGGAAAGTGGCACATCTCGACACAAGTAAATTTTACAGAAGAGGCAAAACAAAATTTGTGTGAATTTATTGTATCATAAAATTATATCATTTAATTCTGCCTTGGAACAGTAAAAGCGTAAAAATTTAAGAATGAAGACGTAAGATGAGATTTATGGGGTAGGTAATTGTACCTTACTACACAATTCACTTACCTTTTGTGGTCACGAATCGATTTACAGCGAAATAAAGTGATTTTCAGTACAACTAAACTAATGGGATTTTTTTTTTGTAGCAATGGCAGAAAATGCAGCTGACAGAAAATTCTGTAGCTATGACAGATCTATTAGTGGAATAACGTGTAAAATGAATTGTTTCGAGATGTGTCACTTTTCTTACAGTTGAGCGACGTGTGCAACTAACCCATAATATGCATTATAATGTGTTATTTAGGAACGATACAGCAAGCTGAACATAAGAACTAACTAGAAATATACTTATCTAATATATATATATAATAGTGGTATAAAGAAGCTATTTAACCCTATAACGCCTATGGTAGCATTTACACTACCACCAGTATTACCCATGTAGTGGAATTTTTTATTCACATATTCTGTATTCACTTCAGAAATTTAAAACAGAAGTCTTTGTTTTATTTAATAACAGTCATTTTATCTATTTAATAAACGCGCAAGTCATGTGACTGCCATTAACAGTTCCGGACTGACTGCTTCACTTTTTATATGCCAGGCGGTCAATTTGGTAATTTAATTCTAGCCTCGCGCAGGTGGTATGTTGCCAAACATTGTTCTATCGTCATCATTTCATCTATGTTATAATAATCCAAATCATGTAACTACTATAAACAACAACGAGCTGATCCCACTGCTATTCATAAGCCAGGTGATTTTGATTAAAAAATCAAAATTATTTTTTCCAATAAAACTACATAAAAGTTGCCATGCTAACAAATAGTTCTTGATATTTTTATTTTAGCTGGATGCAAATCTCGCCAATAGCATTTATTAACTTGCCAGTTGGCATATTTTGGTTATTTTTAGCTTGGAAAATTAAAGCGATACTTTGAAGTTCAAAAATTATTATCATGGTTTATGGCATTATCTGATATTTTTCTTTACTTTTCGTTTGAAAATAAAAAGAAAGAATTGAAAGCCGGGAATTTTAAATATATTAGTTTGAAAGGAATTTTTTTTATTTTAAATGAAATGAGTGAAAGAATTATACCTTAAACGAAATTAATGAAATAAAAAAAAAATTGACCGAAACAATGTTTGGTGATTTATCACCTACGCTTCATTAACATAAAAATAAAGAATTCTTGATTTCTCTATCAGAATCCTCTAATTTGGCGAAAGACTGATCAAGTAAATTGAATTATGAATACAAATAACATCAAAAATTGCTTAGCATACATGTAAGGGAGAACAAACTGGTCGCTAAGGACTGCTAGTTATTAAATGAATAGAAATTTACTATTTAGATTTTGTGGTACAAATTACGATTTTCTGAATTAAGCAATTCTTTTAACACACAGTTTACCATGAAAAATTAGAGGGTTAATAAATACGAAATCGGGTTAGTTACTTTCGGGAATAAAATATTTTTATCATTGATAAGTCTCTATGTAGAATTTAGAAAGCTTTTAATAAGATAAAAGTGGACCCTAAAATTATCTTGTGCTTATCTTAATTTTAGAGGTTAATCGGGGCCTGGTTGCCCTTACTAAACTGTTTGTTTTAGAGGTATACTTCACATTGCAAAAAAGTTTCATATTAAAAACCATTTATGATAATAAAATTGTCTTTATAAAAGTAACAACAACAACAACAACAACAAAATCATTTTTTGTAATCCCAAAAATGTGACAATTATATTATATAACATATTGCGAACATATATATATATTATTATATAACACATTGTGACAATTTGGAAATTTTTTAATTTGAAGGGTTTCTAGTGCCAGAAAACCCTCGATATCCTTATAAACGAAACTTTAATTTTTGCCGTAAAAGAAAAGGATTTTTTTTTTTTTATAGTAGTTATATATCTTTTATTTGTTAGAATATGCAACATTTTTTTTTTCTAAAGTATAACTTACAAGATTCAGAGAACGAAAAAAATAATAATAATAACAATTACGAAATAATTAGTACGGGTTCTAAATAATTAGAAGAACATTTAAAAAAAATTTTGAAATTTGGACGACATCTGAAAAATTTTTGCATTTTGGATTTGCTTTTAAAATTAACAGTTTAAGATTTAGCTATTAGAGAACAATAATAAAAATACCCTACTTAGATAGAATGACAGATAAAATTTTATAATTATAATAAATATTTTACTCCGAATCCATAATATAAGCACCTTTTGCTGGAAACTGTTTTAAAAGTTTCGTAAAGATCAGTTTTTATATATCAATTCAAAATACTTCAAGTATGTTTAACATAATAATTTTAACTTCCGAAATCTTTTTACATGGTTCAAGAAATTAATAATTCAGCTAGAAACTCAAACTTTTATATGGCGATAAATTTTAAAATACAAACCTTCTCTTTAAATCTTTTGAAATTTCATTAAAAGATAGTATGACGTTTTCTAACACACGATTCAAGATCAGAATGACATGATATAATATTTTAGACGCACAAACTGAAAGAATATCAGAGTTCCATTCTTTAAATCCAAAAGCATAAGTAAATTCAAGATATCTTTCCTTCACTTTGACTTTAGCTAACCTTCTCTGAATTGGAGGATTTCAGGTTTATTTATCCCAAGATCAGTTTTATTTGAAAGCACTGAAATACTATTTCAAGTCAAGCGTGAAGTATAACTGTAGACAATTTTCTGACATATTAGAAATATTTTTCATAGTTCGCAAATTCTTGAAGATCGTGTATGCCTTTAATCTTAATTAAATACAGGGTGTTTCAAAAAATGTATACGCAATTTAGATTATTATAACGATCTGAGTTACCTTTATGAATGGCACATGGAACATAGAAAGATTCAAATATTTGAGTTTTTATTTATCGGGCTAAAAATAGAGCTGTCGAGTCAAATTGTCATAAATAGGTACAAATATTTGGCTAGAAGATTTTATATTTTTAAAGTATTTATAAGGATGCTAGTAACAGAAATTAATTGTAATTAGGAAATAACTATAAATCCAGAAAAACACATTTTCAAACTTTTTCAGTTTTATTTTTTTTGTTTATAATTTGAAAATTATAAACTTTTTGTGTACCATACTTAATTATAAATAAAGAACGTTAAATTCTGTAAAAATTTCACAACAAAAACATTTTTCTAAACCCCTTTCTAAGCACGCTACGGTTTTTTGAAAATGGTACTTTTTTCCTAGCTTTGATGAAAATCGCAAAAGCCAGCATTTGATGCCATTTTTTACTCATTTTATCTTCTTTAATGTAACGTATTTGTATTACAAGTATTTGCATGATAGCAATATTTATGAATTACAACAATAAGATTGTAAAAAAATCTTGACAACATAGGGTTTTTTTGTTTGTCTGTTTTTTGTTTTGTTTTACTTCAAGTTGCATTAATAATAGCTATTCACATAAATGTAATTTAAAAAAGATTTATTGTAACATTTTTAATTAATTTAGTAACTTCTGGATCGCTTGTGGGTTGATAAGTTGGTTCGTCAACCGCAACTTGAGAATCAAACGAATAGGTTACTTGTTTTTTAACGGCTTCCATCTTCTTTGAGCTTGTTGCAACATCATCAACCTTGTTGTCAAAGTCATCATCGTTACAGATTTGGTCGATGGTTTCTCAGGCATCAGCTTCATCTTATTATTATTCTGTGTAAATAATGTCGTCTACATTTTGTGCAGTTGACCTGTTGCAATTTTTACAAAGTGCCAAATATTTGAGCCCTGATTTTTCACAAGAACATATTCCTTGCTGCACCTTTTTTATACAACATGAGACAATATTCAGCAAGGATTTGGGTGCCGAGTTTTGACACATTTAAACTTGCTAAATGGGATTGTCAGACCAGCAAATCCAAACCCATTCTTTAGGGGAGATGTTGTTTCATAACCAAGCTTATACCTGATAACATTGGAGAACATGATGCTGTGCAGCCTCTTGCGTTGGTAGTAGCCTTGCAAGATGAAATTTGCTTTTAGTGGCAGATTTAGCAAATAACAGGATTCTAAACGTGTACAATAGCTGTGCGGTGTCCAATCATTCTCTGTATAGTACAACATTGATTTTTTCTCCAACTTTCCTTCTACTGATTGGCAGACTCTGGATTACTGAACACACAGGCTATTTCCACAAGCTGATCATATTTTTTCAAAATGTTGCGAAGCTTTGACATCTCTTGTCCCCACCCCCACCCCCACCCCAAAAAAATATTTCATTGCATCCTCTGATTGATGAGTGAAAAACATATTGCTGTAATTTTATTTGTATGACATGGCTGAAAACCACTTTGTTTCGATGTTACTTCTTCCAAGTTTAAAAAAAAATGATTTTTGTGTTGATATTTTAAGTTTTTCATGATCATGAGAAGGTCAATGAACTCTCCTACAATACGACATTTTCAATGGCTTCGGCTCTTGAAATGGCTGAAGTAACTATCATGACAACAGCATCTTCTTCTACCTCGTCAACCTGAATTCTGTTATTTTTAAATTCTGTTTTAAGCAGTGAAATGAAGAGAATCTTGTTTCTATCAATGGCTAAAAATTTGTCATGACAGAAGGTTTTAATTGACACTAGTTAATTTTTATTTTATCAGGCTATCTCCTTTTTCATACCATGTGAACTATGTTGATTGTGTTGTAATGCTTTCGTTGACAATTTTTTTTAAGTAGTTATTATTAATAAATCAATTCAATCATTATTATTTAACTGTATTTGTATTAAATTATTCTAATAACATTTTTAAACTAATTTTGCAGTTATATCCCATTATGAATAAAAAATTAATTGAATTGGAAGACTAAAGATAAATCAGATCATCTTACAATTCAATGAGGATCATGAAAATTTTAGCAATGGACACGCTATAAAAATAAATATTTCTATTTAACCCCGTAATCGTCCAGCCCGATGCATCCAAGAACAAATTGCCCGTATATGTATAGAGCTCGGTGATTAGGATTTGAGCATAAAGGATGATAGCAAATAAAAGAAAATATCCGAAATTAAGATACAGTTATACTAAATCTACAGCAAATACGCAGTTAATATCATACAACTCTCGCAAGATTTTTGTATTACTGATCTAAAAAAAAGTCTTTTTTCTTTGGATGTTCATGAGTGTAAAATATTCTTAGCAAAAGGGGAAATTTTAAAGCACACTGGAAAAGGTTTTTTTAAACTATCAAAAGTAAGATGTGATTGAAAAACGAAAAAAAATACGGACACATTTAAACATGCACTTAATACCTAAATAGCTCTATATACATAAAAATCACTAAAAATGTACAACTTACGAGAAAAACGTATAATTTAGAAACTTACCTTCTGACCGTCTTTCTTGAAAATTTCTCTCCTCACTTATTCATAAATAGGCACATTTCATTTCAATAGTTAATGAAGAAAAGAATTTTTTTTGGGGGGGAAGGGGGGAGGGGAGGCAAAAAAAAGAGTAACTTTGTGCTAAGCTGAAAAAAAATGTTGCTTTCAAATACCCGTAGCTCACCTAGTACTGGGTATAGAAAAGTGTTTTTGCTATGAAAGTTGTAGAAAATTGAATGTTTTTTTTTTCTTTTTGTAATTAAGTATGGTACAGTAGTAGGCAGTGCACCCACCATGGGAACCAGCATCGGGCTTGTGGCCAGGATAAAACAAACATTTTATAATTTTCGATTTATAGGCAAAAAACTGAAAAACAACCGACCATTTCATGGTATTTGGCGCAACAATGTTTAGCCTGGGGGTATTATATAGTAAAATAGTTCATTTCTGTTATTTGCATCCCCATAAACACTTTTAAAACATAAAATCTTCTTGTAGAGTTTTTGCATCGATCAGCCCTATTTTCTGACTATTTGACTGGACTATTATGGTATTAAATGATTATGGACCTAAAAGATAATTTTTGCTGGAAGATTTTAAAACAGTATATTTTAAGCAGTGTCGGTATATTTTCCCCTTTTTTAGATATGTTTGTTTTATACTTTGGTACACTTTTTTACAATTCTATTTTATATAAACAGTTGAAACTTTGCGAAACCGCGTAATTAACTTGATTCTTTAAAAATATCTAACGTTTTAGGCCTGAATGAAAAATTCTTTAAAATAATGAAATTATGTTGTTAAAATTTTAAGAATTTTCAAAGTATTTTAGTAAAATATTTTTAATTTTATTTTTTTTTAAGCCAAAATGAAAATGGCTTATTATTATTCCCAAATAGTAAATATATTTGGGGATAATTGAAAATAATAATTTTCTGATACTACAACAAATTTTAAGATGATATATTCAAGTTTTTCAGAAAAGTGTATCGAATAGACATGTTGTTCAATAAATTTTGTAAAAAGTTAATTAGTATTTAAAAACTAATTTATACATGAAATTAACTTATTTTGATTTACATATGTGCTACAATGTATATATTTACTGTTAAAAATATTTTCATTTCTATCTTTTTTTTTAAATAAAATACATTAGGTTATTTTATTAGATATTTCGGAAAATCTGCTTTATTTTACTTCTACAAATGTTCCGTGTGTCTTTAAAAAAAGCGTATGTCTGGCAATGCAAATTTTACAATTTATGAGCTTTAAAATACGATAAACATAGGATTTTGAAAGTTCTAATTCACAAGCCATCTACCAAACAGATCTACCACCTCCACTTTATTTAAGGCGTTTATTGATGACCGTGATCTTTTTTAATATTGCCTGTGAACATTTTAAATCGCTTCATGCTCCTCAAACTTATCTCTAATTCTACAAAATCAATATTTCCAACTGAGCGAAAAAAGTAGTCAGGTCGGGAATTGAACCCACATCTTGAAGGCTGTAAGCCCTGTTATAAGTCAAGAAAATGTTCGATCGCACTTTTTCGCTCAGTTGTAAATATTCAATTCGTACAATAACTTTACCAATCAGTTTGATTGTGTTAAAATAAGAGTTTATTTGCGTAACCATCGTTTATATTGAGTTCCTTTACTTGAGGTTTATTCTGTTGAGTTATCTAGATGACAAACCAGATTTAATTACCACTAAGCTTATCTGTTTCTCAGTCATATTTCTAGTTATTTAAATTTGAAATGAAAATAATGTGTCAGTAATTAACGAATGAAATTTGTATATATTTCTTTCAAGAAACCTATATACAAGATGACCGGAAATTATCTGGCAAACTTTCAAAGACTGGCAGAGAGAATTAAAATAATCATTCTTAGTCATAGAATGTGTAACCTGAAACGACATGTATAAGCATTATCTATTTGATGCTTATTTTATTGCCTCTTTGATTTTTTTTTCTTCGTCACCAGCGCTTAATCGCGTTATTTCCGGACATTCATTCTGTGACTAAAATTGATTGTTTAGGTTCCCTCTACTACCTTTTAAAATTTTCCCAGTAATTTTCTTATATTGTCTTTTTACGATGAATTGAATCCGATATGATTATTTTTGTTAAATATGAATTTGTTTGTCTCACAAATTTTGTGGCCTTTCTAATTGAAGAAATAAGCCATAGACTTCTATATGCTGATTAAATAGCTCACTGACATGAAATGGTTTGTGATTAACTTTCGGAACATATCGCCTGATACATGATATTGCAGTGTTTTTTTCCAATGTCTCTACATTTGTAAATAAGAATTATCCAATTTAATTTTAAAAATGCTTATTATGAAGAACTATGTTGACTCATCTTTCTCTTTGATCTGTTGAAGGAGTTTGTCAGAAAACTTCCGATTTTTCCCCGATAAGTTAGCCTATGCGCGTAGAATGTATTCGTATTTTTAAAATATCTCCTCCGGGTATGGATACTTTTAACTTCTTTTTTTCTGTGTACTCTTCTTAAAGGACGTCTCTTTATTTTTCTTGATTGTCAAAATCTTTCTAAAATCTATACTTGATTTTCGGTGAAATGTTGAAATCTTACTCACAGTTCGTCATCTTTTAACCACAAAATATTAAATTAAGTAAACATTTTCAAAATATTTTGAGAGCTAAGAGAAACAGGAGACAACTTTCGAAATGAATACACAGAAAAAAGACGTTAAAATAGTTATTTCTTAAGCATACCTTTTAAATATATGAATGCACTTGACGTCCGTAAGTTTCACATTAGTGAGCTAATTCAGACGTTAACTGACTAAAGCCTTATGGCGATAGGCTATGCATTTTATAATTAAAATTACAGCTGCATCTTAGCTCCTCTTAGGTAGAAATACAAGAAGTTGTATACTTGAGCTTCCTAATCATACGTGTTGGTCCAAACTTGGTTTTGAATTCTCAAAAGTAGCCGCTATTGCTCTATGTTCTTAATATTATTATTATTATTATACATCGATCATTCTAACTCTATTTAAAGTTCAAAGAAACGCACTACACTTAATCTTCATAGACATTGTATTTTTAAATTACATACTAAAGTTACATAGAAGGAATTATTGTAATAGGCACAACATGTTTTTATTATTCTTGATTTGTTGTTGTTGGTTTAATTTTGAGTGCAATTTCACTTGCCTTAAAAACACTACATTTATATCACGTAATCCATATTGTATAACATTTCTAAATGAACATCATTCAATGACATACTACTTCTAAATGCTACACGTCCAATCAATCTAAGAAAAAGCAATTAAACATTAAACTTTTAAATACACTGCTCAAAACAATTAAAGTATATTGCAGTTTTAGGTGGATTTTGTATCTGGGAAACTTTTTAGCTGATTGATACATGGTCGACAGACATAGTAGATTATATAAGAATAAATTACACATGTTTGGCAGAAAAAAATGCATTTTATTGAGCATTTGTGTACAAAAGGAAAAAAACACAATTTGTGCATATGAGAAAAAAAGAATAAGAAAAGGTGTTTTCTTCAAAGAAAATCATTTTCAGTAGGGGGTATGGTTTCCACGGGCGGCCAGCAACGTTGAACACCTTTGAATCATGGACTCAATGAGGCTATTAATGACGAGTTGGGGTATTCTGCCTCACTCTTCCAGAAGAGCTCTTTCCAGTTCTTGGAGAGTTTGTGGGGGTTGTTGGCGGCCAGAAACTCGTCTTCCTAGAGCGTCCCAAACGTGCTCGATTGGATTCATGTCTGGAGAACACGCTGGCCATTCCATTCGAATGATTCCTTCCTCAAAAAGGAAATCCTCCACCAGATTTGCACGATGTGGCCTGCAGGTATCGTCCATTAAAATGAAGTTATCTCCGATTGCTGTAGCGTAAGGGACTACAATAGGTCTGAGGATCTCATCCCTATATCGGCGACCAGTCAGAGCTCCATCTCGAATGATGTAGAGGTCAGTGCGCCCGTCAATGGAGATGCCACCATACACCAACACTCCTCCGCCGCCAAATCTGACACTTTCGTGCACGAACGCAGGATTATTCCTACTGCCACGGTCCCTCCAGATGAAAATACGCCTATTATTCGGATGCACAGAAAAACGGGGCTCGTCAGAAAACAGAATATTGCTCCATTCATTTCTCCTCCAGTTGGCATGCTCGGTTGCCCACTCCCTGCGGTCGCGACGATGCCTTGATGTTAATCTAACACATACCATCGGTCGGCGAGCATACGGACCTACAGCATGGAGCCGGTTTCGGACAGTCTGAGTTCAAATCGTGGTGCCTGTAGCCGAGCGAAGGTGTTGTTGGAGAAGAGTAGCGTTCATGTTTCGGTGTCTCCGAGCTGTTAACGCTAAATACCGATCTTCATTGGGCGTTGTTGCCCGTCTACGACCTTGCCCTGGTCTTCGACCTGCACATCCACTCTCCAAAAAACGATTCCAGATCCTGGAAATGAGACTTTGTGACACTCCAATGGCTTGCGCTACTTCGGCTTGAGTTTGGCCCCCTTCTAACCTACCAACAATTCTCCAAGCTTCTGAATCTGTCAAAAGACTTCGCTGAGACATCGTACTCATCGAAACAAAGCAATCATTGAATGCTGATCATCCTTGTCTTCATTCTCTTTTATCCAGTTGAAAGTCAAATTTCATTCGCTGCCGCTGAAGCGACGTTTTTGACGTCGAACTCAAAATTTACATACTCCACAGTTTGAAAACCAGAAAAATTTGCATTTGTAATTCTCTTGTTCTATTTTCGGCAAAAAAAAATTCGTTTATATCTTTATTTTATATAAAACTTCAAATATCCTTTAATTGTTTTGAGCAGTGTATATACTCTCTTAAAAAATCAGCCACAAAATAGCTGACGTTGAGCTGAAATCCACTCATCTCAGTGTTGAAAGGCAGCTTCTCAAACAAGAGTTGAAATAACTCGAGTTTTAACCAATTTAAATGAAGTTGAGCTATTTGAATAACCAATTTAGATCAAGAAGATTTAATCGTTTGAAAATCAACTCTTTTATGATCGAAAAAATTACAGCTCTTTCATGAGAAGCCAAAACAGCTTTTTCGTTTTAAGAGTGTTCAAAACAATTTCAAAAACACCTGGCATTTTATCTGCCACAACAATAAGTTGAATTATAAAATTTATTATCATATCAACATTATATTTACACACTACGTAATTTTTTAAAATTTTCTTTGGTATAACTTTTATTACATAAAAAACGTCGAAGTTACTCATTTAATATTTTTAAACCATACAACCCGCTTTAGTAAAAGTCTAATATTTTTTCTGTATATAACAATGTGCTTCTCATCTAAAAACACTTCAAGCAGTCTTTCACGTTATCCTCCAAAATAATTTTAGACTGCTGAAATCTTTTCGTACGGCTCAATGACTTGATAACTCGACCAAAAACAAATCGTAAACTTTTAAATAAAGACGAAACGGGAAATGCAAAGCGTTGTTTTCAAATCCCATCAAAAGAGGATCTAGTGTTATCAAACGCGCACAACCCAAAATCAAATTGACATGACATATTTCAGATGCATTAGCTAAAAGAATCACGATTTGTCATAATTCGAATGGAAAAATGTAAGTAAATTAAAGCTATCATCCTTTCACGTATGATTTTGATTAAGTGTGTTTGAGTCGAAACATTTTTGTTTTATTTATCCCAAGATAAGTTGCATTTCAAAGCTTTGAGATATTTTAAGTCAAGTGTGAACTATAATTGCAAACAATCTTTTCACTCATGGGAAATGTCGTTTTATAGTTCGTAATTGTTATAAAAATTATCCAGTGAATCTTTAAACGTTATTTTTTAAAGTATTTTCTACATTAGAAAAACATAAAATGTACTCATTAAAAAAGGTGTATTAAACCGACTTAAAACACTAAATATTTTTTCTTTTTTTTCTTTCTTTTTATGAAAGGTAAAATAAACTTTTTTCTAGATGTGGTTTTCATATGTGGTAGTCATACTTCGATATATATATAATGTTGTAGATTAAATAGACAGATTTTGATAGTTATAAAACACTTTATTATGAGCTCTAAATATAAGCAACTTTTTTTAAGCTTTTGTATGAATCAGTGTATTTTAATCGATTGAAAATACTTTATGTATATTCTACATCTGAATGCAAAATTTCACTTCCATAATCTTTTCCATTGGTTTAAAAAACTAATATCTTAATAAGAAACAATTTCTAAATGAAGATGAATCTAGAGATGCAAAACTCCTTTAAATCTTTTGAAATTTCATAAAAAAATAATTTGTCGTTCTTGAATACACAATTCAAAGTCAGACTGGCATAGCAACGGATTTAATCAAATAACAGGCATTTTATCTGGCACTATTATAAGATGCAAACTAAACTTTAATATCATATTAACATTTACATTGACAAACTATCGTAGCTTTTATTAATTAAAGTATGTCCTAAGTTACTCATTTGATATTATTAAAGAATACAACCCACTTTAGTAGAAGTCTATTTAAGATACTTTCTATATATTAGAATGTGCTTCTCATCTGAAATCACTTCAAGCATACTTTCACAATATCCTACAAAATAATTTTAGACTACAGAAATCTTTTCGTACGGCTCAATGAATTTATATCTCGACCAGAAACGAATCGTAAACTTTTAGATAAAGACGAAAAGGAAAATGCAAACCGTTCTTTTGAAATCCCATCAAAAGAGGATCTAGCGTTATCAAACGCGAACAACCCAAAGTCAAATTGACATGACATATTTCAGACGCATAAGCTAAAAGAATCACGATTTGCCATAATTCGAATGGAAAAGTGTAAGTAAATTTAAGCTATCATCCTTTTGCATATGATTTTGATTAAATGTGTTTGAATCAAAACATTTTTGTTTTATTTATCACAAGATAAGTTACATTTCAAAGCTTTGAAATATTTTCAGTCAAATGTGAACTCTAATTACAACCAAACTTTTCACTTATGAGATATGTTATTTTATAGTTCGTAAGATTCGTAAAAATTATCCTGTGAATCTTAAAACTTACGTTTTTTAAGTCTTTTCCACATTAGAATAAACTTAAAATTTACTCATTAAAAAATATATTAAACTGATTCTAGACGCTGAACATTTATTCATTTTTTTCTTTATTTGTTTGTTTGTTTGAAAGGTAAAATAAACTTTTTACCAGATGTAGTAATTATAGTTGGATACATATATGTAAGGTTATACGTAGGTAGACTAATGTTGATAGTTATAAAACAATTTATCCTGAATTCTGAATACTTTATGTATATTCTTCTCTATATATACTAAATTTCACTTCCATAATCTCTTCAAATGGTTCAAGGAATTAATAGCTCGGTCAGAAACAATTTCTAAATTTCTAAATTAAGATGAATCTAGAAAGTCAAAGCAAATTTAAATCTTTTCAAATCTCATTAAAAGATAATATGACATTCTTGAATACACAATTCAATATCAGAGTGACATAGCAACATATTTCATTAAAGAACTAGCATTTTATCTACCACTACAATAAGTTGCAATCTAAACTTTACTATCGTATTAACATTTACATTTATGAACTACCTCAATTTTATTACTATTTTCTTTGATACAACTTTTATTATTTAAAATACGTCGTTTGATATTTTTAAAGAATAAACCCGCTTTAATAAAAGTCTATTTAAGATTGTTTTTATATATTAGAATGTACTTCTCATCTGAAAACACTTCAATCATTTTTTTCACGATATCCTATAAAATAATTTTAGATTGCTGGAATCTTTTCGTACGGCCCAACAATTGATAACTCGACAGAAATTGATCGTAAACTTTTAGATAAAGGCGAAACGGGAAATGCAAGCCATTCTTTTGAAATCCCATCAAAAGAGGATCTAGCGTTATCAAACACGCACAACCCAAAATCAAATTGACGCGACATGTTTCAGACGCATAAGCTAAAAGAATCACGATTTGCCGTACTTCGAACAGAAAAGTGTAAGTAAATTAAAGCTATCATCCTTTCACGTATGATTTTGATTAAGTGTGTTTGAGTCGAAACATTTTTGTTTTATTTAACCCAAGATAAGTTGCATTTCAAAGCATCCAGATATTTTAAATCAAGCGTGAACTATAATTGCAAACAATCTTTTCACTTATGAGATATGTTGTTTTTTAATTCGTAATATTCGTGAATATTATCCAGTGAATGCTTAAACTTAATTTTTTAAGTCTTTTACACATTAGAAAAAACATAAAATGTACTCATTAAAAAATACATTAAATTGATTTTAGAGGCTGAATATTTATTCAATTTTTTTTGTTTGTTTGTCTGTCTGAAGGGTAAAATAAACTTTTTTTTCAGATGTGGTAGTTATATAATAGATATATATATATATAAAGGTCGTAGATAAATAGCAGATTTTTAAAGTTATATAAATACTTTATTATGAATTCTGAAAATAAGAACTCTTTAGGAAAAATCTTTTCAAGTTTTTGTATGCATTAGTATGTTTTTATCAACTGAAAATTCTTTATGTGTATTCTTTCTCTATCTATACTAATAAAAGAACAAAACGCTCTGTGTGTGTGTGTTCGTGTGTCTGCGATGGTTAGCGAAACCTACGGCACGTACGAGGGTCAAAATTTTTTTGAGAGTAGCTCGAAGTCTCTCCTGGTGCACCTGATATTCAGAAGTTCAAAATTCTAATTATTAACTGAGTAATTAATTAAATTCGAGAGGTCACTCTCATAAAAAAAGCATCTTTCCCCATTTTTCCCCTTTCGTTTGTTTATGGTTGGTTGGTTGTATAAAATTTTCGCAGAAGTAATTAAGAAAGTTGAGACAGAATTTAAGAAACCAATTTGAGATTTTGACATTTCAAAAGTGACTGTTTTTTCCAAAGACCTTTAAAATTCATAGACTGGCAAAATGAAAGTTTAACTTACATGGAAGGTCTCCATGCGGGCATAATCCGAAAAATCTGAAAAAATTACAGAATATTCTTCTCATGAGGATATATACAGTCCCTGGCCAAATTATTAGACGCACTCCCTTTTTCTTGCATCGAATCATATTACTAGCTTCATAGAAATATCACTGTGTGAATAACTTCAATTAATTATGTACATCATTTGTACGATTATAATAAATAAAAAATATGCCTATGACATTAAAACGCTTTCTTTTTATAAATTAAATTAAAAATGGCTGAAACTGCAAAATTTATAATTTGAAGCTAAAAAAATGTCAATATTTTTGGAGCCTTTTTTGGCGGCTATCAGTGCTTCTATTCTTCGTGACATGCTGTTAATACAAAATTGAAGAGTTTCTTGTATGCGTGGGTGACGATTCCAGATATGGATAAGATTTTCTATGAGCTGGGTTTTGTTTGTTATGACTTCTTAATCTTAATCTTATGTCTTCTCCAGACCAATATAAAGAGGTTTTCAAAATCGTTTTATTCTAAAGCTAAAATGTTCGCTTCCAAATGAAGAACCATTTGTACTTTTGCAAGGTAAAGCTTTTTGTTACATATCACAATCCGTCAAGGTCTATTTTCAATAAAAAAATATCCCTGTGTTGAACTGCTTCCGGTAATTCATCAGACATGAATACCATTGAAAATGTTTGGGAGCTAATGAAGAAAACACTGGACAAAGAGCTCATAACGAACAAAACACAGCTCATAGAAAAACTTATCCTTGTCTGTAAACATCACTCACACATGCAAGAAACATTTCAATTTTGTACTAACAGCATGTCATGAAGAATAGAGGCACTGATTGCCGCCAAAGGAGACTCCAAATATATTGACATTTTTTTTAATTTCATGTTTTAAATTTTACAATTTTAGCAATTATTGATTTAATTTACAAAAATAAATAATTTTAAAGACATTGGTATGCTTTTAATTTATTATAATCCTACAGATGATGTATATAATCAATTGTAACTATTGGCATAGTAATATCTCTATGAAACTTGTAATATGATTTGACACAAGAAAGTATGAGTGCGTCTAATAATTTGGCCAGGGACTGTAGTTGGCAAAAAAATTATTTGTACACTCTAAAATGTTTAATTTTTAACTAAATAAAAACAGTTATTTTGTCAAAAATAGTTTTAATACAGTCTGTTTACTGCGCTTTTTAAATTACACAACAGAAAATTTCGATAAAGATGTAAAATAATTTTCTAATAGGAAAAATTAAAAAATTTCTTGCAAAAAAAGTATTTGTACATTTCTCCATCCTGATATGTACTGTGTTTTATAGTGTTTATGGTTCAAAGGACTACTCATACAAAAGCTGTTAATAATTTTTAACTTCATATTATATTTGTCTGACATTTAATTTAATTTGCTTTTGAAGTAATTGAGAATAGAACCTAAAGCTAAGGTAAGTCTATATAAGGTCTCAATAAGGTAAATCTTTGTACCCCAAAACCTGTGTATTTTAAATATTACACAAAAATGTGTTTTCCATGTTACGTAGACATATGTGTAAAAACAGAATATTACACAAATATCTGTGCATTCTGTACATAACACAAAAACATGTGTATTTTGCATATTACACAACATTGTAGGTATTTTCCTATTGCACAAAAATATATGTAAAAAAAGAGTATTACACATATGTATGTGTAAAAATAGTGCTCAGAAATATGTGTATTTCAGTGCAATTCACACATTAAAGTGTGTATTTCAAGAGTTATCAGATAACTTTTACACATTTGCACTTAACATCAAATTATACATTAAAATGTGTATTCTGAAATTTACACATTTCACGCAATTTACACACAAATTTACACATATAGACATGTCGTTTTTGTATCATCGATTTACACATTTTTGTGTCTAAATTTACACATTTTTTTTAGAATGTAAAGACTGTGAACATTTTCTATAAGTACATATACTATTATAAACCTTTTTTTAAACAAGATATGTTCCTTTTTGTGAACAAACAGTTATTTTAGATGTTTGCCAATTTATTGTGCATTATTATTTGAACTATAACTATGATAGTAATTTTGTTCTATTATTATTGAATGTCATGTAAGACAATTATTGATATTCATGTGATTCTTATTAGCTTATTTATATTTATGACTGTTTTGTATGTTCATTGTGCATAATTTAGAAAATATTGTCTCGATGTAAAAATTATTGAATTTGTACATCTCACCAATATTTTCTCTTGGGGAGACCGGGGTAATATGTTGTAGTTACTCTTAACCACTGTCATATTTTTATTTAATTTAATTTATCGTCTATTTTTGTTTTAATCTTTATTCATTTATTATATATTTCGCATTCTAAAAATTATCTTAATTCTCACTTTTTTTAATCTCCCCTGTAAAGTTCTTTTTATTACCTAACTTTTTGTTGATTTCAAATATTGAAATCAGTTAGAAATTTTGTTACTTCCGGTTGTGAAATTTTCCTGTGTTTTCTCGAATGTTCGATGGGGGTGTCTACTTCCGTTTTATGGCTCCTCCTATTGTCCAATCAGGTACTAATCTTCTGATGCGTAATTTAAAAATAGGTGCGTCCTGATATCCAGTTTTGGCTACGCATCTTTCTGGTGATATAAAAGTTTATTCTTAAAATGCAGTTTCCCTATTCGTGGCGAAGCGCTTGGCCTCTTTATTTTATCGCCACTTCCTTTTGCCCTGCCAGTTGGCGTATTTTTAATTTTATGGCAACCCCTTCCCTTCTTTCCTTGGCTGCCGCTGTCGTTTCGTCAGAAGTGGTTTCGAGACAGAGCAGAGCAGACGTCGGCAGAAGTACGGTAATGAACGCCTGCGGAAATGATGTGTGGGATCCTAATTAAAATGGTTTGTTCGGTTTTATAATTAAGTTTCAGCATTTTTAAATATGAAAGATGTAATTCTTTAAAAGGCAAGGGAAAACTTTTATCGCTTCGTGGAGACATATAAAGATTTGTTCGTCCATAAAAATACTACTTATGATCTCCAAAGAAGAATTTGTGTATAATAATATATTTCGATTTGAGAGAATATTGTGTTTTCTTGAAAGAATGATTTTTCAAAATGATTGGAACATCACTCGTCCAGAATTTTCCGTTCGTGGTACGTTATATGCTCTATACAGAAAAGAGCACTCCTTTGTTTTATTGCGTCGTCAACATGTTGCCTGCTCTCCAATTGAATAAATAAAAGGTATGATCATTTGGAAATAAGTTCTTCAGTTATTTATAAATTTTTGTACAAGTCAAATATGCCTTCCATGCCCGGCTCTAAAAATAAGAGAGCTATGCCTACTATCAGTTATATTATTCTCCAAGAATGAAAATTCATTTATCTTCATAAAAAAATAAATTAAGAAATTTCTTTGCAAGAAAATGTTCTGAGCTTATTTTTTTGTTTGTTTCTGCTCGCATGATAACTCAAGTTTATGCAGGTAAGCTCTATTTTTATTATTCAATTATTTTTCCTGCAAATGATTAAAAAAAGAATTGTTGATCCATGTCGCTCAATGTCTAGTGGTCTTTTGCGGCCAAATCAATGCAGTGTACTAAAAACGATCACGTACTTATTTTCTTTTTCGGAACGTCGAAACGAAACGTTCCCAACAAAACACTACATATTATTCCTGGTGCCATGATCTTGTCGAAACCATTCGACATGACATTTTTCAACATATATTTCCTTTATTATATTGAATAGATAAAAATAATAATAATAATATATAAGTAAAAATGTTCTCAATTTCAAAATTCAGAAGTGAATATGTTCTCATCATGCAATACTTACATTTTTAATTTATTTATCATGTTTTTTGTTGAAACTTGCTCATATAAGTAGTCAATTCCATATGATTTGCTATTTTCGTTTTCATAAATGTGAGAACAGATGTTACATAATTATTATGGAAGGAGGTGTATTCTAAGAACCCATTACTTTAATGTGAATTGTTTATCTTGTTTTGACAAGTTTGAGAACAGGTGTTACAATGTTTACATAAAGTTTCCGAAACCTAATATTTTTTTTCTTCCAAACTTGGGAGATCAGAAGCTAAAAAGAGATATTAGGGTCTGATTTTCTTAATCTGATGCTCAGAAAAATATGTTGGCATCTTCTTCTTCCTTTTTTTTTCTTGCTATATTTTTGTTAACATATAAAAATGATGTATAACATAAATGAAGTTCGTCATTATTTTAAAATATATACCAAATTAAGTTCATATATTTTTCATGTAACTAATTTATAACATATTATTATTGTCACATTTAGTGATAATTTATTTCAGTTTTTCTCATCATGCCTCCGAAATCGAAACTAAATATTGCGATTCAGCCTTTTGATGGAAATCCACAAACTGTAGAATTTTTTTTCGATCAATTATCGGATTTACAAGAATTAAATAATTTTTCTGATAAAGAGCTTTTCGTTCTATTTAAATCAAAACTAGAGGGAAGCGCTTTAACCTTCTTTCTTGAAACACAGTTTCAATTCAAGAATGCTAACTTTCAAGCCATTCGAAAAGTGTTTATAAACTATTTTCTGTCCAAAAGAAAAGTTAATTCTCTCCAATCTCTGCAAAATTTAAAATTAGAATCCAATGAATCTGTTAAAAAATTTTCTTTTCGCCTAGATAAACAACTTCGGCTTGCCTATCCCAAATTGGATCCAGCTGCTCTAGATTCTCTAAAATCACTCATTTTCTTCAGGCTTTGCCTAAACAAATCAGAAGAAAAATTCTCGAGGAAAATATTTCCATATTTGATTTAGCTCTTGAACGAGCACACTTTCTACAAGAAATTTATGACTCTCCACCTTCTCGAAATTCTCATAAAAATTTTGATCAAATTTATTGTATGTATAGTGACAATACTAATGAAAACTCAACTTTTCCTGTGAATATGGTCCAACAAACTCCTGTAAGACGTACAAGGGATAGAATTTTTGAAAATTCACATAATGCGTTCTCACCACCTGAAACAAACAATGGAAAATCGTACACTTTTAATAATGTTAAGAGAAAACTTAGAGTTCATTCACCTTCACCTGTCAAACAAAATATTACGGATAAATATAAAATAAACTCTCGTCAACTAAAATCTCGTCAAAATAGACCTTTTTTTCAACCTAAATTTGACAGATTTTCTCACAAAAAAAATTCTACGGATTCCTACCCCAAACTAAATATCATTCAATGTGCATTTTGTGGACGATTCAATCACCGTATGGACACATGTTATAAATTTAAAAGGAGTCTCAACGCACCTAAACAAAATTATACGTCGAACTTTTCATCTGATTCTCACAGAAAGAAAAACTCTACCTCTTTTTCAAAAAATAAAAATGATAAGATATATCATTTAAACAAATAGGGGAGATTGGTTTTACTGACCGCCCTCTCTCCCGTACTTGTTCTTCAGGGTCAGTACATTGTTGTGACAAGAAAAACAAGCGTCACATTGTCAAAAGTTCTTCAACCAATTTATTGTCAACCATTGCTGTACAAACATCCCCAGTGCATCCTAAATTTAATAAGTCTTGCTGTTCTCATAATTCTTTGGCATCGAAACATCCTTCTGAAATTGATGAAAGTGTACAAGAACGACACATCATTTATAGTTCCTTTGATAATTCTTATTCCTTGCCATGTATAATTATGAATGTACAACGTAATGAAATATCAACTCTTATTGACACAGGCTCAACTTTATCTCTTTTGGATCAAGAATGCTTTAATAGCATTAAATCTAAAATTCATTACAAAGTTTTGTCTAGAAATGTTTCAGTATCTACTATAAATTCTAAGGTTTTCTTTAAAGGATGTATTGAAATTTCATTTAAAATTGACAAGTACTTTTTCCATCATGTCTTTTATCTTACTGATATAAAGAATGTCAATTTTCAAGCCATACTTGGGTTTGAATTTGTTAATAAGCATTCCATAACCATTTCTCCAACTTTTAAGTCTATATTAATCAAAGATAAACATATCCCTTTTCACAGTCATAATGAATCTCCTACTTGCTATTATATGAATTCTGAGTGTACTTATGATAATATAAATGTGCCATATTCTTTTGATGCACACAAAATGCCTTTTTATGAAAATTCTATATCAAATAATCTAAGTAATGGTACTTATATTGATAATGTGTATGGAAATTCTGGTGACAACAATTTACAATTAATCAATAATTATGTAACCTATCCTTACAATCATAATTTTCAAAATAGTGATTTATTTATAAATAATGTTGCTAATACTGCTATGAATTATCATAATCCCTATATTGATGGTAATTTTACTTATTTTCCTAACTATTTTCCAACTGATTATAGTAATATTGTAAACTATTTATCTACTAATAATAATATGGCTGACAAAAATTTCACATCTGAAAGTGCTAATGATATTAGTTATATTGGTGAAAAGCATACTAATTTGAATGATGGTAATAAAATTTTGGTGAATTCCAACATGGTACAAACAGTTAATAGAGAATTAATCCCTCCCAATTCTTTTGTTTATTTACATGTCAAATATTTGAACTCTCCATCTGAATGTTTTATTTTTAAGCCTGCTTTAAAAAAATAAAGGTCTTGTTTTGCACAAATCACTGCATTCTAACTCTTCAATTCAAAATAATTTATTTTTGGTTGTATGTCAGAATATATCCAAACTGGACATTCATTTAAATAAAAATACAATTATTGGTGAATGCATTAATGTAGATGAGAACGATATTGAAGAATACTCTTTTGATTTAGATTTTGAAAATGATTATTGTAATTTAATTTTACCATCTGAAGAAATTAAGAGAAAACGTGTCCAAGAACTTTCACCAAATGATTTTGACCTAAAACACTTACCCCCTCATGAGAGTGACTCTTTAACAAAATTATTGTGCAGTAAAGCTCTTGCATTTTCTAAATCTTTGGACACTTTAGGTCATACAGACTTAGTGAATCCTCAGTTTTCAATTTTGAACTCTCATCCTGTGAAAACCCTACCTTTTCCTGTGCCACAGGCACTCGAGCAAGAAGCTCTTGACCAAATTAATCAAATGCTAAATGCCGGTATTATAGAAAGATCAAATTCATCCTGGGCTTGTCCTATGCTTCTAGTTAAAAAGAAAAGAACTGATATGTCGAAACCTCAGAAATACCGTTTGGCCCTAGATTTAAGATTGCTAAACTCCATCATCATACCATCATCATATCCTCTTCCTAGAATTCAAAATCTATTGGTACAATTATCAAAATTTAAATATTATCGTACTCTTGACTTGCCGTCTGCATACTGGCAGATTGCAGTACCTAAAGAAATGCAAGACAAACTCAGTTTTACTACTCCATGAGGAATTTTTACCTATTTTCGTCTCGTTTTTGGCTTGAAGACAGCTGCGAGCACTTTTCAACAATTAATTGATTCAGTTATTAAATTATCTGAAATTGACTCGTGTTATGCATATCAAGATGACATTGTGGTTGGCGCTAATTCCTTTGAAGAAATGGTTACGAAACTCACAAAGCTCTTAGACACTCTCATTGCTAATAACATCACTCTTTCTCCTGAAAAGTGTTCATTCATGAAAACTAGTATTAACTTTTTAGGCTTCCAACTCACAGATCATAAAATTCTTCCTATTACAAGTAATATTGTAAAAATCACTTCCTTCCCAAAGCCTAAAACCAAGAGGCAGACAAAAAGTTTCATTGGGTTATGTTCATTTTATAGGTCAATTATACCTAATTTTTCTAAATTGATTACTCCTCTTATTGAAGTTACCAAACCTAAAAATAAGTTTTGTTGGAAATCTGAACAAGAAAATGCATTTAATAAATTGCAAAAAATTTTCTTTCAAAAACCTATGCTAAATCTCCCAAATTGGAATGAGACTTTCTATGTTAATACTGATGCATCAAAGACAGCAATCTCAGCTGTTCTTATGCAAAAATTTGAAGGTGAACTTCGATCTATTTCATATTATTCCAAAACTTTTTCTCAGTCTGAAAAACAGTATCCAGCTATCAAACTGGAACTTTATGCCATTTATAAAGGAGTAACAGCTTTTAAATATTACATTTTTGGTCGACCCTTCATTCTCTTATCAGATGCTAAACCCCTTAATAATTACAAAAAAGCAACATCACCTGCTGACATCACTACTCGTTGGATGTTGGAACTATCTGAATGTTCGTACACATTCCAGCATGTACCAGGCAAAGAGAATGTGTTAGCAGATTTTCTAAGCAGAACACCTCACATTCCTACTGAAGATCTCCATACTAATCCAGATCTTATTAATAGGCAAGAACCACTACCAATTGTCGATGATCAAAATGATTTACACAATGAAATTGCTCACTTTCCATGTGGTTTAATTGGCAAAACACACCACACTTGTCATCTTCAAAGTGACTCTTCACCTCCAAATAATGATAATAATGAAGACCCATTATTAAAAATTTTTGATCAAACCATCTTTTCTGAACAACAAAAAGACCCTAAAATTAAGAAAATTTATGAAGATCTTAAAGCTAACAAAAAATCTAAAAGTTTAAATGGCTATTATATTAATCCAAATAATGATTTACTTTGTTACAATGGACATTTTTCTTCAGAAGATATTGAGCTACATAAAGCTGTTTTACCTTCGTCACTTAGAGCAAAAGCTTTAAGAATTGCTCATATTACTCATACTGGAATTCATAAAACTATTGTTAATTTAAAGAAAAGATTTACCTGGAAAACCCTTGTTTCTGATGCAATTAATTATGTCAACTCTTGTGAAATTTGTTTAGTAAACAAAAATCATAAAAAAAACACCGCTTCATATTTACCAGCACCACTACCTACAGCTCCGAATCAAAAAGTTTTGATGGATTTACTTGGCCCATTGAGAAATCGCCAATATGTGATGACAGTAATTGATCATTTTTCTCGTCATTTAGAATTATATGCCTTGAATAACATTAATGCTGAATCTGTTACTAAAGCTCTATTACATTACATTTCTACTCATGGAAAGCCCGAATTAACACTTACTGATCATGGCTCTCAGTTCACTACTGATGTGTTTTCTTATTTCAATAAAAAGCTTGGCATAAAATTGGAACACAGTTCTGTAGCCCATCCCCAGGCTAACGGATTAAGTGAGCGATGTAATACTCAAATAAAGTCATCTGTGAATACAATGGCTTCCCAAGGATTTGATGTACCAACTGCTTTAAAAATCCACCAGTCCATATACAACGCTACGCCTCATCCAGCTACAAAATTCACTCCAAATCTTCTTCATTTTGGAAGAGAAGTAAATGATATTTATGCCAATTATAAAACCCAATCTTCCTGGAAAATTATTAACACAGCTTATGAAATTCACAAATTAATGGATGTTATTGAAAAAATATACTATCAAGCTTACAAAAATAACGAGTCTTCTCGACAAAAGGTACACCAAAAATCAAGGGAAAAGTTAAAGTTTGCTAATATCAAAGTTAATGATATTGTTTATGTAAAATTTCCTAGTGTGTTTAACAAAAAAGTACAAGGCCCTTACATTGTAAAGAAAATAATTTCACCTGCACTTATTCAAATTCAAGATTGCAATAATAATCAAGCATCACCAATGTTGATCCATACTAACAGAATCTTGAAACTTCAAAAAAGAGATGAAGCATTGCAGTATCCTTCGGATTCTTCTCAAGGTGCAACACACGATCAACCAGCTGTTGATAGTGCATCTTCTTCTCCTGTGCAACAACATGTTCCTGTTCAAGTTTCTAATTGTGATTCTGCTTGTAATACATCTCCTCAAATTCCTACTTCTTCTAAGTGCCAACAAACATCTTCGCATTCATATAATTCAGTGCATTCATAGGCATCTGGTGATAAAACTCCCACTGCTCTTCTAAATAAATCCACTCAATACAAAGATCATTATGATCTTCGGCCTCGCACCCATAAACATTATTGAACATAAACTAATCTTCATTTCTTTTTTAGGATGACTTTAGCGTTGTTGCAGAATCTGAGCCATGCTAGCTGACTTGGATTGTCAGAGATGATGTTTGAATATTTTATTTTATTTTTTTGCTTTCTTCTACCAAAGCTGCAGGCAGCATTTGTGTAATTTTTTTAAAGTCATCTTCTCTTTGAGACAATGAAATTGTCATCCTTTAAAAGTATGTACTTTTTAAATTTGTTTCTTTTCACTCTGTTTTTCATTGAAATATTTTCTTCTCAACCATACTTAATTTTTTTTGTTTATGCTTCATCTCATATGTATAATGTATTGGTACTTTTAAGTTTTCAAAGACTATAAATTCAATAGTTGGTAAATAATGAGAAATATTTTGTTTTTAATATAATAATTGAAAATATTATGTCATTTATTGAATTATTTTGATAATTGCTTATTCTAAAAAAAAAATAAACAAACAAATTATTATTGATGTAAGGTAAAACATGAGTACTCATGTCATCAAATTTCCCTATTGTGACTATTATAATAATGCAAATGTCACTTTTTCATCATTTACAGTTTATGCATGCTCTAACATCTAACCCCTTTTAACATTTCAAAGAAATAATGATAAAATTGTGCATGCTAATTTCTTCTACTTGAATTTCTGATACATTGTAAAAAAAAATGATGATTGAGAATAGGTATATCTGTGTATCTAAGTGTTTAAAAGTTCAAAAAAGAAGGTATACATATATAATAGGTATATACTTTGGATCCAAAGATATTTTTTAAGTCATTACTTGTATATAGAAAAGAAAATATTTGTTATTTTACAGATAAAACATGATCACATGTTATTTACAAGGATTTGAATATTTGAATTAAACATGTTCAATAGGTATTCCACATATTATAAATATTTTATGTGATAATTTTTGTAAAGTGACATTTTTCAAGTTATGTACTGGATTAATATATTTATTTAAATACTTTTATGAGAGTGTAAATATCCTCTCTTTGCTCTTTTTGGTAATTTTGAAAGTAGTATTATTGCAGAATAGCATTTTTCTTCTGGGAGTTTAAATATTCTCTCTTTGGTATTTACCTTTATTTACTTTGAAAATGTTCTTGTTGATTTGCAACTTTTATTTACTTTGAAGATGTTGTTGAATTACATAACATTAAACCTATTCTGTCAAGATAAGTTGATATATTGAAAGTATTGTATGTATATGGATATATTTTTTTTCTTGAGAATCTAAATATTCTCTCTTGACCATTTGTATACATTTTCCAATTTCTGTCATAAGAAAATTTTGAAAAATTGAATTCCGAAAAATTGAATTTATTGAATTTAACATGATTATTGATTTATGAATTTTACTATCATTTGCTTATATGTACAGTATTACAAATTCTTTTTCTTTTTAATATGCTGATCATATATATGTTTTATTATACGCAACAATTTTTATATATGCTGGTAAATTTATATTATTGTGCTTGCAATTCCACGACTCAGTCAAGAGACTCTCATAGACTGTGAACATTTTCTATAAGTACATATACTATTATAAACCTTTTTTTAAACAAGATATGTTCCTTTTTTGTGAACAAACAGTTATTTTAGATGTTTGCCAATTTATTGTGCATTATTATTTGAACTATAACTATGATAGTAATTTTGTTCTATTATTATTGAATGTCATGTAAGACAATTATTGATATTCATGTGATTCTTATTAGTTTATTTATATTTATGACTGTTTTGTATGTTCATTGTGCATAATTTAGAAAATATTGTCTCGATGTAAAAATTATTGAATTTGTACATCTCACCAATATTTTCTCTTGGGGAGACCGGGGTAATATCTTGTGGTTACTCTTAACCACTGCCATATTTTTATTTAATTTAATTTATCGTCTATTTTTGTTTTAATCTTTATTCATTTATTATATATTTCGCATTCTAAAAATTATCTTAATTCTCGCTTTTTTTAATCTCCCCTGTAAAGTTCTTTTTATTACCTAACTTTTTGTTGATTTCAAATATTGAAATCAGTTAGAAATTTTGTTCCTTCCGGTTGTGGAATTTTCCTGTGTTTTCTTGAATGTTCGATGGGGTGTCTACTTCCGTTTTATGGCTCCTCCTACTGTCCAATCAGGTACTATTCTTCTGATGCGTAATTTAAAAATAGGTGTGTCCTGATATCCAGTTTTGGCTACGCATCTTTCTGGTGATATAAAAGTTTATTCTTAAAATGCAGTTTCCCTATTCGTGGCGAAGCGCTTGGCCTCTTTATTTTATCGCCACTTCCTTTTGCCCTGCCAGTTGGCGTATTTTTAATTTTATGGCAACCCCTTCCCTTCTTTCCTTGGCTGCCGCTGTCGTTTCGTCAGAAGTGGTTTCGAGACAGAGCAGAGCAGACGTCGGCAGAAGTACGGTAATGAACGCCTGCGGAAATGATGTGTGAGATCCCAATTAAAATGGTTTGTTCGGTTTTATAATTAAGTTTCAGCATTTTTAAATATGAAAGATGTAATTCTTTAAAAGGCAAGGGAAAACTTTTATCGCTTCGTGGAGACATATAAAGATTTGTTCGTCCATAAAAATACTACTTATGATCTCCAAAGAAGAATTTGTGTATAATAATATATTTCGATTTGAGAGAATATTGTGTTTTCTTGAAAGAATGATTTTTCAAAATGATTGGAACATCGCTCGTCCAGAATTTTCCGTTCGTGGTACGTTATATGCTCTATACAGAAAAGAGCACTCCTTTGTTTTATTGCGTCGTCAACATGTTGCCCCATGCTTTCCAATTGAATAAATAAAAGGTATGATCATTTGGAAATAAGTTCTTCAGTTATTTATAAATTTTTGTACAAGTCAAACGTGCCTTCCATGCCCGGCTTTAAAAATACAAGAGCTATGCCTACTATCAGTTATATTATTCTCCAAGAATGAAAATTCATTTATTTTCATAAAAAAAAAAGAAATTTCTTTGCAAGAAAATGTTCTGAGCTTATTTTTTTGTTTGTTTCTGCTCGCATGATAACTCAAGTTTATGCAGGTAAGCTCTATTTTTATTATTCAATTATTTTTCCTGCAAATGATTAAAAAAAGAATTGTTGATCCATGTCGCTCAATGTCTAGTGGTCTTTTGCGGCCAAATCAATGCAGTGTACTAAAAACGATCACGTACTTATTTTCTTTTTCGGAACGTCGAAACGAAACGTTCCCAACAAAACACTACACCAAGCATTCGAAAAAATTGGCGTTAAAATAAAACTGTTCTAGATCCAAAGCATACACTTCAAACTATCAAGCATGTTGGGGGGAATATTATGGTTTTAGGGTGTATAGCTTCTAATGGAGCAGGACATTTAAAATTTATTGACAATGGAAGGACAGGTTTAACATGCATTTATGTGTCGCGGCATAATTTATTAAAACGTGCTAAGAAATAAGGCGTAGAGGAAGCTTTTCACTTTATGCAGAATAACGACCAAAGCATACTGCTGTGATCACCAGCACATGGTTACTACAATACTCGAAGACGACTGGTAACTCCTCTAAAATCTCAAGACTTGAATCCAATAGAAAATTTGTGGATGCTATTGGATGCAAAAATCAAAAAAAAATATGTATCAGTAAAAAATAGTTTTAAAGAAGCTTTTATTGTGTCATGGAATAACATTAACCAGACCGCTACAAAAAAATTGGTGGAATCTATGTCACACCATCTAGAAGTAGTCATAAACGCTAAATGATTTCACACACAATATTAATTTGTATCATTTTACTAAATTTTTATTAATTATATTACATTAATATAGTGTACAAATACTTTTTTGCATTATATTTTTGTATATTTGTTTATTATAATGTAAAAAATCATTCGTTTAATTTTGTTTTTGCTTATACAGGGTGTTTCAGCGAAGTGCCGACAAATTGTAAGGGGTGATAGAAGGCATGATGACAAACATTAGGACATAATAAACCATGGGGTGCAAACGTCTTCTGTAGGAGCCAGGGAGCATCAAAGTTTAGCGTCCAAAAGATCAAGCGATGATAAAACACGGAAAAGAAGGTCGATTCATTTCCAGTTAAACTTTGTTTATATCGAAAGTTTGTCCAAAAAAATTTTTTACAGGGAACCATCAAAAAATGACGGTAGAGGGCGCTGTAGACTTCGGAGTACGAACAACTACGTTTTACTGATTTCTTTTTTATTCTGTTAACAAATTTCTAAAGATTGGACCTTAACTTAAATTTTGAGTACAAAATTGGAATCATCCCAAACGGTTAAGATGTTCAAATTGAGCTGTGAACAAGGGGAGGGGGGGTTAAAATGCTCATAATTAATGAGCAAAGTAATTGATTTTGTTGCGATTTGAGTGTAGGTCATTCCCTTAGTAATTGATTTATTCAAAATGACGTACAGTTTTGGTGTCTTCATTTTTAGATACAGGGCGCCACCGATATTTTTCCGACATTTCATCGACATTATCCCTGGGTGTTTTACTAACAGACCAGAATACTTGCAGGAAGTGTTAGGGATGTAAAAACTACTTGTAGTCGCATGGGAATGTAATGTTGGAAATGCTTTGTTTGCGAGTTATGGTTAAAAGAAACGGAAAAAATAGCAACAGAAAGAAGCAGAAAATCAGCAAAAGGTGAATGTGATACAAAACATTTTATTGTAAGGTTTTACTGCAAAAGGCGATTGCAAAACATTCTTCAAACTTTGGAGTAATGAACAACCAGTATTTTTTGACGGGATAATTGTAGGTATGTTGAATGTTTAGCAAAGTTTGATCATTCACTTAAATGTTTACCTAAAAATCGGAATCGTCCAGAATGAATATGTAGCAAAATTTCACGTATGTATTGAATTGGTTTTTTTTTTTTTTTTTTTTTTTTTTTCACTTAGGTGGTACGGGCAGCACAAAACCCGAAGAAATGTCACGAACAGGATTAGAATACATTTATTATTCTAAGTACAGCCAAAACAAGGCATAAACAACTTAGAGAGACGTTATCATCAAAGTAAGTGCTCAAAATTCCGACCCCCCGTACCACCTAAGTGTAAAAAAAAAGCAATTCAATACATACGTGAAATTTCGCTACTTATTCATTCTGGACGATTCCGATTTTGAGAAAAACATTTAAGTGAATGTTCAAACTTTGCTAAACATTCAACATAACTACAAATATCCCGTCAAAAAATACAGGTTGTTCATTACTCCAAAGTTTGAAGAACGTTTTGCAATCGCCTTTTGCAGTAAAACCTTACAATAAAATGTTTTGTATCACATTCACCTTTTGCTGTTTCTCTGCTTCTTTCTGTTGCTATTTTTCCGTTTCTTTTAACCATAACTCGCAAACAAAGCATTTCCAACATTACATTCCCATCAAGTAGTTTTTACATCCCTAACACTTCCTGCAAGTATGCTGTCTGTTAGTAAAACACCCAGGGATAATGTCGATGAAATGTCGGAAAAGTATCGGCGGCACCCTGTATCTAAAAATGAGAGCACCAAAACTGTACGTCATTTTGAATATATCAATTACTAAGGGAATGACCTGCACTCAAACCGCGACAAAATCGATTATGCTCATTGATTATGGGCGTTTTAACCCCCCCTCCCCTCCCTTGTTCACAGCTCAATTTGCACATCTTAACCGTTTGGGATGATTCCAATTTTGTACTCAAAATTTAAGTTAAGGTCCAATCTTTAGAAAACTGTTAACAGAATAAAAAAGAAATCAGTAAAACGTAGTTGTTCGTACTCCAAAGTCTACAGCGCCCTCTACCGTCATTTTTTGACAGTTCCCTTTAAAAAATTTTTTGGACAAACTTTCGATATAAACAAAGTTTACAGCGAAAACTGGAAATGAATCGACCTTTTATTCCGTGTTTTATTATCGCTTGATCTTTTGGACGCTAAACTTTGATGCCCCCTGGTTCCTACAGAAGACGTTTGCACCCCATGGTTTCCTATGTCCTAATGTTTGTCATCATGCCTTCTATCACCCCTAATACAATTTGTCCGCACTTCGCTGAAACACCCTGTATAATATTATAATGCATTAAATTAATGTATTACAGTATTTTTTGCTTAAATCTTTTGTTTAATTTCATTATAATTTTAAAAAATGAAGTGTAAAAATACTTTTTTTGCCAACTGTATAAATTTATAAAAAAATTTCGGCGGAACCTCCGTACCCTGTCTGCAAAAAAATAATGAAATTTTCATTATTTAGCGATGAAAAGCAAATTCAAAAAATGTTTTTTTATGTCAAATGCATTTTAAAGGGAAAAAGTTTCATGTTCAACGTGTTTAGATAAATTAAATATATTTTGTCTTGTCAGCTTTAGTTTGTTTTAAGTATAATTTCGTTATATTGATATTTATATGCATTTATATTCAAATTTAACTATCAAAATTTGAGATTTTAAAGGAAATTCCAATTTAAATTCATTAAAATTGTTTCAAGTTCAAAATCCAGTTGAGCATTGTCAATTCGATTTTGTTGCTATGGAAACATCTCTTTTACTTTTGAATACGCTTAAATGTATGAAAATAATTTTACTGAATAAGAATTTTTTATGTATGAAAATATTTTTCCAGAGGTAAATTAAGTATCTACAGCAACAAATAATATATATATATATATATATATATATGAATGATACATTAAACTCGCTCATTGTTTATGTTTAAATTCATTTACACGGATTCTAAAAATCCTAAAGTTTTCAGTTGCATTAAAACCGTTTGCTTTCGGCGGAGAAAAGTGCTGCTTATGCGTCTTTATGCTGCTTAAGTCAAAAGACACTTTCGTCTTTTCACGCCAAATATTCGAAAGTATTTTATTTTTTTACACGTTTTCTACTGCAATTCCGCCGCTAATTTTCACTGATCCTTTATTACATACATGAGTAGTTTAATAAGTATTTTTTTTTTCAAAAAAAATCTGAGTATGCCCAATATGGAGACCTTCCTTGTTACGATTTTTTAACATAGCTGTTGTACGCCAGATCGTCGGTACTTCGTACATTAGAATCTATGTGTGGTTAGCTATGTTGTAGTATATATATATATGTGTGTGTGTGTGTGTGTGTGTGTGTGTGTGTGTGTGTGTGTGTGTGTGTGTGTGTATGTGTGTGTATACGAAGCTGTTTTAGCAGTTTTTTAAATCATTGACTAAATTTGAATGCATTTTATTTAATTTAAAATTTTATTATGACTTTAATTTCTTTTTAAAACAAAAATTAAATGGCTGTTTGACGTAACAATTCTTCGAATCGGCAGACGATTCAGACACAATAAAAAATTATCAAATAGCAAAGTAAATTATATTTCAAAAATAGTCACTAAAAGAATAGTAGCAAAACATAATGTTTAGGCGTATTAACACATAACCCGATCCCAACCCGAACTCGAAAAAAAACAGATTAAAGACCGATCCAAGCAAGACAAAAATTCCATAAGCATAACCCCGTTCCGAACCTAAAATTCCATTTGAAAAAACTATGGATTTGATATCTGATCCGAACGAAATCTGAATCCCACAAAAATATTCAAATGAAGCATAACCCAATTCGAACAAAGAAAAATAATGTTCGTGTATATGCAACCCGACCCGAACCTAAAAGTTTTCTTTGAAAAAACCCGAAAAATGACCGGAACGAAATCTGAAATTGATAAAAATATTCCAAAGAACTATAACCCGATAAGAGCAAGACAAAATAATTCCCGTGTACATAAACCCGACTCGAACCTAAAAAATTCCATTTGTAGAAAAACCTGAAATTTTATGCAAACTACATCCAAATCCGATCAAAATATTCGAAAGAAATATAACCGGATTCGAATAAGAGAAAATAATTTCTACGGACATGAACCCAGTCCGAACCTTAAAATTCCATTTGAAAAAAATACCTGAAATTTGAATCGAACCAAATATGAACGTGACAAAAATATTCCAAAAAACCATACCCGGATCCGAAGAAGGCAAAAAGTTTCCATAAACGTGAACCCAATCCGAGCCTAAAAAATTTCTTTGAAAAAATCTCGAAACCTGAACTGAACTAAATCTGAACCTGACAAAAATATTCCAAAACAGCATATCCTTATTCGAACAATAGAGAATAATTTCCGTGGATGCGCAACCCAATCCGAACCTAAAAACTGATCCGAAATCTGAATTGAACGAAATCTGAGCCCGGCAAAAATACACTGCTCAAAACAATTAAAGGATATTTGAAGTTTTATATAAAATAAAGATATAAACAAAAAATTTTTTGCCGAAAATAGAAGAAGAGAATCACAAACGCAAATTTTTCTGTTTTTCAAACTGTGGAGTATGTAAATTTTGAGTCCGACGTCAAAAAAGTCGCTTCAGCGGCAGCGAATGAAATTTGACTTTCAACTGGATAAAAGAGAATGAAGACAAGGATGATCAGCATTCAGTGATTGCTTTGTTTCGATGAGTATGATGTCTCAGCGAAGTTATTTGACAGATTCAGAAGCTTGGAGAGTTGTTGGTAGGTTAGAAGGGGACCAAACTCAAGCCGAAGTAGCGCAAGCCATTGGAGTGTCACAAAGTGTCACTTCCAGGATCTGGAACCTTTTTTGGAGAGTGGATGTGCAGGCCGAAGACCAGGGCAAGGTCGTAGACGGGCAACAACGCCCAATGAAGATCGGTATTTAGCGTTAACAGGTCGGAGACACCGAAACATGAACGCTACTCTTCTCCAACAACACCTTCGCTCGGCTACAGGCACCACGATTTCAACTCAGACTGTCCGAAACCGGCTCCATGCTGTAAGTCTGTATGCTCGCCGACCGATGGTATGTGTTAGATTAACATCAAGGCATCGTCACGACCGCAGGGAGTGGGCAACCGAGTATGTCAACTGGAGGAGAAATGAATGGAGCAATATTCTGCTTTCTGACAAGTCCCGTTTTTCTGTGCATCCGGATAAAACCTTATTTTCATCTGGAGGGACCGTGGCAGTAGGAATAATCCTGCGTTCGTGAACGAAAGTGTCAGATTTGGCGGTGGAGGAGTGTTGGTGCATGGTGGCATCTCCATTGACGGGCGCACTGACCTCTACATCATTCGAGATGGAGCTCTGACTGGTCGCCGATATAGGGATGAGATCCTCAGACCTATTGTAGTCCCTTACGCTGCAGCAATCGGAGATAACTTCATTTTAATGGACGATAACTGCAGGCTACATCGTGCAAACCTGGTGGAGGATTTCCTTTTCGAGGAAGGAATCGTTCGAACGGAATGGCCAGCGTGTTCTCCAGACATGAATTCAATCGAGCACGTTTGGGATGCTCTAGGAAGACGAGTTTCTGGCCGTCAACAACCCCCACAAACTCTCCAAGAACTGGAAAGAGCTCTTTTGGAAGAGTGGGGCAGAATACCCCAACTCGTCATTAATAGCCTCATTGAGTCCATGCCTCAAAGGTGTTCAACGTTGCTGGCCGCCCGTGGAAACCATACCCTCTACTGAAAATGATTTTCTTTAAAGAAAACACCTTTTCTTTTTCTTTTTTTCTGATATGCACAAATTGTGTTTTTTTCCTTTTGTACACAAATACGCAATAAAATGCATTTTTTCTGCCAAACATGTGTAATTTATTCTCATATAACCTACTATGTCTGTCGACCATGTATCAATCAGCTAAAAAGTTTCCCAGATACAAAATCCATCTAAAACAGCAATATCCTTTGATTGTTTTGAGCAGTGTATTCCAAAGATCCAAAACCGGATCCGAGGAAAACAAAATAATTTCCCTGGACAGGAATCCGACCCGAAACCTTAAAAATCAATTTGAAAAAATACCTGAAATCTGAATCGAACCAAATCTGAATCCGTCGAAAATGTTCCAAAGAACTATAACCAGATCCGAACAAGACAATATAATTTCCATGGACATAAACCCAATCCGAACCAAAAAATTTGTTAAAAAAATCCCAATATTTGAACCAAACCTAATCTCTGACAAAAATATTCCAGTGAAGTATACCTCATTCGAACTAGGTAAAATAATTTCCATGGATGTACAACCCGACCCGAACCTAAAAATCCCATTTGAAAAAAAAAAGAAAAAACCGCGAAATTTGAATTGAACCGAATCTAAACTCAACAAAAGTATTCTAAACAAACATAAAACCGGATCCGAAGAAGACAAAGTAATTTCAAAGATAATGAACTAATCTGAATCTAAAATTCGGATGTTCTACTACACATAATGCGCCCCATGGCGATGGAAAGTGAAACTAGGTACTTTGTAGCGCGTGATGGTTAAGATAATTTGTTTATAAGTAGTGTTAAGTTAGAACTTGGTTACGGTTAGGTAACAGTTAGGTTACAATTACGTTCCGGTGAGTTTTAGGTTATATTTAATTTCCGGTTAGTTTATAGTTAGGTCACGGTTAAATTACAGTTAGATTAAGGTTAAGTTGCGGTTAGATTATGGTTAGATTATCGGTAGGTTATGATAAGGTGACGGCCAGGTTACATTTATGGTATATTTAAGTTAGAGTTAGATTACTGTTAAGATACAGCTAGGGTACAGACAAATTATGATTACGATACAATTAGATTACGGTTAGGATTTTGTTCACAGAATGAACATTACGCATGTTTGATTAAAAATATACACCTATTTTTGTAAAATGGCTCTGAAATTATAATACTATATAGTACTAACCTTTTAGCTAATCATCGAGTATCGATTTCATTCACGGTATAGTCGGATTTAAGAGTGATGTAATTAGTTTGAAACTCAAAATATTTCACTTGGGATATCTATGAGAAAAAAAGCATTCAGTTAAGTGACTTAAAAGCAATTTTTAAGAATAAATATCAACACGCAATTGTTGGGCACATATTCCTTCCCGCGTTTCCTATTGCAGTCATTTATTTTTTTTTTTTTATTATTATTATTATTTTTTTTTTTTTTTTTTTTTTTTTTTTTGCAGCTAAATATTATTTTTTTAATCGACTTTTAACACAGTCAGGGGCCACGTATTTGATATAATGTATTTACACATATTTTGAGTTAAAGATAAAACCATAGAAATTTCAAGTTTGTTTAACATAATTATTACGGACCCGGGCAACGCCAGGCAGGCCAGCTAGTATATACTAAATTTGACTTCCATAATCTTTTCAGATGGTTCAAGAAAATAATAACTCGATCAGAAACAATTTCTAAATTTCTAAATTATGATGAATCTAGAAAATCAAAATTCCTTTAAATCTTTTGAAATTTCATTAAAAGAAAATATGACGTTCTTGAATACACAACTCAAACTCAGAGTGACATAGCAACATATTTTATATAACAACCATTATTTTATCTACCACTACAATAAGTTGCAATCTAAACTTTACTATCGTATTAACATTTACATTTATGAACTACCGCAATTTTTTAACATTTTCTTTGATTTAACTTTTATTAATTAAAGTATGTCTAAGTTACTCGTTTGATATTTTTAAAGAATACAATCCTCTTTACTAAAAATCTATTTAATATTCTTTCTCTATATTAGAATGTGCTTCTCATTTGAAAACATTTCAAGCATTCTTTCACGATATCCAATAAAATAATTTTAGATTGCTGAAATCTTTTCGTATGGCCCAATGAAGTGATAACTAGATCAGAAGTGAATCGTAAACTTTTAGATAAAGGCGAAACGGGAAATGCAAACCATTCTTTTGAAATCCCATCAAAAGAGGATCTAGCGTTTTCAAATGCTCACAACCCAAAATCAAATTGACATGACATATTTCAGACGCATAAGCTAAAAGAATCACGATTTGCCGTACTTCGAATAGAAAAGTGTAAGTAAATTAAAGCTATCATCCTTTCACGTATGACTTTGATTAAGTGTGTTTGAGCAGAAACATTTTTGTTTTATTCATCCCAAGATAAGTTTTATTTCAAAGTTTGAGATATTTTAAGTCAGGCGTGAACTATAATGACAAACAACCTTTTCACTCATGAGAAATGTAATTTTATAGTTCGTAATGTTCATAAAAAGTATTTTGTGAATATTTAAACTTAATTTTTAAAGTCATTTCTACATTACAAAAAACATTAAATGTACTTCAAAAAGTATATAGTAACTTAACTGATCAATATTTTTGAAAAAAAACTTTCAAATTGTGCCTATTCTTTTTTCATGCCTTTTACAGCATTTTTAATTTTTTATCACCAGTTTTTCAAAATAGAATTTTTTCCTAATTAAGTCTGAAAAATGCTCGGATTAAATAATGCTAAATTTACAATAAAAATTTACTGGTAAGAATAATAAATAATGATTGGCAAAACACGTTGCCCTTATGATGTATGGACAAATCAGGAAAGCGTTAAACTGATTTTAGACAGGGAATATTTATTTATTTGTTAGAGAAAAAAATAAACTTTATTCCAAACGTGGTAGTCATAGTTCGATATGCATTATAATGTCGTAGATAGAATTTTGATTTCTTTTTTGCAATGGTTAACCATAAATAAAAGCATTTTTGCTACTTATTTTACAGAAAATTCCACAAAACATGTGACATACAGTAAAGAAAACAACTTAACTTTATTTTGGATGTATTTCATTACGAAATGTACATATCTTTGCAAATATGAATCTAGTAACTCCTGATAAATTTTTATATTTACATATCATGCAATGGTCTATTTTCTGATGTAATTTTCTGGGTTTTGAAACAATTTTAAAGCTATATTTATGTATTTTGTATTTTGTTAATCATGGATAACATAACAGCCATAGTTCCATTCTTACAATAAAGAAATGCCGGGAAATTGGAATTATTTTGTTTACAAGATCCCGCCTATTCTTCCTTTAAACTACAGCCACTAGGCTGCAATTTCTTTTGGTCGTAGAAAACATACTACAATTCTTATTCTAATGAATATATGATATCACAACCTGGACAGTAAATTACAAAATATGTCGTAGTAAAAACTGTTGGAATGCACTTTAAAAAGCTTCCGCACCATCGAATATCATTAGAAGTTTTGAAGTAACTGGCATTTATTCAATCAATAAAAATGCATTCAATGAAGACGTATTTTTAATAATATGTAGCTGGTAGACTATTTCATTCAACTGAAATGTAAAATAAAACAGCTAAATATACAACAGCAAATTTGTTATCAGATTTATGCATATCAAGTTTGTCTTCACATTCTCAAAATATCACATCCCCAGTAATGATTGGGTAATTTTTCAACGTTGCAGCTCATAAAAGAAATGGAAAATCTCACATTTTAAGATTTTGTTCAGTAAAAGTTGAAATTGCCAAGCAAAAAACTGCTGTAGCAAGAAAATGAAAAGACCACTTCCAGAACAAAATAGTAGTTTTTAATCTGTTAATGATAAACTCGTTTTATGTAGTTCTAAAAATAGTGACACTATTGATTTTGATCATACCACAGATGTGTTAGAAATAAGAAATCAAGAAAACAGACTACTTTTTTTACAAAAGTATCTGGGGAAAAAATTTATCTCCTATATTTCTTGTATCTAAAGTTAGTTGAAGTTTCCTTGCCAATGATTAAAACTTGAGTTTTATTCTCTATTTCCTTTAAAAAAAGTTTCCTTAGCATAAAATTAATTATTGTTATTCTACAAAATATTCTATTATTTATTGTACAAAAATATTAATTAGTTGTGCGTCTATTGCCTAAATTATGCAATATATCTCAAGATATAACATAGTATGTCCCAAGGTAGGGACAATTTGTCTTTTCTACTTTAAATAAGTTGCAATTTTTTATTTTCAAACTACCTGAATCTCTAAAAATATATTGCAGAGAAATATGTGTGTGTGTATTGAAATGACGCCTTTAAATTCTAAATCGGATTATAATCATTGAAATAAAAAATTTAAATGTGAAAACTGGCCTAAGGTACAACACTTTTTCCTAATGGAAAAATGCTTTTTTCTCAAAAACTATATAACTTAAGATAATCGCTGTAGTTTTCCAGTAAATTTTAAATTGATGCCTACTACCTCTAATTTTTTTCATAATTTTAGTTCTTGTAGATTCAGAAATAGATGGTGACCTATGATGATCGCTACAATTTTCCTGTAAGGTTTAAAATAATGTTTACTACCTCTAATGTTTTTCTTAATTTTAGTTTCAGTAGTTGCAGAAAGAGAGGGGGGGAAGGATATATTTTTGCTCTACATTTTCGACGATATTTCTAAAAAATAACTAATTTAAAAAAATGTCTTAAATTTTTTTTTTAATCTAAAATTAAAAGAAATGTATTTTTGAGTTCAGCATTACATGTACTTTCAATCGAAACTCCCACACCATATACAAAGAAAAGATTTTTTTTTTAATAACTTCATTAACCCCCCTACATTTTCCCTAGATATATCTGTGAATGCTTAAAAATCTATAAATGTGTGGGTAAATATTTTTTCTTACTTCCGCCAATTAGAACTTTCTACGTACTATAGTTTACGAGTAAAATAGCTGTGACGGACAGACACAGGAGTGATCTTATAATGGCTCCGTTTTCACTTTTTAGTACGGTACCCTAAAAAGAAAGTTGAGGTAAATAAGAGTCTAAAAAATAAAAGTACAATTAAATTTTATCAATATTCGATTGATTTAAAATCGACAATTAAAGTCATGGCTTCAATTATTTATCAAGTAAATCAACATTAACAAATGATTTTCTCATAAAAAAACAAGTTGAATCAAATAAAACTATCTAAAAAAATGAAAGTACTGTCACATTTTATTAATACTTGATTAATTAAGTAGACAAATTCATAGCTTTATTAATTTATCAAGTAAATCAGTGCTAACAAATATTTTTTTTTTTACTTACAAAACATACAATCTGATTAAGAAAAAATTGACTTTAATGGAATTAAACTCGAATACCATAATGTATGTCTGATATTTTATTTATTTAATTATTTCTTTTTTTTTTTTTTTTTTTTTTTTTTTTTTTTGATAAAATATTCAGATTGTAATCTGAAACAATGAGTATTTTCCGAATCACGAATAAGTTTACTTTGATAAGCTCTCATGTTTACTTCACTGGCTGAATTTAAAATATTGAATGTATTCATGGAGCGAATCCTAGATAAAGTCTGTTGCAGCTAAAATCTCTTTATTTTCGAAATATTTAAGGGAAGAATCTACTTTTAAAAGCAATTTCATCGATCATTGTCT